>JACSVZ010000004.1:25824191-26485263 GCA_014706295.1 Lycocorax pyrrhopterus obiensis
GCAAAACCAGATCATTAGGTGGAAACAAATGTTCAAAGAGGGACAGGAAACTTTCTCTAGGCACGTAAGAAAAATTCCGTGACTATATATACAATATAGTGAATTGCTAGAACTAAAAGCAAGGAATCTGCAGTAGCTGTTATGGCTACAAAAAAGATTTCAGCTTAAAAAATTACATGGAAGCACTAAAGTTGTGAATTAATATAAATTGAAGCACTAATGAGGAAAGTTTAAAGACATCAATACTGATAATAACTGGTTATTCAAGCAGAAGACACCCATGCAATTTCTTCTCACAGTGTCCTCAAAACAACTTCAATTTTTTTGCACATATAGTATGTAGCAAACTGAAGATGCAAAGCCAGACACAGAACAAAACTAAGATCTATCAAGTCAAACAGCCCATCCTACTGAATTTTCCTATGTAAAACATTAAGAACTCAGTATTAAAAAGAAAAAATTCTATCCAAAAATGCTGTGACATCTCCACCTCTTGTGCTACAGAGTGCAACAAGCAAAAGCAGAGCTCTGGTCAAGTTTCCTATGGAATGGATGGCCACTGCTTAGAGATTTAAGAGACGACTACATACAAGTAGCACCTCACAAGTACTTTTAAGAGGTCCATTTTCAATATATTAAAAATTCAGCAGCCACATTTGAATCAATACTAAATAATGGAACTGAATATCCTCACAAAGCCTCAAAATTCTTTGCAATTAGCATGGTTTCATAAATCTTTTTGACAGGAAAAGAAAATTACAACTACTGAAATGGTAACTTACATAACCTTCATAACCTCTCACTTGGTTTACTGCTCCAGAGCTTACTTAAGGGGAGAAGGCAGCCTAATCAAAACCACTGATAGACAGTATCTGCACAAAAGATGTCCACAGGCACTTTCAGAAAAAAGGAGACACAACTGTCTGAGCAGACTGTTAAAGGGCCTCCAGTTCAGAGGGGAAACAAGAAACATGACACATTAAAAGAAGTGCTGCAAAATTAAAAAGGGTGCTCAAAATACAGAGTATTGATTCAAGCATGAATCCACAACTTGGGGATGTCAAGGCAGGGAGATGTGCAGCTGGGAATAAGCAGGAAGCACAACAGCTAGACAGTATAAAACAGAGGAATTAGTTATTCCATTTTTAATGCTGACCATGCTTTTTGCTCCTGGAAACATGTACACACAATTATTTGTGTACTGTAACTGAGCCTGCAACAACAAAAAAGAATAATGGTTCTGCTTTTCAAAACTGTTCATGACACTAAGCCACATATTTTATATTAATTTCATCAAAAACCATACTCCTTTGAAAAACCAATACTAGCACTTTGAGACATGTCCCATGCACGCTAGTGATATAAATAGATTCATGCACGTACATATACACACAAATGTGAGTTACACTTCAGAAGTAATAAGCTATCCATATCTTTAAAAGAAGTCCCTAACATATCTGTAAAAGAACATATCAAGGAAATGTGGACTAAAACAACCCAAAAGACGCTGCCAACAGCCTTCATGAAACAAACTTCTTCTACGACAGATCTGACAGGGAACAATAGGTTTAAATTAAAAATACAGATAACTACCTTCCCATTAGTCACTGACATAGATCAAACACAGATTTTTGGCAACAGAACTACCATAATTAAATTCTTAAACCAAACATTCTGCAGATCATAAGATTTTACATCTACTCCCCCTAAAATGTGTTTATAAGAGAAGTAACTGAGAAGAGCCTTAAGATACTAGTATTTTACCCCATGTCCAGCTGAAACTATTTTTAAATTGCTTCAGAGATCACCTTTGAGAGTATGTTCAACCATAGACTCTGTAATAGTATTTTCTTTTTTCCCGCTAGCAACTCAAAGAAGCACAATTTCACAATCCAGAATTTCAAACGGGATTACTGAGACCCAAACAATGAACTGGTGGAAGGTTATTTACTGAGAGAGGAAGTAGGGTAATGAAACAGAAAAGTTATCAGTGGGCTGATGATGCTTACAATAAAATCCCACTACCTGATGTAAAATGTCATTCAAGTACATAATTAAAATTATGCCTGATGTAGAAAGGCTGAGAGAGAAACTAATGGAAGCACTCATATCCTACTAAATTCACTTGTAAAAATAATTTGAAGAACTGTATGCAGAATACTGCAGTACTTAGACAGGAAGACGCAATATTTATGTCTCAGAGAGTTTCCAGTTTAACAACGTTAATGTTTTTTCATGCAAGCAACTCAGAACAAAAGCCAGATGACAGAGTACAGCCCATTCACAAAAGGTTTCATTTTGATGGCTAGACACAGCAGTCATGTTTTAGCACTCAGAAGAAAGACTGACAAAGAATGTTTATGAGAGGGACATACAAGAGCTTCTTTGCCATTTTCATTCAGTTTTCCCCACCTGAAAAGATGTTCCATTAACAAGAAACAGTGATACAGAGGTATCTTCTGTACCATGTCATACGGAATCAAGTGACACCCACCACTCCTAACAATTCTCTGTGTGCCCTTGAGTCAAACTCTCCCTCTTAAATAGATTCTGGAACAGGCAAAAGTAGGGGGAAAGAAGAATCTTTCACAGAATATAGAGGTCATTTCAATTGGCAAGAAATTACTTTGAAGGCACGTGATCATAGGAAGGACAGAATTTCATAGCTGGCAATAAGCACGTGGAAAACAACTGAATCACAGCTAAAGTTACAAAAAACCAACTAGTGATAGAAGTAAAAATTAAAAAAAAAATTCAAAGCATACTGTAAATCTATAAAACTTCAAGGAAAAGTCTGGTTTAAGCATGATACCCAGTTTAGAGTGTTGATAATGCTTCTTCAGAAAATATGCAAAAATCAGTTTTACTTTTTTCCAAAATAACCTAACCCAGAAGCCCTTATTACACCCTTGAGTGTCAGCAGTTTTTCCATTCATTTAGCACCAGTTCTTTGGCTTTATCACTTTTCATTTTATCACTGGAATGGCTTAAATTAGGCCAAAAATCATGTACTTTAAAGTTTTCACTTCATGCGCTTTCTTTGTGGAGGTATCAATAACCATCAAACTTCTAGAATCAATTTATAAATGCTGATGAAAACTGTGACATCTCCAGTGATTGCACATTGTGTTTCTCTCAGTAGCAACTTGATGCTACACAACTCAAGGGTTAACATCCATGTTTATATAACTAATGTCTTTCTAGAGAAATATTCCACCTTTATCCATAACAAGTGCGTGGATTATTCAACTGCATTTTAAAAACACGTTTCAGAATAAAACCATGGATGTTGTGGTGTTCTATTTAAAACTGTGCTGTACACTTAAGAGAACACTCCAGGAGATTAAAATTCTGCTGTGACACTGGGGCATACATATCATTTTACTGTGACATGTGTCAGAGATTACCTGCTTCTGTTCTTTCATTTATTTTTCAGAAGAACAAAGCTTTATCACCTTGTAGGCTGTTTTTAGTCACTGACATGTTAAAGAACATTTGCAGCAAATATGTTCATATTTGAGTATAGCATAGGTGAGATTTGGAGACAATTTTCTGAGGGCAGCAAGGGTTTCTGGTGTTCTTTTTGAAATATAAATATTGCTAACACCTCATGTCAGCTGACAAATGCATGGTCAGATATTTCACAGGGAAAAATAACATTATATTTAAAAGAAAAAATAGAACTGGAATGTGGAAAAAAATACAGACAAGACACACTTAGAGAGATCAGGACAAGAATACAGTTTTAATGAAATTACAGAAATATTTTTCATTGTCTCCTGTAAAATCTATTTGTGTTATACCAATCCTTACAATGGAATCATTAACCACGTGTCAGATGATCCTTTATGTTAAACAGAAGCAATGCAGAAACAGAACCCAGCTTACTCCTGGCACTGCAA
This sequence comes from Lycocorax pyrrhopterus obiensis, assembly GCA_014706295.1. NCBI lineage: Eukaryota > Metazoa > Chordata > Aves > Passeriformes > Paradisaeidae > Lycocorax > Lycocorax pyrrhopterus. The sequence continues at coordinate 25,828,094 of JACSVZ010000004.1, forward strand.
GGACAACTGCTGCTAGAAGAACTTGAAAACCAGGACAGACTTCGGCAGAACTGTCATTCAAAATGACAGATTTATACAGACAATATACATTTTACGTATTTGCTTCCTCTGACATCACTGAATTTTGAAAAAATCCCACAATGCAACTTAAGTAGGCTAACCTGACTAGACTAGGTTTTAGTTGCCTATGTTAACATTCATGTTCTTTCCCTGACCCTTATCACCTATTAAACAGTTAGATGCTGTCTCAAATTATAGGAAGCATATTTCCCTGCAAACAAAGATAGATTTCAAAAGCATAAACTCAAAATAAATGGGAAACTTTTTTTTTTTCAGCTACACAAAAAACACCAAGAAAAAATGTATGGCAGATTAATTTATGCTGAGGTTATGGTAAAGACCAAAGCTAATTCAGACACGCTGTAAGAATTACATTCGGTTTTTGGTCCTTTAACAGGACTAAATTATATGACAATCACCTGCATGCCGTGACAGGACAAGTAACAGCAATAAAGGTACAGAAAACGTCCTAACTACAGAGGAAGCAAAACTCAAGGAATTTACTGTATTTTACTGAAAGGATACTTTTTTATCTTGTATTTTAGAACACAGCAAAACAGCATATTATTATACAACTGTGAAAGCAAATATGTGACATTTTAAATTATTCAAAAGCGGTAGTAAGAAGAACGATTCACAAAACTACAGATTTTGCACCTGGGATGAATAATCCTGAGCATCAGCACAGACTGAAAACCAACTGGCTCAGAAACTAACAGCCCCAAGGGAAAAAAAATATATGGGTTACAGTGGACGCCAAGCTCAGTGTGAGCCAAGGGCACATCCTCACTGCAAACAGGGCAAACCACACATGAGATTGCTTTCATTAGGACGACTGCAGCAGCAGATCAGTGAGGCTGCACATGGAATCCTCCATCACGTTCTGGGCTGCCAAGCTCAGAAGAGATTAGAACACACAAGAGAGGGTCCAGCAAACAGCTGCTGCCCAGAGGGACACAGCCTATAGCACATGCCCTGTAAGAAGAAGCTGAAGGAGCCAGGTTTGTTCTGTCTGACAAAGAGGAGGTCCAGGGCAGGTCTAACTGCAGCCTACAACCACTTGAAGGAATCAAAGACTACAGAACTAATAATCTTCTTGCAGTAGCTGCAGAGAGTACAGAAAGGACCAATGGTCACAAATCATAACTTGAAAGTTTTAAAGTGGGCAAGGGGAATGAAGCACTGCAACACGTTACTCAGAATAGTTATGAAATGCCCTTGAAACTTTGGAGGTTTTAACTCATCCTGAGGAACACTGCTGACCTGATGCAGCACTGCTAGCAGTCATACTTCCAATGGGAATCAAGGAAACAGGACAAAGAGATCCCTTTACAGTTTGTGTGGTTCCACTTGGCTACTTCCAACTCTGCCACCCTGATTTTAACATTGCCTTCTTACAAGATCAATGTTTTTCTTGTCTTCCTGCATTTGCTGCCCATGACAATCCACTGTAAGAACAGTAAACAACAGATCCTGCTCAGAACAAAATTCTTGAGATTTAACAGTTTTTATTAAGTTAGTAACTCAGTCCTTAATTCAGCACAAACTATTATTTTTGCCACATTGTACGCCAGCATTTAAAATACTAGCTTGATGTAGAAATGAAAATAACCACTTAAAATTTTATTTCAGAAGTAGTATGTATTTATGAAAGCTCTTGATTATCAGTCCCTCTGGATGACCACCAGAGAACCATCACTATTCTTACTAAGAGACAGAGACAATAGCAACAGGCAAGTTCCTTTAGAAATAGAGATTATATACAAATTTTAATTTGCCTCAGATAATTTTGTTTTAAAGAATATACATAAGAGTTAAATTCCTGAAATCACATATTGTCTCAGGACTCATGACAAACTGCTCTCAATGAAACATTTCACACGCATAAGAGAATTTTTAGTGCTGCCACAGAAGGCAAAACGGCCATGTAATTTTGTGGGAGGCCACAATGAAGCCTGGAAAAAACAACTGTACAAAAACCTGGTGTAACGCATTGGCTAATAAGCCCAAGAGCAAGGATATGGAAGATTATTGCATACTTGTTTTTCTAGACCTAACATGATACAGGACACCACTTCAGTGACAAAAAGGCACAACTTTTCTGTAACCCCATCAAATCAGCTACAAAAAACAATTCAGATTTCATTTTTAACAAGCATGAAATGGAAAACACTATGAAGGGGAAAGAAGAATCTTTATAAAGATGTGGGGTTTGGACCTTTAATAAAGATGTGGTGACTCTGTACCTTCAATAAATCTAACCTTTGTTTTGTTAGTAATTAGAAAATACTTAAATCCCAGAACAGTAAGCAAAATAGTTTAAGTTCACTGACATGAAAAAACATTCTTTTATGCTACACAGACCTAAAATAAATACTCAAAAGGAACTAAGAATATGCCACTATATCTTGGTTTTCATTTTCCTTCAGATAGAAGTGCTAGAATAAACATTCTTACTAGTTTATGTTTCTGTGTTTTTATGAGGTTAATAACTGAACTGCCAATCAAAACCTGTATAAATACAGTAGTTAAATACCTTCTACTTTAGAAGCATTTTTATTTACAAGAGAGCTAGCCAAGATTTCCAAAGGACTGCATGGTCTGGTTTGCTTTGATCTCTTAAGCACAAGTTTCTTTATACCTCTTGTTTTGCTATTTATTACACTCTTTGTGTGATCAGGTATGGAAAGAGCACCTGCATAGAACAAATACATCAGGAAAAGTGTGACTTAAGAGGAGTAATTATGCAACACACAGCTCAATAAAATAACTTGTGAAGAGCACTTTTGCAAGAGCACTTTTGCTGCGATGCTAGATAGAGAGGTATGCATGCAATGGGCTCAGAGTAAAACCAGGGGAACACCACTTAAACCCAATATCACAGATACAACCTGGCACCTACATCAACACATTAATCACCACTCAACTTCGATATACACAGACAAATGTACCTTTATATATATACACACATGTACATAAAGTATTGTCTAAAACCGAGTTTAAAATAATTACTTTACAAATAATTACTTCTAACAAACTTTTTTTAGGACATTGAACTGTGCATATGTGGGTATGTACATACAAATGTATGCACACAAATATAACTGAAATTAAGATATATGCATATGTATCTAGAAAGTCTTCAAGGATTCTTTTCAACCACTGCCTATAACACTATTATCTTTAATATCTTACCACAAATTTAGCATTGTAAATTTCAACTCCAATAATCCACACTTTCTCTCTGGGAATATTCTGTGAAGAGTAGCAGCTTTTTATTTAGTATAGTGACGGTAATGAATAAGGGATATGTACATTATGCATGGATCAAAACAGAATAATTACCTCTATTCATATTAATGAAAACTTTTAACACTACAGCAGAAACTAAATTACCTACTCGTGTGGCTAGTTTACATTAATTTTTGTTTCATGGAATGCATTTTAATCACTTGGTAGAAACAAACATTAACATTCTGTCCCTAATTTATTTCAAACAAATGAATGAACTGGAGTTACCTTGGGCCAGCATATGTATTTTTAGGATGGTTCACTTTGGGTAAACTTTCATTCAGGTCACTTTACCAAGTTCATCTTTCTATTTTCTGGTGCTGACTTAGACAGGATGTTATGAAGATACTCCCTGTTCAGGAGAGCAGAGATACACATTTGCACACCAGTGATTTAAGTGTGTTTTAGGCCCCAGAAATGTGACTGGGATTTATGTGGGTTATTGGTTTTCTGACTCTGTATAGACAAGATAAAATTTTGAAGTAAAAATGGTACTGTAGATTTTAGGCATTTTATCAAAAACACACTCTGTTCCTAAAACCAGGAGATACCACACAGACAAAGAGCATCCTCAGCCTCAAGAAGAACAATCCATATTTTCTGCTACAGAGGATTTTAGAGTTTTAGTTTAAACCTGTAAAACAAACAGAGTAATTGAAGCAGTAACACAGAGGGGAACATTTGTTTAGGAGCTTGTTTTCAATTTCTTTCTGTTTCTGCACAAAACTTTCATAAATTTTACCTTCAAGTTAATAGCATCTTATCATCATTATTCTTGTTATAAAGGCACTTAGAGAGCCTGTTCAAAATAATGTTTAAACAAGCATATTGTTATTGAACTATTAATCAGCAAAAGCCATAATGGTTATCTGAGTCAGCCTGAACTTTTGCATGTTTTCTTGAGACAGTTCTAAGATTAATTCTTCTAAATCTGTCAAAGTCAATAAAAAAAAGAGAGCCAGAGCATTAAAAACAAAAAAGGTGAACAAAACAAATGTGGCCTATTTTTGGCACACAGAAGGGGAAGGGATTTTTTTTCTTAACAAAAACAACCCCCTCACAAGGCAATGTACTGCAACAAATCCTTGATTTCGAAACCATTCACCAGAACAACTGAGGTGGCATGGAGGGAACAGTCTGCAAAAGGTGACACAGAAGGAGCCAGAAGAAAAGCACCAGAGGCATTGAAATGGCTCGGTCATCTCATGAAACCTCACTGTCACTGACACAGTTTTTCAACATAAGAGCTGCAACAGGCCAAAGCTGCCAGAGAAAATCCACGTGGGAATCACTAACAAGATCCAAGATAAAGCAATCCCAACCCTTCCACAGCATGCAGTCCAAGAGGTACAGGGCTCAGCGAGGCCGGTTTTGTGAACCGAGCTGTACATGCATATCCCTGCTGGAGCGGGCACAAGGGGCTCGGCATTCCTGGAGCCATGGCCGCGGTCCCCATCCTCTCACATGGAGCTGGACCTCAGCTGGCACATGGGAATTCTGCCACTGGTGCATCCCCAAGCTGGCACTGAGTGTTTATGGGCCATAGTCACTGTGAGCATCCCCTCCAGGAAACTCACCTAAGGGCTACCCCATTTTATGACACTGATGTGCCACTACAGCCTGACCACATCAGTACCACCGATGTTTATTTTGGCTTATCCCAAAATAGGACTGGCCACTCCTCTGTGGGCAACACAGACCCATCCTGGAAGTGATGATCCTCTGAAAATGTCCAATAAGCTTGCAGTTAAGACTGACAAAACATCTTTGATGTCAGACAGACTTTTCAGCTGCTAAGTTGGAAATACTGGAAGTGTTAGCCTGCCAGGAGTGGAATATTTAACAGGAATCATGTACTTCCGATGTAGTCTATGTATTTTAAGCTAAAACTCAAAAGTAGCTTAGAGAAAAGGAAGATAATATCAGACTCATTTAATTTAAGGATAACGTTATGAAAATAGAGGTTTGCATTAAAACATTCACTTTCTAGTGTTTTCCTCTAACTTTTCACAGCATTAAATGTGATTATTTATGGCCTTAAAAACCTTAATGTTAAAGAAAAAGCATACCATTTACGAGAAAAAATAAACCAATTTAAGTGTTTTTAGAAGTAATTTGATTTTACTCGGTGACCTTCAAATGTGCAAGCAGCCACTTAATTGAGAAGTGCTGAACACCCAACTTGCAATAACAACAAGGAAAGCAGAGGGCAGTCATGCATGTTGACTGCCTCACAGCCAGCAGAGCATCTTCATAACCTGTTAACATCTACATAGTTTTCATCTTATTGTAATTAAAAAGATAAGTTTCCCTTTTCCAGAGTCTGAAGTCAACAACATCTACTGACAGCTATAAATGAAAATAAAGACAAGGTATTATGCAGATGGCAATAGAAGTTGTTTCTTTTCAAATAGCTCTAAACCAACACTGAAAACATGGCAGCATTCATACTCAAGTTCCAAGCAGCATGAGTATTAACTCCACAGAAAATCTGTGTTGACAGCTAAGTATTTTTCTGCATATGCACTACCCCATCACTACACTATAAATACATAGGAGCTTCCCTCCTCCCAAAATGCAAGTATATACATATATACACCAGTTATGAAACATAAAAATCATGAGGCTGCACTATACCATTTCAGCCTTGCTTAAAACCCTGTTTTTTAATCAAGGAGTGGAAGCTTTTCCTTCTTGAAAACTCCTCCACCAAGGTGAGACGCAGAGGGAATTCTCCCCAGTTCCCACTCTTTCTTTGAATCCCAGATTCTACCTGAGGCCATTGGTCACTCTTTCTCAGGACTCTACAACACTTGTATTCCAAACGAAAAAATTTCATTTTTAGATAAACCAGGATGATCCTTTTTATTACCCTAAAGACTGAAGCTTGTTCTAAGTCAAATGGCAAGTTGCCGCAAAGGCAATTCCTGATCATGCTTATCCTTTGGGGGGAATAAAAAAAAAAAAAGCCTGAAATACCAGGAATTTGATAAGAAGAGTCTCATCAAATGTCTGATGACAAGTGTCTTGTTCACTAACAAGCAGTAACAGTTTTAATTAGCATTGTACTCCAGGCCAAAAAGGTAACTGGCATATATACGTATATATATGTGTGTGTGTGTAGCACTGGATGTCTACAAACCACTGTACTCCACTACTGTAAATATGCACATATGCAGTGTATATACAGACACACATATGTGTCTGTGTAAGAATTCAGATGAAAGTACCACTGTTTTTACTGTAACTCCTCTGGACAGAAGATAAGTCCTCTATGACGAGAAATTTAATTACATTTCAAAATTAATTTCAGTTAACTGTACATGTAAGTTGCTCTCATTTTCATTTTGATTTTCAGGTCTGCAATAACTATCATAATATATATTACCTTCACCTCAAGACTTCCTAATTTTCTATGTGACATCAGAACCTACAATCAAGTACAGCAAAAATCTACTTTAGATGATTTGCAAACTCTAGCTAAGATGAAAAAGAAATGACCATGAAAGAAACAGAGCTATGAAGCACATACTACAACCCTGGCTTCTTGAAAAGTGCATGGAATGAACAAATCTACATTGCAAATTGACTGCACAAGAAAAAAAGAAGTGGCTATTTAATCAAAAAAGGAGAGAAAAAACTTGCTGGCCTACCGAACTCATTGCTGTCCAAAGTCCTACTCAATCAATTTGCATTAAACCAAGCACAGTACTCGGGTCTTCAACAGGCCCCTCAAGGTAGTGCCTCCAGGAGAGCTGTAAAGGAACTTTTTACAAGGGCATGTAGGGATAGGACAAGAGAGAATGTCTTTAAATTGACAGAGGGCAGGATTAGATCAGATATTAGGAAGAAATTCTTTACTGTGAAGCACTGGAACAGGCTGCCCAGAGAATTTATGGATGCCCTGTCCCTGGAAATGTTCAAGGCCAGGTTGGATGGGGCTTTGAGCAATTTGATCTAGTACAAGGTGTCCCTTTCCATGGCAGGGGCATTGCAACAAGATGCTCTTTCAGCTCCCTTCCAACTGACATCATTCTATGATGCCAGAGCAGCCAGTGGGAGGATGTGCCTGGAAGCTGGGACCCTTCTCCTAAGTCCCTGCCTGGGTGGAGGGCAGATCCCACCTTAGCCAGGCAAGTTAGGATGCAGACACAGCAAGTATGAAGTGACTGACTGCACCAACATAAACACCTGTGCTGTGAAGGACTCGGAGAAGGGGGCCATTTTCTCTAAAGCACACCATGATGTATCTATGTAGAACACACTTTCAGTAACCCAATATCAATGGGCACAGTGCAAAGACTTCTGTCCAACCTTCCTCAGTACTTTGAATTTATGTGGCTAGAATTTCATTCCAAGTCTTGTAGATTTTAAATTATCATAGCATTTAAGAAAATTGTATTCCCAAATCAAGTATATAAAACCTAAACTAAACTCTCTATAAGTAAGTGCTAACCGGGCCACTTTTCAAAAGTAAATTCTCTGAAATTCAGAACATCATTTAGCCAAATACACCCACAAAGACCTACATACAGACACTAACACACACACCTGTGGCAGCATTAAAAGTTTTGATACGGTCTTTCTCAGAAAGAGAAAAGCCAGAGAAGAGTTCTAACTTTATTTTCACTAGAAGAGAAAGCTCAACATGTGTAGTTGCATGGAACACTGTAAACAGTCTTCACACAACCCCTCTTCTGCTTACAAGACTGCACACAGTTGTTACTCTTCACACATTAATTTTCAAACTCTTTTTTTTGTCCATGCTAAAATTAAAAGGATGAACCATTACTTCATATTCTAAACCTCCCTTCCAAAAGTCTACACAAACTCTCCAGCACCCCAATTCTATCAGTATCATAGGAACTCTTCTTGAGAAATCAGTCAGAAAGTCCATCCATTTTCAGAGAGATACCCAGAATAGCCCAGCAATAACCCAACTCCCTGCTGACACAAAAGTGACTGATTTAACCTCCTAAGCTAAAATCAGGTAAACTGGAAACCTAGGCAGTGTCCTAATGGGAGACTTGCTCTCTGGACAGACTGTCCCTTAATGCAAACAAGAACATCCTCAAGGCAACAGAACAAGCAGCTCAAACCCAGGTGACTTTCACAAAAAGCTCCTATAGATCCAAGTTGCTAAAATGCCAGTGCTTTGGAAGTTGCCAGATTTAGAACTGGGAAAAAAATTACTTTATTTTAATATGAATTCTGTTCCAGCAAAACAATCCTTGAGTTTAAAGCTCCCAAAGAGAAGCGCCCAAGCGCAGCTGCACCCGGGGATGAGGCTGCAGGGAGCTGTGCAGCAACGGTGACACCTCGTGGTGCCAAACCACACAAACCTCTCTCTTCCCAAACACAACCCACCTTATACCCACTCGTGGGGTTCTCCTGCAGAGACAGGAGCTACAAATCAAATCTCTGCCTGTTTTCACACCTCCTGTACCTCACTGACCTATCTTAAGAAGTGTATTCCCAATCCCTGCGTTATAGTTTTGACAAGCACACATCGAAAACAGCAGAAGTGACTTCATGCAATGCTTAATGCAAAACTGATGAACAGATGAAGTAAAGAAAGCCAGCCCAGCTTTAACATTTTTTGGTCAAAATGAATGCAGAGAAATTACTGTAAACAAAAAGTTTCACAAAAATTAACACTGTCATTAATAAATTTAATTCAGCTACATAAAAGATTCCTTTCTTTCGTTCTGGCATCTTACATCCCCAACAGATATTCAAATGCATTACTTTCTGCAACTTCACAAACAGAAGTCTCAGATTCCACAGATCATCACACTGCATGCATTTGAGAAGTCAGTTTGCCTCCCCACTGCAGAAGTTAGTGCCAAGTTTTTCCCAAGGATACAAGTTTAAAAGAGCAGGGTGTCTCTTTCAGTAAGTACTCAATATAAAAATTAAAGAAAAAAAAAAGCAACTTTAAATGCTGTTATAAAACCAAAGTAGGAAGGCAAGAAATGAAAAATACTTTTTATTGCTCTGCTTGGGCTTCAGGAGGGTTACAGGAGTGAATTTAGAAGTGACTTGGGGTTGACAGAACAGGAATAATTTCATGCAGTAGAGCAGCTAACATTTCAAATTGTTGTGGGGAAAAAGTTATTTTTTAAGGGAAATCTCCCTCCAGTTTCCCACCTGTTATTTCTTCCTCTGCTCATACATGCCCGGTAACTAAGTTTTCCAAGTGACACCTGAAATCAATTCTTTCACACAGCTAAAATGGCACCTATGTAACATCTAAAAGATGACAGACCAGTATCCTCCCAGGACATTTAGTTTTTCAAAATATGCATGAAAATTTTATTAGTTACATGGATCAACAGTAAGGAACCACTATAAAAAGAGTGGAATTTTTGAAGGTAAATTGTAACAATTGCCTTCTTTCAGAAACTGCATGCCTTGCCTGTGATGTGAAAATCCATTAGGAATTTCTGCAATGGTTACCATAATATCCATAACCGTGACCACGCCATGGCCCCACGGGCTTACCCAGGAATATTTTTTAATGAGTTTATTCTACATCCAGGGTTATTTTCACATTCCTCCTAGAGCAGAAACCTCAGTTAAGGAGCACAGGGCAGGGACACGCTTCATTTGCTGAAAAAGCTACAGGAAGGTGCTGCAGGCCAAAGAAAACATGGGGGTCCTTGTGCACTAACTGGAGGGCGCAAAGAAACCAGAATGCTCAGGACTGGAGAATTTTAAGAGTCAGAGGAGAACAGGTGTTACATAAAGTGAAATAGTAAGGGATTTGAAGCAGGACTACAGAATCCAAGGGCAAAATCCCTTGGAAGAGAAATGGCTTTGCAAGCTGCAATTTCTGGAGCTTGGAAGAAAGAGACATGACAGCGTTCTACAGTAGAAGACTGAAGGGGAAAATCTCAAATGTATGAGTGAAATTACCTCCAGAGCTACTGTAGAAGGAAGTGAACATATGTGTAACCACTGTTCCACTTCTCTTTTACCCCCTTTCTCTTTGCTCTCAAGAGCAATAGGTCTATTTTGTGACCACGAGAGACATTGGGCTTTTGGAAGAGCCACTGGTAGCAAAACCTCTCAGCAACTTCAATTCTGTGAAACTGCACACAAGTCCAAATTAACTCTGTGTTTAACAGCAGATATTTCTGGCCCTACCACTTACTTCTTGGCAGCACAGTTTAAGCACAGCTAGATGCTCTTGTAACATCGTGATTCAAATATATCCATAAAGGAAGGAACATTTTCAAATTGCTGTTTCACAAACTTAAAATTGATACAAAGTGAAACTTACCTATTTTTTTTGGAATTTTCATCTTTCCCTCTTTTAACTCCAAAAATTCTCGTAATCAGAGCACTAAAAAGAAGCGTAGATGAATTTCGTACCTAAAGGAAAATATAAGAACTATGCTTTACAAATCCCTTTGAAATGTAAAAAAATTTTCTTAATATAGCCATTAATGTACAGACAAAAAGTAGAACAGCTAAGTGAAAAGCATACCACAGGTCAGTGCATAGAAACTACTAATTCAGAGCATCTTTCCAATCAAGATGGTACTACTGGAAAGTTCAGGTTCTTTAGAGATGTCTATCTTTAATATAAGGAATACATCCAGATTTCCAGGGGTTCAAAGCATTCACCCGTATGCATAGCAGATCATGAAGTGTTCTACCTGAATATGCCACATGGAATCTTCCCTTCAAGAGCAAAGTAACAGTCAGAAGGAATGCAAACGCACTCCTTACTAGCTAAGTGCACTGACTCCAAATTTAACAGCCAGAGAGATTTTTACCTATAAGGTCATCTTTGTACCTACTTTCTGTGAATATCAGCACTTCAAATTAAGAAAAATTAAACAAAAATCCACAACCAAAATTATTACTTTTCTGCAGGTCTACATTACTTTTTACTGTACCTTAATATATTACATTTCAGAAATTGTGGCACTGCCATTTATAAACACAACCAAAGCTTCACCGAACAGGCACCACTTTATATCCTGTTAAATTAGACAAGCAAAATTAAGAATTAACTTACTGCCCAGACAGGTGACATAAACCCTAGAATTGATGCTTTTATTCCATCTGCAACATAAGGCATGATGTTTTCACCTAACCGCGTATCCCTATACAGTGCCCGGAGGATATTTAAAGCATGAACCTGTGTTGGGAGAAGAAATATATGAAAAACATAAGCTCATTAGTAAATATCTAAAATTTAGTTTACGTAATCACAACAGTGAACATGCAACGCAAAACCAATCTATATACACATTTACAGCACTTTATTTCCATATTAAATGCAAGAAATACTGCTGCTTAAAAATGCATTAAAATGGTGCTGCAGTAAACACTGTTAAAAACAGTTATAGTTTAAAAACATATTCCTCTAACAACCATAGTTATTAGTTGCAAGTGAAGGCCGACATTCTTTTTTCCTTAGCTTATCATGGCTGTAAAAATAACTTTTGAAGTTCAGAATCATCTTTTCCAACATTCTTGACACGCTGTAAATACTGTGAGAAAAAATAAACTACAACTCACAGGAGGGCAATATTGAGCTAAAACTGACAGCCAGGCTCACTTCGCCATGTGGAGCATTTTCTGACATTTCTCTGCCCTCTGTAAGGGAAGGTGGTAATACATGCAGCTTCACAGACTTTGACAAGGCTACATAAATTGATACCAGCAGAAGATCTGGCAGAGTCATTAGAACATACTTCTATGTATTGTGAACAAATTATGGCTTGCATTTACAAATAGACAGAAAGGACATGATAACATTTTGAAGATACAGGTCTTGCCTTTAAAGTAAGTTTTTTTTAATGTTCCAAATGTATGTATTTAAGTTTTAGAAGTTACTAAGTATGACAAACTCAGTTTTCACAGTGTGTTTTACTACAATTCATGCATAAATAACTCATTTATTTACTTTAAATGTAAGCAAAGCTTGCTTGTTCACTTACAAACTTGTAAAAAGGAAGTTACTTATCTATTTGTTTAGAAATACACTAGAGGCAGTAAATTGCTCATATATGACTTCATTTGCTGTACTAGGAAAAAACCTATGGAATTATGCCCAATCCATTTTTCATTATGTTTTACAGTAACTTTGTAACCTTGCGCATGCAAACACATTTTAAAATCTAGCTATAGATAATAAGAACAGAATAGCCTTATTAGAAACATATGCTTTCCTTAACTGTTTGAAATGGTGCAAAACACACTCTTGACATTTGCCTTCTGATGAGAGGCTGAATTTTACCTGTGGAATTACACTTAATGATTCATTCAAAGGTGCAGCCAGAGATATCAATTCTTTCATTGTCATTTTCAGCAAATCTGTTTTGCTTTTCTTTGGTTCTGATGCCAACAAAGCCTACAGAAAGGAGAAAAAAAAATTAAAAGTCAGGTGTTTCTAGACATTTTTCTGTACTACCAGTTCTGCGCCACATTCCTATATTTACCACACCACAGCCTAGCTTCTGACCATATAGAAAGACTGAAGAAAAATTTGCAAAAAGTTTCAATTTCAACTCTTAGCTTTGTTCAAAGCTTCTCAGTTATAAAAATCATAGCATTTATGACAGCAAAAATGCTGTACTATACATCCTTACATTTCCTAGCATGGGCTTCTTTTTAGGTTAATAACACACATTTAAGATGATAAGGACTGGCCAAATAATAAATTCTGCTTTGCAACACAGGATAAAACAAGCAGCACATTTTTTAAAAAAGAGAAGAGATTCATCCATCTCCAAATAGTATTTCAGTGGATAGGACATCCAGCTGAGAAGAAAACACTCTAATTCAGTTCCCTAAAATTCAGGACTGAATTTAGAACAGTCTGTCTCTCTTTATCTAGTAGCTCTTGCTGAATTTGTCCAAGTTAGTACAAATGGATAATCATAAATCATTTATTACCAATAAAAGATTACTATCCATTTGTGCTTTGGGGCCTAGAGTCTGTTCAGCATCAGTAAGAACCAAATGGACCAACTGCAAGCCAAACGAAATACAGCGTTTAGGCAGAAACCCAGGAGTAGTTTCTGTCAGTTTATCAGTACCTTTAATGATAGGAGAAACAAAGAGGGCAGGTGGGAAAAAAAGGTGTTCATGAAGTATAAAGAGTGGAGAATGAATTGAAGACTAAAATTTCATAATGTTAAAGCTGAAACTCGTATTTTCCCACCCACTAACTGGAGCTGCACCTTTGCACTATTCAGTAATAGCACTCCTATTTTAAAGAGGTCATGCAATGGTTATAACCTTAAAAATTACATATTCTCATTAAAATAGATGTGTTTTAGTTAAACAAGAACACATCACAGGATGTGTTAGAGACCAACAGCAAAGAGACCACAATGTGCCTTGATTTTATGCGTTAATAAAATAACTTTTTTTTTTTACTGTTACGATACACATTACAACTTGTATTTTTATTATCTGAATGCAACATGCCACTGAAGGTTTAATGCATTTTCCTGAGTCTATGGGCACATTTAAAACAACTGCCAAAGAATACTAATGCCTCTCTTTACTATAAAATTACAATTTGAAAATAGTTTATTTCAGACTAATCCCAATGTTAATTTAAAACCTTCCCATTAATTGACTAGACTAACTTTGTACGCTTCCAGAGCTGTCAAAAAAGAACTCTCTGACCTGTTTATCCACAGAGCTGTGGAACAGTGCAAGCTTTGCCCTAAGGAATCAGTAGGCCAACTGCAGACTACACACATTTTCTGCAGTGGGATACCACTAGATCCTCCTAGTCCTTACAGTAACATAACTTTTCACATAAAAACTGATCTGAACATGCTTGGGTTTTTTCACATTGTCAAGATTAAAACTAGAGAATGTCCACCAGATTCAAACTGTATGGTGTGACTGGGGAAACCAGAAAACATGAAATGACTGAATTCCTTCTGTAGATAACTTACAGATACAAGTGAGAAAGGTATTTAACTGCTGAAACTGAACAGGAAAAATGTCTCCAAAACCAATGTCCTACTTCTGATCTCTGCTGCCTTGCACACACACATCTAGCAAAGCCAGGAGCAGGCTGTGACTGACACAAGAGGTCAGACAGAAGCCGGCTGCCTCAACTTTCTCAGGGCAAACTGTGTGGAAAATAAGCAAGATGAATTATTCTGGCAGAGAGAGCTTGCTCCCAGCAGTCCCTCAGATTCTTGGAACGTGCTTGAGACTGTACTTCAGAGAGTGAAGAAAGTTACAAATCGTACCGTTAATCTTGGACTCCTGTCTTAGAAAACTGGGTGAAAATCAAAATCATGGAGGTTAATCTAGGGGAAAGCAAATACGGCTGCTTTGAGGAACAAAGGAATGAAAATAGGTGAAGTGTAATCTGCAAAACCAACTCTGCAGTGACTGACCCCACAAGAATGTAGATGAGCTGCTGCATATTAATGTGGGGCATTCAGCAAGAAGTGACACTTCAAGCAGAGACAAAACACTGCCACGCAGCCATCAGTTCTGAACTTGGCAGAAGTCAAAGAGACTGGGATTTATGGAGCTGATGGTAACACAGGCAGTGGGAAGAATGTGGGAGCATGGCCCCACGTTCACAGAGAGAAGTCTTCAGTAATCTACTCCTTCACTGCACTTGAGACTGGCAGCCAACACCTGTTAGCGTGACACTATTACTTGTGCTTTATTGCTTTTGAATGGCCTTCCCAAGTTCTCTGCAGTATTTTCTAGGCCACCATTTTACAATTCTGTGAAGGTCTGTTCATATTTTACCACCCTCTTGCTTTGCACTGAAGAAGCACATAGTTACATGGTTAACAAAGCCTTACTTAATCTCTGAATCAATTTATGAATGTGCCAGAATTATTACAGTTGTAACACAAAGCCTAAACAGAGTCTTCAGAAGTGCCATTGAAATCCACCACAAGCCAAAAATCTCAAGAGTCAACAGAACTGAGGTGCCCAACATCATTTAATTACAAACAGCTTCTTGGTTGCACAAACGCAAACAAAGTTTGTATAAAAAAAAAAGAAAAAAAAAACAACTGTTTGATCAAAAGGGGTTGAAGTGGGAAAAATAAGTATGTAATTTTCTTTTTTCTAATGTCCTTTCTGGAGAACACATTAAAGTCAGAGGCAGTAACATGAGTTGGCACCTGTATGTAGAATGGAATTCCTGCACTCCGTCTGGTTGCACACAGCGTGGAAGAAGGATCACAAGATTTGATTTCTTCTAACACACAGCTTAGCCACTGCTCTGGCATCTTGTGCAGACTCTCACTGTTACATCTACATCAAACAAATGCATAAGAAACATGAAACAAGTGAATAAAACAAGGACAAAGTCAAAGAAAGCATTTAGCGACCTTAAGAATTATTTCTTGCTGTATGTTAACATCACCAAGCACATATCAAGATTTTTATTATGAAATAAGACGAATTTTTAAAAAATTGTATGTTTTTCCAGTGTTGGTACAAATTATATTAACCCTACTTATAAAGTGCCACTAGCAAAATATATTTAACTGAACAGAAAACAAGATTCTGTGCTTCCATGCTGCAACAATTCTCTTCTGCCAAAAATTACTACCATGTTCTGGAGAAAAAAACAAAGACATATGCACATCAGCCACTGTGTAGGAAGTGACACTTCACAAATTCGTATCTTTGTTGCCACACAGTAGCTGATGCATGATCCTTATACTAACTAATACTAATGTTTATAACCATACAAACCAAAACTGAAGCCCCTCAAAGTAAGTACACATTATGTAAATAACCCTGGAAACCTCAGAGCAATGGAAGGAATGAAAAACAAGACATACTGCTCTTTTCAAAATACGAAGTCAGTCAAACTTTTCGTGAAGTGCCTAAATTGCTCTCCTATCATCAAATACTCCTCCTCTGCAGTTATAAAACTCAGCACTGCCTGAAAGCAAAGGACTTCCAAGGACAAGGAAAAAACTCAAGCCTATTTCAATTATTGGTGCCGTTCAGTTCAGTGAAATGTACCACATTCAGTGTGTAACACCAGCCCATTAATCTTATGTCAATGTTCCAAAAGGTTCATTCATTGTTACAAAAATTTCTATTAACAGGACATTGTTATTAAAACCTGTCACACTGGTTTGACACGTGAGTCAAAGTAGAAGAAATAATTCATCACTGTGGGCAATGCAATTGCAATTATCTCAACCATGCAGAACTTGCCTTACCTAAAAATATGAACTATAATTAAATTCTTGATTAAGTAGTGAGACCTTACGGTAAGACTACAATCAAGTTTTCTACCTGGGTGACTAAAATAAAGAATTTAAAAGAAAAGGTAAAAGGCAGCAGGTACTGATGTGAAAACCAAAATCTAACAGAAGGTCTGCATCTATTCTCTTCTTCATCCTCCTCTTATTAAAGCAAGAATTTACATCATGAGCAATAAACGAGGCTTTAATCTGTAGTGAAACCCTTCTTTCCTTCTTTTACAAAATACACAGAAAACGAGTAATGCAGGAAACTGAGGTCACAGGAAGTGCCAGACAGGTCAGCAGAAGACACAGGACACTTCTTACTGTCCAGTAATTCCTGCACGATTTCCACCGCATTTCTTACACTGCTGCCAGGCATTTTTTAAGGGCAGCACCTCTTCAAAAGGGCAGTCAGAATGCAAGCCACCAGTCCAGAGCTCAAGAGGAACAGGGCTTCACAAGCGATACCTCACCTCATACCATGGCATTAAAGAACAGCACTTCCTGCCCCAAGCCTATGACAGAAGCAATCGCATTAACCTGGAAACTCACAGTGAGTTCTCTTTTCTTTGACTGCTCTCTTTCTTTTGCTGATAATTGGCTTCCCCTTGCTTACTTCCAGGATGTATTCCTTTGCTCACTTTTGGGTACACAATGAGGACACAAGTTGGATTGAGACTACACAAAACTTCTCATGGATCTCCTCCATGAGTCTCAGCAGTTAAGACACTACTTTGCAGTTCTCTTCATCCACATCAACACATTCTGCAAAAGCTGCTCCTTCTGGTCATGGCTGCACCTGGTCTTACCACCCAAGCTAAGCAGAATTTAAATGTCTTCATTCAGTCACGCAGAGAACAGTGCTCATCTCTCTTCAGAATGTTATCTTAGTATTAACACTAACACCCCACAAGAAATACTCACATCTGCTGGGGTGCAGAGGAGCACAAAGTAAAGCATGAGGGAAATATTTAGAAGTTGTTATGTAGCATACTGAGTATTTTATTCTTCAGTAAACTGAGGGGTTTTTCTCCTTTCAGTCCTAGTAGAAAGACGAGAAGCATACTGAAGTCAAATAAACTTCAGACTCCCTTAAAGCCATATTGCTTTGATCTTGCCACAAGTAATTCTACCTTGTTCAGTCACCCACCAATGTACTTTTATTTATTAGAAGGTGAAAGAGTTACTGCTGTAGAGTTAGAAACATTAGAGACTATTGACTTTGCAATGGAGATGACTACTCCCTTCCATTTGGCAGCTCTGTCTCCTTGTGGTCTGGCAAGAAGAATACTGTCATAAGAAGCAGGTGGCCCTAAATTTTAAGAATAACGAAGCTTTACAATAAAAAAATTAAAGCCTCAAGCTCAAATGTCATTTTCCAGAATGAAATAGTAATTATTTCTACCAGATCAAACAAATACTCCTGATAATGAAAATATAACACAGTAAGTTGATACACAAATTACTTAAGATGCAAAACATTAAGCGTAATCTACAGTTTTCTGTCTGTCCATCTGTCAGTTAAAACAATTTCATACATACCCCAAACCCTTTCTGTGGTCAGTATCAATGAGTACAAATGCCTGGCAATCCAAAGTTAAAGCTAAACTCCTCTCCCTAAGCCATATATCTGTATCTTCTCCTATCCAAAATAAATGGTGCGTTAACAATGGGTGGGTCTTGAATTTGGCCTTCCTGGATGCAAGTGCTTTGTGGCATAAACGTCACATGACCAGAAGCACTTTTCTGCATGTGTATATCCAGAATTCAGTGTTTCCAATCGCTGTGAGCAGTTCCTATCTAGGGAAAAATGGGGTTTCTTTCACCATTTTTTCTCTCTCAACAGGCCTTCAGTATCATTCTTTTCCACACAAACAGTGTGATTCCCATTTTTTATAATGTTAGACACAGTATTGCCCCTGGCACTTCTCAGACAAAGAGACAAGAATCTACCCTCAAAAACCCATTACTATTCAAGTTCTAAGTCTACTTTTAAGAACAACTCTCCTGAAACTATGAAGTCCTTCCACTTGCATCCTCCTTTTCATAGCGTCTGCTCTAGATGAAGCAAAATTTTCCAGATTATATAGGTGCATGGAGAAGGGTTTGAGGTTTCTCTGTAAGTAAAGCAGAGCAGAGAGAACCTTGGGTGGCCTCGAAACCTCAGAAAGACAGTATCATTACCCCATCTCTCTCTCACACCAAGCAGGAAAAGAAACGGGAGGGAAAATATGAACAGTGTTAAAAATTAACACATCTTCGACCTGAGCAGTGCCTTAACATTGTATCTTATACTTCCTTATCTCATGTATTTCCTAACTCTACAAGCACCTCAATACGTAAGAATAGTTCTTCTCCCCCAATTTCTTTCTCTCCCTTCGACACTATTTCCTTCACGTCTGTGATTACACTTTTGCTGAAAAGTTATTTACAATTTTACTAAGTTTCACTAAAAAGTCCATTAGTGATATAATCATTTTACAAGTCTTCCTTGCAGATCATAGCAGGCTGGGAAAGTAGAGTTACAGTCACTTCAGAGCAACAAAATGAGATGGAAGCAGAGTTTACTGCAAAGGATTAGGAGTAGTCTACCCCCAGTTCCCCAAAAGAAATATTACAGAAGATGAGACACTGACTAGGTACAGATGAGTAATTTTCACTGATACTGATAGATTAAACATTTGTAAAATCAAAGTATGATTTTTCTTTATCATTACAGTTTTCCAGAAAACTATCATGGTCCTAACTTGCTGCATCCCCTAAAATAGTGTTCACCAAGTTTAAAGTCCCAATTCAAACATTTAAAGATGTTCAAAATAAATTATTCTTAAGTAAACACATTGCTCTGTATGGCATTACTCTTCCCAAACCTTACCCTTGCATTCTGCAACTTTAGTGAAGCAAAGCACTACCACCATAGCTGCACAACACCATTTCAGGTTTCCAGAAATCTTTATGTTCTACCTGATCTCTCAGTAAAGAGATCACTAAATAAAAGCAAAGCAAGCAAAACATCATTTGGGACAGAGAAATTGCTTGAGTAGTAAGGATTACAGGAGATTCAAGTTTAAAACAGATTTCTGACTTTTCTTAACCACCATGTTATCAGACCAAATGAGCATTTGTAATTTCTCCAGGCCTTTGACAGGAAATACTCTTTTTAAAAACACATTGCTTATTTCACTGATATGAATGTTGCTTGCTATGCAACTGCATGGTTTTCTGAAGGTGCAGCTGCAGGCAACATTAAGCAGGCATGACAAAGGGAGCACTACACTCCCAGAAGGAGTATCAACAGGGAAACAGAGGAATGGTAACCTGCATACTGAGAGCCAACTCAGCAATTTACATCCAAATTTCAAGACAGATCAATTTCATCAGGTTTGTAAGAAATCTCTGCAGAGGAAATATTTTTCTTTCACCACTAACTGAAACAGGTCTGAATACCATCGTTCTGTCTAGAAAGAAGTCTGCTCTTGGTTCTTATAAAGACTGGTGTTTAAGGGTTGTACAGCTAAAAGCGAGCCCAGATAAAAGACACTGCAGCATGAAGCTTCTAAAAAATGCTTGGCTAAAATAAGTGAAGGATCATGTTCAACTGGTGTCATTCATAAATGCCTGGGAAAAGAATTTGGCACAATCTTAGATTTTTCACTGTGTTTTACAGAAAGAACAAATTCAAGTGTCAAGGGTGCTTTTGCACATCTTGAGGTCAATCCTGTTCAACGAGGTATCACATTAAGCTGTACGTTACTACAAGCTGCCCCAGACAAAAGCTTTCTCCTCGGGCATTTGTGGACACAGCTGTAAATCAATACAGATTCTGACACACATGCTTCAGGACTGTCCATGAGCCTCTCAGCTACGAGAGAGCCAGCTGAGATTCACTTGCAGAACGGAGCCCCTCAGCTGCAGCAGGGGACATGGAAAGACTCCGTGACAATCAACAGACCTGCAAGGCAGCTGCATTCACCGAGACTTAATTCACCCCTTTTGGAGGAGAGTCTCAAAATACTCCTCATATCCCAGGAGTACCAAATCAAAGAGTCATTTCCTGTTCTGGTATCAGTCTCCTTTCTCCTTTGTTTTAAATACAAATATAAGCCTTGAGACCTGTAGTTCCTGGAAAATATTGTCTTTCGTTGAAATGAATGTACTTCCACAGAGCTGCTCTCCAGTTCTTGTAAATCTTTTTTCCCAAAGGAACACACTTGCCCTACTTGAAATATCTTAACTTTAAAAATGCTAGGCAATATGGATGATCAAAAAATTGTAATGAACAACTGCTAATTCAGAAGACGAAACTTCCTTAATTTTGGAGGGGTTTTGTTCTGGATGATACATACATATCACTTAATGTTTGAATAATTTTCAGGAAAGCAGAGTTCTCTTGGGCTTGGCTCTTCATTTTTCAACCCAACATAAGGCTGCTGTTAAGCAGATTGTGCTCCATTAAATACAATGGCAGAAAGCAGGAGAGGCAACAAACACATCAGCAACTTTTCCAAAGTCTGGGTAGATTTGCTCTACTCTATTTGCCTCAGCTTTTAAAAGAAATTTAAAAACTGAAAATCAAAGAAAAACAGCTAGTGTGCTATAAACTGACGGCATGTTTTATGTTTTTTCCATTATTTCCTGCTTTTTACTTTGCCTTTGCTACATGACAGTCCTGCATATTGACTGAGATCAGACCAGTGGGGCTGTACCTGTTTGGATTGCCTCCTTTCTCCTCTCAAAAAGACCCATGGTACTAAACATCTGTTTGTTGGTTGTTGTTTTTTTTTTTTAAACTGTTTTACTTTGATGGTCAGATTCTCTTTTCAATTTGATGGGACAAAACTTACATCACCTTAGAAAATCCCGAACCAAGTTTTCATAGTATAGAAGAACACCACAATATGTAAACAAATGTATATAAAACACATGGACAAGCAACAAGATAAGAAGTTGCTTTTTTTTCCCTTTTAGAGTAAACAACCAAGTGTAGAGCAAGGTTGTGAGAGCACTCAATGAACTTCTCAGGCCAATGTGAAATCCCTCAGATTGCTATCATCTGAAAGAAAATAATGTACCTTATAGACATAGATCACCAACAGAATCATGGCATGCAGTTTAACATCCCACTGCCACACAGAACAAACACCACCACGTGTCAAACACCCATTTCTGTAGCAGTCCTGGTACACAGATGCAGCAGCCTCACCCAGCATCCTGTAGCAGAGACCAGCCCTCAGTTCTGTTGGGAAAATTGTCTGAGGGGACACACAGAGAACCTGATCAGCCAGCCAGTCTGTACTAAAACCACCAAAACTGTTTCCAGTACAAAATAAAGAAGAAAAAGAGCTGCACCTCAAACTGGCTGACGTGGGGCAACAGGGGAACACTGGTTACTTAACCTGGCATTGGTGTGAAAACACAGATGTTTCAAATTGAAAATTTGACTGGTCTTTCAAAAAACCACTATTAAAAAAAAAAACACAAAAAAACCCACCAAACTCTACCTAGTCAGTAGAAATTTTAGTTCGTCCTATTAAAACGTGGATACGATATAAACACTGTATACCACAAAGAAACATAAGGAGCACTTGAAATCAGGAGCAAAGCATGTAATGGAAATTCCAATGATCCTGCCCAGACCTCAGGACAATTCTGTCCATTCAGTTCCTCTAGGAAATTATAAAGTTACAAGGAGAAAGAAATAAACCAGAGTGCATATCACATCTTGTGATGCACTGTCAGGTAGTCTTCCAAATGTCACAATAACCAACTCAGCAACAGGTAATAGAAGTTTCCAAGAAAACGTCCTGGCTAAAGCAAAAGGTCTGGCACACATTTTCATAAAGGACCAGAAAAGGGGAGTGAAATGGAGGAACTTGACACTCCTACTTTTCCCAAGAGTTTTTAAGAGCTGTTCAGGAAACTAACATGCCAGAAACGAAGAAAAATGCAGCAAGCATTATATGCCTGTATCATTTTTCAATGCCTAAGCACCATCTCCAAGTATTGCAGTCCAAGTCACAGACATCATGTAAGTGTCATAATCATGCCTACACCAAACTTCAATAAAATCCACATGAAAGCAAGGATCTGCCTGCACAGCCAGTTTCAGGATCAAAGCCAAAGTTTGGTAAAACTATTACATTAAAAACACAGCAAGTTTCCCATCTTCTACCTGGAAAGCATTTCTGTAAGTTGCACAAAGCCAGCATATGCCAATTCAAATGCACCCCTGTGCCTTGATTGCAGCAGATGATGTTTAAAGTAATCACCAATATTTTTAACCTAAAAAAGAAAAAAAAAAGCTATTAAGCCATTTGAAATTATACACACATAACTTATTTATACATGCAAAATATTCTGCAGTTAAAAGCAGCAATCCTCCCCCTCGTTGCAAAGGTCACTGGTACGAGCAAAAAGCAACTAGAAGTCCTACAATAAACAACCACTTACTTAAATGATAACAAATACTATACTCAACTTTTTAGGTTAAAGGGTAGTTCTGTATTCTTTAAAATAGGCCAAAAATATAAAGGACATAAAACTGGTTATTTGTCCATGATGGACACACTCAGATTTTAAGAAAAGAAAGGGACAACTCTGATTTTCAGGGGAAACAAATTCGGAATCCTTCTTGTTTGCCTACACTCTTGCCTAAAATCCCAAAGAAAATACCAAATAAAGCATAACAGTAGAAAAAAAAAATCTAAAAAATATTTGAGATACGAAATTCAAACTCCAAAAATTGAACCAAAGGGAAACAAATCTACATTAGATTAGGTAATACATAGATAAATACAATTTTTTAACATTCCAGAATTCTGCATAATTGCTGTTGACCATTTTATTTATGACCAACAATTTTAAAATGAAGATGTTGTAGTAATGAGAGCTATTTTTACAACCATTAAAATGCAAATATGATAACTAAGCTTCCACTTATAGTTACTTTCTAGAGCTCTATTACAATACCAAGCTTTCAAATCTGTTTGGAAGTTTACAGTTCCATACAATCTCATTCCACGAAGCATAGGCTGTCTTGTTTGTTGGTTTTTTTCTTTTAATTCTCATCAACTTTCAAGGTCTAAATCAAACTTCCCATTTAATTTGTTTAAAATGCTAGCACATACTTAATGTCATTATGCAAAATTTTCTTTAGGAGTCTTTCTTAAAAGTCGTCCAGTAAAAGTTTCTTTAAAGCTTTATATAAAAACATGCATGAAATCACATCAAGTTTCTTATAAAATTCAGCTTGTTCTGTTACTTATACAATTATTCTAATACTTTAAGTCTGACAAATAATTAAGTTGTCAGGGAAGTTAATGTCATATCTACCTATATGGTTTTTCAACCTCCTGTTAAGTAATTTGCATCACCCAAGCAATGAGATTGCAGTAATTTAATAAAAAAAACAAAATCTGAGACAGTCTACATATTATTTCCTGCAGCTAAAACACACAATAACTGGAGATACTTGAGCTAAAAAAGTTGTTTCTGAGACGATTTTAGGGTAGCTTATGTAGCCACAGGGTTTCATTTCAGCCTTCTAGTCCAAAAAGGAGGAGTAAGTGCCCTTTATTCACAAGGAACTGACCCACAGACAGAGCAGTTCCCCAGGTGTGTAAACAAAACCAAACCAAGAAAACCACACACATGCAAATCAACTTGCCATCCTGTCCCAGCACCATGCTTATGTTTTTAGAAAAATTCATATGAGGTTTTTTTTTTGGTCACGTAACTTTCAACTTTACTATTTATACTTCTGAGCTTTCCGCAATAGCCAAGCTGACTCGAAGCTTGCATCAAACTGAACTCACAGGTTGGAAGAAGCACTGCCATAACTCAGTTCTTTGTCAGAAATTTAGAACATAACAGGTGAGTCTTACTAATTAAACAATCAACAACTTACAGGGCCACACTTGCTGCTGAGGGCAAGAATCTGGGTATTCAAGATAGAAATTGTCTACAAGATGTTCCAAAAGATTAATACAGGCAATGGGACAACTAAGTCTTCCGCTGTCTGTTTCTTTACACTTTGGCATACAGCTCTGGCAAGCTTACCTCCCAAAACTGTCTTAAAACTTCCCAGGTGAGATAAACAGGAGTTTGAGGAAGAGCTTAATGTTTCCCCCAGACTCGGAGCATTCATGATTTGCAGATCATGTGACACAAGCAACACAGAATCTTCATAAGATGTCATTTTGTCTGTCACCTGGTGGTTACACGATACTATTTATATTAGTTTTCCTAACAGGCAGAACTTTGAGCCTGCCATTTCTGGACTTTTAGGATCAGATGGAAAATGAGAAGTAGAATATGCATTTGAATATAGAGAGATTCCTCCAGCTATACTCTGCACTTCTTATGTCTATTTCTAAAGGCAAGGCCACCACTGTAAAACAGCCGAGGTTTTGAAGACTTCTCTACACACACATTTGCACACCAAGGAGCTGAGGGTGTCACAGTCAGTGCATACAGGATCATCAACTGCCAGGTAAACCCCATTTCCTACTCAAAAGACAAGGAGAGTGCAAATCTGATACTGTCCCAGCTTCCTAGCAACAACAATAAAGTACCATGCACGAGCTGCCTCCCTGCCAGCCTCTCCCCCAGAGGTACACAGCACAACAGGCAGCACTGCTGCTCCAAAGGGAAGCCCCCAGCACCACAGTGCCTGCCACGAGGCAGTTCTGTTGTGCCATTTCCTAATGCACACCAGCACTGTAAGACACTGTCTTTCCACCTGCATGCTCCATTAAAAAAGCAGGTACAACCAATCAGAAGACTGTGAGCAAACTCACCACTCGCTGTGATCTTTTGGGTGAATAAATCATGACAACATCAATCCCATAAGGCACAATTGAATATAGTTACTGACCTAGATGTGGAGCAAGGTACAAGAGGAGGAAGGTTTGCAACAGGGTGAGACAGACTGGCCGAGAGGTGCTACCAGATTTTTCTCAACAATTACTTAGCCCTGGCTCAAGGCAAGATGACCAAGGTTTCTCTCAAAGTTTTCCTTCTCTGTATTCTTAAACCTCTTTCAATACTTGTAAAACGAAGAAAAAGAATGGGCAACTTGAAAGAAAAGTTCTACATGCATAAGATAACAAAATCCAATTTTCTTATTTGTCAAACACTGAAAAGTGTTCAGTAAGTCTGAAGCCCCAGCAGTTATAGCACTGACATTTGTAGTCATATCTGATGACATTCCCTTCATTATTTTATATAAAATATGACCTAAAGTTACAAAAATACAGAGAAAATGCCCACACTTTTCCTATAGTATTTATTAGGCACTTAGCCAAACTGTATTTCTTTGTGTATTTGCTTGCAAGCCTGAGGAAAATCAGGATTTCAAAATGACTTCTCATGAATTAGCATTCTTCCAATTAGAATGTAGGCATTCTGTTTTACAGGAAGACATCTGAAGCATAAACAAGCTGAAGAGGCATCTATAAGAACAGAAGGTATCTTCATAGAATCACAGAAAATCCTGAGCTGGAAGGGACCCACAAGGACCACACAAGTCCAACTCCTTCCTTAATAATATATTATTTCTGAAA
Source organism: Lycocorax pyrrhopterus obiensis (assembly GCA_014706295.1). NCBI lineage: Eukaryota > Metazoa > Chordata > Aves > Passeriformes > Paradisaeidae > Lycocorax > Lycocorax pyrrhopterus. Next base: position 25,854,231 of record JACSVZ010000004.1, read on the forward strand.
GAGCAGCTAACAATGTCTGCTTTCCAAAAACAGAGATGCTGCAGCTAGACTCATTGTAAAACACCAATTCCTCTTTGACTTGGTGCAGATTAAGGAACATAATGGTGGAAATGCATATCTGTTCTCTCATCTGCCCTCCAGACCCCTGCAACAATACAAGCACAGCAGTTAACCAGATGAAAACATGAGGACTGGAGACAATGCAAGAATAAAGACACCAACACTATTCCCATGGCACCACAACATTAGATAAGAAATAAGATCTGGAGTACATAATACTATTTTTTATTTTAAAATGTAAAGTACTAACACCCAAGGAAAAACTAATTAAGTGTTTTCTGTTGGAAAGAAAAAGAGGTTAAAAAGTAGTCGGTCTTTCATATTTCAGTCTTCTGCAGACTGGTTTTGTTGAAACATACGGAAATGAAAAAGTCATCAATTAAAAACAGAAATTTAATAAACACAAAATATTTCCCAAATAAATGCCCATGGTAATCTAATTTCTTGTAAACCCCGAACTCAACATTCTGCAAGAGACAGATGGCATATTAGTATTTCTGATTTCTTAAATTAAAAAAAAATGGAGGAAAAAGACAGTCACATTACATACGAATTATTCATAATAATGGATAGGAGGAGGACAAGACTAAGACTAGTCAGCATGTTTGACTTTCAGAACTATTGACTCTGAAGTTTAATTAAGGAAGAGCTTTAAGCAGAATCCCAATATGTTGAGCTCAAAATGACACAAAAGAAACTCTGAACATGAAGTCAGTTTAGAAGATTTTTTAGCACTTCTGTTAGTGACTGATATATCCTGAGAGAGAGAGACAAAGGGGAGGGTGGCAGGCAGGCACTGGTATCCCTAAACACAGCATACACCTTATAAATACTCCAATACAACTACAATGAATGAGTTTGTCAGTTAATTTCTTCTCTTATCTGTTTCTACTGTAGTTACGCTTTCTGAATACCATTTGATCACAAGAAGACTGCTAACCAGGTATTATAAACAAAGAAAACCCTGAGACCATGGCAATTAAAAGAAATTTAAAACCCACAACTTTTCCCAAATAGAACACAGATTTAAGAAAAAGGTTTTCTGAAAACTGCCCTCGCTTCACCACCAGCCAAGAAGAATTTGCAGGTTTTATAATAAAAATTACTTCCCTACCTGCTCTACAGTAATCAAGGCATCTGAAGGTTCAGATGTAGTCTGTGAAGGCAAAAGTTTACACAGTGTGCCTAAGAGCAGAGATACTTCCTTCATGCTTCTCCAGCAGCACACAAGAACCATTTGAGCCGTGACATCACATGCTTGCCTGTCCTTGCCTTAAAAATAAAAAAACAACAAACGCAATAGCGTAACTCAGGGTTCTCAGATGTAGATGCATAATTTAAATTTCACTTAGCCTGACTGTCCAACAAAACACAAACAACTATGAAAAAATTTCTAAGCTTGCCTACCCAAAAGATAATTCAGTCTTGCTGACCCTAATTGCTCTCCCTGCTCAACATTTGCTGTACTTTCTTGCACTTGGAAAAGGCAGCAGTATAACCATTTTACCAGGGAAGTGCTGTTTGAGAGAGCAGAGCTCTTTCGGTTACAATTGCTATTTACTTGCGCACTGAGCTACCGAAACACGTCCAACTTTGCAGGCAGGCATTCCCGATCCCTCGCTCCCTGTACGCTCTGCAGGCGCCGCGCAGGAGGAGGAGGCGCGGCCAGGGCACCGCGTTTGTGACGCGCCGCCGCCACCTGGTGGCCACTGCGGCACTTGCACGCGTTTACCCCTTCTCGCCATGAAACACAACACACGGCCCCACCGAACTGTTTTAGGGAAGAGCAACCGGGGAAAGGAAGTTCAAAAGCTTGCATAAACTACTAAATTTTTAAATGTACGGATATTCTGTAAATTTATTCTGGGCTACACTAAAGGTGCCAAGGTTTACAATTTCTTTAACGTTGTAAGGTTCGATTTCATGGCTGCTATTCATTAAAACAGACAAAAACTACCTAACATTTTACCACTGGAATCTTTCAAACTGAAACTTCTGCTTTTGTAATTCCATGCAACAAGCGGGATTGCATGAACATAATTCTTCACTAACCTCACGTACACTAGAGAGGAAAATCACAGTAACACTTTTCAATGAGAAATTCATTAGAAGCATTGCTTGATAGAAAAGGTGTTCAAGATTGTCTGGCCAGTGCAGTCAAGGCAACAGAGTCTAAGCCAGTATCAAAACAACTAATTTTCACTTGTGTTTTAAGACAGATTAACCACAAAATTCCAGAAGCACAGGGAATTAAGACTGCAGTCTTTAAAACCATGTCCATGGATAACTAGCTTCTGATGGGTAAGAACTGAAACATGATACAAGCTTGTAATTTCCAGCTGATCATCCACGTAAAATGCCTCCTCTATAAAAAATACCTTGATTTAATTACTAATATAGCCTTGAGTTTACCTCTCATTTCTGTGCAAATATTTTTCGTTGGCCTCTGGTCAGCCAGCTTTTCAGATTCTTCTCTGCAGTGTTCTTTCAGAATTTTTGCTTGCATAAAGTAATCGTTCGTGTCCTGTGGTTGTATCTCATGCAGAATCATCTGCAGACGACCTGCACTTTCTACACATTAAACAAGAGGGATATTTAAGATAGTTTTGTCTTCTACTTCCAGTTCTTTATACTGATGTAATTCATTTGGGGTGTATCAGTACAAAAGAAAGCTATTAGCATTTAAACAAAAAGAAACCAAACCCACAAGGTTCTATAGTGATTAGAATGATTAAGGAAGAAAACCAGAATTTACAGTCCCCTGTTTTGAAAGTGATGCAACAACACAATCTGCAGATGTTTGTGGGTTTTTTAGTGAAGAAGCCAAGACAACTTTATCAGAAATTAAAAGAGTGACTTATGATTATGACATAAAATGAGAAGCTGAAAGGGAGGGGTGCTCAGTCTAGTTCTGAATGATTGCAAGACAAAGAGACCTTCAGGAGCATCAGATTTAAAAAAAATTCTTTTGGGATTCTGTTTGGTTCTTTACCTGGATCACTGTCCATTGGAATAAGACCCTCTGGTGATGAGCTCTGTACTACTGGTGATACTACAGCAGAGAGGCTGTATGACATCAGAATGAGCCTGGCCACCATTTCCTTCCATTCAGACACCAGTGTCAAGTTACTTAAGGAAAAAAAAAAAACGAAACAAAAATCACAATCAAAACGTATCACGACATGGATTAAAAATAATTTTATATTTAAAAGAAAGAACCGAAATTACAAACACTTCTGCAACAATATTTATGAAAACTATAAATAGTGTAGACACTGAAAAGTCTTACGGCTGAGTTTAACACATACAAAGGAAGTATCAAACACTGCAGCAGCCAGAAAGAGTTCCAAAGGCCACAGGTACTGGATTTCCTTATAAATAATACTGCAAGCTTTTCTGTTCTCCTGAACAGCTCTTCCACTGCACTTAAATATGGAGTTACAACTTCCTATTTAGTATTTTTACTTACTTGAAGGGTAATTGCTGCAAAGCCCCAGTTATACAGTGCACTCTCCCGTACATGGGGAATGATGCTGCTGCTTGAAGCAGAGACTTCTTGGCTTGGAGTATTTCTTCCTCAACATTCACCAACAAAAGCTTGATAACTAAAACATTTTAAAGCACAGATTTGCATTATACATTCATATATTGTATTTTCTATGAAACAAATCTGCTTTAAGAAACAGGAATAAAACCTGTTTACACAACAATTCAGTACAATATGCACAGCAATTTCCTTTATTATACTTTTCCCTCTTTTGTCATTGAAATATATGTTACCCCTGATTTTCAGTTACCTAAACTCCAGCAATATTTGTTATAATCAATTTAATCTGTCTCTCTGAACCAAATGGCAGCTGTGAAAAGCACAACACAAATCCAGATTTGCTCAGGGACAATCCCACAGCTCATGATGAAGACACAAGGAGTTACCTACCACATACTGCAAGTCAGACTTCACCCTTCCAGCCTCATTAATACAATGATGAGTACAGCAGAATATTAAAGATCGAAAGTTCATGATTAAATATTTGAACCTTATGTTTTCCACTAAAAAACCTGACCAGTTTTCAAGGAAGGATATACGTGCCTATTTTAATCCTATTCATACCTTGTGACATCTCAGTGCCAGAATCAGAACAAATTACAGACCCTAACAAGGAACCATGGATCACCAACAGCAGCAGATACTCCAGAGCAATGAGACATGAGGTTACCCACCTTTCCTTCACTTATGGCAACCACAGCCATGTCTCAAAATCATTATTTCACTGCATATGAAGAAACTATTAACAGGCATCTGTAGAGAAGCCAATAATGGCACAAAAAAGTACACTAAAAACAGTGAGTTTACTACAAATTATATAAAGTGGTTTCTGACAAATAATGAATTAAAGTATTTTAGTTTTACTGAAAACAACAAAAGTTAGAGGATGCTTGATTAATGAATTTGCCACACCCACCAGACCTAGAGCCCTGTCATCTTTCACCCAGGGGCACTAAACCGAACAAAAATATTCCATATGTGAGCAAAGCCTCATTACTGTGAATGTGTGTTGAGGCAGAAAAATGGGGCCAAGTGAACAGAGCTCCAAGGGGCAGCACTGCAAACGTCAAGTATTGAAACATACACAGACCACCTACAGCTGCCTTCCCCCTGGGTGAGCGAGCTCTCAGGGGAAGCAGAGGGTCCTCCCCTGCACTTTGTGCACTCAGCTTCACCAGGCTCACTACTTGGGCCTCCACAGCACTCCATAGCAAATGTCACTGGTCAAAATAATAACAAAAGCCATCTTCTAGAATATTCAACGCTCTCAACACAAACAGGACTCGATTAAGATCTTACTAAAGAACCTGGCTTCTTAACAGCAAAACACAATATACTTAAAATCCTGTTAGAAATAAGCATCTTTTACTAAGCCTCCTACCAAAAGTCTTATGGAAAAGCAGCAAACTTTCAATAAATATAAAAAAACTTTTTCCCCAAAATCTTACCTGCCAAAGTGTTCTTCTCCACTGTACTCACTGATGTATTTTCATCCATCTGGGGGTTATGCTCAAGCCATTTCCCTAAACAAATGTTCTGCAGTCCTTCGTGATACACTAAAAAGTTCAACAAATACGAAGCGGTGACACAATCGTACGGCTTGGTACTTGTGCTAAGATCCACTGCTGCTTGGAATAGGAGATCTAGATTTTCAGAATCCTGAAAAAAAACCAAAGCAGTAATATGGCTCATTTTATTGAGCTTCCAGATTGATTTAACTAAACTTCTTACCACCCTGGAATCTGAGAACCTGCTTTTCATTAAGTCTGCTGGTACATATTTCTTAAACACTTATTTTGTGCACTGATCACCTTACACTCAAAACATGCATGTGCATGTATTTAGCAAGGATACAATTACATAGACATTGAGGATGGGGACAGCCATTTATAAAGCAGTATTCAATCACACTGCACTTCACAGGAAAATTATTTTTTTTCAAAATACTGTGTTTTATCTGCTAATGGACATTAAAGAGAAGCATAGTTTACTTGGAAGCAGTATTTGTTCATCTGTACTAATTAAATTAAAAATAACTTCTCATGAAGTTATTACAGACAAATCAGTATCAAGTCAAAGGGCAAAATTTGTGAGAAATCAAAACAACCAATCAGATAATGAAACCTGAGACCAATCAGAAAGGAAAAGAATCAGGGAGCAGAAATTTCTAAAAGTACAAGAATAACCAAGTCAAAATGCCTCAGTCATTTCCAAAGGGAAGTCACAGCTAAGCAAAGAGCTTGCATTAACTATTTCTCTGATAGTTCATAGTCATACTCAACAAACTTCCCAAACTCCTTCACCCACTAGTGAAACAAGCCTCCTTAGGTAAGGGCAGAAGCTGTATAAAAATACACAGAAGGTGTTAGTGATGAACTCTACTGCAGGCAACTTGGACCAGCTTCTAAGGCTCAGGAATCATGCTCTGTACCTAACTCAAGCATCTGGTATGCTACAGAATATTCATCTTCCACAAAATTACTCCCTTTAAACTCTTTAAGTTCATACCTGTAAATCCAATGCAACATCACGTAGTTTCATCAAAAGCCTAAATGCCAGAATTTTTACTTCCTCAAAAGTACTGGCGAAACACTGGATCAAAGCTTGGACACGAGCAGAATCCATCTCCTGATCCAACTGAAAAACTTGTGCCTGGCCTGTTCAAAGAAATTAATGCCTTAGATAGTTTTGCTGTAACTCTTTCCAGAATAAGCACTATCTTCACATTCTGCTTTGCTGTACTAAAAGAAGAATTAAAGTTTCAGCTAAATTATTATTTTAATATTATTTCTCTTAATAGGACTTAAAATACCATATTTACTGTAAGGAATTAAAAAGGCTTACCTTATCCAAAAAATTACTTAGTAATACAGAAAGTAACTTATTGCCAAAAACAGAATCCCATTTACTCCCATTAAATTCAGCACTGAAAATAATTTTTATTTAGTTTTGCTTAAAAATTCTTTTCCTATAAGTATGTAATATTAGAAAATAATTCCTTTCAAAAAAGAGGTTAAAAGCATCAGTGTGTTTTGGTGGTTGGTGTTCTGAGTTATTCTATATAGGAATAATCCCCTAAAATGTAAGCCATTACAATTTATTTTGTCTTTAATTTAGATGTAAATGAGTTGTGAATTCTGGTGAGTGGACCTAATGCTGTAAAGAAGAGAGAAATTTTAGGATACAAACAACTGCACCACACTACAGCACAGAACACAAAAGCTGAATTGCCTTGATAGAAGTTATGTTCAATTTATAAAATCCTCAGCTGCTATTGTAACAACTCAGGATAACTTCCCATTTTTAAAAAAAGCAGTAACAATATGCTACATACTCATAATAATAACATTAATGTGTTCATCATTTATCATGTGGTTTTGAGAAATGGTTTAACAAGTTAGCATTTTTTATTCCCTCTCAAAATCAACTTTAATCTTAGACAACTCTTTTCTTTAAAGAAAAATATTTTTATGTTGGCCATATAATCCAGAGACAAGATTTAGCAAGATCATCAATACTCCAAGGCGCTAACAAATACTTCTTGAATTAAGGTTGTCATAAAACAATGAAGAAAATTTAAAATAACAGCAGCACATCATCATTAACTGGGAATAAAACTGTTTTTTATTTAGCATAATATCATAAGGATATGCAATATTTTTCAATCAACAGTTTTTGTGAATTCAGCATTTCAAACTATCAAGATATATGTACAGGAAAAAGGAGTAAAGTTATCAAATACATTGAAATTTGTCCAGAAGTTTTTCTAATAATAACAAAAATAAACCTTGCTAAAAAACAGGCTATGCAAGAAAATCCAAATTTATAGAAGATATACAACAGGCCATAGTTATTTTTTATTGCAATATTCGTTTTTCCAATAAAACTTACTATCCTCCCTTGAGGTAAAACAAAAGCAACCCAGGAAATGCCATAGAAATTAAGGACTAAGAATACCCTTTGACAGAAACTGACTAGTTGGCATAAAAGATACTTCTTCAATTCAACACCTCCGATTCCTACAGTCCATAAAAGTCTATAAATTAGGCTTCTCACCTTTTGGAACAGAAAATATTTCTGCTATTGATTCCAAAATACTTAGTGCAGAAAACCTGGTTGGGTGTGATGAACCAGGAAACAATAGCTCAAAAAGTCTGGCACATACAGATGACATGAAATCCTGAAAAAAAAAAAAAATCACAAAAAAAATTAAGACAGTTTACTTGCTGCCCTACAAACACAAGCCTATGTAACTGAATTCAAGATATTCTGCTTTACCCCAAAAATTATGACCTTACAGTTAATTTTGGAAAAACAGGAGGCCAACATTCATAGTACAGACAGTTTCTTGTTTCTTAGAGTACAGTGAAGGCTGGACAATCATTTGGGTTTCTAAACACAATCATTTCCCTTCCCCATCCCCACAAAAAGACAACCATTGTATCAAATCTTGAAAACTAGCTGACCGGGAAAGGCAGAACTCATGGAACTGACACAAAGAAACTGACAATGTGAGCCTTAAAAGAGGATAAAAAGGACAAATACAAAAGATGTCTTCATGCTAAAGCTCATGTCATTCATTCTCTCACTCACTGATTATTCTGGAGACCTAGAAAAAGACTGAAGCTCAACTGATCTCTATTTTAAGTCTAAGTAACACACATCATTTAAAGCTCGCTACTAAATGGCCAACAGATGACAGGACATGAACCCAATTTTTTTTTTTTGATTTAGAGTCATCAAAACTTCTCCAGCCATTCCTCCCTTACTGCTGTTTCAATGCACATCGCAGAGCAATCCCTCAGAAAATAACCTTTATTGGTTTTGAACAAAATTTACCTTAAAGACACCCTCCAAATACCAATGGGCATTCAGTTCATCAACAACAGTGTAGTTAGTCAAAATTAACTTGCACAAGTGCATCACAGTGGACAAGCTCCTCAGCACTGTTTGGCTTTACAGGTTTTTTCCTTCTGCACTGCGCTATTGCCTATCACACACACACAGCCTAACTTACCCAGTGGTGTTCAGGAACAATGAACTCTCAGAAATGCTATCCCACCTCTATTACCTGCATCTCTAGCAGTCTACTTACTTTATATTGCTGCAAAATGCTCAAAGGAGGCATTTGAGTTGAGCTCTCAACCAACTCTTGCTTGGTTTTATTTTGCTCCAATTTATAAAGCACTTGAGAACTTTCTTGTATTCTGCAAAATAACTTTTAAAACAAAAGCAAAACACAGGTGAGACAAGAATCATTGACAGTGAATTAAGGGAAAGGCAGATTTTCGGCTTATTTTCCAAATCACACTGCTTGTAATTTTTAGGAAGTTTGCATACAGCATAACACAGAACAGATCCTTCCCTCTCCACTCCAAACCCAAGGTTTTCCTTCCCATCTCTCTTGTGACCAATTTTTTCTCTCCTCCCTCTACACCTCCAACACCTTCTTCCATCTCCCTCCTTAAATTCATGCCTAGCTTTCTCCTCTCAACTCATTTTCTGTAGAACTGTGTTCATCTGTAAAAAAAAACTCAGATACAAAATTAAAAAATAAAAAAGTAAAAAAAAATGCAGGTAATTTCTACAGCCTCAGTGTCTCTTTAAGAGTTTGACTCACTTCAAAAGTGCTTCCTCCACCTCTTCGACTACCCACAAGTAATATTTCCTTTCTTACTACACTCCCATCTAGCATGATTTTTCCATCTCATGTTCCTCAGTCTGCACCAAGTAAGAAAGGAGAGATGGGATTTCTCTTTTGTTTTTGCCAAACTGACTCCCTCATTTTTCCCCCAGCTGAAATTAGTTATTTTCTCCTTCCACACTACCTTCTTTTCCCATAAACATCTTCCAAGATATTCTTTATACATACATGGTTTTCTCATTTTATCCCCATCCTTCTACCATGAGCTACATGTGACCTTGGCAACTTCCACCACACGGACAGACTCATTCCCCACAGACTGTAATGGCACAGCCACATGTCCTGCTGTTCACTTAATATTCCTCTACTTTGTTTTCCAGGTCAGGTTCCTGAGGGTGACCAAGTGACTGAATTTGCTTGAGGTGTGACAAGTCTGTGTAAGCACAACTTTAGGCCCCAGCAAAGGCAGCACAAGGTCCATTGCTGACTCCAGGGCACATAGCTTTGCTATCAGCAAAGAGTGCAGGTGCTGACAGGTCAAGAAACACCCACCACCATCCATGACCAAGTTACTGTGCCTCTGCCACTGAATTTTTTGTTTAAGCCATCCTTGCCTGTGATGACTTAACACCATTCAGTTGGGTAATACATAAAGCATAGTCCTGGTCTTAGAGCTTCTACTCTTTCCAATCAGCAACTTCATAACATACTCTTTTTTTTTTAAAGGGTGTTATAACTAACATAAGAGGCACATTAGGCATTGCTTATAGCTTGAAATTACCTTTCTCAGCAGAGAAACGATCTGTTGCCTTATGGAAGGAGATTGGCTGTTCAAGTTGTACATCATAAAAAATTGAATTAGTTGCATTTCTTCCAGAGACACAATTTCTGTAGTACGATGGGTTTCACAAAGTAAACCTAAAGCATCAATGCAAACCTGAAAGATATTTAAAAGTTAACCACAAAGGAGTTACTGACACCTACGATGACACCTTTGTTTTAGTACAATGCTAACACAGTAATCAGGATCAAATTGTTCTAACTTAAAGGACACATAAAAGGTTGTCCCTTTACCTGGCTGTGCTGATGAACTAGACCCTGTTTTATACATTCAGTGGACACAAGACCACTGCTCAAGATATTTGAAAGTTCCAGGTGTCCATGAGCCCTGGCTGTTCTCAAGCATGCCATCAATGCTCCAAGAGCTCCTCTAGTACTGCAAGAGCCTAAAGAAAATGAAAACCAGTAATAATTACTATTTGATTAACACAAGTAATGTACTATTTGCAAAGCTTGTCAGAAACTCCCAATACTTTCAACACATGACCCGCCCTCACCCCCTTTTATTTCTACTCCATAAATCCTAACAGACAGTGCTGCTATAGATTAAACTAGTTCTAAATCACCTGGTTCTCAAAAAGCTTAATCTCAAATATGTCATATGAAAAAAAAGACCTTATGAGGTCTCACAAGCCATTATTTGAGAGTCACACTAAACTACTTCAAAACTACACGAGAATCATAACTCTTGTATCCACGTATTTACAAGAAAAAACAATCTGTTACTGGACACACCTGTGTAAGAAATAAAAAAGAGTAGTGGAAAATACAGAAATATAACAAACTCTGGCATGTAAAGAGAACCATAAGGCACTCACAGAAGGAACACTAATTATTTTGCTCAAGGCATGAAGACACACTTATGATTATTACGACTTTCACCTTAAAATACTAATAGCAATAACAACCATCTGGAATTCTTCTCCCAAATTAGTTCTAACAATAGTAACAGACCAGAAATCACATGGCTAAGATTTTTTTTTCCTTAAATCCAATCATAATTACAAATAGAAAGTTTATTTTCTTACCCAGATTAGCATCTGCAGAGGCCTGAAGAATTTTAATCATGTAGCTCAGACTGTCAGGGTTACATTTGAGCAATTTTGGTAAATAATAATCTATTATATAAGTAGTTTGGTCATGGTTCCCTTCACACAGTACCACCAGAAGAGGAGAAACCCAGATGTCGTGCCACTGGTCAATCCAGGTGCCTTCCTGAAAACTCAAAGTAAAATGGGCCTTGTGATTTGTAAACATAGTTTCCAGAAGATCACTAGCATAAGGTGCAAGAGACTGATCATTCATCACATCCAAGATTTGTACTGGAATTGTCCTGTCCAACTGCAATATACTTTCAGTGCCCACACACTCCACTAGACAGCCAAGAGAAGCATATTTCCCTTTTACATGCCAATCCAAGCTTAGTAAATGCTTTATCAGCCTTGCAAAGAATGGGTCTGATCTTCCATTGGATCCAGCAATGGTGGTTTGGTGTATCTGAAGAAGATTCTTAAAAATCAATTTGGTTTGGTGTCTAATGGCATCCAGAGGATGGTCCCAGTGTGTATAAATGTATTCCAGCAGCTTCCCAGGGATATCAGAGTTCCCATTAAGTTTGATTTTTAGATCTGGAGAGCCTGAAACGAGGGCAGCCAGTGCTGAATTAGTCCAAATAGCAAGGATTCTAGACAAAGACGTTGCCACACTGGATTCTTTTAACCTTTTATAAAGAACAAACACAAAAAAGGCCATTATTTTCATTAATCAATTTTCACAAAAATGTAAATTTTGCATTTCAGAATAACTATTCATCACATTTGTTTACCTTACATGAAAACAGGTCAGGAGACACAAGCCATTCATGGAGGAAAAGGAATGAACACAGAAGTGATCAATCGGATGTTGTAAAGTACATGCTTACCTGATGTGCTATTAAGTGGCTGCAGCTAAACCCCCTAACAATGGGGAAAAGAAGCCATACAAGCCCCACAAAAATAAAACAAAAAATAAAAATTACCATGCACCTGCTAACATTTGAGCAGCTTTATGTTGTTGCATGCTTCTTGAAAACATAAGGAAAACTTTTCCTTGCCATATAAAACCATCAGAACTGAGTATCCTATGTGCAAAAAAAAAAACCACAAAACTGACCTCCAAGGCACAATCAAAGGTTGAACTGAACACGTGTTTTAATCTCCAATCCAATAGTGCTGGTGGGCCATTAGATGCAAGCAGTCAATGCTTGCAGCCAGAAAAAAAACTCTGAAACTCATCCTACTTCAAGTATTCCAGTCATTGGCACACTTTGCTTTCTTCTGAACTTTCAGAAGGAGAGGATGTGATGTCCTGGAACTGAAGTTCATCTCTCTACATAAGAACTGATACTGACACACCTTACCATAAGGGAATTGATAAATATATCCCATTCATGTTAGAAAACAAAATTTTAGCATGCAAGAAAAAATTGAAACTTACGCAACATCATTATATTTTTCGAATTTACAGAGTTTTTATGAATATATTAAAAAGATTGCATGATCTGTGGCAAAACCTAGTATCATTACACTGAAAACATCAGAGATATTCCACCAAGACCACAGGGGTCATGTAAAAATAGAATTAAAAACATAAACCTCTCCTCCCAAACACAAAACAACACAAATTAAAACACAAACTTACTCTGAACTCAAAGACAACAAGACTGATGCAATATCTAATAATAGCTTCTCTCCATTTCCACCCATGCTGCCATTCTTCCAATCCAGCATAGCCAGAGCTCCATGGCAAAGGAAGAGCAGGACCGAGTCCGGGAGTTCTGCTGCGCACAGAACCCCACAGTTCCTCACGAACCACGCTGGCACACCTGAGTGCTCCACTGTCCCAAGGAGCAAGTCACTGATCTGGAACACCAAAAGCACACCCGTTACAGGATTTCAGCACAGCAAAAAACCTAATTTGTGCATATCTTAGAAGATGTGAAGAGATTTCTTGCAAATAGTAGTTTCTTAAATTCAAAATCCAAGCCTTATTACTTCATATAGCAAAGAGAGAAGAAAGGATTAACCCCCAGCTAAGGACTGAGAGAGAGGCTGGCAAGCCCTGGCATCTGTATCAGCAAAGCCGCCAGACAACAATGATAGCACCAAGACATTGCACAGCCTTTAGCCAAGAAATACACTTACCAATGAAGGTAATTCCTCAACTGGTTCATACATAGCTCTGATAAACAGAATAACAGCCAGTCCTGAGGTAGTCTGAACAGTCTGTAGGAGCGTTGCTACACAGCAAAAATATTTTATATTAGAATGCAGGAAACACTGTGTGCTAGAACTATGTATCAAAATTATTAAAGATGGTACTGAATTTTGCTAGACTACTTGTAGTTGTATAATCACAAATCTGTAGTGTCCACCGAGATAGCAAATATTAACAGCTTTATCCTCCAGTGTGATAAGAAACTGCTAAAACCTTTAACAGAAGAAAACACAGGACTGCCCACCAAGGCAAGGAGGGCTGTGGCAGAGCCTACTGACGTGTTAAATTCTACTGTACAAAAATGTCTGTATGAGAAGAAAACACTATTAGTTATGGTGTGCCCATAAATAGTTCTGACAGCATATTTCATAGAGGTGTAGATATTTCTGGTAGGCACAGACATTTGGTGACTCTCAAAAGCATTTCTGTTAGTTTCTGAAGTATTAATAACAGCATTAACCTTGTTTTTTTGTTGTGGGACAAGTTAAACTATACACTCTAAAACTGCAATCCACAAATCATAGCTGGCCAAAAAAACCAACTACTACTCCCACTCCCACTAATCTCAGTCGTTCAACTTCCATGCAAGCTAAACTAAGTTTTTATACATACAGGTTGTTTACTACAAAGACAGAAAGTTAATAAAAATATTAGGGTTTGAATGTTATTAAACTTACCATCCATTAGGAAGTTTGTGGAACTTCTCAGTAAACTACACATACTTTGCCAAACAAAAGATTCATTGTGTTTCCAAAGGTCCCCCTGCATATTTTCTTGCAATTTCTGTATAAGCATCATTGAAACTTTAATGGCTATCAGTAAATCATGCATCAACTGAGTCTGAACAATACGATTTCCATGATTCTTTCTGTGGGGAAAAAAAAAAAAGACAAGCAAGCACACAAAAAGGAAATTAAAACCATTCTTCACCATCCCCAGAAAACCATATTCTGCCAACTTTAGATAGAATTAATAGTAAAAACTAACTTATTGCTTGAGTTGATCAGATATGTAAATACAAGAAAACAAGGAGCAGACTCAAGGGTAGTCTGTTCAAATGAAGTAAACAAACAAAAATTACAAATTCTGCTACATTTTCTGCAGGCTCCTGTGACAAACTTTCATTCATATGATTCTGCCTGAGCAGAGCTGAAGTTTTCCAAAAACTTCCCAAAAGGCCAACAGAACGCAGCACTGCTGTTTTCTAATTTTTCAAGTAGTTCCTCCATGTACAGCATATTTCTACGATTTTACTTCCTTCTAATAAGAAGACAGAAAATATCTAAACTTTCAGTGTACAAAACACTTCATTAAGTGCCCTTCTCCTCTGGGTACACAATGAGACCACAGTGAAGAAGCCTCACTTATGAAATGCTGGAAAATGTCAAGTATATCAATACTGAACTAAACACTCACGTAACATGAAAGTGTTTTATTCTACCTGAATTTTACCTCTATTAATTATACTTTTTGGTCACAATTCAGGTAGCAAAACCCCAACTCAAAGGCCTCCCTTAGAAGTAGTAGCTCTAACAGTACCAGTGTCTTACCTCTCTCATATTATCATATTGCCACAAAAGAAACTGATCAGTTTTTATTTAAAATCTGCATCACTGTAAAATGATATTCCCATCTCTCATCAATGTATAGCTATCAAAGTGATATTTTAAACCAAACCAAATTATCTTGCAAGAGTGAAATAAAACCAGCTAAAATAGAGCTTCTATTGAATTTACTTGCCTGTTTTCCTCCTGTATGTCAAGCAGCAGCTTCTGCAGAAACTGAAGAACTAGTGAAAATAATTATGGTACGTATTTACTTACAAGAGAAATAGAACAGAAAATTTCCAGCAAAGCAATCACACATACACATCATACCCAGCTACAATGAATAGTTACCCATATAGTGGTGATTCTTCCACTCCACCAACAAACTAAACTGATATTTCAGTATAGACAAAAACAAGCAATGCTAGAACAAAATCTCAAGCTGTTTTGCAACAACCTGGTACACAACAAGTCTCCAACCCACTTGGCCCAATCCTGTGAGATACTGATTCTCCCTGGTACTCAGAATCACTCACTGGTACTCAGATTTACATCGCGGGTTGCTCAATAAAGCGAAACTGACCCCTGGAAATTAAAGGTATAAATCACAATCTTGTCTTTCACAAAAAAGTACCACATGAGGACACTAGTTTATTGAAAATTAACCAGGAAGAAATCAGATCTGATAGATCTTCATGCCTACTTCAAGTCACTTCTTCACACACACCCCTCCCCCAATAACCTGCAGTGGAGCTTATTTTATTATAAATATGACTTTACCTTCTTCAAACAGGTTCTTAATACAGGCTCTACCTAGAGGAAAGAAAACACATTTTAAGAACTGAATATTTGCCAGCACTACTTATTTTCCACAACTGCAAACATTACTTTCAGGTGTGCTACTGAGGTGCAAACCAGTGCTGAGCAAGTTTAACCAGAAGACACTCGATGCCACCGTACCTAAGCTGAAGTCCTCCATACAGGAAGCAAGGTTGTCCAGTACTTTTCTGTACAAATACACATCTGTGGTTTTCAGTTCTTCCCGAAGGCAGCACACAAAGCTTTGCACAGCTGACACCATCAAATGTCCAGGAAGACCATTCAGTGAACTGCAACAGGAAGAAACAGCACATTTAGTTTGCTTTTACTGAGGTGTTGAACATCCACTGCACCAAAATCCATGTCAGCTAAAACTCCAATACACAGACAGCATGTTTCTTCCTGCTTGAAAACATCATCTGTTTTAAAATTAACATGCAGGTTCTCAGTCTGCAGCTAGAAAACCTGTCAAAGGGGTGCACAGCTTTGGGGTGGCCACAATCAAACACAGGATGGAAGCCCTGCCTCTCCGGAGGACATTGAATGCTTTCAGACAAAGAAAGGAAGGCAGCTAAGCACCAGGTCTTAAAAAATGCTAAGGCTATAATAAATTCACTAAAGAAATACAGCAGTAATTGTGCAATAGAAAAAATTAACTGCAATAAAAACAGGCACAAGAAACCGCAGCTTAGTTAGGATTCCTCTGAACTGTCTTCTCTTGACAAAGCTGAGATTTTGTATTTTAAATTTCTATTCTAACATTGGATTTTAAAGTTCAAACTGCTAATTACACACACTGTTGTCTTTCCAATAATGAAACAGATCAAAATAATGCTTCACACTGAAGATACTGATCTAATGATATGTTATTTATGATTAAGATTTTAACTAAGCAAGAAAGAAAAACAGGACATAGCCACATATTAGTACTGCAAATTTTTAGGAATTAAGTTACAGCAGTTTGTAGTGAATGACAAATTACTGACTTGTAGGTAAGGAAAGCATTTGGAAAAAAATAAAGGCTTACTACTCAATTTTTTACCTTGCTAATACTTTCTTCAAAGGATTCTTTGCACTCAGTGAAAAATATATCTCTCCCAAAACATCCAAACAAGCTTTAACCATGGGATCATCTGCAGAGTTCTGATCCATCTGCTTCACCAATGGCATCATCTATAATCAAAAGAACACATGATGAACAAAAAACTCTGGATATACCATCTTTAACAGTGGCAGATTTCCCTCTCATCCAAGCATATGCTGCAAAACTGTTCTCTCTTCACCATTTCTCCTTGAGTGTCAAGTTTTAAATAATGTTTCAAGAACACCTCTAAAAACAAAAAACATACATACAAAATAGGAAACTTGGTATCACTTGCCTTCCACCATTTTCAGTAACTGTGGCCCTTGCTAATTTAAGTACTAGGACTACATTTCTACCTGATGCATGTGCAGCTGTAACAACTGCTTTTTCAGTGTTTCCAGAAATGTACAAAGCATTGAAAGTTTATTTTAGAGCTGTATTGGCCATTAACAGTGCGCAGGACACACTGTCGGGTACCAAAAACCACACTAACAACAGTGAAACCTTACCTGTTTAACACACTGGATCTGCTGGATGCCATTTCTCAGCTGTGCACAGTGCAGAAGCAGAGATGCCAGATTTTGCTCTTCAGCCTTTGAAAATCCTGCATTTGGAAGAAGAGGATCTTTCTATTAAGTAATTACAATAAGCAATATAAATAATACATGATTTACAATAAGAAGAAATGACTGCTAAATCCCTAGGGGTTTTTCCAGTTCCAGTAAACGAATCAGTGCCACAAATCCTTAAGTCACCTTACAACACCTTAACACAATTTTTTTTCCTAACAAATGAAAAAAATCAGCTTCACTGGAACACAATAGTAGGCCTTATCTGCAGTATGAAGACCACTTTCACAAAACTACAGCATGGCTGAGTTGGAAGGGACCTCTGGGGGTCATGTGGTCCAACCCCACTGTTCAAGTAGGGTCACCTGGAGCTGGCTACCCCAGGACCACGGCCAGGTGGCTTCTGAGTACCTCCAAGGCTGGACACTCCCTGACTTCCCTATGAAAGCTGTGCCAGTCCTCAGTCGCCCTCACATTAAAAAAGTGTTTCCCTTCACATTAAAAAAGGTGTTTAGAGGGAATCTTTTGTGTTTCAGCTTGTGCCCATGCCTTCCTGTCCTATCACTGTTCAGCACAGAAAAAATACTGGCTCTGCCTCCCTTATGCCCTTCCTTCAGGTATTTTTCACACATTGCTAAGATCCCCCTGAGCCTTCTCTTCACCAGGCCAAGGAGTCCCAGCTCTCTCAGCCTTTCCCCATAGGAGGGATGCTCCAGGCCCTTCATCACCTTAGCCCTTAGCTGGAGTCTGTCCAACATGTCCATATTACTCTTGTACTGGGGAGCCAAGAACTGGATGCAGCATTCCAGGTGGGACCTCATCAGTGCTACCTCATAGTAACTTTAGCATACAAATCTTGTATTACTTGGTTTGGGTTTTTTACAGTAAATATCACTGGAAGTTTCTCTCATCAAACAAACAAAAAAATTCCCCACAAAAGAAAACACCATTTGAACAGTAGCTTTAAAACAAGTTAACTACAGAAAACACAAAGACTGAGAAAATGACCTCCAGAGAACCCTTCCAACCTCAATCATCCTATGATTCTTGCAAATTCAGTGTTATCCCACATATTAAGGCTAAAAAATCAGATATCACTGAATTACAGGTCTGCCAGTAGAATCACATGTAGGACCTCCTACTACCTTCACACCAAAGATAAACAAAGTAAAGAGTTTTCAAACCAAAGCCACGATGCTCTGAAGGATTTTTTTAACTCTGCCAAAGTAAGAAGTCATTGTCATTACAAAATAAAAACATATCACAGCAGAGCAAACACACATAAAACTCACAAAGCAAAACCACTAGAAATAAAACATAACAAGCAAAAAACCAGATCAATTTCAGTAGCTACTCAAAGGCAAGAGAAAACACACATTAGTTCAGAAAAAAAAAACCCTACATACTCTGAAGTTTTTCAAGCTGATGATGATCAAGAAAGAATGCATCCACCTGAATTTCCTTCTTCTTCTTTAAAACCATTTTAGCTGATTAAGAAATGCCTGCTTAAAAAAACAAACAAAAAACAAAACAACAGGTCACATGGTTTTAAAAACATAATTACAAACACTTCCTACAATAATGGTCTTTTCACTGTCCTACTGTCTTGAAATAATGTTTGTTGCATTATTTGTGCAATTTTTTTCAAGGAAATAGCTCTCTTTAACTTTATGAACTTCAACTATTTCCAGCAGTTTACCCAAAATTCACCCAAACTTCATGATGCAAAATGGAAGTAGCAGAAGAGGGGAATTGCTGTATGAATGACATACTGTCTCACGGGAGTTTTCACTGCACTTGTCACATAGTCTGTAGCATGACCCTGGATCACTGCTTGGAAAGATCATAAAAAAGCACGGAATTAACACCAAAAAACTTCCCTTGCTCAGTTTTACTATTCAAAACTCATTCCACTTGTATTAATGTCAAGTAAGAACTGTGCAGCAAATCAAACTGCTTTGCTATTACGGATGTTACAAATAGCACGTTCTTTTTCGAATGGCAGTGGTGATTTAATATTCACTACAGTTTCACTGACTTAGAGCTCATCATCATGGAACAGCTGAGGTCGGAAGGGGCCTTCGGAGGTCATTTGGACCAACCTCCTGCTAAAGCTGGGCCACCTGGAGCCAGTTACCCAGGCCCATGTCCAGGTATCTTCTGAATGTTTCCAAGCATGGAGACTCCACAGCCTCCAGTGCTCGGCCACTTTCACTCCACATCTGGTGCTTCTGATGGTCTCAGAGACCCTCCCGTGTTTCAGTCTGTTCCCACGGCCCCCTGTCCTGGCACCGGCCACCACGGAACAGAGCTCGGCCACATCTTGTCTGAGCCTCCTCCCCCCGTATTCATAAACTCCGGTAAGCTCTCCAGACCCCTTATCCCGTCCCAGCTGCTGCACCCAACGCCGCCGCCCTCGGCACCTCCGGGCCGAGCAGAGCAGAGCAGCGCCGGCCCGCCCGAGCCTCGGGGGCGGCCGCCGCCGGGCTCCCCTGCCCGCGAGTGCTCCGCGCCCTCCCTGCCCGAACAACCCCGCGCCCGCGGCGGCACCGAGCGCTCGGCCGGACCCCGGGCCGGGCCGGGCCGGGCCGGGCCACGCCGCCTTCGGCACCCACCCGGGGCCGCCCCCGCCCCGGCGGCAGCGCGGGCCCAGAGCACGGCGGCGCCCGCGTGGGGAAGCGGCTGCAACCAGAGCGCCACAGCAGCGAGCAAGAGAAGCACCGAGAGAACATCGCCCGCCCGTCCACCCCTTACCCGAGCGGCCCCTCACCCGCGGCCCTGCGTCCCTTCCCGGAGCCCGCGCCCCGCCCCACCACGTGCCGGCCGCCGCCAACCGCGGCGCTCCCCGCCCCTGGCCCTGCAGCAGCGCCTCCCGCCGGGACCGCCGGGCACTCGGAGCGGCCGGCGAGCGGCTGCTCTCGTCCTGCTGCGCGGCGGGGGCTGCAGGTACTGCCGCGTTTCCGTGGCAAATACTTGTCTTGACTAAAAGATGAACCAACGGGAGTCACTAAAGCACGGAATCAGTTAGGTTGGAAAAGCCCTCTGAGATCATCGCGTCCAACCCGTGACCGAACGCCACCATGTAAATAGACCAGAGCACTGACTGCCACGTCCAGTCTTTCCTTAAAACACCTCCAGGGATGGCGACTCCACCACCTCCCCGGACAGCCCATCCCAATGTCTAATCTCCCCTTCTGTGAAGAAATTTTTCCAAATGTCCAATCTAAACCTCCCCGGTAAAGTTTAAGGCTGTGTGTCCTCTTGTCCTGTCTTTAGTTGCCTGGGAGAAGGGGTCAACCCCCACCTGGCTACAGCCTCCTTTCAGGCAGGTGTAGAGAGTGAAAATGCCACCCCTGAGTCTCCCTCTCCTCCTGGGTAAACAACCTTGTCTCCCTCAGCTGCTCCTCATAGGATGTGCACTCCAGACCCTTTACTAGTGCCATTGCCCTTCTCTGGACTCACTCCAGAGTCACTGGCCTTTGTAAGGCACAACTATCTTTCCTTATTTTAAATGTACTCTCAACTTTGGAAAAAATTGGGGGTAACTTCGATGTATCCCATGATGGCCTTAGTTTGTGTTTCTCACCGAGTAGTTACTCTCCCTCCTCAGTTCCTGAATTTCCTCAGCAGGTTCAAATGGATGCTGTGTCTTTGGGTGCCTAATCTGTCAGACGCCCTTGCTGCACACAGTGACTGGTCAGCCTCCCTCCAGGGCCAACTTCATTTCAGAGCCAGAGGAAACAAATGCTAGTTTGCTTCCAAAGCAAATCAAGCTGCTCTAGTCACAAACCCTTTTTCTAAGGAGCAGAAAGAGGCTTGACTAAACCACCTCGCAAAAATCCAATAAAATTAATTTGAAAAGTGTGCTCCATTTGTTTCCTCATAACCATATCTCTTGATCCTTTCCAGCAGTCCCTAATTTGCCACCACTTCCACATTTTCTAAAATTGTAAAATTATGAACCAAACCCAGCTTTTTTTTTTATGTAAGCATTTATACATTAGTAAATTTTCAAGTATCTGAAGGGAGCCTACAAGAAAGATGGAGGGAGAGTATTTACAAGAGTTTGTAGTGACAGGACAAGGGGGAATGGATTCAAACTAAAAGAGAGTAGGTTTAGATTAGATGTTAGGAAGAAATTCTTCCCTATGAGGGTGGAAAGGCACTGTAACAGGTTTCCCAGAGAAGCTGTGGATGCCTCATCCCTGGAAGTGTTCAAGGAGAGGTTGGATAGGGCTCTGAGCAACCTGGTCTAGTGGAAGGTGTCCTTGCCCATGGCAGAGGGGGTGGAACAAGATGATCTTTAAGGTCCCTTCCAACCCAAATCATTCTACAATTCTATGATTTTTAGCCAGAGCAGATTGTTTTTAAGGTTTCAACATATATGTTCTGTACCTTTCACAATCCTCCCAGGTCCCATGTGAATATAATGTACGTAATAAGTACATAATTTGCAAGTGATAGATTATCAAATGGGGACAGCCTTTCCCAAGTCTGTGAGTTGTATCTAGCAGAGGAGGAATCTTGCACTCATTATGAAAATAGTTATTGCAAAACGGACTATTGTAAAAGGGCAGCTCAACATAGCTCAACATAGCTCAACATAGCAGTGATGCTTCCGTAAGTATTTAAGAGCAACAATGGAAAAGAAAAAGTGGAAAATATAACAAAACTCATTCCTTGCCACTTGACTTTCACCCAACAGTGATTTTCTTAACAATCTAAAGCAGCCAGAAGCCATTAGGGTCTGCTCAGGACTTTCAACAAACTTCTGGATGCCTCTTTAGCGCTGAAGGTTCACAGCGCTTTCTGACTTCTGACATGGTAATGGCCATGAAAAGGTTTAACCACATACGAATATATAACAGTTTTTCGCTGTTGGTTCTTTGAATTTTCCCTGTTTTGCGTTCAGCCATTTCTAGGAAACTGACACAGTTACTTGGCACTACCTGTCCCAGTGACCTACTCTAAATGCTGGATTATCTTCAGCTCAAAGGGAGACTGAATGCTCTTAAGTGATTTAACCTTCCAGACAAATCAGACAATTATCCTCATCCTCACTTAGTGCCAGCAAAGTCTCCAGCTCCTTCAGACCAGTTCAATACCTACATATTTTAAATTCAGTGTGATCCTCTTTCTACAGACTGGCCAATTTTGGGAAACCTTTCCACAGTTCCAGCTCTATGTGTTCCAGCTCATTTTCTGTAACACTATTTCCAGTAACTTTTTCCTTTCCAAAAGAGCTTTACTCTCCCCAGGTTTTTCCAGTCAGGGGAAACATCAGTGCCAGGGAGCTGCCAGGTAACACCTGAAGAATCCGCATTTCGTAGTGCAATGAAAGCAAAGAGGCATCTAAAGAAATTAAATGATAAGATGCAACACCCACACACGTCAATTGCTCTGTTCTCTAAGAGCACCAAGTACCCAAAATACCTTACTCAGAACTAGCTCACACGCCACCACTCACCAGGCAGGGGTTATGAGGCTTAACTACCTTAAAAAGGTAAGTCACTCTGTTTCCATAATTTCTGATCTGCTGGTGAGGAGCAGCAAACCCTTGAATTACTGATGCTGTGGCTGTGCTGTGCTCTGCTGTGTGCCACAGATCCTGCCAGAGACCAAAAAAGCCACCTAGCATTAGAAATTGCTAGGGAGAGAATAAAAACCAAGCATTGCTATGTCGCTGCATAAATACACCTGCACCTCAAACACTGTGCAGAATGTGGTAGGACTGCCAGCGGTGTGAGGTAGGTTATGAAGGATGTCTAAAGGTAGAGAGGGGCATCTGTGAAACCATTAAAGTGAATTGGTAACTTCACTCTGGAAGAGAAAACGGAATATGACAGAAATTTCTAACATTTTTCATTGTCTCTGCAAAAATTTAGGGGCATCAAGTGAAACAAGCAGGTGGCATGTCCAAAACTAAATGAGTTATTTAAACTACAGAGGTTATCATCTTAGGACATTTTGGATCTTGAAAATTATGTTTGTTCAAAAGTAACTGGACTAAATCACGAGAAAAAAAAAAAAAAAAGAAAATTTTCAAACCATAGAATTTCTGGCTCACAACGTCCCCGAACCTCTAGTGACTGGGACAGTATTCTGGGGTAATGATGCTTCCCTGGGCACTGTCTGAGGACAACAGTCAAGTGACTGGGTACCAGACTGGCTGACCAGGTACTGCCATTTTTACTGGGATGTCTCAACATATTTCTGCAATTCATCAGACGTTTTTTTCCTAAGCACTGGGTTTATGCTCACAGACTTTACAGTTTTGACAAATCAACATCCACCAGTGAAAATTGTCCTCAAAGGAAATCATATAACCCACACTGTTGGAAACTTTAATGTTTAAACTGTACATTCTAGTCCTCTTGAGCTACGCCTGTGCCAGTAAGTAGAATGTTTTATGTTTCTTTCAGATGGAGATGATTATATCATTTGAAAACTCTCAGAAATTGATTATTTAGAGCAATATAGAATTTTGCCACTCTGTGGCGCCAGATAATTAAAAAGAGGTTGAGCTGTTAAAAGGGAAGCCATGGACTTTCTCATAAACTGTAGTTTTCCTAAGTAGAAAAAGCCTTTATTAGTAACTGAAGTAACTCCAGATTCTTCCATTCAAGGTACCAAAGCACAAATACTAGATGCTATTTAGATAAAATGCCATTTTTCTGTAACTGAAAGACAAGTCATAGCCTTGAAACAGCAACACTTTAAGTCATCTCATAATAATAATAATAATAATAATAATAATAATAATTGAACAGGAATTATCTTTTTCCCTTCTTCTCCTCCACTTAAATAATACTTTAAAAGTTTTCTGTCAAGAAAGATCAAGATATTTTTAAATTAATTTGAACATCACCTGAAAATGATGTATTTATTTATATAAGTTTTGTAATTGCAACTAAAAAATGGGAACTTTTTTCTCTGTTGCAAGTCTCAAATAAATATATATGTCATCCTTTCAAAGAATCCACACAAAAACAAACTTACAGAAGACACCGTATGATCTAAGATTTTAGAATCACAAGATGTTTCCTGGCATATATCTCCAACTGTAGACACACATACCAATCTGAAATACCTAAACTTAAATGGTTGCAATATTTATCTATGTGAGAAAGGACCAGAAAAAGCTCCTTTTGTCATGATGGGGTAAGGTCCTGATCCAGCACGTCAGAATGACGTTCTACATACGCAGGAAAGTCTCATAAACCCAAAATTTTACATTCTAGTTGCAGATTTGATGACAACTCGATCATCTCTGGAATGAAGCTGGTGGCATTTTTTGGATTAGTTTCCACACTCCAGAGCAGACGTTTTGCAATACAATGTTCATAATACTTTTTAACAAATGAGGTTATTGTTTAACAAGACAACCAGGAACTTAGAACTTACTTTCTTGTATTAAGTCAATTACAGACAGTAAAAAATCTGCAACATCTTCAGCCCACATGGAGGCTAATATTTAGAATTCACATTATAGAGAGAAATAGTTTGTAATGTTCTGACTTTGGTTCACTTCTGCAGAGAGCTAGCTAGCAAAAGATGACTCCAAAGTGCAAATACCTGCTCTTGCAGTTTGCATCCACAATGTACTATGTATCAGTTTTGCATTTTCTGCACATACTTTCAGGAATATTTGCAGACTTATTAGTGCTTGCATGTAACTTCCATCAGCAACAACAGTAAGGAGGAAGAACTCTCTTCCTGAGTCTGTGCTGACATGTACAATAGTTTTCTGTGTCTTTGCCTGGAAGATTTATGGCTTTTCCCCTTACTTTGTATTTACAAAACAAAGTTGTATTTTTGTATTTTGTTCTATGCATCTCAGCTGTTCTACTTGTAATTCTATTTCCTTCAGTAATGGAACACACATTCTAGCCACCTCTACATACTTCACAGCTAAGGGCAGTTGAGAGACAATCCTGAATTCCTGAATCCCTATTCCTTCTTCCAGAATATTTTTCCAAGCCTCTTTATGTATCAGGCTCGAGAGCTCCATGACTGTAGAGCATTTTTATTACTTAGAGGGCAGTGAAAATGTCAATCCACCAAACAAACTGAAAGAAACACTCATTGAGCGAGCAGGCTTTGCTCTCCCTCTTGCGGTCCAAGCACGTCATTCCCGCAGCCTCCCCCAGCTCTGTCCCTCTGAATTCGAAGGCTTTTCGCACACTTGCGAGTATCCGGAGAGAGCGAGCGTGTCACTATTCAAGGAAATGATATGGACAAAGTTTTCATTAAACGCCAATGCCAAATCATTTTGTGTAGCTCTCTTTAGGAATCAAACGATGATTTTGATTCTTTCGGCTAAATCTGGTAATCCAAACAAAGGCTTTTTTCCAACTTCTATGTTTTTAATGTAGCTTGAACACTCTAGACAGGAGGGATTGGGTAGAAAACAATGCACTTCTTGCTATAAAACCGATAAGGTTTTAACACTCTTTTCAGCGACCAGTGTTAAAAACATACATGAAGCACTTAGGAAAGTACCAGCAAATGAAACCGTTTCAGTGAAGTTGTTTGGATACTCTAAGGTCACTGCAAGCGGGTGGAAAATTGGAGCCTGTATTAAACTGAATAGGAAAAAATGAAATTGTGTGTATAACCAGACGGGGAATATTTGAGCTTCTACGACCTTTTTAATTTTTTTTCAAAAGAAAAAAACCTGCACTTTAAATGACTCACAGATGAATGTGAAAAAGCAGTTTACTCTGCACACCTACATTATAAATAACCACCAGAGGAATGGCGCAGTGTGTTTATGCACCAGAAAAGTCTGTGAAACATTTTGCCTCTATAAATCATAATCCATAATTACTTCTTCCAAATACTTTATAATACTTCAGTCAGTCTTTTAGAAGAGACAGAGACGGCTGGTTACCTGAGATGTACTCTCAGCTCTTTTCAGCCGGAGGGGACCAAGAGCCTCCTGCCTGCACGACTCAGCAGTACATGCACCTGCTGCTTTATCCCGGCTGGAACTCAAGTGTGTTGTTACCTGTCGGATAGGGAAGCTCAGCGAGACCCATTTAGCCCATAATATCCCCAGCACTGCCCCGGGGACCGCATGGTTCCAACCCTCCGGTTTGTACTTGACTAATGACCTTTCACGAGACGTGTAATTCAAATTACAGTAAGCTCCAATGTTGGAGCCGAGGAACTGCAGAGCAAGCGGATGCTTCTTCCTAACATCGTCTCCGAAACTAAGAGGAAAAAGTCCTAATTCACAAAGGAACTTTAAAAACTGCGATGGGAAAGGGGTGTAGGCAGGCCGTCTCTTCCTGGGACCCCTCCGCCAGCCTTGCCCTCGAAGCCCTCCAGCCGGGTTCCATCGCCCCCCGTCCGGGCGCCCCCTCCCCTGGACACCGTCGGGGCCGCAGCAGGCGGGGGAGGCGGCGGCCCCGGGAGCGCACCCCGCCGGCACGGCCAGCCCGGGAAGGGCCCCTGGCTCCGGGCTGCTCCGCCCGCCGGCGGCCGGGGCCGCAGAACCGCGCAAGCCCCGCCCGGGCGCCCCGCCGGGGGCGGCCCCGCTGCTCAGTGGCCGCCTCGGCCGTCGCTCAGGCGGCCGCGCCGCTCGCCGCGGGGATGGTGGGGCGGGTGCCGAGGGGCGCGGGCAGCGCCCACAGCCCGGACGGCGCCCGGCGCGGCGAGCCACGGCCGGCCAGGTTTGACCTCGCTTTCCTTGCCCCCTTCCCTCCCTTCGCGAGCGGGGCCGCGCCCGGGCCGCCCCCGGCCCTTGCCGGCGAGGTGTCGCTCCCGGCGGTGGGACAGCCGGCGCGGTGGCCCCCGGGTGACACCGGCGGGCGGCGGGTGGCGGAGGGTGATGTTGTGTCAGGTCACCGCGGGGTGTCGGGTCACGGCAGGACCCCGGGCTGTCCCCAGGCGATGTCCCCGCGGCTGGGGACTGGCGTGCCTGAGGTCCCGTAGGGTCCCGTAAGGCTCCTCTCGTCCCGTTGGCAGTGCCGCTGCCGCATCCCTGCCGTCCTCCCAAAAATAGAAGAGCGAGAAGAACACAACTCCCAAACAAACGTGCAAGATTACGATACTTTTGAGATACCTACACGGCCAGCTTTCAGAATGTCAAGAAATTAAATTGGTACGTAGTGTGGTATCACACTGCGACTTAAAAATTGCTGTCATCAGGAAAAGGATATAAAATGATGTTGCATGCTTTAATCTTGTTTGCTGCACCCATCTGACACTGGGAAGCCGAGCAGGAGTAATGAGCTGGAAGGGGGCAGCCTGGCCCCTGAAACTGGGGCGTTGTGGGGGTCTGCACCCAGGGCTGGAGTGGGCGAGCACTGACTGACTCTGTCACTTCACGGGAACAACCTCATCAATACCTAGGAAGCAGCAGGAAAAGCATTTGTAAATCAGATTTTGATGGAAGTTTTAAATAGCTCAGGCAACAGTTTGTCAGAGCACAGAATTATGCAAAATTAGTCAAATGGAAAATAAAGTTACCAGTGTTTGGAGGTGAGTAAGGGCCTTGGCCAGCAACAAACCTGAGAATGACTTCCTTGATTCCTAAACAGGTCCACTTTGTGTCTCATCATTTTCCTTCTCCGGTCCAATCTTTATGGCTGCAAAAATATTTATAAGTGCTGAGTTTGGGTGAAAAGATGGAAGAAAGGGACATGAAATTCAAGAGGTATGGTCCAAATACATTTAAGCCAGTAAACATTTTAGGATGGTGAAGGGAATCCGCTATGTACTGCACAAACCCATGCCTGTTGAAACAGAAGAACTTACCAAGCTTTCTCCAGCAGAGAAAGGACATCCAGAACATACGGACAGAATATGAAGCGTTTAGTTAAACACTGCATTTTGTTAAAAACAGAGAAAAACACTGACAGTATGATAAGGAATATGTAAATTTTTTAACATGCTTCAAAAAGTTAGAACATTATTCCCTGCCCCCGAAATGTATTTTGATAATTTCCAAGCAGACGGCAAAGAAAAGGAAATTATATCAATCCCTTTGGGGAGAATGTGACATTCTGACTTATTGAAGCCTAGAAAGAGGTTTATAAACTTAAAAAATGAAAAAGACGAATTTAATCTTTCCAGACTTGTCAAACTTGTCTCAATTAATTTTTGATGACATAATTAGAACTTAAGGCTTTAATGTGTGCTTTTTTAGTTTACTTTTCAAAAGATTTAATTTTTTAAGACTCAGGGGAAATGGAGGGCTTTGCGGTGGGAACTGGAGCAGGAAGAAGGGGCGGACTCTGTGTAGGTTTGAGTGCTGATTCAGAGTACTCTATTAAGCCAAGAGAAGATGAACTCATTTTTATCCTCCCTTGGGGAATCAGACAAGAAACAGGAAGTCATTGATTCTAAGTAAGATCATTCACTCTGCAATTGTAAACAGTGTATTATGTGCCTGTAAATATTTCCAGAACCCACTGGCTTGCTGGAAAATACGAAGTAAATTATTACAATCTCTAGCAAACAAGCCACAATAAAAAGAGTTATTTTCAATCTTTTTATCCATAATGTTTATGCAGTGGAATATTAATGAGTTTGGACATTGAGAAACTCCTTGGCTGGACACACTGTTCACTGCCAGAAATCCATCTACTCAAATGTTTTGTCTGTTGAAAGACAAACATTTTTAACTCCACCCTGTAATATTGCACCCTACCAAAAAGCAAAAATTCTTTCATTACTTGACCTGTTTGTGTTTTCACTGCCACAAACACTGAAATATCCCACTGTTAACCAGATGTTGGCCTCGTCCATTTCTGTTTTATGTAGCTGCAATTAGTTAGAAAGGAAAAACCTAAAATATCCTAAATAGTCTAATGGTATGTTGCCACTCCTCATTACTTAGGAGAGCAGAATCCACATGAATCTGCTGCTGAAACTACTTTTTCCCTCTAAGAGAAGCTGCTGCTTGGAAGTGCCACCTTCCCCCCTTGAACGAGGAGATTGTGGATAAACAGAGAGGAGCATGGATTAGGGACAGGACAGCAGTGAGCATCTTGCTTCCCTGACAGTCCAGGGAATTTTCTGCTAAGCTTAAAAGATGGGGGAGAATGGCAAAAGCCACCAGAGGTGTCTCAGTCACCTAGGAGGACTGCAGTTGAAATGCTTGTGTTTAGAATGTGGGTGTTGTAGGATTGGCTTAGGAAACTATTTTAATAATATACTTAAGTCCTAGTGATTCCATGGGGATTCCTGAGTGGGAGATACCTGAATAAGGATAGTTGTAACCTCTGGCTTAGCAGCTTGAAGTCTAGCCTGCAGGACCAAAAGGAAGAAAAAGCAAAAAATGGAGCAGTTACCTTCAGACAAGTGATTGTGATGAAAACCTACAAACCTCAGTTTTTCTTTCCTAGTTTTCCTTCTAAGTTGAGGTATGGAATGAAAGAAACAAGGAATTTAGCATATGAGAAAGGAAAGAAGGTTTTGAGCAAGAGTTTTTCACCTGTTTAGTTATCGTGTACTTGAGAGTTATGTGAGACAAGGGAAATTTAAAAGAGAAATAGCAAATATTACTGTAGCAAAGAAGAGTGAAGGACTTTTTGGAATCCTGCTCATTACTTTGATCTGTCTTGTGGTGCTTTTCCTTTTTTCTTTCTCTTGTCAAAAACAATGGAAAAGATAAATTCATAGGTCTTTCACCTCCAGCTGTGGGGTTCCAAGTGGGGCTGCCTGTTCCAATGCAGGGAGGAAGGGAAGTGCTTGTAGCTAGGCTTCTGGAGGCCTGGGATAGTCATGGGAGGGGGGCTCTCAGTGGTGTCACTCATCCATGCCAACTTGCAGTGTGGAGATCTGTATTATCTGTAATCTTCCTATATCAGCCTCCTTCCTCACACTGAAAACAGTGGCTGCTTGCTGTTCCTTGTCAGTGTCCCACGGTTCAGGTGACAAACATGCAATCTAACCTTCGGACTTGTAGTTTTTCTTTGTTGTGATCTTCCAGCAGCCTTCCACTGAATGGTGTTTTTTACATGTTTGTTATTTCTGAGATGAATTGGATACTTAGGAGCTATTCAGGCTTTATTTTCAAAGCCAAACCTAAGTGTCCAGAATCCTGCAAAGGCCAGGCCTTTACTTAGCAAGGGAACTTCTTGGACTGATTGGTGACATTCAGGCATCCACTTACTCTTTATTAAACTGCCTACAAATACTTGGAATACAATAGAGCCCAGTCCTTCTGCTTACACACAGATGATTTTCTTGGCTTCTCAGACTCAAACCATGATGAGCCAGCTCTCATCCTGAATAATTTTTCCAGCAATGCTTGTCCAGAAGGGCACTGAGATTAATTTCCAGAAGGCACGAGCAGTTAAATGTGGATAAAAGCACAGATTTGAAACTGAAAGATGCCTGAACCAGGATGTTCTGAGATCTGCAACAGCTAATGCAAAAGGATTGTTTTTTGTGGGAGAGGTCCATTAGGGACCATTTGCTCACCCACCTTTACATTTGGAATCAGAAACTCCCCCTTCCATCTCATTAAGGATATTGAATTTTAAAGGCAATTTGATTAAGCAGAAGAATTTTTAAAGACTTTTAAAAGAGTGGTCTGCCAAACATTAAACTTGCCTAAAACCAAATGTGCTACTAACTCACAGGCATAGACCTATGTAAGGCCTTTGCTAAGCAAAAGCTCAGTTCCCTACGAGACTCTCCTGAGTAAGAAAGGATATATGCAGTAACTGAAGATTAAAATGTGAGATGTGTCTCTGCTTATCAAGGAAAAATAATTGCAGCCACAGGATCATTGAAGAAATTAAAAAACAATAAACCTAAGTATTATCAGCACAGATTTCAGGATTTGATAGTTATGATAAGGGCCTCTGTAACCTAACGTACTTTTACTAAGTTTTATGAAACTGTATAAAATTTGGGAGCATTCTTGAGTTTTATATAAAGTAGGTTAGTATGCATATTAAAATAAAGTCAGACATTAAAAATAAAGACTGAATTTGACATGGGGATTTTTTCCCTTTCTTTTTCCAGCATAAATATGGCTGAACTTTCAGAGCCAGAAGGTACTGTAAACTGGAAGGAAAGATGTTTAACTTTGGAGTCACAGTTAATGAAATTTCGTCTTCAGGCAAGCAAAATCAGAGAACTGTTAGCAGAAAAGGTAGGTCTCATGGGATGAATTTTAATGATGTGTAAATTATTTTATTTTATTATGGGGGCCAATCCCATGTTATGGTTTGGGATTACAAGTACTGAGATTTTTTCAGAAGGGGAAAAATAGCATTTTACAACAAAATATATGGAAAACATGTATGTTTTAATGCTGTGAAAGAATTTTACACATCAGAATTGCCAGCAAAAAATGTTCGTTTTCAAGTGAGAGCACACTGGCAACTCTCCTGCAGAGAAAAATATGTGTCCAGTATTCACTTTTACAACACTGAAGTAAATATTTAACACATTTATCAAGTATTTGAGATGTGATTTAAGACACAGAAATCATCACAGAGAAAATCCAGAAGTATTATTTTCTCCAGTGTTCTTTAATGAATCAAATAATTTACCAGACTTCATTTTCCAATGAGAAGACATCTCCAACTATGGCTCGTCATCTGAGTCTCAGGACCCAGAGAGCTGAAAATTATTGTACCTTTAATTTGAAAAATATTGTTTAAATTTTTACTTTATTTTCCAAAAGAGAAACATTTCGCTTGGCATATTCAAACATGTATGCCAACAGTCAGTTATAATTGAGCCCATATTTGAAATATAAAACCTCCACCATTTTATTTGCCTGGTAGCATTTCGACAGGACAAGGCAATTAAAAGAGTACAAGAGACAAAACATCTTAGAGAGTTATTGGAACTATGTAATCATTAAGACTCACTTCAGCGAATTTCTAATTAAAAAGTTTCATGGTAGTAACTCTTCTATGAGCTAAATTTTCCATCAATTGCTCCCCCCCAAAGAAAAGTAAAATTCAGATAAATTGATAGTATGTAAGTGAAAATGCTTCTACTTTTTACATGTAAGTTAATGCTTCTCTTTTGTGGATTTATCCATTCTCCCTTTGAAGCCATAAATACATTTAATCTCCGCATTTAGTCCTCTATGAATTATTCCCATTTTACTATGTTTTAGTGGGGGCAAGAGCTAAATAGTATTAAAGCAGGAAGAAACAAATACTTTTGTACTTACAAAGAACCCTGGATGATGTACAAAGTTCCAGATGTGTTCCGATCCTTTCTTAATAGTGCTTAACATTGTTTTCTTTGACAGCTAAATTAAAATTAACAATTGAGTATGTTTTCGTGGAGATGCCTATCTTAATTCCAGGATCTTACTCGAAGTCCTTTAGATTTTTATGTTATGTGTTATCTATTATTTTATTGACTGTGCACTAAATCTTTTAAGGACCTGCTTGTAAATCTTGCTTGTCAGAAAGCTTCTCTTCTCTTGAATAATAAAATACCGAAAACTTTGTCACTTCACTGCCCAGTGTCCGTTACCAAATGTCTCCCTTGAACAGCAGTGAGCCCTCAACAGATCTCTGCAGATCTCCCCTGATAGCTGCTGGTCACTGTAGGAAGTAACTGATAATGTACTATTTTTATTAAGCCCTTTTTTTAATTCATGGAGGGACATTCCCTCTTACCCCATGGCTTTTTATTTCCTTGAAACACTTTGCAAAATCCAAGTAATTATAATAACCAGACCCTCCCTATCTTCAGCCTTGGTGATCCACTCAAAACTTCACCAGCTTTGTACTCAAACATCCCTCTTTTTAAGGGCCACTTTAACTCTTTCTTTACCTATAATACTTATCCACATGCACCCTAATTTTGCTGTTACATTTTCTACTAATTTGCTTACTACAGACATCACACTTACAGATCAATAGTTGGTTCAACTATGTCATCCGGTTCTTGACTGAATAAAATTTGGCAATCTATTACTATTCATTTCATCTGTTCATGGCCTTATCTGTTCTATGGAGGCATGAAACCTCAATTTGAGATGGGAAAAAAATGGAATAAAGAAATTTAGTATTTTCTGTATTAGACTTCTTTTTATTATGTAGGCATGAAAATTTACAGCAATATAAAATAACTTCTAATAAAAAACTTTTTTAATAATACCAAATTCCACTGAAATTGTATTTTTACATTTAGTACTCCAAATAGTTCTGCTTTGGCATAACTAAAAATATTGCTGTTAGAAAGTACTGTAGTTGAAAACTCTTAATTCTAATGCTGCAATTTTTCTGTATGGCAAGCTCTCACTGAAGCGGTGTTGCAGAATATTAGGGTTGGAAAGAACAACGAGCTTTCATTTAAGAATTAAGAAAAAAAAACTAAAAAAGGAAAACTACCTGTGTCTTTCATTGTAGTTAGCAAGGCTCAGAGAAGAGCAAGTTATCATCATCAGTCTTGGAGGAGAACATCCATCCAAGAATACAATCCTGGCTGCTGTAGCACTCAGCAGGTCACTGGATGCTTACACAGTCAGAGCTGTTAGATCAGAGATATCTGTTCTCTCTTTACCCTGTCTGGATCACTGCATTTCGGGATGGAAAATGGCTAAACTCTGGACATGACTTTCCAGGCAACCTTCCAGCAGCCATAACTACCAAGTTTTACGCGGCTGCTGCTGGCTGTAGTTTTGGCAACCTAAAAGTTAAGATTCATGAACAGCACTTCACAAAACTATCTGAGTTTAAAAAAGATTTTATAAATTCGAATGCTTTCTATTTGACTTTTCACTTTGTTCATTTACAGTTTGCACTTCCAGGCTCTTAACTGAACTAGAAATGTCCTGTTAAATTAATAGAAATGTATGCATAATCATATAATTTCAAATACCAACATAAAAAACATAAAAACAAGCAGAATAAGAGGGATAAAATCACAAATCTTCACTGTGCCTGAAAGAAAATATTCAAAGGCAAATTACTCTCATCTGTGAGAAATATTATTCTGAAACAGATAAAAAAACTTAAGAACTTGCCATGTTACTGCTCTCTTGTTTTCGTTTGCCATATCTTTCGCAGAAATTTTAGAAAAGGCAAAGTCTTTACAGAAGTTATACATGGGAGAAACATTTTCTGTTGAAGACCACAGGTCCAACAAGTATTCAGTTGGGATAATTCGACATAACACTCTACAGAGCAGAGCATCAGCAGACTTCATGAAAAATTATCCATCTCCTTACTGTTCCACTTTGACTTTTTAATATGAATCTTTCATTCATAAACTGGAGTTCAGTTGGGACGTGTCAAAGTCTGGTCACAGCTTAATAAAATTTGATCACATTCATCTGCAAATTAAGCAATCTTGCACAATTCAAAAGGAACCATATTTAAAATGGGCACTAAAGTCTTTGTTTGTATTTCTGAGTTGGTGTTGTTTGCCAATAACCCAGTAGTTATTTTTTCACATTTTAATTTTTGAAATTATACAGACAATTCTCAGTATTGGTTAAAGGAAAGATAACACTCACATTAGTTTGAAGTTGAACTGCATGGAATCGTTACTCAAAAATATATTTGGGAAATAGTAAAGTGAATAATGAAGACCCAGTTGGCCGGTAGTTGATGGTCATCCTGATACTAATGACAAAAGAATAATGTAGCCAATGTCAGCCTTTATAGGTACTTTCTAGATTTGTTACTTGTTATAGAATGAAACAAATTGGCAAAGCTCAGAAATAATTCTCACTCTTACTTTGATTAGCACAGGCCTTTATTTATGGTTTTGTTTGCAATCATCTCTATGCTATGAAATGTGTACTAAAACATTGAACAATAGCAGCAGACAGTGTTCCACTTCAAAACAGCAACAAAATCACAGCACTGTGATGTGACAGACGTAAAACCCTATGGGTGTTATACTATGTAATTGTTGTAGAAAACAGAGTAAGAATGATACTGTGACAAAAACAGGGAGTCTGTACAGGAAGGTAAGAGAAATGGATTGGTGGTAATTCTCCAGCCTTCCTCCTCTGCCTGTGTTTGAGAGGTATCTCTTCGAGACAGTGTATCAGGCAAAGGAGTTCACATCCTATTACCCTATGTGCATGACTTACCAGAAACTGCCATTGGGTTTTTCTCCTTATACTAGTTGTATTACTTAGTCTAAAACCAGTTTTACATAAGAGATGTCTCGAATCTATCAATTTCCAGTATTTGTGTATGACCTGTGTGAGTCTGTAAATGTATTCAGGCTGGATTAATTGAAGCACTTTTCTTATACACTAGAAATCAAATACCTTTGCAGAGTTATTTTATTTAATAGAGCCCCTGCAAATAAATGAAGAATTAACATGAGAAGTCTTGAGTACATTATTCTAACAGATGTGTTCTAATTCAGATAAACAAACTATTTACTGTGTCCTGTAAGTTTAGGAAGTACTCATCCTTGAAACTCAGTTGAGGAGTTTGCATTGTAAATGTGTTGCAGCAGTACGGCTACCAGAGCTTAAATTTTTTACTGAACTTGAGGAGAAGAAGAGAGAGAAGCAAGGGAACATACAGTGTTTTCAGAAAACTTAATCCATTCCCTGTTGTTTATTTGTTTTT
The DNA here is from genome assembly GCA_014706295.1 of Lycocorax pyrrhopterus obiensis. Lineage (NCBI taxonomy): Eukaryota > Metazoa > Chordata > Aves > Passeriformes > Paradisaeidae > Lycocorax > Lycocorax pyrrhopterus. Next base: position 25,890,129 of record JACSVZ010000004.1, read on the forward strand.
AATATTTTTTCATTTTGCCAAGTAAAGAATCTATATTTATAAATCTAACGTGCAAAGAAAGAGACTTTGTTGGAGTTTTAAGCAGAAGCTGCTGCTGTAAGTGGGAGAGGTCTTTACAGGAATTTAAGGAATGATGTTAGAAAGTATCCTGGTACGCCAAATTTAGGATGGCTGTGAAACTGAGCTTTAAGCAGAAGCCTGTATTTTAATGCAGCTTGAGTCTTACGTATGTGAAGAGTTTACAAAAAAACCCCTTTGCTGAGTAAAAGATTACATGTTTCTACTGCAAGTTTAGCTTCCAGCTGGCATTTCAAGTCATAGGAAAAGTTGGTGCCCTTCATTCTTTTCACAGTAAGTGCGTTTTTCACCTAGAATATGTGTGCAACGTAAGGTATAAAGTTGATGTTCTTCCTACCACTAAAAAGTCATTTTAGTAGGAGAACTACATAGCTGTGTTAAATTCCCACTTGGGCAGCCTCCACTGAATTTCTTTTTTGTCAGACCCCATAAGGACTGAATATGGTACTGACCCAAATGGTGCGTTATGGGCTGTCCAATAATACTCAGCCTTCCTATGAATGTCTCCCAAGTTTGTTTCCTGCTGTGCTGAGGGTCATTGTGTTATGCTTTAAGTGATTTTCAACAAATATAAATGATTATGAGAGAGAATTCTTTTCATATGTACATTGTTTTAACCTTCCACTTGGATATTGTCTGCATTCATGCTCAGCTGGCAACGAGTGTGTACATCGCAAACGCAATATTATTTATACTTTCTGTACAGGTTATGAAAATTGAATGACAACCAACTTTTAGGCCAAGTACTATTTTCAGTATATTCCAAAGCATAACACATTTTAGACCTGGTCTTACAAACCAAGAGCTAAATCCATGTATTATAAATACCCACTGTATTTCACAGTCCTATTTATGGTATGTCATTTGACATTTGAAAACGAAGCAGATGCAATCTGTTTTGTTTTCTCTGGCATGGCAATTTCATGTTTAATGTTTTTGGAGGAAAAGTCACTAAGACATTGGACTTATGCAGTGATTGCCAATATAAAAATTGTAAAAAAGCACAATGAGTATTTCCATTTACAATCAAAGGATTATGAAGGGTAAAGGGGAGCAGAATACCATTGAACCAAAATTATTCAGATGAAGGTTATTTTTCAGTCTTTAATTGCTCTTAAAAAACTTCTCATCGTGGAAAATAATTCAGTTGCAGTTAGGAAGGTACAAACAGGAGAAAGCAAGGAGAGTTCAGGAGAATAAAAGTTTATATTAATAGAGTCATAGGTTTGTTTGCACCTTTTTAATACCTACACATGTTTCTTAAAGTTTTATTTTTATCCCTTGTCTATTATTAAGTTTATGCTATGCCTTTTTTAAATGGTGGGGCTTTTTTTGTTTTGTTGTTTTTGAACATCTTAAAACTACATTCTTTCTAAGGAGGCTGAAAATGGGGGAAAAAAAGAGAACTCAGGAAGCAATAAATTAGTTTTCTTGTAGAGGCCCGGCTCGGTAATGGCATGAAGAGCACAGCCTTGCTGTGAGGCCAGAGGATTAATATCTCCTCTCTGGTGGCATTCACTTCTATTCCAGCCCACCTGAGATGGGGAAGTTGATGGAAGTTGTGGAAGATGTGATAGTGGGTAGTCACCTGTGCAGATCCTTAGCCAATCTAATACTTGTTTAGCATTTCACTTATAGGAGCTACAAGATGTTTTTTCTCCATTTTTCATGGTGAGAACTCTTTTTGCTCATTTAATTTTCATTGCCTGGGACAGTACTTCCACACTTTAAATACCTGTTGTCTTGTCTTTAAAGTGCAATATGCTGCCTTACATATATTTCTGGAATCTCTTGCTCTTTTACCATGTGTTTCCAAAGTGTCCTATACCCTTTCATGTCATGAATAAATTCAGTTTTCTTTGTTTAAAATGTTGGCAGTGAGTGGTACCTTTGTTTCTTAAGCCATCACCTCTTGGGCAGTGGCACGTCCTGTTTCAGGTGGATGCTCATGTTGTGGCTCTGATAAGAAGCCACAATTCAGGGAGACAGAGGTAGCAGAATTTCCACAATTGCACTACAGTGGTCAGTACAAAACAAAGAAGATGAACAACCAGTTCTTGATAGAGGTTTGTCTCTTTCATGTTAAGCACCATGTGAGACTCCTTTTTCCTTGACTGCCAAAGTGCTTTGGTACCTTCTCTCTCACCGAACAATATCTTCACTCCTTTCAAGATTTTGAACGCTATGAGAATGTCTGTGCTAAGAGTGGTTGTCTACCTAATTTGTGTTTGATTGTGTCTCTGCAGTTTAACTATCAAGACAAGATCTGAGTTGGAAAAGATGACTGCCAGAAAGAGGGAATTTCCTAGTGTTTTACCAGGCTTAGGAAAGTTCTGTGACTGACACCGGGAAAAGCACGGTTACTGAGCCAGCATTATATGCTGCTCAATTGTCCTTCACTACACTGCCGCCTCGAATCCCACTGCGGAATTTAACTTTTTTAAATCTGTATGTTTGCTGGCAGCTGTCCTAGACTACCAGTTCTGGAAGGGTTCCCTTTCTGGGCTTTTCTGGTTTATATTTTTAAGTTATATAGTTTCCCAAAGAAATCATTAATTTTACTACAATGAACTCAACTGAGATGTGAAAGATTGTTTTTTTATATGTACTTTTCACTCATTTAATGACCACTAGAAAACCTTTTGAGCTAAATAATTCTTAAAATCATGTTGAAGTATTGAAAAGAACTTGAAAGAAGTAAAATAACTGAGCAGTACAACTGGTCTCATCAAGGAGAGCAATAGAAATTTTGAGCCTGGTTTTTCATTTTGGAAACTGAGCAAATAGAGACTGTTAATTTTTGGAGGTTTCATTTTGTTCCAAGGAAAGGCTTTTGTACTAAGCACAGTTTGTATGAATGAGCTGAATTGCTAAAAAGGGGAAGAAAGAGAGGCTTGCAATTAAGAAGTGCCTTTTGCCTACCTGGGAGAGCAGTGCCAGAAGTTGCTGTTGTTAGAAGTGAACAGGATTGTGATTCTGCACGTGCAGATTGTAGAACTGCTGGTCATCTGCAGGAGAAGCAGGAGAAGTGGATATGTGTCTGTGTGTGTGCACGCATAGATGTTACTTTGACATCGAAGAATGAAATTGTTCTTACGCTTCATACATCTGTGTGACAGAGAAAGACAAACTAAAAAGGAGTTGGTTAGATGGCGAATTTGCAGAGGAATGGTTGACAGTGCTTTGTTCATGAGAAGAATTGTAGCCTTTTACCTCTTAATTGGAATTAAAAATGAAGAAGATGGGAGAAGAAAAACCATGGGAGAGCGCTGGAAGGTGGCAGCTTGCAAACTGCCAGGTTGTGAGCACTAAGCTGTGTTGCAGTAGTCATAACCTAGGTGAGCATTCAAGTGGGATTTGAGGGAAATACAAGGCTGTAGCTTTCTGAATTTAAGCCAGGTGACCAATTCTTTATCTGAAGATTTTTTTTTCATGTAGGAAATAATAAAAAACCATAAAATTTCATATACAATACATGCTTGGTCTGTAATTAGCCTAAGGAACATTTGAGCCCCATTGAGACTTAGCCTTTAGCATTAGCCCTTTTGGGGAGATCTGTGACAAAAAGATTAGGTTCAGAAAGCAAATCTTCATTTTGAGGACTGAAAAATTGAGTAATATTTTTATAGGTTTCGTCTTGTTCTAGGGAAAAGCTATTGTGCCAAAATATCCATTTTTCACTGAAGGCATATTTAATTTTATAAATACAGGTGGCTCTGAAGTATCACTTCCTAGATTATATAACAAAAAGGATTTCTACTAATAAGTTAAATGCAAAGCTCTTCCATTAAAGATAAGTCTCTCTAATTATTGTACTCCCTTTGGGATAAAAAAATCAGCCAATAAAGAACAAAGTATTTCTTCCCCAAGGCATGTGCTCATTCCTTCTTTAAAAATTATCTTGTTTATTTCTCCTATGAAATGTTAGTATATTTATTTTACATCTCTTTTCCTTAGGTGTTCTGTCTATATGGCTTAATGAGTCAGGTCATATTTTAAGTTTGTTGTAGTTTATAAAGATTTAGCACTGTCCTTATGGAGAATACATAATACATAGAAGAGAAATGTCAAGGCAGAAGGAATAACATTAAAAAATATAGATGGAACATACCTAGTCAGCTTTTTAATAAATGAGTTTCAGAACTAGGAGGAATATTCCTGTATATTCCTAAGCTAAACCATCAGAAGAGAGACCTCTTTGTGAAAAGAGTAAGTCATGCTTCTAGAACAGTTTTACCATTGCTTTTAACTAACAAATGTGTGCAAGGCTTTGTATGATTGGGCACAGCATATTGTAAAACATGAAAACTGGTGGTCATCAAAGCCATTGAGAAGCAGATTGCTTGCCTTTAAGCAGTACTAACTTTTCTTCTGGAAATGCAGAGATTTGTTGAAATATTTGGGTCTAAATATAGGAATAGATAATCAAAAGGGGAAGTCTTGGTCAGATGTAGTGCTGTAGAATAGCTGGCAGGCATATTCTTCAAACCATTTATAAACTTACCATGTATCACATAAAAAACCCCCAACCAGATCTTTTGTCTTCATTGCTTCTATTAGAAGGCAGTTCTAAAATCTTTTTTACTCAATGTGAAAAATGAGTGTCTTCTAAATGCCAGCCAGTGTTTATTCATCACCTGTTTATATCTACTGGCACCTTAGAAAGACAGTTGTAGGTGTGTTTATCCCTCAATTGCTTCTCCTATTTCTTCATTTATAGAAGCAACCACATACCCATGTCTCTGGTTTTGGTAAGTCCTGTGTGGTGTGAGGACTGGTAGTTCGCCGTGTCTATAAATGGACAGATTTACTATTTTTTTTTTTTATGGGGAACATTATTTTTCAGCCACAGATGGTTTGGGCTTTCTTTTCAGATGATGAAGATTAGAAAAATTGAAATGCAAGGAAAACAACAGACTCTAAACATACCATTCTCAAATCACTGGAAGTTCTGCATTTCATCAGCAGACAAACTGTTCAGAAACATTAGGTTTTAACTCATTTTTCCTTTTTGAAAACTTTGACCTATCATCAACATGCTTTGAAAGGCATCCAGAGAAGTGATGCTTTTTGTTCATTAATGGTTGTATTTTTTCCTATATTTATTTCAAAAAGATTTCCAAAAAGTCTATGTGATACAAGCATGTTGCTTATAATATTAAAAACTAGGAGACAGTGTATGATGCCCTGATTATAATGTAAATCTCAAACATGAATGGGATAAATTGTTATGTTGAAAATTGACTTGGATAAAAAATAGGGGTTTGTTCCTATACATAACAAACATTTTTCAGATTTCAAAAAGGAACTAATTACAACAATTTTCATTTTTAAAATAAAATGTTTCCTTTAAAACTATTAAATAGCTATTTCAAATAACAGGAAAGTTATCATTTTAGTGCTCTGATTTCTCTGTAATACACACTACAGGAATAATGGTCTCTATATATATGTATAGAAATGAACGTATATATACACATATATGCATACAAAAGGCATATTTTTGAAATTTGAGTGATGACTTTTGAGTTTATACCCTTTGGTGATTGCATGTAATATGTGCTTCACTCAAATGAAAATTTCTTTACTTGCACAAAAATATATATGTTCAACATTTCTGAATGCAGCCAAGAAACTTCCAGGTGACCTTGGAAAAGGAATCACTTTATGATTTGCCTTTGTATTGTATAAAATTCCCAGTGACTATGTGTTGTACTTCAGTGTCCAGACCTCCAAGGCAGTACACCTCTGTTTTTATTGCTGCCATGTTTCTTCAAAGCATTCACTATTTATTCACATGTGGCATTTCTCTGTTCATTGTTTGAACAAAAATAGCTCAATTTGATGAGTGTCAGATGTAGAGTGGTTATTTCCTTACTAGGTTTAAAACCAAATCTGTTTCTAACAATAGAAACTGTTTTCTATAATTCAGTAATTGATGCAGCATGCACTGATCCGTTTTCTGGAAATTGTAAGAGGATTTTTCACTTAAAGACAGAAGGAGAAAGTGCAGGCTAAAGTAGCATCTGTTCTTCTGTACCTGTGTTGTTCAGTCAATATGTATGTATTTTTTGTTCATGGGCCTAAAATATTTATATTTAAGACTGTAAAATCAAAACCAGTATAGATTATGACAGGACATCTCTGAATTCATACTGAATTTGCACCAATCCAATGTGGGTGACAAGAATATTCGTTACAACGGGTTTGTTGAACTGGGCCATTATTTTAAGTTACCTCATGTAGGACATGATAGAAAATTAAGCTTAAATATGTTTCACATGCCAAATGTTATCAAAAACATGATGGCCCTCCATGTTTCTCCTGGGAAGCCAACTTTACGTCAGTCGATCCTTTACGGACTGTAGTTCATTCGAGCAATGTCTCACTTAACAGCAGATACATCGCATGTTGATCCAGTGATGCTGGCAATTTGCTGAGGTGTGTACAGAAAAGATGGTGGGACAGAGGTCTCATTCAACAGACTTTTCTTTTTTTCAAATCATGTTCTTTATAAAGTCAGAGTTGGTCGTCAATATTCAGGATGCGGCCATAGGTAGAGTTCTTCTGCATCTGACATTTGCCCCTAAGCATGGATATGGCTGCCATTACCTGCTGCATCCATCCTCAGGTTAAGGATTTTTAAAAAAATTTTATTTGAGGATCTTAAGCTATAAATCCAGGGTCTGAAATGGCCTTCATAGTCATTGGGTAAAAAAGATTTAGCACTGCATTTTATTCTTGATTAGTTCAAAGCATGACTTGATTTAAACCATTCAACCAGTCCCATATTTCCACTTCTCTCAATAATGCTGTGATCATTGTTGAGAAACTTTTCACTAACTTAAGAAAAAGGTTTAAGGTTAGGCTTTGTTTGTGAAGAGAAATTCTTCCCTTAGAAATAGTTCCAATCTTCTGCCCAACAAGTTTGATAGCCTTCAGAGTATTCTAAGGCAGTCATTTCTTCTGTTTAACTTCACAGGCTTATAAACAAGCTAAGCAGTCAGAGTATAGATGTAAATCTAATTTTTCAGGCAAAACCATTTGGTGGATTGTTTAGAGATTATTTATGCAAATGGCAAAAACATTGTTTTAAGTTTCATTATTGTTACAGTAGACCCTGCAAAACAAACCTATATAAACTCTAAATAAAGGGAAAATCAGGACTCACTTAGTAATTATTATGTAGCATCAAATTATTGAAACGCTGGCAAATTTAATTTTAATAGAAGTGCTCATGTTTGGTAACCATGATATTTCATCCTTGCTGAATAATATAGATTGCTTTTTTTTAACAGGAGTCTCCTAAAAGAAACTGAAGACCCTTTAAAAATTTTGCAAATAAAATCTCGCATTTAGTTGTTGGAAGCTGAATGACATGTCCATATTGTGAGACCACACAAGGCTTCTTAACACACCTTGAAATAGTTAACTATTGAAGAGGCAAAACTAAACTTTGTTCTTCCCTTTATAATCTCGGAATGATCTTTTGCTTGATAGTTATTCTCTCAGCTTCTTTGGCTCCTGGCTTTATGTTAATCTTAGCAACAGCTTTATTCAAATCATATTCTTTGTCCCAGTAGTCTACATGAACATATTGCTACGTTCCTGGTCCTGGGCAACAGTGTGTATTCCCAGCAAGAGGTGCACTCTGCAGTGTCAGTGCACAGCTGTGGAAGGAATGTGGGCCTTTAGTGCCCTGGATTATCCAGGACTCAAACTGTTGTGTAGGAGAGCAGCTCTACTGCCTAATGCTCGTACAGTGCCTCAGTGATCATGAGATGCTGCTGGAGAGACCAGCTGTGTTCAGGTTTAAGCCAGGTTGAGCTGCAGTGGCAGCTGGGTGAACTTGGCAAGCAACATTTTCAGGTTTTAATTCCAGGTTTCTGATACTACCTTACAGATGAAATTACCTGAACTTATGGGACATAAATAAATTGCCAGTTGCTGCCATGAATTTGCAAATTGCCTGTGAAAGTGGATGAACAACTTGCTGCTCATCAGTGAATTTCACAATAAAAATGTCTAAAGTTTTCTGTCATAATATTATAATTTCTGTCATAATATTAATAGTTTTCTGTCATAATATTATTAGAGCCAGAACATTATAGAGTATTAGTTCATTATTAGTACCTGCACTCCCACTATGTTTAGCACAGTGCTTTTACTACAGCGGAATGTTAGCTGACCATATATTCAGAAATAACCTCAATTTCTGAATCCCAACTCGCTAAAAAATAAATGTCTGAAAAACTATTTCAAAGTGAGTCTTGCAAACCAAACTTCTGTTTGAATTTAAAACCAAAAAGACAGATGGGAAGTAACCTTAGAAGTCAAAATTCTAAAAATTAAACTCAAAGTTAAAATCTTAACATGAGGTCATTTAAATATGAAATTAAATTCATGTGACCAGAGAGGAACAAAGAAGGCTTATCTCCCTGTCCATCTGGCAAATGAATGACTGGGAAGATCATATCCTTAGAAGTGTTCTTGCAAAACAACTCACTGGGGACCTGACCATAACCATGTGGATTGTGAAATGTTTGTTGCTCTTGTATCAGTGGTGTGTTGTGGTATTATTATGATGTAGACTTTGGGGTTTTGTATTGTATGAGAAAGGACTAGAAGGTGAGTCACAGCTTTTTTTTTTTATGTTAGTGAAAACTCATTTTCTCCATTTTCAGTTATTGATTGATAGAAAATGATGACTCTGTCCTTGTATGGATATGGTGCTAAAAGTTTCATGTGATTGGCAGCATAATTGGGAAGAGAAAAAAAGAGATGGAGAGTGAAAAAGAAACTGAAAGATACCAGAAATTGAGTACAAACAGGACAGGATGAAACTGATTATTTTAAAACCATGCAGTAAACTGGAGACGGAATAAATGGGTTTCATTTGCATTATTTGCATCATATCCTTTTCTAAGAACAATTTTCAAGCTGAGTACTGAGTATGGCAATATAAATTATTTGATGTTTCATTCTCTTCAGACGAACTGAATCTAGATATTTCCTAAGAACCACTAAGTCCTTAAGTCATGGAATACCTTACGAACTTTCAAGTGTTACTTCAAACCAGGGCTTACTTCTTAAAAAAACTCAGCAAAATCAGACTACAGGGCTCTTAACAAAATGTAACAAAGTGTAAACAAAGTATCTCTTTCTGGCCCCTTCTGTTCTGTATTGTTGGGAAAGCCTTCAAAATAAATCCTGTAAAATGCAGGGGTTTTCCAAGGCCCTGGGCAAAGATTGAGCCTATGATTCATTAAGCTTCAATATAAAGTAAGAGATCTGCCCCCCTCAGAAGTGACCTGCACTTCACCATGAAAACTGGTCTCTGTGTTCACCCACTGCTGCTGTGGAGCACCTGAGGCCACCATGTCTCTTCTGCCACATCCTGCAACATGTGGAGAAGTCTGGGACAGTCCTTGTGGCATCTTTGTCCAAAATGCTAAATTTGTCGACTTCAGAAGGAGTAGCAGCCAAGTACCCTCTACTCTTGCCTCTTTCAGAGGGACATGAGGAAAGTTTCAGGACTATTGTCAAAGGAATTTCTACTCTTGGTAGCTGGGGAGAAAAAGCAGTGTATCATATGGAAGCCAGAGAATTAACTATGAAGAAAAGGTGTATATATTTTTTTCTGTTAAAGAGTTTTTACAATGCTTTAATACAGTCATGATGGTGAATTCTTTTCCCAGTCTGACACACTGTTTATCCTTTTATTTTTATGCTCCTGCCCACCACACGTCCTTTCCTTTTTTAAAACAGACCCTGAAAATACATTTTTCTGATGAGAGGCAGAAGGCATGGCCATTTAACTATGGTTTTTTACATCTACAGATGCAGCAGCTTGAGAAACAAGTTATAGATGCTGATCGTCAAGCAGAGAGAGCGTTTCAGCAGGTATAAACACTTAGAAAAATGTCTCCACTAGCTGTGTGTGTGTGGTACTTTAATGAAGTGAAATTCAAAAAATTGATTTATTCTTAGGTACTTCTAAAATTGGAGAAGAAGACAGTTTCTTTTAATGTCTGTTCATTTGTCTTAACCAAGAGTTCTAATACCTTTCTTTGCTCACTACTCAGTTCAGTTCAATAAAGTCAAAGCTAACATCACAAATCAAAAATAGATACATTTAATGAGCTTCTTCATTGATGCATCATGAGTCTTTGATATATGATGCATGCGGAAGCAAAAGGGAGAGGAAACAATGACCCGTTCTAGAAGATCTGTAAGAAAATAAAATGAGCCTACCCAATACAGTCTCTAAATAGAACTGTTCTGGGTTGTTTGTTCCTCTTGTAGAAGTTACATCATTTATTGAATGAGATAGTGGCTAAATATTTAACCAAAGTTGCCTTTTGATTCCAAATGGCAGATTTAGCTACCGTAGACATTTTATGAACATACCTCTGCTATTCCTGCAACGTTCCTCATATCTTACTGTGAGACAGATAGAAACTGAGAATTATAAGACTAAAAATGTTCATGTACTAATTTGGAGTTAGAAAACATTCCTGACTACAAGCCAAGTACTTTTAAGCAATTTTTTAGAATGCTACTGATAATTTGCTGGGCTTTTTTACAGTGTGCAATTGTTTATTTATTAAAACATTGTTTACAGCTCCCTGTAGATAAATTTCATTCTTCCCATACTGGTGTTTCTAAAAGCTTGTATGTTACAAAACTGGAAGCCTCTCACAGATAGTAACAAAATCTGTGTAAGATCTGTCAGTGTTTTGCCTGTTGGTATTAAATGCTAGAGAGACATCATGAACTGTGGGGTTTCTTCTTAAATAGGCTTCAAAACTTTGCAAGGTTGTCTTGAATCTTAAGTGTGGAGGCAATTTTAACAGTCTATTTTGTGATTAAATTACTACCTTTGACGTGGAGTATTATGTTTCTTAAACTTTTATATTTGACTTTCCACATAGGTGCAGATCATGGAAGAGAAATTAAAAGCAGCAAATGTTCAAACAAGTGAATCAGAAACCAGGCTGTATAAGAGATGTCAAGATCTGGAGATCCTGATACAAGATAAAAATGATATAATACAAAAATTGGAGCAACAACTTGAAGAACAGGTTAGAAATAATGATGTTACAGAAGAGAAACATCAATTCCCTTAATTATACAAAAGGAAAATCAAAATTTAGATCAATAGAGGACAGAAAAGTTTAGCATTATTTCTGTTCTTTGATTAAAGAGGTTCCCATTGGAAGTACATAATTTGAATAATGTTTATTCCTTTCCAAATTACGCTCTGGCTTCCATTGAAAGAACATCTGACTTTTAGGAGGGGAAAGATGATACTCCCCTTCACTGTCTCCCCTGAAGAGGTGTCATTTTTCCTAGAGGAAAGAGGAATAGCAGCCTCTGTGAAGGCCCTATTCCTCATTTTTTAAAAGTCCCTATGTATTGCCCAGGAGCCTGAATTACTTCAAGCAATCTTAGGAATTGTGTCTGAAGATACTATTCAGGTAGCTTATATTACTCAGTGAAAAATATGCTTATGTCAATTTTTTCCAGAAGCAAATAAGACTGCAAGAAGCAAAAATCATAGAAGAAAAAGCAGCTAAAATAAAAGAATGGGTGACAGTCAAGCTTCATGAGGTATAACTCTTGCTACGATACTTACACAGAAAATATAATGGTGTGACTGGCTATCCCTTAGACCTTTTGGCTGTTAAAAGCCTGCATGCCATAGTGAAAAAAATGCTTCCCTGTTTCATTGATTTTATAGTTATTTGCTGGAAAGAGGAAAATTGAAAACAACGGCACAGAGAGCCGAGTGTCCATGTCACTTAAATTCTGATGTCTGGTTTGTTCAGCCAGTATGATCTGGGTCCTTTTTCTGCAGAAAGGGCCCAGAACTGCTCTCTGGAAGGTCAACTTCTCCACTACTTGAGAGAGCTGGCAAACTGAGCTTATTCAAGCAGATGCCTAAAGTGTGAATAATCCCCAGAAAGCCGACCAAGCCTGCTGGGGCCTGGCAGAAAAAAAGGCCTTGATCATTTTTTATTTCACAATGCCCACACTACTCTTAGTCATGAATAGTTTCAGGGACACCAGCTCTAGTTTCAAGAGACCAGTTGTCTCCGTTTTTTCCCTGCTGTGGTAAGATAACCATGTCTTTGCCCTGCCTAAGGCTGCCAGCTTTGGGGTGCAGCTGAGCTTTCTCCTCCCTGGGTGTAGAATTTAAAGTTGACTGTAAAAGTTAAAATCTTATTCTCTTGTAGTTAACTGAAAGTTATACTTGAGTTGAAAAACAATTAAATTATTGTTTTTGAAGTAAGAAACTAGAAGGTACTTACATAAAATATTTACTCTTAGTCTGTGAGGGCTAAAGTAAATTATTTTGAAATAATTTAATAAAAATGCCATTAAATTGAGCTAAAATTACCATGAAAAAGTTTGGATAAAATCAAGTATGACTCAAACTATTTACTTACTCTTTATGGAAAATCTCAAGCTAGTTTCACAGATGTGACTAAGTGTCACTCAGTGGGAAGTGGAATTGCTGGCTCCCTTCTGTGACAAGGGATACTCAGATTCGAATCTGTTTGCCTAATCTGGAGCAGGAGTTTGGGCCAGCATCCTTTACCTCCCAGTGGTGGGCTACAGCAATGGGTTGTTGGTTTTTTATTTCCTGTAGAAAGACTTTTGCTTTGTATAAAGTTTGCTGGCACCTATTTTTGTTTTTACTTTTGCTGTGGGATGGCAAGAAGGCATTAGAACCATCATTCCCTCTGGTTCCTCTGCTCACTCTTGGTTTTGCGAGGTGGCACAGAAGTTTGTAATTCTAGCCCTCTGCTTTTATTAAAAATGCCAGTGTAGTTTTATTTTTTTCTTATTTATTAAGGATTTTTAAAGCAGTCATGGGTTTGCTTGGTTGGGGGAATGATTTTGGCAGAATTGAGCACATAATCATTGCGGGGAATTTAGTTGCTCAGAATAAAGAGATGCCTAGACTGGTATTTAGAGAAGTAGCAGAGAGGAGCTTATTATTTGAACTAGCTCTATCCTTAGATAGGCAGAAATTCAGAGAAAACGTAAGTGATGTAATGACTTTAAGATTTGTTTCACCAATGGATGAGATTACATTTATATGCTTTTAGTTAGAGGTGGAAAATCAGAACCTTCGCTTGATCAACCAAAAGCAAACCAAAGAGATGAAAACAGTACAATCTAAACTGCAAGGTAAATGTACAAATCTTCTGCAAACTTCTCTCTATACGGTATATTTCTTTCTATTCCCTATTAATCTGTGCATCTACATGAATGAAGATATTCTGTGAAATCACAAAGATTTCAGGGAGTATGAACTGACATCAGAGTGACTGTACACGAAGGTGTTAGGAAGGAATCATTTGGTTTTATACTGAAAAGACATGCAGACAAGGCACAGCTGGTTTTTGTGGTGTGAAGGGGTATCGCTGTTACTTAAGAGGTTCTGCAAGTAATAAGATTTTACTGGATTTATGACAGATCTTTGCTTTCACTTCTTTAAGCATAGGTGGTCCTAGCACTGTTAAAGAATACATGAATGTCAGTCTGCATTTGCTTTTTCTAGCAAATGGCCATCTGGGAGTCAGAACTCCAATCAGATTTTTTTAGTTACTACCTTTGACTACAGTGATCCAAAATCTTAATTCAGACCCAGTATCACCAGAGTATCACTCTCCAAATGGATATAGTAAATTTAAAAATCATAAAGTGTAAATAAAAAAAAGAGGAATATCCCCTCCAAGAAGCATAATTTCATATTAATCAAAGTTGAATTTTATTCACCACCATGTTGCCTGTTCATGAACTTTCTTAAGTCTGTCTGAAGGTTCCCATTGCCCTCTCCATACTTGGTTGATCTGACAATTCATTATCATCTGAAAATTGTGTTAATTTGCTACCTAGCCTTCATTTCTTGATAATATAGCTCACATATACATGTAAATACACAGGTATTCAGAAATGTGCGTAGAGAAGTGTGCGTGTGTACACACATGGTATGCATAATATATGAAAATATAAACATTTAAAAATTCATATACAAGATTAAGTTTTTAAACTAAGATGCACCTTTCTGTTAATGAAGAAACTGGATTGTTTTGCTTCTTTGCTATCTTTTGATAAGTAGCAATTCCATACACTTCTAGTCATTCTCTTCTGAGAGATCTATTTAAAGGCTTTTTGAGACCCTGTAGTTTCCAATACACAGTTACTGATATGCCCAAAAATATTAAGAAATTTATTACTATTTGCAGTGTCCATGCTGGTGACAGGCTATAAATTATGAACACTTGGTACTGTTATAAGCAGTTTTACAGGTATGGGTAAAGGCCTTTTGTTCCTGGATCTAGCATAGGGATTTTTATGAACAGGGATGGACAGATTTCATGTTCCAGGCAGTTCATTAATTTCTGCTTTCACTTTCTCTTGAAATCCTCCTCCATATAGACCTTCTAAACCTGGTAACTTGCTCTTCAGTATTTGCTGAAGCACCTGTTACAGATTCTCTTAATATTTTTATCTGAAGGGAAGGCCTTCACATATTTAAATACTATTGTTCTACAGTCTTTACCATATTACATATCCTAGAACAGCCCATAGGTATAATTGCAGTCATAGCAGAATAAAATCAGGCATTTTTACTGGGTTTTCGTGAAGTACAAGTTTTATATCTTACTGCTGTGAAATTGTTACAAGATTTTTTTCTTTCTATTGTTAAAAAAAATCAATTTTTAAGAACTAGAAATGTTGCTCTGGGTTTCTTTTGATATGGGGAGGTATCATGTAGGTCTTTATCCCTATAATAAATTTTTAATTATCTTTTTTTCTACATTTTAGTTACCTTTAAAAAAAACAACTTTTCACGGCAGAGTAAAGAGAAGAGTAGCATAGCTTGTTGTAGCTCACTAACACAAGATTTCTGAATTACTATTCTTCAGAAGCTACTGGCAAGAAATCTGTTACTTCAACACAAAAACCTGGAGAGTGTCAGCGACTAAGCAGTTTGACTTTTGGATGCTTTTCAAATAGAGCGAGAAGTCCGCAACCGTCTCCTAAGCTTGAAGAAATAAGCAAGGCTTCATCTAAAGAGTCAGACTACTCTGAAGGCAAAAATATGCCAGGTACCTTGTCACCAACACTGCTGTTTTGTTCTGACACAAGCAGAAAACTAGAATCAACAACCCTGTCAGTGCATCCAAAGCAGCTGTTTTCAAAGTACACACCAGTACTGTCTCCCTCTTCACTGCTACTCTTCTATTACTAGGAAGAAATCCTGTTGAGCACTACAGTCTCTGTAATACCACTAATACATTATTTGACAGCATGCAGAGGCTCCTGGGTGCTTTGGCTGTGAAGGAAAGAAATGGTTGTGACATTTGTTGTTGCTCTGGTCCTTCACTCGAATCCCTTGTACTCAAATCCCTTATGACCTCAGTATTTTCTCCACAGTTAATCACAGTATCCAAAATGGCTAGCTGAGGTCTTTTGAAAATCAGAAACTGTAAGAGATCCTATGAATATTTTGTGTATTTATATTCCAGCAAGTTCATTATGAAGGTGGCTATGTATTATTACTTCCATTTTTATAGTTGAGGGAATTGAAGTGACAGTGATTTTTTCAAGGGAGAGGATAAGAAATAGAACCTTAGGCTTGCCTAGATCAAAACAGATAATTTTGGAGACTTCATTACTTTAATGTGAGTGAAATTAAAATCTTTGTCTTATTCAATCCACTTTAACTTCATACAGCTATTTAACATAGACTTTTCCAAGTGTCTGTGTAGAAAAACCCTCGTTCTTGCATCTGATTTAATTGGGAAGCATGCAGGCCTCACTAACGTGTTGCAAGCTATAGCTCTCTTGCAAAACCAGGTAAAAGTGAAGAGCAGAAACAAAGCTATTTTTAACACAACGTCTTTCCTGAAGTACTTTCCCTTAGTCTCTCTTGTATATCTTAAGCATTCACCATTGGTAATACAATAATAGCTTCCAGAATAAACTTGTGTGTATAAACACTGTAGAAATGCTCAGAACAGTTGATTTCTTAATGAAAATCCTTTCTGACAAGCTTTTATTAAACTTTTTTTTTCCTTAGATTTAATAAAGCAGCTAAATTTGTATGCCCTCTTAAGTATTTGGCTTTTTGTTAGTTTTGTTTTTGTTTTCACACGTACATGGCTTACTTCAAAATATGGCTCTAGTCTGCTTATCTTTATATTGATTGCCATTTTTAGATCAGCTAGAACTTTGAGTAATGTTTATTACAGTTTTTTGGCAAACA
Organism: Lycocorax pyrrhopterus obiensis; assembly: GCA_014706295.1. Lineage (NCBI taxonomy): Eukaryota > Metazoa > Chordata > Aves > Passeriformes > Paradisaeidae > Lycocorax > Lycocorax pyrrhopterus. The sequence continues at coordinate 25,906,495 of JACSVZ010000004.1, forward strand.
TAATTTGCAATCAGTCACATTAAAAATTTATAATCTTTTTATTAATGTTTCTTATTTACAATATTAAAAAACTCACTCATTTGAAATTATTATCTACTTACTAGTTGCAGGCATGGTGACAAAACCATTTATCAGTCAAGTTTGCTAAAGTAATTTTCTCATGTTCATTATATTTCTCCTCTAGAGAAGGATATCCTGGAAACTACCTTTGCTGGTCCTGTACACGAGACAAATAAAGGTCAGAAGTCATTGCAACAAAGTTCCTCTAGTTCAGAGCAGAATAAAAATGTGAGAATAAGCTGCTCATCCAAAGACATAGACAGTGACATGTCAAAGAACTCATGCACTACTGGGAGTGACTGGAGCTCAGATGAGGATGGAGGAGACAATAAAGGACTGAAATCCAGGTGTGCATCAACTCTTTCAAGCCACACATCTGAAGAGAATGCAAGGTACAGTAGAGTGGGAAGTGAAATGTATTTGACAGCATCTGATGACAGTAGTTCTCTATTTGAAGAAGAGAGTTTTGATGTTAAGAGGACTCAGCAAAAGAAGCTATACTCATGGCAGCAAGGGTCCCAAAGAAAAGGACTAAGCAATCTGGGTGGAAAGTGCAACTCTGACTTCATAAGGAAAAAGAAAGACCAAGATAGCTCTTCGGATGAACTGAATAAGAGATTTCAGTCACAGAGGCTAGATTATTCATCCTCATCCAGTGAGGCAAATACCCCAAGTCCCATTTTAACCCCTGCTCTGACACCCAAACATCCAATTCTAGCAGCTTCTGCAGGTTCTCAGTGCACATCTCCATCAGATTTTCCCTCAAATTTGCCACATCCAAAGTTACGGACTCCTAATGTCTTTAGTCTAAATTCAGCGTTAGCAAAGAAACACCTAAGCCAGCCCCAGCTGAGTTCTGACAGAATGTTTGGTAGGAACAGAAATGCCATAAGCATGATCCGTCCGTGGAGACCTCAGGAAACAGACATAGATCTGGTGGATGGAGAAGATAGTGATATTTTAGAGAAAATGGAGATTGGCTGTGATGAAGGAGCTTTTACCTATGACTGCACTGAAGCACAAAATGCTGAAGCCCAGGAACTTTGTGATACGACAAAAAAGGGTGCCAGCAACAAACCTCCAACGCCTCCATTACATCGATTTCCTTCCTGGGTAAGTGTGGTTATAGATATTTTTCCTACTGGCAAAACTTTATTTTCATTACTCTCTTCTATGATTTTTGTTGCCTCTATTTTAATTATTCTCTGTTTAATGACAAGACAGGGCATTAGCTTAATTGTAACTAAGACTACAAACTCAGAACCAAGTTTTATTTTAAGCACAGTATTCCTGCCATTGAAAAACTTGGTCTCTATTTTATAGATAAACCCTGCTTTTTTTCATGTCACATCTAAGTTATGTATGTCCTTTTGAGTGTATCCAAGGATGTAGTGCTTGTGACTGCGTTTATTTATTTATCTGAACACTAACACAGCCCAAGAATGCTGGTGTCAGCACCCTTGCTGTAGCCACTGTACCACTCACAATCTAGACAATTAAGTTGACAGCAGACAACTACAAATTACAGAAGCAATTGATCACATTTCCAAGTAAAATTTTAAAGTTATCAGTCAGGATATTAAAATAGATATTAATATGTCTTACACAAAATCCAAAATTAACTGTGTCAAGACTCACTGATTCAGTGGTTTCCGTATCAGAGACTTATTAATTTATTAAATATATTTATTCATTAATTATTTTTCAGAGATGAATAATACATTGATGTAACAATGTATACATTGCTTCTTTATGTATATATTTTAGTGAACTTTTTGCATTATACATTTTCTTATTGTAGCCTTTTAACACAAAATGGTTGAAAAGTTGTCTTCCAATGGCATTTCTCTGTTCTTTACACACAATCTTCCATTAAAAAACATTCTTGCTATAGCTTCTTTGGCACCTGATAATAATATTTTTAAGAATAAGTTACTTACAGGGCAAGCATTATATGAAAAATGTTGAAAAAGACTATGGCTATGATGTGTATGGCATAGAAAACAAGGATGCATTTTTCAGCTGCTATTGACAATGTCATTTTATGAACCATTTTATCACATAGTTGCACTAACACAAAGACTAGGAGGCTAAACAGAACAAAAGTATTTGTTGTGTTTTAATTATCTACCATCAAATCCATTCTGCTTGTATAGGAAAGCAGAATTTATGCTGTAGCCAAATCTGGTTTAAGGATGTCTGAAGCTTTCACCATGGAATCTCTTAATAAAAGTAAGTGGTTTAGTTGTTCATTGTCCCATCAACGAAAGTTCTCTTCTTATGGTGATTTGTGAGCAAGGACCTTGAAAATATTTTTATAAACATTTAGTTATCAGCTACTTAAATCCTAGATCACTGGTTGTCTTTCCATTGTCTTCTGTTACCTTATATCTTGACATGCTGCTGAATTTGTACTTTGTTCACTCCAGTTTACTTTGCAATTCACTACTTTGAAGATTCTATACCAGGTACCAATTTTAAAAGGGTTAGTAAGTTCATGACTGCAATTTTATTTATGCTTTCTAAAAGCATTGTAAATTTCAAAAAGCTATAAATCTCACATCCAAAACTGTTCAGGAGTTCGTGTGCTTTTTATAGCAGTTATACAACACAAAAAAAATTAAATTTGAATTTGTTAATTGAGAGGTGAATTAGGAAGGTAATTTATAAAATGTGTTGCTTTTTTAGGTGCTGTTTCACTAACTTCATGCTCCATATCTGGATTATATACATCTCTGATATATAAGAACATGACCACTCCTGTCTACACCACTTTGAAAGGGGTAACTGTTTTACTGTTTAAAGAAAATTTTTAAATACCATTAGGCTTCACATCCAGGAACTTGCTGTTTCACATTTGATACTACCATGCCAAATATGTTGTAAGTTGATATATAGAGATCACAGACTCCCAGAAGTAACAGAAATGTCAAATAGCTGGGGAATAAAAAAATACTGCTTGAAAAATGCTACTAGCCTAGGTCAATTCTTCTTAGGTTCCTTGGTGATTTTTTCCAAAGGCTTGTTAATTATTAAACAGAACCACATGGTGTTCAATGTCATAATTAAAAGTGTGTGTCTGTGTAGAAATGTCTTTGTGTCAGTGCCAAAGCTGTTTCTAGTCACACAGCCAGCACTCAGTAATCACAGCATTGTTTGTTTCTGGCAGCCTTTTGTGATTTGGAAAGACCCATGCCTTGAGCTACCTCAGGTTTCTGTTTTAAAGTATGGGTGTGGTTGAGTATACGGAGGGCAGAGGGAATTCAGTTTCATATTAACATCAGTGTGCCAAAACTCACAACCCAGGCAAGAACAGCTTTGAGTATGATGAAGCCAGCAGAGCCCTGCCACAGTATGAAGGAAATGACTGATACCCTTTATGCAAGGAATCAAAGAATGTTGTGTTCATTTCTGCAGAAAGCAACTCAAATAAGCAACAGCCCATTTCTAGATGAGTCATCGGGATCTGAGGAAGAAGACAGCTCTCGGTCCAGCTCAAGGACTTCCGAGTCTGATTCTCGAAGCAGAAGTGGTCCAGGGAGCCCCCGAGCTATGAAACGAGGTAGGCAAAAACCGTAAGAACAAGTAACTTCTGGGAAGTTTGGAAAACTAGGCAGTTTACATGATCTTCTTAGGAATTGATTTCTTCTTAAACAGTGTGGACATCTAAAATCTAGGCTCTCAAAACCTACATCTATTACTCAAGCAGGAGAAAGGGCTGTTATAGATGGCTTTCTTTTTATTGCTGTTATTATAGACAACTTTTTAAGGCATTAACCTTGTAGCGGGCTGTTGTCATGGAGGGAAAGTGAGTTGTGTATTTAAAGCAAGAAGAACCATTCTATCTATACTCTGTCATGCCAAGGACTTCCTGTGACTTTTAACAGTAGAAAAGTAAAAATGACATAGAAGAAAAACAACTGCCATCAGAAAAACCCCACACATATATTGAAGTTTATAAAACAATTTCACGTGATCAGAAAGCAAGTGGAAAAGTTCCGTCAATAAATTATTTGGTTCTGTCACCTTATGCAATAAAAGGCTTGTTTCATTTTTACAGTGATTGTCTCAAGGTCCTGTGCAAAGATTTAGTTAAAACACTTGTATCCAGTAATGTCCTGTGTTTTGTGGAAGACAAATCTCACAATTCTAGGTGATTCTGTGTTTTCCATCTGCAAAATGAAAATAATATGCTTCATAATATTGAGAAATACAGTGTTTCCTCATTAGGTGACATTATCAGTGTTACATACCTGCGAGTATTCCTTCACTGGGTAAACCAAGGGAGACCAAGATCCCAGTGACGCCAAGTGTTAAGATCCTTCATTATACATTGCTTTAGAAATGCAAAATAACATTATTTGGCAGTCTCTATTATACATGTAAAAATCCCAGTTACCAGGAGCTCTGCTCAGTGACCCTGGAGCGGGCTGACAGAGCCACTGGTCCCACTCGGCGTTTTCTAGTGGCAGCCACAGCTGGAATCCAGTCCTGTTTCCAGTGATGTAGTTTTGCCACATTACTGTAAAAAAGACCCATAGATCCTGCTTCCCAGCAGCTCCATCCTGCTGAGCAAAAACCAGTGCCATGGCTGCAGACACATCTCATGTTATGTGCTTACACAACAGGAAAGCTGAACTGGGTAATTTAAAAGCTGGTTTCACCTGCAATTTCTATCTGTGTCTGTAAAATGGAACCATTCCTTTTGTTTGTGCTTTCTTCCCATAAAATAGTCCTTGCATTGTTTTGTGTGTGGAAACCTTTCTTAACCACAAAACACGTATGTGCATGTCTTTGTTGAGATCACATTGTTTAAAAATCTAGGCAGTCACACTTCACCAGAAGCATGATTAGCTCACTGCAATTTGTTATTAAAGACCCGCCATGGGAAGAGAAGAACCCACTCTGAAAGCCTTGGTGGCTTACCAAAGCAATAAATGAGAAAAGCCTTTTTTAAGAATAAAATTGGCAAATGAGTTGGGAAATTACTGAAACAAAGGGAAAAAGGCCTTTTTGTTTCAGTTTTGGAGAGTATAACCTTGCAGAGTGGAACACTAGTCCTTACAAAAGGACACATTTACATGCATGAAAATATTTCTATAATGAATGAAGGAGGAGTTTGAATTTTTATTACTGATTGACTAGAATTGAAAGCAGGGTGCATTTTTTTTCAGGATTAAAGCTAATAAGCTCCTAAAACCCCCTGAAATATGAAATTCAAACTTTTAGAAAGCCTTGGTATACAAATTCATACTAATTGCAAAACACAGTCACCTACAGCTTCAACACAAAGCAGATGCTGAGTATGACTTCTTAGTACACAAGCAGTTGCATGAGAAATCCAGATGCTACAGTGAGTGAGGGAAAGTACTGGGGGAAGGTTGCTTAGTTTAATTAAAGATCCGGGGGGGGTTTTCTAGACAATGAGTATGATTCATGGCACTAACTCCCTCCTTAAAAAAGCTGTGGTAATGTAACAGAAGGTGATAATATACACATTTTTTGTTGTTCCATTTACAAGGGACTTTAACTGTGTAATTATGAATAAAATGAGAACTAGCACTGTGCTAGTAGTTCAGTGAGCTGATACTTTAAAAAATCCTTGGTTCCTGATGGAACGTCTGCCTGCAGATTCTATTCAGATGTTCTTTCTGCATGGCTATTCTGATCTCAGTTGTTTCTAATGGAATAAAAATAGCTATGTAAAGAACACTCATTCTTTTACCACAGGTGCTTCTCTGTCTTCTGTGACCTCTGAAAGTGACTATGCTATTCCTCCAGATGCGTATTCAGTAGATACAGACTATTCAGAGCCAGAGCAGAAAGTTCCTAAGACCTCGTCCTCATCTAGTGATAATGGAAAAAATGTGAGTACTGAAGTTCTGTGAAGAAGTGCACCTGAGGTTCTGTGTGTATATTTATGTTCAAAGACTGCTACCAAATCTTTTCATTCAGTCTTGCTGACTCACAGACTGCCTTATGAGTACAAACAGCAAAACACACCAACGTTAGCCATGTAAGACGTTTATTAGTGAAGGAAAGTGGAAGATAATTCTAAGCTTTCTATATAATGAAAGAAAAATAGGTCGACCACTCCAGAATACAATTCAAAGTCCTTGGGATTTCCTTTCTTGGAACCAGATCTGGTATCAGATTGCACCTGAAATACTAAAATCAGTTTAAAATTATTATTTGAATATTCAGGTTCATAGAAGGGCATTCCAAGAAGGAGCTGAAGTCATCAGTAGAAATCTATGTGCAGTAATAAGTTTCTACACTTTCCTCATACAGGGAAAACATCAAAGAAATCTAAAGTAGAGTAACATGTGAAGACAGGTCAAAGAAACCAAACCATTACGAGGTATTGGTCAGTCTCCAGGAGCTTTTTAATGGCTTGTGTTAGTAGTTAGTGTCTTAACATGCAAGTGGATTGACTACCTGCTGATGAAGATTATTTAAGCTTTCTTTACAGAGCAAAACTGTGAACTCTATTCCGCAGATGTACACACTAGAAGTGTGTCTTTGAGGAGCCCAGAATTAGTGCTTTATATCTGGTCTTCAGGTTAGGACCTGGAGTTGGGAAAAAACATGTATTTATTCTTTATTCATTCTGTTCCTTGTTTAATATAAATAACTAGAAAGTAAAATCAGAAATCATCATATTCTTCATTCTTTTGTATAGTTCGGGGCACTTACTCTCCTTCATGTACTATAACAGTAAGTAGGGATATTCATTGGTTATCCCATGTGCATGACATTTGTCTTAATCGATGCTCGTAAAAACTTTGTCCTTGGATCAAAAGTCTCATCAAATACTGTAATTATTATTTAGCATGCTTTTAATATATCTCTCTGTGTGCATTTATACATATTTCTGGGAGGCAGTGGTATATATGTGTATCTAACCACTTTTTGTCTAATTTCTAAACAATCAGGAACCTTTGGAAAAATCTGGATATCTGTTAAAAATGGGTGGTAAAGTAAAGACCTGGAAACGACGGTGGTTTGTGCTTAAAGGAGGTGAATTGCTATACTACAAATCTCCAGTAAGTACATGAAACTTACCTGCTGTTTTATATTAGATTGTTTACTGAGAATCTAAGGCTGCTAGAAGGAAAAAAAATGCACTGCTGGTTTCTGAGCTGTTGGAGAGTGATTCAGTACTCACTTCCTCAAGAGGTTTACAAGGTACACAATATCTAACTAGAAAGTATTTATCAAGATTAATGTTTAAATTAGTCCTATAATAATTTATTGCTATTTGCTGGTAGATTTAAAATATTCTTTTCCCGTTCTTTCCCTACAGAGTGATGTCATTCGAAAGCCTCAAGGTCAAATTGAGCTAAATGCATCCAGCCACATTGAAAGGGGTGATGGAAAACAAACAATTCAGGTACTTGCTTTTCTCTTCAATTGCTGAATGTTTCAGCATTCTCTCCATCCCCAAAGCCAACCCTTTGTTCCAGTCCCTGTTGCACTGGAAGTCCAAGTGTGGACTTGGAATTAAATAATCAGTGCCTTTCATTTGAAGCCAAAGAATGGTTTCAGTGACAGAAAATGTAAAAAGGCCTACATGGAGTCTTGTTTGTATTGCCACAAAGATTAGATCATCACATATGAGATAGAAACAGAGAGCAGTCTTGGGATCAGCCATTGGGGTTGAGAGAATTCATTTGTCTGAAAGGAAAATTGAGTTTTCTCAACTTGCCATCCTGGAACTTTTCAGATAAAGACTTAGAAAGGGTCTATCTGCTCTGCCTGGTCATGGAATGTTTCATTAATAAAAAGTACTTTGGAGAAAATAAACTCCCTGAAGTTGTGAAGCTACATTGGCTGGTGTATGTTACAAATCCCACTGTGAGGCCGAATATGTCAAGTTCTTGAAGCTCAAGACTCTTTGTTACTACACAGCTGACCACAGAGAAACGAACATACTACCTGACTGCTGATTCCCCCAACATCTTGGAGGAATGGATCAAAGTACTGCAGAATGTTCTTAAAATACAGGCTGCCAGCCCACTCTTTGTACGGTCTGAAATCAAGCCAGCCATGAAAGGATTACTTACAAAGGTAGGAAAACACTTCTTCCCCTAGTCTGCTTTATTCCAACACTGTTTAGGTTAACACTGGCCTTACTGTGCTTTAGATGAGCATCTCATCTATTGCTTTGATTCTTATGCCCTTAATAGAATTATGCAGTTTTAATTTTATGTCTAGTAATGGGGATAGGAATTTGAACTGAGGCATGCATTCCCAATATCACCAAAGTTCAGAGATGGTGAAAATAGTCTGTATTTCTCTGGCTATCATTGTTCCTAATGTTCTGTAATTACAGGTGAAACATGGATATTCCAAAAGGGTTTGGTGTACCCTAGTTGGAAAAATTCTGTATTACTTCCGTAATCAAGAAGACAAGGTAGGTCCCTTACTTGTTTCTTCAGTGAATGTAGACTTTAAACAGTAACCTACAGCTCTATTAAGGTACAGTTGGCCTTGGTATTATGCACAGATTGTCAACTTGGAAGATTCTAATAGCCAGCAATCCAGACCACACCCATTGGTCTCTTTCTACAGGATATATTGTGCATCTTATCCCTAGCTGAAGGGAGACACTGGTTTGCTGGTTTCTGACAGGCATCAGAAAGGACCCAGCTGTCATGTAGTTCTGGAAGCAGACCCTTTCTACTGTCTCTTGCACTGGGCAGTGACTCCCAAGTTTCAAGAATTTAAATGTTCTTTCTGTCCCTCAGTTGACTTCCAAATCCTGTTCTTTGGTATGTCATTGTACCTTTACAGTGCTGCAAGAGCTAGGACACTTCCCAGACATGATTTTCACCTGTCCCTTTGCTCCCAAGGCATTGTATTTTGTCATTGAGAAACATCTTCTTACTGGAGGCAGGTCAGAAACAAGATTTTGGAACAGTCCACTGAGCCATTATGAAAAAAGATTCAACAGAAATTCTCATATTTGTACTTCTGTTTTAAGAATATAATCACACTGGAGCCAGTAATTCGTAGCTTTTGTATAGAGCCAGTTATTCTCCTTGTCGTCCTTTCCTTTTATAGACATTTTAAACATCAACTAAACCCCATTTCTAGAACTATATGAATAAGATAGCAGTAACCATCCATCAAAACATTTTATTTTTATTGCTCCTAAAAACAAAGTAAAACAGGGTTTGGGAATCAACTGAATAGAGTATTAATCTCTAGCTCTTCCTACAGAGACATTAAAATTAATGTACAATTTCTCCTGGGGAAAAATCTCTATGTTTAACATACCTGAATTTACACAATTTTACCACTGAAGATTTTGGTATTTTAGCATGCTCTTTAGTTAAGAATTTTGCTGGATTCTTGTGAATATTTCCCTCACATTTGGAAGAAGTTTAGCTGCCCTTTTAAAGTAAAATTGAAACTAATTTGCTAACTTGTAACAGAATGGGAATTTAGCTTTTGTAAGCAGAATATGTATGAAAAGTTTTCCAAAGCTGCTTTATTTCTAATGTTCAACAATATGCTAATTAGAACCATGTTTTCTGTAGCTGGCTGTCTGTGCAGAAATAAATTACACAATCTGCAGTGGTTAATACAATAATGGAGTCCATTTAATTGACATCCTTTCAAAATGGAATTTAAATTAAAAAGTCAGCCAACTGTGTTTTAGTTAAACTTGGGTGAATAAATCAATCTTGACTACTTATATGTGAAATGACATCTTTTGATTCTCAGAATCTTATCTTATTCAAAAAGTTGAATGCCTCAGAAGCACTACAGAAAATAAGAATCACCACATCATTCTTTAATCCTTACCAGTGGCGCTGTGGGAAAGGAGGGAGCTTTGTGCAGAGTAGCCAGTCAGCCTCCGTCAGTCCTGTCACCCAGTTGAGAAGAGATTTCACGCTGTATTTTTGTTTGTTGTGGCTTCCTATTGATAATGGCTATGAAATCATTACTTCTGTGAAAATTTCCTCTTGAATGGCTTTTTTAGATAAAATATTTCCTGATAAATGGTGCTAACTACATAAACATCTCAACACTGAAGCTCTGCGATCTCTCAGACTGGAGAAAGAAACCAACTAGGTCTATCATACAAAAAATTAACTCTTGGAGTTTAGAGTATGAACAAATCAGATACATCAACAATACACTACTGTCCTCTAAAATAACAAGATCATAATTAAAGTTCTGTGCTTGACACAGGAAATTTTTGCTTGGAACCAGGTTTGGGAACTCTGAAGAATGACTTGTCTCACCCTAACACACATTTATTGCATTAGCTATGTACAGAGGCAGACCTGGAAAAGCATTTTTGAAAATCTCATTTTCAGACTTTGGCACATATCATTCTCTTTTTGCTCTCTGCAACATCTGGCTTAACTGACATTCCTTGGCAGGACTGAAAATGAATAAATACAAATGGGAATGGATGGTAGTTCATGTTTTAATTTCTATTTGCAGAGTAAGAAAAAATTGTATATAATAATAAATATAATAATATATAATATAAAATCAGTGTGCACTGAAACAAACACTACCCCTCTCACCACTTTTGATGTTTCCTTCTAGTTTCCTCTTGGTCAAATCAAGCTTTTTGAGGCAAAGGTTGAAGAAGTTGATAGATCCTGTGATTCTGATGAAGATTATGAAGCCAGTGGACGCAGTTTATTATCAACCCATTACACTGTTGTTATCCACCCCAAAGACCAAGGACCCACTTATCTTCTTATAGGATCTAAACATGAGAAGGTAATAAATGGATATTTTTATTGAGTTTCAGTAACACATCTGTGAGTATGGTGCTGTGATACGAGTGTTTCTTCAGGAGGACAAGGAGGACTACAAGTCACCTGGCTTGTATTTTGATATAAAAAGGAGAAGGTTCTGCTTTATTAACATCAATCAGAGTTTGTCTGCAAATCAATGCTAGTGTAGGTAATCCTTGTTAAAATAGACAAAAATATGCAGGCTTGCCTATGTAAGTAGATGGTGCAGAATATCTTATATGCTGTAATGAGAATTTTGCTCACATACACTGACTTGTAGACAGAGCTGTAGCTGACCTTCCTCAGAGGTTATGGGGTACTGGTATCCATTTTCACTTACAAGATTAACACAGCAAAGACTTGCCCTACTGTAGTAAAGGAGCAATGAGAGGTGGGGTTAAAACCATTTTTATTATTGTTGCTTCATTGTTCTCAAGTAATCTTGTAGACCTCATTTTGCTTTCTGGCCTTATCCCCAGGTTAGCAGGATCTGGCAGTGATACAATACTACTTATGTAAGCTTTTGGAGAGGAAAGGAAGAATGTCCTGATAATCAGACATGATTTCTGAGGGTAAAAACTTTTGAAGAGAGCCTTGTCCAATCTTTCTTGCTTAATATTTGTAACATAGAGACCATGAATACATGTTAATTCAACCAAAAGCAAACTCCTTTGGGCTTCAAAAGGAGTGCATGGTGGGATTTCAAGTTGAGGGCAAAATCCTGATGAAGCAGCTCCTTCCAGCATGGAACGAGTGAGCTGCTTTGTTTTTCTGCTTTAGGACACGTGGCTTTATCATCTGACAGTTGCAGCTGGAAGTACCAGTGTAAATGTTGGATCTGAGTTTGAACAACTTCTTTGCAAATTATTACATGTGGAAGGTGATGCCAGTAAGTTTATTCTCACTTCAACATATTAATCTTCCAATGCTTATTTACAAAATGTACTTATGAACTGAATTAATTGCAAAATGTATATATTTAATCTGTTTAGCTTCTCAAATTTGGAGACATCCTACCCTTTGCCACAGCAAAGAAGGAATTACTTCCCCTCTTACAACACTGCCATCAGAAGCCTTGCAAACTGAAGCAATTAAATTATTTAAGGTAAAACCATAGCAGATGCCTTTTTTATTAACTGACTATTGTAACTCTTAGCTGAAGAATGGCTATTAGTTGGCTAACTAGAGATATTCAACAGATAAGAAAAAAGAAAAGTTTATTTTTATCTTTAGTGGAGGTAACTAAGGGACAGCAGCAAAATGTGCTCATATTACCTCACCAAAGACTATCACTTCCAATGTAAAGATGACCTTGCGTTGTGAGGGAGCAGTTCAGGCTTCAACTTTTGGTGTTCCTACTTATTTGACAAGTTAGTGATAAAGTGCAAGTTAGTAGAAAAATCCATGGCCATCATGAGTGATAATAACTTAACCTTGAAGTTCATAGCTCCAAAGAATCTAACAGCATAGACAGATCTCTGCATTCAGAAAACTGTATCTGAAATGCTGTTTTTCAATTAGATTCAGGAAAAAAATAGTAGGCAAAAGTTTTGTTGTAGATACATTTAAATCATCTGGGAGATATTTTAAAAATCAGAAGACAAAGAAAGTAAATTTTAAGTTTAAGGAAGTCGTGGATTATTTCAAACTGAGACAGAAAGCTGGGATTGTAGTGCTCTTTTTAATAAAAAGAAAATATTTTCATATAAAGTAGCTATTCTTAAAAGACCAATTATTCAGTAATATAAATGGAGAAAATAGTCCAGAGCAAAATTACTAAAAGTATTTCACAAGAGTTTTTTGAGTTCACTTTTAAAGACTCTCCCAGATCCTTAAAAATACACACATACATATATGTATGTCCCAGTGTAGCAAAAATGCTTTATGATTAGGAGACACATACTGGTTCATAACCACTGAGCCACAGCTAGTTTCTTGAGAAATTCTGTCTGCCTTACAGCTTTCCCAGTTGAAGGCCAGATAGGTAGTTGATGCCTATGACAGGGAGTATGCTGCAATGCCATTAACCTTCTTCCAGTCTATAAAGTCCATTTCAGAGACAAAATAAAATGTTGCTGTTTCTTTGTCTGTACATTGTGAAATAAATTACAGGTTGGAAGGCATGAAGCTTGGATAAATGAACTTTCTCCACAAAACTTACACAAGTCTAAAGAACAAATTCCCTGAAGCATCAGCTATCTGGAGAATTTTGATGTTATGGTTCAGATCTAGAGAGGAATTCAAGACAAGCACTGTATGTTTAGTCATGGCCACTTATAGGCAAACTTTCCAACTTGTTTCTCTGGAATGTTTGAAGCACTTCAAAGAAGTACATCCATCTTATTTTCTGCAATCCTGCAGCATGAAAATTTACAAGGAAATTTACTTCTTTGATAAAAACAAATTTACATCTACTTGGAAATCACTTTTCAGACCTAATTCAAGTCACAGACACTTGCCTAAAGTAAATAAATAAGAGATTACTTGTATGGCCTTTATTGAAACCTTGTATAAATCAGCTTAGAAGTCAGGTAGGGAATTTATTTTGAAACAGATCAAGTCATGTTTCAGTTTTTCCATTGCTGATAAAAATAGACTAGAGATAGATTGGTCTTCTATCTAGCTTTTGTATTTTTGCGTATATCCCTTAAAAATTAAACTATTGTATACAGTAAATGCAACGAGTGATACATATGCTTTCTTCTAACACAGCACAATAAATGTGTAACATCTGGCTTTCCTTAGACAGTACTGGGTATAGGAAAGGTCATACTTAACCTACAGTAAAAATACCATGGAAAGCCAAGATGTAAATCAATGGCTCTGAGTTACAGATTTTTTTTCTGTGTATATGCTGCCGTGTTGTGCTCACTACTTACAGAAGCATTTTATGTTGTCTGGCACTGAGAGCTGTAGACTTTGATTTTCCAAGTCCTGTAGAGGGGTGAGCTGTGTTCAGCATGTCCTTAAACTCACCTACCACCACAATTGTTCCAACTCCTGTTACAGTTCACTCCATTAGGTACAGAGTGAAAAGCATGGGTTGTAGGAGGTGTTTTATCTCAAGTCTCTCTGTATAGCTTTTTATCCATTCTGGCCCCTTTTCACTCCATTTTGCAGAACCAGCAAAATGGCTTTCCTAAACTGGTAAACCTACTAATTGTTATTTCAATTAAAGTACACTTTTGATATACAGAACATCTTAAAGATTTGTTGTATGTAAACTCACTTGCTTATTATTTTATATCTAGACCTGCCAGTTGTTTATAAATGCTGCAGTTGACTCTCCTGCCATTGATTACCATGTATCTTTGGCCCAAAGTGCTTTGCAGATCTGCCTCACACATCCTGAACTTCAAAATGAGATCTGTTGCCAACTTATTAAACAGACCAGACGTCGACATCCACAAAACCAGGCAGGACCAATACAGGTAACCCAGTATTTATTTTAATGGTATCGATTTCAGCAGCAATGAAGGAACTACAAAGAATGTTTAGGATGGTAAAGAGGCTCTGCTCTTCTGTAGCATCTGCTTAGTTAAGATCCAGTTTACTGCTGCTGTGTCTTCGTGAAACAAAGTTGATGCTATCCTCCAACAAAGTATGTGTATCTGGTGGTAGAGTATATCTCTACCCATGCTGTTTGTAAAGGGTGGACATAAAATGGGCTGTCTTCAAGTCAAGTGTCAAGTAAGAATGTGTGAAACCTAATTCTTTTTTACTGCATCTTTCCTAAGAGAGGTGCTGCCTCAGGAAGCTTGGTGGGCTAAACCACATGGCAGATGACTCAGTAGCATGAGTGTGAAGAAAAACTGGGGTGCCATGTAGTGGAATCTCAGATAAGGCTCAGGACTTCTGATAGATGTCACCTCCTGTGTGCCATGCTGTTCTGCGTGTACCCTGCATGCTATATTGTAAATAATACTTAAAATTCTTCCCTTTGTCCACTGCCAGCTATTCACTGGTATCCAAATATGAATTAAAACTGAACAGGCTTCTCCTCATTTCACAGTGCTTGGCCTTGCAGCCTTAATTTTTTTTTTCCTTTGTATTAACTGCTTTTTATACAAACTGAGCTGCTTTCCCATTTCCAGCCCCAAAAGAAACTTGCTGTACACAGGTAAATAGACAGAGAGCATTTGGGCCTTTCAATGAGGTGATGTGTTTATTTACTCAGCTTTTTCTCTGTGTTTTGTTTGTTGCACTGCTATTTCAGCAGTCTCAACTTGGCACAGTAAGCTGCACTGCTGGCCAGCAGCCACAGCAGGAAGTTTTATGTTGTAGGATGTTTAAAACAGTGAATGTATTCCTTTTGTTCAGGGCTTGCAGCTCTTGGCCCTCTGCGTTGGACTCTTTCTGCCCCAGCACCCATTCCTTTGGCTTCTTAAACTTCACTTAAAGAAGAATGCAGATTCCAGGTGTGCCTGAATATTACTACCCAGCCAGTCAGCTGGTCTTTCTGAAGTACCTTGTTTTCAGTCTTTCCTGTAATATATCAGATCTTTCGACATATATTTTAAAATGAATTTGAGTTGAATTGCTACTAAAATGTAGTACATGTTACTTCTGTGCCTCACTTGGGAAAGTTGTAATTTTTTAAAAAAAATATTTTGCAGTGCATACTCCGAGTGTATGTTGCAAAACTGTGAAAACCAAAATATGGCAGTTACACAACACACCCTGAGCCATGTTCATCCTTGGCACAGTTCTGCTGGTCTCAGTAGACTAATTGTCTTTCTAATTCCACATGCAAAAAAATTTGTTGGAAATCTCAGACAGTGAAATCTGAGTGCTCCTCCCATCTGGCCTCTCTAGAAATATTCACTCACAGTTTACTACCCTTTCAATCAGTCCCCAGGAAGTGCCTTATTTCTCTTTTTGCCACAGGACTGAATTTGGGAAATATGCAATATATTGCCAGCGCTGTGTAGAACGTACCCAGAAGAATGGAGACCGAGAAGCCAGACCTTCCAGGATGGAAATCCTTTCCACTCTTCTGAGAAATCCCTACCACCATTCACTGCCCTTCAGTATTCCAGTTCACTTCATGAATGGTATATATCAGGTAATGTCATGCAGGCCACAAAACCTGAGTTCTCACAATCCCCTGCTGTCAGCACATACATGAAGCAGTACATCAGAGAGAGAATTGTAAGGTAAACATGGCTCAAGTTTCATCCTGTGCCAGTGCCAGCAATGGCAGGCACAAAGTACTTGTGATCTGATTTGATCAACTAAGAGTAAAGGTTTGGGGGAAAATCTTTAAGAGAAAGAAAAAAGTAAAACCTCTTAAGAGTGAAAAATGCTAAAACTCTGTTTCTTATTTAACCTGACCACCAGATGAATGAATTAGACTGAAGGAAAAGGAAAGGCATTAAATTCCACTTCCCTTCATCAGACATCTTGGAAGTTAAATATCTCACTGAAAGCCTGGAAGCACAGCTGTAACTCCCATTATCAGTCCTGAAGGATAATCATATTTGTTACAGAACAAACATGGCTCCGTTCTTAACTCTTTTGGGACATCATTAGTCAAAAGCCTGTAGGAAACATTCCATGGGCTTCCAAGCATGCTGCTTCACATCCTGGTTTGTGTTTCCAGCTGTGAGAGATGGCTGAAAAGACTTCTAACAATTCATAGTATTCCTAGACAGAAAGCAACTTTTTATATGAAATCAAAGCTATATCAAATACATTTTTCATTTCAGGCCACAGAATTCTGCATTTTTTCACCTCTAAGTTTCTTAATTGCTTACTGCTTGCCCAGTAAAACAGAAAAAACCCAACATCCTTTAAATCATCCTAAAGAGTTTGAAAATTGAAGTTTGGAGAAGAAAAGGAGTAACTGCTCATTAGTTATTTACTGCCCAAAATTGTATGGTTCCATCCAGGGGCTAAGAAAATTGTAATTAAATACATAAATTACTTTAATGGGATCAGCAAATAAGCAATTATAGTGTTATTAAAAACTCTTGTATTAATCTCTGAGCTAGATTCATCAGATTTTTATTTTAATGCCAGCCACTGAGAAGTACCAAACAGAAGTTCAAGATCCATTTTCAAGATTTTTTTTTTACCAAAACATTTTCAAAATGTCAAATACACAAAAATACCCTCAATACAGATTTAAGTGAACATCAGCCACTGGTATCTGTAAAGAAGCCATTTGCCATCTCATGATAAAATGCTTCAATGCCAGTGACAGAAGACAGAAGTTCAGGTTTGGGGAAGTAAAATTTAGAAGATATATATAATTACTGACCTATGTAATAGTGAGAAAGCAACATTCATAAAATATTTTGGATCTGTCAGTGTAGATCTGATATGCTTCTGAAGCTGCACATGATGAAAAATGATTAATTGATCTCATTTGCTTCTCCACTATATTGGAAGGTGCAGGAAATTATAATCTTCACTTTTCAAGTGGTATTTGTCACAAAAAGCTCAGATACTAGACTGCTATCTGTCCTATAAATTCTGTAATAGAATTCCAAGTGTAGCAAGTGCAAGGAAACCAATTCCACTAAATTGACTTCCCATGTGGAAATCTTTCCAGGCCCTTTATGGCAATTTTTAATTTCCAATGACAGTAATGGATGAAATGTGTCTTATAGCCCCACCATTATTCTAGAGGTATTACATTTCAAAATCTTAGGTTTAAGGGGGGAACGGGTATGAGTTTGATAGCAAAATACATTTTGGCTGCTTTTTTAGGTTGTTGGGTTTGATGCCTCTACCACAGTGGAGGAATTTCTGAACACCCTGAACCAAGATACAGGGATGAGGAAACCAGCTCAGTCAGGATTTGCACTGTTTTCTGATGATCCCTCTGGCAAGGATATAGAGCACTGTCTTCAAGGAAACATCAAGGTAAACAGAAGCCTTTAATGAGCTCTGCATACAAAAAACCAAAGTATCTTCACTTGACAGAGCTCTCTTCAGACAATGTGAAGGAAAACATTTTTCAGGGTGAAAACTGTCTTTTTTTCTTAATGTGAAAGGAAAAATTTTTAAAAAAAAATCACTTTTCCAATTGCTGAAATTCATTCAGTGAACAATAGTTAAAAGCTTTCTCCAAGAGACTCATATTATTCAGAAAAGTAATAGCTGGGTTGAAAAAGTAAGCTGTTACAGTTCTTTGCAACTAAAAAGCAATTAGAGTCAAACACGGATTTAGAGATTTCGGTCAACATTTTTTGATATAGCTCCAGAAGATGGCCATGTGAGGTCCAAGAAGTCATTGATACTGGCATGGTGATCCTGGGAAATTAAAAAAAAAAAAGGTTCCTTCTCTAAATACAGAACGATTTTAGGGTTCAGTTTAAGAAATGCCAATTTTTGGCTTGCCTTTGCTCTGAATTCTGAATTTTAGCTCCCTCTATTGCTAGAATTAAATTCTTTGCAGTAAAGAGTGACAAAATGCAATATAATCTGTGCTTTAGTAAAATATTAGATATTTTTCAAATCTTTTAGCAACTAATGAATAATTAATTTTTTGTACTTCTACCAAGTAGCTTTTTGCACCCTTTGGCCAATGTTCACAGCTGCACTTTTGAGTTACAAGGTATGGTACAACCTGGCCTTAGTGATAAACAAGCAGTGTCACCACAATCAGAAAAATTACCATATGGAAAGCAAAATTTATAAAAGATGTACTTATTTTCTAGTTAACTGTAACTTTAGAAACTACTCATATTACTTCTTCCAGGAATGCTCTTTTATGAAGGAATGGTGACATGAAGCCGAGCTGGGGTCGTAGGATCTCTGTTCCACCTCCTCTCCATCTGCCCGCCTGCCCACCTACACAGCTTGTTGTGAACCACTTTTGGTGCATTTTATAACAAACTTCATGCCAGCTTTATAGCAGTTACTGGAAAGGACCTGAAAAACTTGGGCATGCAGCAGAAGAAGGCAGAGATCAAAGGCATTTGATTAATTATGTAACAACTCACTCTGTCTTATTACACATTCACTGGCAGCTGCTAAATCAAGTACCTGGCCTTTCCATGTTATGGCTCATTTCCAGAGGTAGTGCATGTGTTGCAGGATAAACAAAAACCAAAAATGTTAATAATTAAACATTTTGAGTAAGAAATGCAAGAAGTTATACTTCAGTGAGTTTAAAAATTCAAGCTGTGTATATTTCTAATAGGTGGTAGGTAGAGGATATTAAAATAAGTTGACCTCTATTCAGAGGAGTTTTCACATAGGAAGACATGCCAAATCAGTTTTGTATTGCTTTCCTTCTAGATCTGTGACATTATTTCAAAATGGGAGCAAGCCTCCAAAGAACAACACCCTGGGAAATGTGAAGGCACAAGGACTGTCCGCCTTACTTACAAAAACAGGTTTGTTTAGCAAGTATAATATCTCTGCCTTGTCCCACAATTTGTTTTTTAGTTTCTGCAGTTTCTTCATCTGAGAAACACTGGCTGACTTGACGCTTGCAACAAAAATAGTAAATGGGTGTAACTGGAGAATTTGTTTTTAAATATAGTTACTTTTTTTTTAGTTCTTAAGAGGCGAGCAGGGCTGCAAAAAACCCCACTGAAGTCAGAAGACTGATATTAAATATTTACCCACTGGTTCAAGTACTAGTGTTGCTCTGCTAATGTGTTTTGACACTGAAATAAACATGTCACATTCAGAGCAGATACTGCTAATCCTCAGGGCTAATGCATTTCCCTATCTTCTTTATTTAATAACTTTCTGTCTTTTCTGTAGGCTTTATTTTTCAGTTCAAGTTCATGGGGAGACAGACAGAGAGAAGCTGCTGCTAGTGTATCAGACAAATGATCAAATAGTCAATGGACTTTTCCCTGTAAACAAAGAATTAGCGATGGAATTGACAGCCCTTTTAGCTCAGGTAATCTTTATGCATGAATGACTCACACAGCAGTTTTTCAGGAGAAAATCTTAAACAAACTGATCCAGGATTGCTTGACACTCAATTGACCTCCACCTTTTACATACCAGTGTGCAGGAAACAGACTGGGCTGGAATCCTTGTGTAAGGCAGCTCTGGACTGGAGTGGAAACGCTTTACAGCATATGCTGCTGCTGGCATCAGTATGGCTAAAATGCGCTTTCCCTCTTACACAGCCAGGCCCTCTTGCATTAAAGATCATGAAATCACGTACCTTTTCTTCTTTCACTATTCCTTCCATGATTTCTGCAAGTTAATTCTCCAAAGTAACAGCTGTTCAATGAAAGCTTAAGACTCCTTTACTAAACATGGTCTTGGTAAGATCTGCTTTATTTTTAAAAAATTAAAAGCTCAAATGAAGGGTTCTGAGAACATTATTTGATGTCGTTATTCAATAAATGTAAACTGATTTGTGTCAGCTGGAGATTTAGTAATCTAAGAGCAGAAGTAATGTGTTTGTACAATTTATGTTTGATATTTAACTTTTTTCCATGGTAGATAGAAAATAAGAAAAAGAAAATCATTTGTGTGACTTTTTTATCAGTGAAAAGTAAACATTAATTGAAACATTTGTTTTCATTTATACTTGGTAAGACAGATTAAAAGACAGTTCATAATACCCAGCTAGAAAACTACTCTGGAGTAACAAAAACCTTCTTCATGGACTTCCCCTTAGGTAGAGATTGGAGATTTTGAACGGCCTTTCTCAACTCCAGCAGGGCAAGTCACTTCCCAGTCCAAGTCCAACCAAACACTAAAGCAAGTTTTGGAGAGATTCTACCCTAAGAGATACAAGCAGGGTTGTTCAGAGGAACAGTTAAGGTGAGATGGGCTTTTTGATTCATATTCACTAAAGATCTAGGAGTGAAACAAGGAAGTTTTAAATTGTCATTGGGAACAACATACTGTTGTGCTGTATTTGCCTAAACCTGTGTTTGAAACTCTTCTTCTCACTAATCCAAAGAACCCGTTTCCTCTGCCTGTTTCTAATCTAAACAAAGGACCATCATTAATGACACATTCCAGCAAAAGCTGTAGCAGTTACTACAGAGTGTTGCAAAACTCAGTGATTTTGAAATTATTCTTTTTCTTATTCAGCAAATCTAAACTAGGTCTGTGCACAAACTAAAGAGTTACTGAAGTACAGGACATGAGGACATGGTCTGTTTGTTATTCTAGTGTGCAATCTCTGGCAGCCAGTCAAATTGGCAATGGGTAACTTAGTGGACTTACTAGTAAGGTATCACTTAATTTAAAATTAATAACCTGCCAAGCATTTAAAGCGACACCTACTGACATGAAAACGAGCAGACCAGTGTAATAAATTATCCAAAGTCAATGATACGGCAGTTTTGAAGTCCGGTAAACATCATAGAAATGTTCTTCAGTACAGGGTTGAGAAAATTCAAAGCTATTATTATACACACATAGTAACATTATTACATACTCAGAAGACAATGGGGCATTCAAACTTATGCAATTAATTTCAAAGAACAAATTATAAAAGGTCTCAGATTAGATTAACTCATGGAGGAAAAGTGAAACACCTGTTGAAATGTTTAAGTAGTCCCTACACTACCAGCTGTCAGAGATGGAGATCTGTGGCAGGGGAAGAATCACTCTATGCCTGCCCTGTTGCCTGTATTTTTTTTGCTCAGGGTGCAGTTTGACTTCATAAACAGTAAGACCAAAGCTGCAAGTGATGGATCTCCCTTTAATACACATTAGCCCTCCCTTTTCTTGGGCTACATCTAATAACCTTATGGCTGCTGGATAAGTCATCCCTGCAGTTCAGTGTCCTAGAAAGGTATTCTGGACTGGGGTTTTTTTGAGGATTAGTTTTTCCCTAGTATTGAACCAACTGACCAAGGAACCACAAACTCACAAAAGGAGCCAGAAAAAAAGCCCCAATGTGAACACATTGTGCATCAGGAGCAGCCTTTTGGGTAGCAGTGCCCAGACACACTAAAAGGAAATAGTGCTAAGCCACGTCTTTCACACCTCCTACCAGCCACAGGTAAAGATACGTGCTAAGCTGGATGGATTTTTGGAATGACAACTGACATAGCTGTTGAGTACTGATAAAGGTAGATTGATTCTCTGTAGAGACACGTTAAAAGCTGCCCCAGACTTTCTGCCTTTATGCTGTAACTGCTACATCAATATTTAATCATAATGTTGTGGAAATTAGAAGATACTTCATAATTTTTATGTGCATTAAAATACTAAATGTGATTCTGGATTTATTTAATATCGTATCAGTGCTAGTCGTTGTATTAACTGAAGTTATCGTTTTAAGAAATGGATTCTCATTAAACTGTTGCTCATTAAACTTGCTGTGGGCAAACATTGGAATTCCCTTCAATAAGTAGATTCTATCCTTCGTTTCAACAGACAGCTTTGCCAGCGACTGTCGACAAGATGGATGGCTCTCCGTGGGCACAGTGCCGCAGACTGCGTGCGCATTTATCTCACCGTGGCCAGGAAATGGCCTTTCTTTGGGGCTAAACTGTTTGCAGCAAAAGTAAGACATTTTAAGTAGTTTGACTGGGGGGGGTGGGGGGTTTTAAATAGAAATATGATTTACAAATAGTACTACTTTTTTGTTGAAAATAACTGTGTAATACGTGAGCTGATTGAATCTCCTGTCAAATTATTTACTTTTTAAAGTCATACACTTGTGAAATCTAATAGCCATAGTACTGAGTGTATCATAATAGTAACTTTCCAATACACTTACTGCTTGTTTTACATTATTAATCTGTATTTCCATTTCCTTATATCTTAGTTTGAGATAGCCTTTTAGGTTTAGACTCTTTTACCTGATAACTAATAGAACACTGAAAAGGTATCATTAACTGACTGTGGAAGCTGAACCTTGCAGAAGCACTAAATGTGGTTAATGGTATTTAGAGCACTCCCTTCTGCGCTGACCTCTCTCAATTTCTCGTAACCACTGGTATCTTAATTCTCTTGATTCAAATAACAGCTCTGTTAAGCAGAACTGTCACCTCATGCCTTCAGTTTTATTAGGTAATCCCCGAGTGTGTGTGTGTATACATACATACATATATATATATATAAAATTGCTTGTCAGCCCTCTGTTCTTTGTGTATTTAGATACATGAGCTAGTAGACAAACTTAAAGACACCTGACTATTTTATTAATGAGACTATGTATTTTACTGGACCAAGCATCAGGGTAGGTTTCAAGCGTATTAGGTTTAGTTCACCGTTCTGCCACTGGCCACCTGTATGGCTTTGGGCAGGTATTTCAATTCCTTTACTGAAATTTACACTGAGAGAGAACTCAAGTAAGAACTGTGGATGGAGAGAGGTCTATAATAGCTGAGAATTAATAATTATTCACATATTTTCTCATTTTGAAGTAGTAACTAAAGAACATTGCTCTTTGTAGCCTCTAGGAACAGCCTCCGGTGAGAAGTCCTTCATATGGTTTGCTGTCCATGAAGATGGCATAAGCATCTTGGATTACAGCTCCATGGTAAGTGAAATTGCTGTTTTAAGTTTGGTCAAGATAGATTTTAGTACTAATTATATGGAGAGATTCACCACCATACTATCTAAAAGATGGCATTAGCCTTCCATGCTAAGTTATCTAGTCCTTCTCTTAAAGCAAAAATTCATTCCTTTTAAAATGC
This sequence comes from Lycocorax pyrrhopterus obiensis, assembly GCA_014706295.1. Taxonomy (NCBI): domain Eukaryota; kingdom Metazoa; phylum Chordata; class Aves; order Passeriformes; family Paradisaeidae; genus Lycocorax; species Lycocorax pyrrhopterus. The sequence continues at coordinate 25,929,908 of JACSVZ010000004.1, forward strand.
TTTAATGTTATCATCATTACAGTAGCACTAATAATAGAAGTAAGTAATGACTTCTTTGCAGTGAATTTATTTTTGTTTATCAGATACAGTTTTTATATCATTTAATGAAATGTTAATGTTTTAATCATTCAGATGTCAGGAAATCCATAGTTATTGTAATGTTATTACAATAACATTAATTTTCTTTTCCTGGAGACTTAATTTTCCAGTATTATTCATAATACATACACTCTGTAAAGAGCAGTTACTTTAAAAGATTGTTATTTTCATTGTATTATTTTTGTTTAATAGTAGGTAATATAACCCAGTGTTATTTAATTATGTCATTTTAGGCTCAGATTTTTCTTGATTTGCAATACAAGTTTTCACAGAAAACGACTCGTAATCAGTGTAAAAAGCAGTGCCTGAGAAGATCCCTGCTTTCATTTATATCCTGCAAAGAAAAAGAATGGCATGCTGCTATTAGCAAGTGCTAATATTGAATATCAGAAAATTAAAATCTCAGCTTTATAATTGTGCTGATATGGGCCTTTTCATTACATTTCTTTGAAGTTAAAGAAATAATAAAACAAAGCATGAGGAGAGCAAACTGCAGCTCTCAGGGAACAAGCAAAATGTGCTTGCATCAGACTGCAGAGAGCTCTACAAACACTGCTCCTGGAGCTACAGCATTTCTGTAGGGCATTGCCAGGTTAAGTATTGGCAGGCCTTACTTGACATTCAAGGAATGCTCAGTTTCCAGGGAACACTGGGATTTTCTGTAGGAAGGATCAGGGGTATCAGAAATGATGTTGCAAGGGGTAGAGATAATACTATTTCAAAACTGGGGCAAAAAGAGCTTTACTAAGGAAGGGCACTAAGTCAGTTATTGTACAAATGTTGTCTGATGATGAATTTTAAATGCAAACATCTGCAGCAAATTACTATGAGGTGTAACAATAATTAAATGCTGATCTTAACTTGGAGGCCACTATTGTGGTGTTACACTGAACAGTACGAACCAAGGGATGGAAAGCTGAGGAGCCTTAAAGAGCATTTATGTTTCATCAGAGATGGGCAAAACACAACACTGCACAAAAAGAATACCTGGAGTTAAATTCCTTCAGATGTCTCATACTCTGCCATTTAATTTATTTAGACACTGCTTCAATTTCAAATGGAATTAGTAAGATCAACTTTTCTCAAAGTTAGTCAAGATTTGGGTAAATGGAATTACACACTTGAGTTGAAATCTTACATCTTCGATCTAATTAGTTTGGAATAGTAACAGAGGTCACACTTAGAAGAGTTATCATCTACAGTGAAAATTCCTCATCATGAAGGTCTAAATGAAGCTATCCCAAAATTCACAGTTAATTTCAAGTTTCATAAGACACTACTCCATTGAAAAATACATGTGCAATTATATTTTTAAAAGAAGAATTTGTCATAATCTGTTTTTCTTGCATTGTCCTGCTTAATAGCTTTGTGTTTTGTTCTGGGGGTTTCCTTTTTTCAGCGATTAACAGTTACATACACATATAAGAGCCTGATGACTTTCGGAGGCTATCAAGATGATTTTATGCTTGTTGTTAACAATGCTCAGACAAAGGACAAATCAACTGAAAAACACCTTTTTGCCATGACAAAACCAAAGGTCGGTATATTATCTGAAACAGTTTCCCACCATCTGCTTTTGTGCTATCTCTAGTGGGTAATCCCTAACAGATGTGAAAGATGAAACACCTTCTTTAATCCCAGCCTGCTAGATTACTGACTTTTGCCAGATGATTTTAGGGAGCAAATAATTAATAATGTTAGAGCTAACTGTGACAGTACTGATGTGTTTCTGTTCTTTTCATGTCCCTGTCTATAACATTCCAAATTTTTCTTAGAAGGACAAAGAAGGCTGTTAGGGACAAAAATTACATGCAGTACCTAAAACTTAGTCTGTTTGCCTAATCAGAACCAGAGATAATTTTTTTTAAAGTACATTTGGGATCTACAGGGAAATTGTAGAACACAAGAACTGAAAGATCAGTCACTTCTTAAAAATCTTAGGATATTTTTCCCTTTGGTTAAAAAAAAATGTTTTTTAAATCTAGATTTTCTCCTTCACTGGTAAGACTGACTATTTTTTTTTTAAGAAACAAAGGTTTTGCTGTTTGTCAGAATAATTTATGAAACAACACAAAATTGTACATATAAGTTTGAGTCAAAACATGATTTTTCATACACACAAGCACAGTAAAATACACGTGTTGAAGTTTCCATCAGATTGTTCCCTTATAGAATCACAGAATGGTTTGGGTTGGAAAGGACCTTAAAGATCCTAGCTCTAACCCCCCTGCCCTGGACAGGGACACCTTCCACTACACGAGGTTGCTCAAAACTTCATCCACGCTGGCCTTGATCACTTTCAAGGATGAGGCATTCACGGCTTCTCTGGGCAACCTGTTCAATGTCTCAGCAAGGCTCGTATGGGTCACAAAGAGAAAATATGATAAAAACCTCCCAGAAGTCTTTACTCCCTTCATCTACCCTACATCTTGAGTTCTCTGAGCACTAGATACTTTCTGGCAAAACTTCTCAGAGTGTCATATTTTGGACTTCAAAATCTCTCTCAAAGTTAAAGAAGTCATCTCTGAATCATTTAAGACTGTGGAAGACACAGTATCTTTGATATATACTGATGGGAATAACATTACATTATTTGCAAGGAGCAATAAAAAAAGCTTTATTAGTTATCTCCTTTCCATCATTAATGTGTTAAAGTACAAGTACTTATCCAGTTGATGGTGATTGTCACTTGCTAAAAAGTTAGCTATTTTTTCAGCAGTCAAAACACATCACTGTATTTTTCAAAGAGTTTTGTATGTTCCTGTTATAGATTCTTGAGATCACTCTACTGATTGCCAGCTACATTAACAACTTTAATCAGCTGAAAGGAGCTGCTCATCATCTCTCTGCTCCAGCATTACTGGCACCTCAAAATGGACAGAAACTCAAGGAAATGGGGAGCCAGCCACTTCTTGCAATCAACAGACCAACTAAATGTCCCACTTTGTTATGAAAGGATTATGTATCATGATAACACATCCTTGCTACAGGATTCCTACATGGACTGAAAACCTTCTGATGTACAAGATATAGAGCATAAGCAGCTCCATAAACAAAAGAAAGGTGGACAGGTTTACATTTGCTTCAGTGGCATATAACAGGAGTAGCTCTTTAATTAAAGCTCTGGCCTGAACTGGAAAGATGATGAGTCAGTTTAAGGGTTATGATTTACTGGGGGTTGCTTGTGCCTACAGCTCAGAAAAAAATACATCTGTTTACAGAGATGAAGAAAGGTGTCATTGGAAACAACTGTATAGATTTTTATAGTTTTCCAGATATATACTCAGGGACCAAACTCTCTTCAACTGTTCATCTCTATTTTTCAAAATTAGACCAGTTGTATAACTTCCATTTTGAAAAGGAATTTTTGTTTAGAAAAGCAGTCAAACACAAAATGCTTTCCACTTCCAGCACCATCCTTATTTGCAATACAAGTATCATGGGACTAAAAGGAACAAATTGTGTATAATTGTTGCTCCTTTGAAAGAAACCAAGCACATAAGGACATCATGTAACTATTACAAATTTAAAGAGTATTCTCATGATACACTCTAGCCTTTGTTATACAGCTGTTTTACTTGGCAAATCTTCAGCCTTGGTCTGGTAAATTTCTAAATAAACCCTCTCTGCTCCAGCCTTTTGAAAAAACATAAATTGGATAGGCACTGTATTTAGTATAGTTTTGTTAAACAAGACCCTGTACCTAATTTCTCCTTTAGTCCAGAATAATAATATAATACAGATGGCAAGAATGACTCACAATTCAAAACACAAGAATAACACAGAAAACCATTGATTGGAATGTTGTGAGTAAACCTGGAGACCTAAAATCCATGTACAATATGTATAATGTATATACATTGAGTCAGAATAATATTTACTTCTTGTTTTTCATTGGTATCTATACATTTCTTATTATAACACTAATATAATGTTCTTGCACACTGAAGACATGATGCTGCATCTGCACTACTGGACCTAAGAGCACTTTCCAGTTGCCTTTTTCAGCTGCAGGCCTCAGTGCTACATAGGTCAAATATATAGAAATTACATCCATTGTTTTTCTTCCAGTCCGCTCTTTTTTGTTCCCATGCAAATAAACCACTTCTTCAGGCTCTGAAATGGATCAGCACCGTACTCTAATAGATAATTTAGGTCCAGCCATTAAGAAGGTACTCAAGCATAAATCACTGATTTATGGACATTTCAGTTTCCACTTCAGCTCATGCTAATGATCATGGATCATTAATCCCTTACAGCCAGCCCTCATTGGTTTTTGTTTTCATTATTACTTAAAACTGAAGTAATTCCACAATAGAAAATCTCTGGTTTATGTTCTTTAAATATTTCAAATGCTTGTACTGAGAGAAAAGTAATTTTCAGCTGTTTGCCCCATTAAAAGTAGGGAGTATTCTCCTAAAGAATTAAAATAGATTGGAAGGGAGATACAGGCCATGAAGAGAATATGGTCTTAAAAAGTGGAAAGGCAAACAGGCAAGCTGACTTGATAAACTGATTCCTTTAGAAAGCTCTCAAGTCCTGCCACAGCTACTGAAGTTCACAGGACTCAAGCACCACTTGATGAATGGTACCATGGGCCAACGCTTTCTCTTGAAAATTACAACCAAACAACACACATACTATATCCAGATGCTTTCACTTTTGCAAGGTGGAAAGAGCTTGCTGGTAACTTCCACCCTTTGGTGGTGATTAGGGCACCAGACCCTTCTCCTCCCATGAGGCAGGGCCAGCAGCAGGAGGTTTTACCTCCTCCTAGGCAGCCAGTCTCCTGCCATCATCCAGGGAAGCATCTTGGGAGCTACAAGAGACCAACGGCATTCTTGTGTTGCACCCCATGGCAAGTGATACAAATACCATGGTGAAATTCATTTAGGAATTAACACCCCTTTGCAATCAGCAGAATAATTAACTCTCAGATTTGAGGGGGGAAGGGTGTTTACAAATTCAAACATGTTACTGCATCAGTTAGGTCATAGTCTAAAGCTTCTCAAATATGATTAAAAACTTCAATTTACAAATACAAAAGTCTTCTTGTAATCATGAAATTACGATAACCTGGAATACTCCAGCTAGTAGTCTTTCCTAATTGTCCAGTTTCAAATTAATGTGGCAGATCAGCTTCTGTTATTAGAAGGCAAAAAACGTGGAGCATTTTGCTAGTGAGCTTGTTCATGTAGTTTTTAAAATCTTTGTTGAATTTTGAGACATGATAAACAATACAAGCAGCTGATGTGCAGATTTGGAGATTTTGAAGCAGCTTTCATTAACAACATTACAAACAGTTGTTCTGTAAAGCACTGTACAATCTATGAAGCAGAGTATGACCTTCCTGCTTGCCTTTGGGTAGGAAACTCCAGACACCTCTTTGCTTTTCAGTGTTGAGCTCTTGCTGCTGCAGTATGTCCCTACATCATTGTAATCAGAAGCAATCCATGCATTAGTTCCCTTTTTTTGGCATGACTTTCCAAACTTACTACTGCTAACTGGTCATTATAGGTCACCATTAATCCCATACAGTCACATGACCAGAAATGCTGTGTTAATTTTTATTAAATAAATGCACTCACAGTTACCGTGACAACACTGTGTTAAACAATGGAGCTGCTTTCCAGTTTGATTAGCAAGAGTGAGGTTTCTGTCGTGACAGTAACCTCAGCAGACACTTCCCTTCAAGGTAACAGGGTCACAAGTGGAGTCACTTCCACATGCAAGCACTTTTCCAAACACAGCTCTGCATATCTCAGGGCCTTGCTCCACGGTACTCAAGCTCCAGAGCTACTTAAAGAATACCACACAATGCAAGGCAGCAAAGCTGAAAATTTCACAGTCCAAGCAGATAATCTGTTCTGCCTTCCCCACCCAGCCCAAGCCTCATGAGTGATCCACATTCAGTCTTGAGCCATCCACCAAAGAAATTCATACTGTGCTACCTAGTCCATGACTAAAGCCCATGTAGGATACCTGACCTTTCAGTGATGATACTGTTGGAGCTGTCAAATGAGCAGCAATTTCTGGGACTGTTGCTGGAAAACTTCCCATGCTCGAAGCTTGCAGAACCTAGGTTGTAAAAATATTGGCAGGATGGGATTAATATGTTAGCCCATGCAAGGAGACTTCACCTTCTACTGTGAACTTCAGAATACCTTTCATGCTTGCTTTGAGCTTGTGGTCAGAATCAACAGTCCATGTAAATGATCAATGAATCTGAGCTTGACAATGACTGAAAAATCACTGGTAAATGTCTGTATAAACAGTGACACTGATTTGAAAAGAGTATTTGGAATGCAATGTAAATTAATATATTACTTGAACTTCACTTTGCCTTGTCAATTTTTGAGCAGCAGTATTAGTAAGAGAACAGCTGATTTCTAGAACAAGCAAGACCCATTTGTAGCACACCTGGCAAATGATAAAGCGTTAAGGTTTTAATACAATCCATAAAATTAATGTTTTTTATTATTTTATATTTAAATTTTGTTTAAATTTGAAATAAAAGCATGTATTTCCCTATGAAAGGAGGCTGGTAGGTATTTGGTGTTGGAGTTCCTTGTCAGACTACCACAGTTTTCATAGGTTTTAATTGTTCCTGAAGGAACAAAATCATTCTTCCATAAAGGAATGCACCACTTAAAGCTTTAGGTAGAACTTTAATAGTCCATACAGCTTAGTGCAATCCATTAGTTTAATTTTAACTAAGGTGATTAGTAACTTAGCAATAATGAATTAGGGAAAAAAGTTTTGTGTGTGTGTTGTTGTTGGGATCTTTTTTACAGTTTATTAAGGCAAAAGAAACTGAGAAAGTTGAAATATAAAATACGGAAAACTCCAATTTAAATTCCAGATTAGGCTTCAGTACATTTACTAACTGTACACCCTTTTGCAGTGCTTCCCAGCTCAGAGCTGTACTGCAGCATCTTCCACATTTGCCACCTCTGACAGTGAGTAAGTCACTGTAAAAATACTTTGCTTTTCATGCTCTTGCTGTTGCAGTAATACCTGCATAGGTCATAGTGCCAGGAGCAATTCCTGCCATAGTTCTGCTCTCTTTGGCAGAGCAAGAGCAGCTTTGTGCAGGGGTTTTACTACCTCTAGCTGCTGATTACAGATCAGCACCGGCTTCATATATATACCAAAATATCAGAAGTGTTCTGTTGAACTGAAATTGATGAAAGAAATGCACTTAGACAGACATCAGTACGACCTGCACTGTACAACACTAAATAATTAAGTTTCTTTCTGGATTTTAATTAGCAAGATCATGGTTTCCATAGGAGGTCAGCAAATTCTTTAGAATATGCGTGTAAAAACCTGGAAGTAATTAAAAACAGACAAAAATAGCCATATAAAGGCTTCTGAAACCGAAACTGAGTGATTATGCAAGCTAAATTTAGAAAAATAAGTCTCATTTAAAGAATGAACATTACTGAGGGTCAGTGGAAGGATATATCAGCCTTCTTTGGGTAAGGAAAAAGGAACAGTTAAAATTAAATCTGAGTTAATCATTATGAATGAGGCCGCTTTCCTGGCTTTGATCAAACAGGTAACTGAATGATTTCAGTTAGGTTTTTCTGTCTCCACTCTCTCAAAATGCAAAGCAGCTCCTCAGCTACAGAAGATACCTGTAATTGCTGTCCTGGATTTTGGGTCACTTCCCTGATGTAGGACACTTCAGACTTGTCGGGTTCACCTACATCCTATACCCCTTTCATACTCAGGATCATCCTGCTGTTTTACTGCACCCTTTAAATCCTACATTCTGATCCAAGCCCAGCATTTTTTGACTTGATTTTTGATAATCTTGAAATAATCTAGCCTCCGTGTGTTAGTGTCTGACTTTATATGCCCCTGTAACTCCAAAGTCACAGAATCCCAGAATGGGTCAGGTTGGAAGGGACTACATTGGGTATTCTGGTCCACCCTCCCTGCTCAAGTAAGGTCATCCTAGAGAACATGGCACAGGACCCTTGAACATCTCCAGTGAGGGAGACTCCACAGCCTGTCTGAGCAACCTGTTCTAGTGCTTGGTCACCCACACAGTGAAGAAGATCTTCCTCATGTTCAGGTGGAACTTCTGTGCACCAGTTTCTGCCCATTGCCTCTTGTCCTTTTGCTCAGCACCACTGAGCAGAGCCTGGCTCCATCCTCTGACACCTCCCTTCAGATACTGACAGACACTGATGAGGTTCCCTCTCAGTTGTCTCTTCTCGGGGCTGAACAGGCCCAGCTCCCTCAGCCTTTCCTTCTAAGAGAGATGCTCCAGTCCCTCAATCACCCTCGTTGCCCTCTGCTGGACTAAAATAATTACACAATAATTTTTGTAAAATAACTACACTTACTCTGTGTTACACAGCAGTTCCCAAAGAGTGGGAACTACTCAGGCCTCGTTTCACTCCCTCCGCTGGTAACAAAGCTCACTGAAGGACCATGAGTTTCTCAGGAGCCAGTGCTTAAGGCCGAGGTCAAGTAAGACTCCCGGTGGTGTTGTTTACTTATCCCTGACTTCCTCCACAGCTGGAGTACTTTGTCCCTTCACAAGAGGGGCTACAGTCGAGGTCCCCCGAGGGCACTCACACTTGCACCGCTACCAAGGCGGGGGAACTCTGAAAACAGAGGCAGCCGCGGAGCCTACGAACAGGAGACGGGGCGGACCCCTCGGTGGAACCGCCACACGAACCCTCCCTCTGCGGGCGGCCGCGGGGCGGGCTGGGCCGAGCGCGGGGCCGGAGCGGGGGTGTGGCCGGGGCGGGCCCGCGGCGCGGCCGCCCGTCCCTCCCAACCGCGGAACTACAGGTCCCGGCGTGCCCCGCGCCGTTCCCATGGCCACGGGCAGCCGGGCCCGCGCCGCGCCGCGATGCCCAAGGCCAGGTACCGGGAGCCCTGCCCGGGCTGGTGACGGGGGATCGCTCCCGCTGCCCTGGGGGGAAGGGGCCTGCGGCCGGGGAGGACAGCCTGGAAGAGGGAGGGAGGAAGGGAGGGAGGGAAGGAGGGCTTAAAACGGGCCGTTACGGCCTCTGCCCCTAAAGAGAGTGGGGCCGATGGGCAGGTGGGGCACGCTTGGTCGTTGTCCGGTGCTTCTGCAAGAGGCGCCACATAAACGGGGTCTGCAGGTGACCACAGGTGAACCTGAGCACGGAGAGCCCTCGTTGCCCCGAGCAGCAGCTTCCCGGGACACGGAGCGCAGGTCCGGAGCCCTCCCGAGCCCACCGAGCCGTGCCCGGCTCCTCCGCTGCCGGCGGCCGGGAGCTGCCGGCTCCAGGGGCTGCCAGCCTCCCGCAGGCCCCTGCGGAAAGCCTGACACGCCAGGAAACCTTGTAAAGGTGTCTTAGTACTGCAGTGGGCTGCCCGGGGAGGTGGTGGCGTGACCGTACCTGCGGGTGTTTAAGGAAAGCCTGGACGTGGCACTCGGTCATAGGTTGGACTCGATCATCTCGGGGGTCTTTTCCCACCTAATTGATTCTGTGATTAAATGTGCTCCAAGCAAAGCCTCCCGCTGCACGGCTGGGTCGTGCTCATTGTGTGCCACAAATGGCTGCTGGGGTTACCTGAGGAATGCCACTTCAGCTGGTTTGGTTAGAAGTACTTCGACAAGCAGAGAGCAGGTGATGTGAAATAATAATAATAATCTACACCACAATAACTTTCATTTAGATATTTTCAGGAATTATGGTCTAAAGGTGTGTGTTTTCTCTAATTATTCTCTTCTTACTTTGTTTTCTTCTGACTAGTGATACTTTATGGGATCTTGCTATAGCTGAAGTGAAGAAGAGAGAAAACCCTGATGATGATGATGTCAAGCCAGGGGAAGTTTGGGAAAAATCAATACTATTTATGGGAAACAAAAACGGGGTAATCTAAATACTGAACAATTCTACACTTCTCAAACATAATTTGTGTCAGGGAAAATATCTCATATTTTCAGATGTTAAGGTTCACTTAATTGTAAAGACATAATATCTCATGGTCTCATTTTACAGAGAGTTGACATTCCAGAGTGTAAATTCAAATTATGGTTAGGGTTATCAATGATGTGATAATTTTTTGAGGTTTGGCTTCATTATTTTTTTAGGGTAACTGCCAGAAATCATGCTACTCTCTTTTAATTATTTCGCCTTGTAAAGGTTTAACTGGTAGGAATCCAGTTTAAGTGCACTGATACCAGCTTTGTTGTAGATAGAGGCCTTGACATGCTGCAGTGAATTGTGTCTGTATTATGTCAGACCTATGTGAACATACCTTATCACTGAGGGCAAACTCATTATTCGAGATGCCTAAGGTTGTTTTAACTCCTTATCCCATAACTTGATCACTGGTAATTCCATCTTTTTCTTCTGTTAGCATTTATTTGTAAGGTTAATAAGGAAATATCTGCCTTTTTGACAAAATGAGTCATATTTTTCAAGAGTACAGTTTTTATTTTAGAAGGATCAGTGTTAGTGTGATCTCTTAATCAGCAATTTACAAAATACCTTTTCCAGAGAAAATGACGTTCCAGATTTACCAGAAATTCACTGATTTTTGAGATAGGAAAGGATAGAAGTGAAGAAGTGGTAGCCCCTTCAGTGGGGCATGGTACTCAGTGGCCTGCACTTTTAAAGTAAAGACATATTTTTCTGTGTGTTTATTTGTATTTTAAGCAATCTTTTTGTTTCCATCTCAACAATAATAATTAATTCCAGTGGAAACCACGTTACATAAATGTGTTATTAATAATTAAAAACTGTTTAACAGTTTAAAAGAATTGGTCTAATTGATCACTAATGTCTAATTTTAAGTACAGTGTTCCTGTTACTGTATTTGTCATGTCTGTTGGTTTATACTTATAATAATGGTAGTGTAACTTGATTCTGATTGAAAATTGGACTTAAGTTTCCACTATAAGGCTACAAACAGTTACATGCATTTGCAGTTTTCTGGTACTCTATTATTGGAATGTTAAATAAATATGACTTAATTATACAATTTTATGCTTTAAAGACAGTACAGTGAAATTCTTCTTTGTTTTTAATTTCCAGGGAAAGACCACTATCATTCTGAGGTGCCTTGAGAGGTATGTGTTAAATATTTAAAAGCATTTTTCAGCTGTAGATTAGAATTTGACATAAACAGTCACATTGTGTGATAATTCATAATGTATGTATGCAGGTGTGTTCTGTGACTGGTTGGTCACTTAGGGATGAGCTTACTTCCCTTTATTATAACCTGTCAGGTGACCCTTTCAGTCCTTCTCCAGTGTCAGCTGAAATGACCCATATCTTTGGGCTGGTGCTGCTGCTTCTCCTGTCTTCAGCACCTGACACCTCCTGTCTAAAAGTGTCCTCTCTGTACTGCTGTCTCTAAGCCAAATTCTGAACTGACTCATAGACATAATTTAGCAACCGTAGAATTAAGTTCCTTTCTTTAGAGGATCTTGACAAAATTAAGTTACTTTTCCTTTAGGGAAGAGTCTCCAAAGCCAACATTAGCCTTGGAATATACTTTTGGAAGAAGGGCAAGGAGACACAATACAGTGAGTATAAAGTATAAATTACCATATCTTTATATATACACACACACATAAAAATAACGTAAAGAAACTCTTTTGCAGCCTAAAGATGTAGCTCATTTTTGGGAACTAGGTGGTGGAACCTCATTAGTGGAACTCATTCGAATACCAATCACGAGCCACAACATAAGGTAAGTGTAAATATTACAATTCCAGAGTTAATTTCAGCTTTCCTTCAAACCTTAGCAAATTTCTAGACCTTTTTTTTTTTTTTTTGTGAAAAACTCTTTCAAAGTGTAAGATAGAAAATTTGTGGGGTTTTGCTAAAAATCATTGTAATATCATGATGCTTTGCTTTGGCCTTCCTTTTCATGCTTCTCTCCTAAATAAACAAATTCTAAGTAATCTCAACAAAACAAAGCAGTAATGTGGAGGAAGTCGGTTGGCCTTAGATAGAACAAGAAACACAGAAAAAGAGAAGACATAGTATCTTTATGCTTAGTGAAAGAGCAAAAAAACAGACTTGGGGACATATGAAAAATAAAATCTTGCTTCCTACTTCTGTGTGCAAACATAGACACTCTTTCTGTGACAGGTATTTTAGGTTGAAAAACAAGGCCAAAAATTGTGACCAAAAAAAACCTCTGGATTTTTGGGAAATGACCTTTTAATCATAAGGTCATTTCCCAACAGAGAGATGATGTTTCCAGGAGGGACTAAAGCTATTGAAATGATTTGAAAACAAAAGGAAACAGGAATTTAGATAAAATTAAGAGAATGTAGTGAGAAAAATCCATTAAAGTAATGGATAGCATAGGAAGAAGAAATGCATGAAAAGTTGCATGAAGAAATGACAAGGTGAGACGGGGTGCTTTTTATGGGATTTTTTTTGTTAGGGAGGATAGGAGCTGAAAGGGGAGAAAAGGATCAAAATATAAGTTTTGTATTCTGATATATTGCTCTATTTCATTGGTATTCAGCTTTAACTTCTGTGGGGAAGAAAAAGGAGGGATATCATTTTTATCAGGTACACTTGCTACTGTTTTGACTACTGAGATAATGCCATTATTGCTGAGAGACTAAGACAGAAGGAATAAAAATAAAACACGTACGGCATGTGAAGCTGTTTGTTTCTAGAAGAGCTTGGGAGAGAAAAAATTAAGTATAATTTTTCAGCCCTTGACTAAATCAAATTAATTGAGCTCTACCTCCATCAGTCTTTTCTTCCTTTTTTACTGATAAGGGATTTTCTGATGTGGACAATCTTAAGATTCTTTGCTGGGATAGCAGTGTTCTGTAAGAACAATTCACTTCTGTTCACAAGGCAATATTGTAACATGCTAGTAAAAATTCTGCCATTTCAACTTAAATATAAGTGCTTTTTGCTGGTTTTCTCATCACTGTAGTCAAGCAATTTGCTTATTTAAAAGTTCCATAAACTATATCTAGTTTCATCAGGAGACTTTTCACCAGATATTTTTTCTCCACAGCATTTTAAAATGAAATTGAACACTTTGTTTCTTCGTAGCTTTTGTAATACCACTCTAGTCTGGAATCCTCTTTTTCAAGTCAGGCTGGAATGTGATAGAATGATGGCATCCATTCAGATTACTGCATTTGCAATGATCTTTACAGTTGCACTTTAATGCAGTTGGTGTTTCAAGAGGCAGGGTTTTAGAAAGAGGACCAAGAAAGAGATGTAAAACATTTCTCATCAACAGTCCACCTTTAAAAGTCTGGTAGTAGCTAAGGATGTCATGAGTACTCTTTTATCTTCCATTTATCTTTCAGAAGACTTTTCTCATGCACCCATTCGAGATTCCAACAAACTGTCACAATCCATGACACAGATTATTGTCCTTAACCAGGTTTTTTTCATTTCATATTAGAAAAGAACAATGATAGTAGGGAACTTTCCAATACAGGTAATAGTTAGGAAAGATCCTAGCCTTTGGCTAACATTGCTTGGTCTGGGTTTGTAGACTTACGAGATGGCAGGGATACATGACAGCAGAAATCCTCAGTCATACAGGAAGAAGGAGCTACATGGGCTGCGGATATTTACATATTTTACTGTTTTGAAGACAGTCCCCAAAAACAATCCTTGATGGAAAGTTGCCAAAATAATCGTTCTGAACAAGAGACAAGGGAAAGGTTTCTTCAGAGTGCAGAATATCCCTAAAAGCCAGCTTGCTTTGCTGGCACATTTAATTCTGTCTTAGCAGTTATGTGTTCACATTTGTACTACAGGTATGGTTTTGTATGAAAATGCTGATTGCCTCATGTGCTAAATATGTGCCCAAATAATGCCTATTTAATAGGTCGTTTGCTGTAGTTCTGGTATTGGATCTCTCCAAACCTCATGAACTCTGGACTACTATGGAGAGCCTTCTGCAGGTCACCAGGAACCACGTGAACAAAATTTTAACCAAACTAGAAAAGACAAACCCTGAAGTAGCTGCTGAAATTAAACAGAGAATGTGGAACGATCTGCAGAGGGATCACCCCGTAAGTTACTTCTAATATTTTCTCCAGATGTCACAGGCCTTTATACAGTTAAAGATAATGCTTTTGAAAATCATAAACAACTCTTTCAGATTTTTATGCATGACTGAAAATCCATTTGATGTAGATGAACCTGTTCACTGGAAAATTATAGCAATTTAATAAAAATTCAATAAGAGCAGAAACAAGGAAAGAAGGTTTCTTATATCTTTTTGTTAGATATCTAATGTGATTGTTATGGCATGTTACACCAATCAAAAGAAATAGTTTTAGAGTAGCAGTTTGCTTTTTTTCCCCCTCATCTTTTTAAAATGAAGATGAAAACTAGAATGTACAAAAGTCATCTAGCAAGAGACTAGCTGAAGGTACAAATTTAAGCAAAGAATATAGTTATAACAGCCATCAACATGACTATATACTTTGCATTTATTTAAATGTCTATCACAAACTCAATGCCTTTTGATAATCTGACAACTAATTAAATTATAAAGTTTCAGAAATGTTAACATCAGTCCTTTAAACATAATTGCTAACTAAATCTCTGGAAGAGCTAAACTAGATTATGCGCAATAGAAATGAAAAGTCTTTGTGCATTAAACCTCTGCAAATGTTGTGTGTATATAATGCATAAATAAGTATTCAACAATTCAAAGACCTGGCATGTAAATCTAGTTACTGTAACTTCTGTAAAATGCTTCAATACAGCAAATGCTTGTAGAGCTCAGAAACTTAAAAGTAACTCAAAATATATGAGAAAGCAACATATGCAGCACTCTGTAGATTTAGAGTATGGGGTTTGATATTGGGATTATTATTTTGATTTTTACTTTTAGAGAAGGTAATTCACAAAAAGAAAACACCTACATGCAGACCTGGCAATAAATTATGACCACAGTGTCAAGTTTACATATAGGGGTTTACATATCAGAAAACTGAAGCTTATTGCAATAAAGAAAAATAATACTACTATTAATTGTTAAGAGGACTTGTTATTCTTGCCCTGTAGGAAACACAATTATACCTTCTGAACTAAAATTTCTGTTTAGCTTCCATTATCAAACACATCAATAATGCAAATAAAATATTATATTACTGCTTTGTTCTCGTCTTACTTTCATCATTGTTCAAAGAAAAATTGTGTCAATTTTGTAGAAGAAAATACTATCTTTTATAGTCAAATTAAATGACAGTTTATGGAGATTTTTATGTGCCTTTTAATTGTTAAACATTTTTTTATCATAAACAGCAATCTATTAAATACTTATATTTTTAAGGATTAGATACATTTCATTGGCCTGGCTAAAGAATTATTTGCTGTGATGATAAAGTATATCAGTTGCAGACCTTGTTTAAAAAGGCTGGATGCATCTAAAGTACTCCACAGTCAAAAAAAAACTCCACAGTCAAAACATGAATAGGGTTCAATATGCTAGTTTTAAGGTTTCTGGTGTTATCCCAAATTTTCCTCTTAGTTATGAAATGAAAACTATTTTTTTCAGTTTTATACTCTATATACTCACTTTTAAGTTGCAATAGTTTTGCTCAAAGCTTTTGCTTTGGCAGTGTATGAGTGAAGCCATTATTTCTCCTCTCCAAGTAAAGGATTTTCAGTATGTGCTGCTTCTGTCAACATTCTGTCATTTAAGCTGTCTGTGAAATAACTGGGGTTAGGAGGGAGCAGTTGGACCAACCTCTGCTACAACACATCTCTCTTCCACTGCTGCAGCCAACGTGGCTTGAATAAATAATTGCTTGAACACACAAGGGGATTATCTTGTTTCATATGGACTACAGGAAAACCTTCCAGACCACTTGAGGATTCTTGTAATTTGCTTATTAAAACTTTTATCACAAGTTAGCTATTCAGCAGTAAAATCTACACTCTCAGACCTGTTTTCCTCCATTGATACTGATTCACATTTTCAAGTTTGTTGGATGCTGTTTCCTCTTTGTGCTGATACCAAACACTTGAAATTCACATTAAATATTGTTCAAGTGTTTGGAACACATGATGTGGGGAGGACAAATGGTGTGACACAAGCAAATCATTCCACTCATTTTTCTTGAGATTCTGTCTGTATTCTTTTAGATTTTATCCAAGGAAGGTGAATGTGTCAAAAAGCCAGTTCTACTAATCCAGTCTGGGAGGTGTTCTGTGAATACATGAGGTTTTTCCTCTCTTCCTTTTCCATCTAATGTTGGAATATATAGTGTAAGAGCCCTTTTATGCCAGTCAGTGTTCTGACTGTTCAGAGGGATTATTTCCTGACCATTTAGGAAGAAAATGGGCAACTGGTAGAATATAATATGGATATTGCATTGAAGTTGGTTCATGTACCTTAAGGTTTGGAAAACCTTGTCTTCTGTGAATTAATTTTAACCCCTTTCAGTTGCTTTAACAGTTGCAATCTTCTACAGTTTGTTTAGAGTTCTTAACCTGTCCTATATCTTTTTAACAGGACTATGCATTAGTTGACCCTTTTCCAATACCCTTGGTGATAATTGGAAGCAAATATGATATTTTTCATGTAAGTAATACTTAAGTATGTTTTTAATAATTAAAATATTACCAGTAAATATTCTATATATTAAAAATTCACAGTATAATAGTAATCTTTTGAACTAAAGTGTGGACAGCCAGCCTTCTACCACAAAAAGAAAAAAAAATCTTTCCATCCAACAGCATTAAGGAAGGTGTACTGTCATTCCTTCACAAAACACCCCCAAACTGATGATTTTTGAGATGTACTTAGAAAATGTTGAGACACAAGTTGCTGCAGACCAAAAAGGGAAGCAAGAAAACACCATGTTGATGATTTCCTTTTATAATGAGAGAAATCCAGCTCCATGTGTCCCATGTGACAGCAGCTGTAAGTTTATGGCAGTGAGAGAGGGGTGTATCTCAAGTCAGCTGATCAGAGTCTTTGGTAGTTGTGGCAGCACAAACAATAAACTCTCATTTCAGTCTGGAACTTCTTTTAAAGTACTTCCTAAGTTTCTAGAGACAAGTGAGTAATTGTGTCTTTTATAGAGGGGAGGAAAGAAATACAGTACTGCTGGATTCTCTCCCAGGACATAAAAAACCCAACATGCTCACAGCACTTGATCATGAGAAACTAGGACAGCATGTTTGATTTTTAACAGTCATGCTGGCAGCCTGGGCTTCTCTGGATGGCTACACAGTGCCCTGATAGCTGGCTGACTCTTTGAGTTACTTAATTCTTTATTAGTAAGAGACTTGCCTTCTCTCATACCGAAGCTTTATGCTGAGCCATGACCTTCTTAAGTGACTCTCATGTAATAAGGACAAAATGCCAACCTGGTTCCTTTGGGGGTCTATGAATTGACTCCTGCAGGCTTCACTGGGACCAAGTTTTCACCCATTTTATCCAGGGAAGGCCATCTGTATGATTGTAGATTAAAGAAATATGGATGAAAAGGTATTTTGATGCACCTTTCAAATCTTGCAGGTATTAGAACTTAGACAGCATATGCCCAAAGATTTACTTTAATATTTTCACAAAAAGAAAAAAATCCTTATTATTCTAGTAAGGCAGCATTTCTACTTCTAAAAATTTAAAACAAAATCAGACAAATAAATTGAAAATTAAATGTGCATTCTCAATTAAAAAACTTTTCCTGGACTAACATATTGCCTGAATTAGGCTCCCTCTGTAAAAAAGAAACAAAGAGAAATTGTGACATTTCTTTTCAGAGTAGGCTGTTACTGATTGTGTCTTAAGATATAATTAGGCTGACAGCTGAAAGCCTTATATATTGTAGCTTAAGTGCATTGCAGTTTGTATATAAAAAAAGTTCTAACTGTAATATTTTGGGTTTTGTTTCTTACATCTATGTTCCAATATCAACTTTTTCAGGAGTTTGACTCTGAAATGAGGAAAATAATAAGCAAGACACTTCGATTTGTTTCACATTATTACGGAGCATCATTAGTGGTTTGTATATTCACTTTCTATTTAAGGGTAGAGAAGATGAACAATATTTCTGTTACAAAATATTTTTTAAAATAGTAATGTAAAACTCCTAGAGGAAATGGGATTTTGTTGGTTTTACAGTAGCTTTCTTCATGAGGCTATCTGTTGAACAAGTCACAGTCCTGGCAGGGGATGGATGGACATGCTTTGTGAACAAACTACACAGTTCCCAGTATCAACAAAAACTAAATGAAAATAGTTACCTGTTGGCCAGCTTAGTTCCTGCATTGAGTTTACTGCATCTTGGGCAATTTTTTTTTTGGTACAAGAAAGGAGAATGGGCAAAAGTGATTGCCTTAGATTGAATTAGAGAACTGGCCCTTTTGGTAGAAGCTTGAACTTACATCAAGTGACCCAGCTTTGGTAGATTTAAAAACAAGAGCTCATTTTCACAGTAGTTTATATATACCAGATTACCACACTTAGGGTGTTGAAGAAGAAGGACAGGAGCTTCCTTGCAGAAGTGGGTAGAAAGATGCCAGCATGAGGACAATGAATTATTTATTTTAGTCTGTCAGATCATCCTCTGAGTAGACAGAAATGCATGGTGAGATTCACAGTCCAAAAACGCTGCCTCTTGGGCTCACTGTGCATCAGAAGATGGGTTTAATTGGATCAACCATCATTTATGTAATAAATAATCTTTAATAGTAGCTTAGTGATTATCATAACAACTAATGTTCACTTTAAATCCTTAAAATCCCAGCACGTCCTTTTGCATCCATGTAAACCTTTTTCACTCTGACGCATGAATTTGTCTTTTGTTAAGTGAGAATACAACTGTCTTGGTTGGGTTTTCTTAAGTATTTAAGCATTATTGTAATTAAAAATTAAAACTAGAATATAAAAACTCTTTGGCTGCTGAATCATGATTGTCATTGAAATGAGTGGAAGAAACTTAATTTCCCACAGCAGGGATCTGACTTTTTTCTCAAAGACATGAATCTGTTAGGATACAAAAGCCCTTAGACAGGAAGAAGCATGTTGTTTCAGAATATATTTTGAGAACTGCTTTCTGATAAATCTGTAACATTCTGCCACTTTGAAGCTGCTTTTATGACAATTATATAGCTATTAATTAAATTTCTAAATGTTTATGGTATGCTGGATAATGTTTAATGTAATTTAAAATCTTAAAAAATCTTAAAATCTTGGGCAAAAAATTTGTCTCGTGCATATTTCAAAAGTTTTGAATCAGTATTTTAAAATTTATTCTTTAATCTTTATTTATGCTACTTTTTAATTTAATCTTTCTTGAGCTATATATTCAGTAACAAATACATTCAAGTTTTTGAAAGGGAATGTGAGATTTTTATTCAAATGGATTCAGTGAACATATATACGAAATTTATTGAGATCAGGAATTAGCAAGGCTCTAGCCTCTTTGTAGATGGCAAAATGTAATATGTCTATGATGGAAGTTCATAATGTATATTTTGTTTTCTGATTCATTTAGTTTACCAGTAAATCTGAGGCTCTCCTGCTGAAAGCCCGTGCTCTTATTAATCACTTGGCATTTGGCTACGATAAAAGGTAACGTTATTGTTCAACTAATAAATGTCTTGCCCTGAGCCTAAAATTACTTCATAAAAAGTATTTTAATAATAAAAACTTTTCTTAAATATGATCTCTGAAAGAGTTTTGTTCATGGACTTGGACTCCTGTGACTCAGCTGCCTATCACTTTGAAGGACAGTGGTAACTCCTTGGTTTTGATCCTCAAACTGATGAATTAAAAATGTGGTTACCACTGGAATGGAGTATTTTTTATTTACATGTATTTATATGCAAACCCTGGTAAGACTCTAGTCTTGGCTAGAATAATGTCATTTTTTGTTGATTGCTAAATGCTCACTTGATACATTTTCTTTTTTTCTGCTTAGCAAGTCTGTATCAGTGGATGCCAGCAAACCTCTCTTTATTCCAGCAGGCCTGGATTCCATGAGCCAAATAGGTTAGAACATTTCCTGTTCATTTTGTTTGTTGCTTAATTGTTTTGAAAACAAGAAAAACATTTTAAGCAAATAAATAAATTACAGCACATCAGTATCAGTTTTAACAGATTATAAGCTTATTGATTTTAAAATCATCACTCAGTATTTACTGAGATTTGTGCAGCTTTGTTAGGTAGTTTATTAAAGTCTCTGGACTATGTACAATAGTAAAGTACCAATAAGCTTAGATCTGAAAGAAAATAAAATATACAAAACTTCTGAGCCCATTTCATGGTAGGATATCAATGTTTTTTTCAAACTTGTTGCAGCTTTTCAGTGTAGAAGGTAAAATTCTAAATTAGATGGATCATTATGCAAAATTATTCTGTGATTTATGTTGTTATGACAACACACTTGTCTTATGTGTGCTGTGATCCTCAGGACCACCACCTGCCTCTGACAGTGATCTTGGAAAGATGCGTGCCACCACGCCTTTGGAACTATGGAAAAAAGTATTTGAGAAAACATTTCCTCCCAAGGTAGGGATGTACCTGCCACGCACACAGCTGCTTTGCTCACAGAATAGCAGCAATATCCCTACTCATTTTTGTCTTCCAAGTCCACTGACTGGAATTTCAGTCTCACTTAGCAGTTCTCTTTAATACATTTTTAAAAGACAGAGATTTGTATGTAGTGGTGCTTCTACATCTTCAGTCACCTTCCTACAGTTAGAAAATATGAAAGATGCTGTTCTCAGTATAATATGCCGCAACATGATAAAGACTAAACTTCTCAGAAACTATACAGAAGTATTATTTTTCATGTTAGTTTACCTCATAGCCTTTAAAAACACAATAAACAAATGTTTCCTCCTGCACCCACCCCCCCAAGTAATTCCCGAACTCCCCCTGAAACAGCTGGAGAAATTAATTACACCTCATCTTGCAAGCTCCGTCGCTGTTCATCAGTGTATCAGTCTAATTAAAGATTTGAACATTTGCCACATAGATTCACAGTCTTCTGTTTTGGTTCCAAGAAAGGCTTTAAACTTTGAAGCTGTTTTTATGCATTGTAAATTTCTTTCTCCATTGCCTCATCTAAGAAGCAGAATTGTGTTTTATTTTAGTCCATCACTGGTATTATTGCCTTCTTGCTACTTTCCTTTTGATGTGAATAAGGAGAAATGTGCAGGACAGCATTTTAAAAAGCCCTCCTTATTTGATAGTTTTTCTTACTATTAGTGTATTTGCTTCTTTGGAATTCAAGTTATAGTTCGCTCAAGGTTAGGAAATGAAAAAATCAGGTATTTGGCAAAGATAGTAACCAGTTTCTCAGCTATTGAAATAATGCTTCTAATAACTAGAACTGAATTCTACTCATGAGTATTGCAAGGGCAACCTCAACTGTGCCCAAATGTCATGGACCAGAAAGGGTATTTTCATTTTGAGGCTCAAGAATAATAACCAACTCTGGATGCTGAAAAAGCTTCAGCAGAGAATTTCTTCAGCTCTCTGCAGCATTTTTGTGAGAGTTCTGTCTTTCCCATGCAAGTAACTCAAAACAATGTTACAGTTTTGTAAACTTCTTGCAGCTGCAGATTGTTTTGCCGGATTGTTATGGTTCTAACTAGAAAAACATTCAGAGATGGGTATCTTAGAACTTGACCAATCCCCTTAGGGGGTGGATGGCAAAAAACCAATTACCTTATGCCACTTAATACACTTTGCGAACTAACATATAAAAGCCTTCTGAGAATTAATTAAAGGGGGCGTCCATTTATCCCTGAGCCTGGACTTCATGTCGTTTCTCTACTCATCCGTGGGGAAAACAGCGACAACCAACTACCAAATAAGAATATTTTCTGCCCTTTTGAATCTAGCTGCACTATTACTTTATCTTCATTTTACTGATAGAACAGCTTTTTTAACTGATCTGTGTCCTGTAGCACAAAGTTGTTCCATAAATACAAGCTTTTAATATATTTGTATTAAAAGCAAATACTTTCACTTCTCTAGTGTGGCTTTTTCATATTAAAAGAAGATAAATTCTATCATTTGGGGTTTTGTCTTTTCTCCTTTTAGAGTTTCTGTGATTTACAAGATACCAAGGACCCTGCACAGGATATTCAATATGCCGAGTATGAAGTTGATGTCATGAGAGCTCAGAAAAACGAGGTGTGTGGTAATTCTCCAACTGCTGTTCACAGCCAGGTGTTCCAGAACCACCAGCACTGCTGAACTAGTAGCATATACTCGTACCTCCCCTTTTTGCGCTTAAATAACTTCAGCTTTAGATTTCAGTTTAGTAGTTGGTTCTGAGGTTTTTTTCCATTGTTAGATACTAAGCCAGTAGACCATTGTTACATCTCAAAATTTTGGCTCTGAGTGTCTTTAGAAATTAATAATTCAAAATTTCCCTCTGTTTTCTAGAATTACCTCACTGAAATAATCTTGAAGCAAAACTTTGAAGCTTTCTTGACAGTAATTTCCTCATTTCTTCACCATGTACTCTCATTTGAGTCTTGACTAACAGAAAGTGTTGGAAGCAATATCAAGGTCTGGGGTGGGGACTGTTTACTTACATCTTTCTCCTTCAAAACTTATTTAACTGGAAAGATACTGAGATGATAACATTTCTAACTCGAATTTGCAGGCTATGTACATTTTATCTTAAACAGAATGAATGGAATTGTTCCACACAGTGATATGTGGCTTAACCCCTGAATTCCAGGAAAGACCTTTAGTGAGGAAAGGATCTTTTATTTTTTCTTATTAATTTTGAAGTGTTTCTGCCTTTCTCTAGATTAGTGGGGAATTAATTTTGTAGAAAAATTTTGTGCCAAACTAGATGAAGGTTAAAACATTGCCTTACAGCTATCAGTATATAAGTCTTCATCAGTATCATACGTATGGGTCTGTTAAAATCAATCTAAGATTTATCCAAAGAATAAAGCAATTTCAAAAATCCCCTGCAGCCTTTGAACTTGCACATTACCTGTAATATCCTATTAATGTAGGTATCAGTTCTGAATTTCTGTCACATCAAGAGCAGTCTTAGAAATCATTAAAATTTGTAAAGCATGCTGCTTTTGGAATTTATAAAACAAACATACTTGGTATAGCTACATATCTCAAAATAACTATATAGTGTACTAGGTTTGTTATTTTTAGATGGTAATGTGTTGCAAAAGAAGATACTGGTATGCATTGATGAAATCATATAGGAAATTATTCATTATCTGTTTTTAAATAAAAGAGAAAGGCTTTTAGAATCTTAATCTGTTCAAGGGCATTGCAAACCAGTATAGCTTCTTTTTGTTGGACTACTACAAGTAATTTGAACATTAAAGAGAAAATTACTTTTGTTATCTGCAGTTATTTCCTAAGTTTCTATCACGAAGTTTAATTTTACAAGATTATTTGCACATTATTAAAATGTTTTATACTCCCAAGAATTTGAAACGCACCAAGGCAGAAATATACATCTAAAAGAAAAGAACTCTCTCGTTGCAGTGTTTCTTGAAGTGTCTATCTGTTTTCCAGTTCAATGGAAAGTGGCACAAAAATCTTATTTTTAAATAAGTCTGACATTCTTTATAGAGTCTCATGGTATCTCTTGTGTAGGAGAACGAGTATATTAAGATGGTCAATATGCAACATATTGCTAATGAAATCATGGGACATAATGCAAAATTCAAAGTTTCACATGATGACAGTGAATGTTTTCACATTATCATTTTTCTCGGTTACTTTCGGTTAATTAATGCTACTTTGGACTCCAGGTGATAGCCTGTTTGCTTGTTTATCTCAAAGATAAGCTTTAAAAGAAAAATAAGCACAAAACAAGCAAGGGAAGCAAAACACAGTCCCTGTCACCGCATCTGATAGAAGAACCACCAATACCTGACTGACTCAGTCTTGGTCAGGACTGCTTGATAATACTGTAATAGATTTATATATAACTGTGGCAGTACAAAGTTTAAATAAATCATTTCCAACTTTGTAATTTTGGTTGAGGGATTTGCCTGCATTTTAGCAGAGTAAAAGATCGAATTATTGAGTATAAAATAAGAAAACATTTTTAAAAAAATAAAACTTAAGAAAGTCCCTGGCTGACTCTTAGGTACTGTCAGCCAGCATTTATCTGAGTTGCTTTTTGGCTGTAGAACTTTAGAGTCCAGGTCATCGGCATTCTGCCATAACTGTTTTCTTTTAGACCAGATTATCTTGCCTCCTTAATATTTTCAGAGTTAACTATGAGATGTACCACTCTCTTTCTAAACATTTTTGCTCCGGAAAGCTCTCGGAGGCTGTCTTTTCCTGACTGTGCCTTTCTCCAAGATGGAGCACATCTCCCTTTCTCAACTATGTCTTTCCAGAATTCTTTTCCTAGTTCTTGCCCCACAGACATACATGGTACAGGTTTATATCAAATGCTGCTGTTGGAATTGTTTACTGTTTTTTCATTCTGTGTAGTTAAGCTCTGAGACAGAATACAGCACCAGGGACCCCACTGAAATTTACATTTCTAATTCTTAACTAGCAGACTTTCTCCAGGAATTGCTGGAATTTTGTGGTTTTTGCAGGGCTTTCAAGATTAAAAAACATACTCATTTTGCGTAGTTATTAGGCCTTAAATGTCTAGGTTTTGGTTGATTATTCATATATAAACCACATGGCAAAGTTGTCATCCTCTATCCATTCCCTGTTAGTTTTTTGGCTTTTTATGCTTTCAGGTCATCTTAATTTTGGTTTTGGTACACACATAACTTGAATAAGAGTGAGATCTTTTAGAATAATATTGCTGATTAGAGCTACACATATACCACCTGCATCTGTGACCACCTATGGGGAGCATTAAAGTCTTGTTCCTTACTTCCTTCTAACTGTGGCAGTGAGACCCTAGCACATGGGAATGTCTGTTGTCTTTCCTTTAGAAATGCTCTCTGCCACAGGTGTAAGTACTCTGAGGTGTCTTTTTGAAGGTTTTTATTTGTCTTCTCTTATGCCTTCACTGCTAACACTCAAAACAGGTACTTGGACTTTTTGATCTGGACATTTGAGTGCAGGCTCATTCATTGATGCGACAGATAAAGCCAACCTTGAGCTCAAAGAACTGGAGAGCCTCCTACTCAGGTACTTCAGAAGTCATGCAGTGCCAAAGTTCACACTGAGTGATCCTAGTTACACAGAGCTATTACTTCAGGGATTGGTGCCAGTTTTAGCTGAATCCTCATGCCATGAAGTTAAAAAAGTAGATGCCTGGTGCTATTTGGTGTCAGCTAACAAGAGGTCATGGAAGCAGGTCTTAATAGACAGGGATGTAACTGTTAAGACTATAAAAAGTCATAAACACAAGAAGATTCTACATTGCACAAGGAAGAGTAGTTACATTTCCCCAATGCCCTGGGGTGACTGTATGATACTGTATTCCCTATCATCTGCCCTATGCCAGACTTGAGTTCTGTGCCTTTAAAGCTAGCTAAGGGAGAGGAAGGAGAGCCGGTGGAATTCTTTCGGCGCTGTGTTCAAAACAGAGAGAAGCTCACTGGCTTCTCCTGCCCGGCTGCTCCGCTTCTGTAGCAGAGAAGAGAGTTACATTCCTTTCACTTTTTAGCTAGCTTCTTGTTCATTAGCTAAAGTACAGAGCCCTGGGACTTTGGCTTCTTCTTGTTCTCTTCTGGACTGTTCAGCAACACCAGAATATCACCAGGAAGCCCTACACCATGGCCTGGAGGGGCCCATGCTGAACCCCAGCTCTGGAGAGGAGAGAGCCCCTCCCACAAAGGACTCTGAAATCTACCCATGTTCTCTCCACAGCGAGAGGTTTTATTATTCAGCATTATTCTTTTTTCTGTGCCTGTGTGCACTTTACTTGTTAAATAAATAACTTTTTTTTCTCACTTTCCTCAGAGGAAAATTCTTTCTGAACCTGTGGGGGAGGGGTGGCTGTAACCTGCCTTCTATCAGAGGACGTTCATTTCAGATGTTCCTCCGAATTTGTCTCAAACCGGGACACCCTAAAATTGCAGTGACTTGATCAACCATGTCACCCACCATCAAATGTCACCTCCATGTCAGGTATCAGTTGACATGGGGACTGTGTTGGCCAGCAGAATGACAGCCATATTTTTTCAGCATACTTTGCTGACATGAACATATTGCTGAACTTCAGGAGACCACTGCAGTCTCATTCCACAAAACAGAAGATTTCATACTGTGCCATGAAGCCCCTTGGTCACACCAGTGTTACTGGGCAGAGAAGTATAGCAGGCACCTACCTTAACCTGGGAACAGAGCACTACCACCTTTCATTTTCTCCAGAGAAGGAGATGTGCTGGTCTTCATAATGTGGAGAAAAAGTTATTTAGGATATTTACTCAGCTGCCAAGACTAAGCTTTCTTGTTTTCACATGAAAGCATGTCCAAATGGGTAAAAAAGATTTCCTTTTTAAACCAAATTAAAGAGCATTATAAGAGCACTGTTATTAAATTTCTACTGAAGTTTGTGTGCTTAAGATTTTTTAATTAGTGTTTCAGTACTTGGTTGCTCTCACCATGTTCCAGATTGAGGGCACTTCCAGTAAGAAACTGCATGAAAAGGAAAGTTGAAGTCATATCAGTCATTGAGAACAGAGGAAATGCAACAATTAAAGCTTTTCCTACAATCTTAATTTTTCCTTCTTGTTTGTAGACATTATAGTATTGGCTTTAATTACATGATCATATACTATTTTGCTGATGTCTCAATTCAATTGTTCAGTATTTCTTTTCATCATCCTTATTCTTTATGTACCTTATTTTTCAACCTGCCATTCAGACACTTCAATGAACACAAAAGTATTATTTTTTTTTTCTCTGAGAGTGTGTGGTAATGTTATCTTATCTGAGTGCCTCACAAACATCAGTTAAGTCTTTCTTCCCAATCCCTTTATGAGATTAGGTGTGATCTTCCCCATTTGACAGATGAAGAATTTACAGAAACACAGAAGTACAGAAGCTTTAAGGTTTAAAAAAAAAAAATTAAACCCACTTTATGCCAGTGTTGAGACATCTGTGATAAGCTGCTAGCACTAATTACATTTAAAGCACTCAGAGCACATTGAAAGCACATTGAAAGCACATTTAAATTGCAATTATTTTTTCTTTGTATATCTGATCTTTGCCCCCAACACTTGCACCCACAAAACAAGTGTAGCATAATGCTAGCAAGAAGATTTTGGTGTACTTTGAGATATATTCTTTTGTAAGATCTTCTTTCACGTTGGAGAGATGATCTGTTAGCTGACTGTATCATTAGTCTATTCTAGAATTCTGCTCATGTTTGCAGTATAGAACTCAATGAGCAGGAAGGGGCTCTTTTTCAAGAGGGTCTCTGGAGGGAAGTAGTGTTTGAAAGAATTTTGCATTGCATTTCTGACTTATGGGAATGTATTTTACTTTCTATTTTGCACATAAACTAGGTAAGTGTACTTTCCTGACAACATTTTTCCTCCTGAATCACTGACATTTGTTAAAAGATTATTTTTTCCCAAATATCCTCCCATTTAATCAACTTTTCTTTTTCTTTGATTTCTCATTGTTTAAATGTTAGCCTTACCTAGAGACACCTCCAAAATAAATACTTATAATTTTGTTCTGTACTTCTGTATGTAGTGGAGTAGCTATGCAGCTTTAATATATGCTGTGGTTTGACAGTTTGCATTTTTGTATTGTTTTGAATTGCCTTTACAGTGAGTTGCCTCCTAGGCTAGCTAAACTTAGAGCAAAATTAATTCTGCTAAATTATCTGCCTCTTTCTTGAAAGAGTTTAGTCAGATGATAAATCTTCAAGGCTAATTATTTAGCCAACACCTGTAGACATGACCCCCAGACAGTATTGTCATTACACGTAAAACCTGGCTATCTAATTTTACCCCTTCCCGAAGCCTTTGAGAAAGTTTTTAAATGAAATTACTTAGCATAAAGCAGGTTACATGTGCTCCTTAAAATACCACAGTATTCTTTCTCTTCCTAACTGTTGGCAAGTTTCGAACAGTTCAGTATGTTCCAAGATCGTAATTACTTTATATTAATAATGAGGGAGTGAAAATACTGACTAAAGACCAACTTAGAACAGTTCAGTAGTACTGGAGTTGTAGCTAATAATGCAACTTACTGGATTTAGCCTAGACACAATAGGTTCTGTGTCAGTCACCTATGGAGTTACTTAACTCTTAACAGTAGACTCCTACAAGCAGCAGAAAGAATATGCACTAACTAAAAATCTTCTCACTGCTCATACAGCTTGGGTGCTTTCTGAAAACTTTGCACCTCTGACAAAGCTGCTGAGTTACTTCCTGAGAGAAAATTCCATTTATTATTTCCAAATAGTCTTAAAATAATGATTGCTTGGTTGTTTTACCCTTTATTTTCTTCTTCTTCCCTCTGTGCTCTGGATTGATAGTTAATACTTCTGTTAAATTCACCAGGTGTGAATTTTGTTATTTTTGTCAGTTCTGGTACTTGCATGCCTACAGCAAAACCTCCCTTACTCTCTGAAGTCCATTCTATTAAAATCAAAATAACAATTGTAAAACACCTGTCCACTTTTGAAGGTCCTTGCTACATTTATACTAAGCACTGGTTTATGTCCACCTCTTTCCTGATCTAAGATATGGTGAGGTTTTTCTGTCTTGCAAGCAGTACATGGTTGGTCTAACAGTACCTCATTAGAGCATCATCTTCCTGTAAATTTGCTGGAAGCCTTACACTGAAATAAATGAAAAGCAATTGTAATGCTTCATAAATTAATATTTTTTGCTGAAAAAAATCTTCAGAAATCACTCCTGACAGTACACACCACTACATGAAATTCAGCAGAGGAAACTGTTGTTTGTAATGGTGCTAGTACCTTCTGTTATAGGCTTCAGTGTTACCAGTAGCACATTTGACTGAGATGAGCTCATTTGTCTACCTTGCTAGCACTCCACTGATCTGAAGTACAGCAAAATGTAGCTCCCTATATGAGAGCAAAGTGGCAAAATTCATAGCACTTTTAGGACAATTTTGTTAAATGTAAGAGTATAATACATTTTTTCTATAGTGAAAAGTGTTTGTACATACATACATTCACCAAATAAATATCTGAAGTTTCTTGTAACTTTTAGTAATGAGAAGATTAGCTTAATACGTATTTATGTTTCTTTTTTAGGAACTTGAACAATACAAAAGAAATGCCTCTAAATCCTGGAAAGAAATGGATTTTGAGTCCGATTCATGAACTGCTCTGTCTTCAGTTTAACACAACTGACTAAATTATTTTTATCATTTTTACATTACATTAGCAATTTCATCTGATGCAGCTGAAAACATATAATATCAAACTACAAAGTTAATATTTATTCAGCATCTCTTGTTATTTTTCATAAAAGGAACTGTTTATTCACTGTCCAAATTTGGACTTGCACTGGCTATATCTTGGCACTGGCAAAGAGTTTTAAAAAGCGAGGAGAAAGGAATTCTACATTGCTCTCAGATGAGTTTGTATATGAAGACTGGCATTAATCAGTCCTACCTATTTTATAACACATAATTGGGTTTATGTTTGAATACTTCTACCCTAAGCATGTATTTAAATATAAAAAAGTTTTCACACCCAAAATATAAAACTGTGTAGTGTGCTAGGCATCTTTTTGTAGTTCAAAACCAAAGCTTAAGAAATACTTGCATAATTGTTTGATATATTTGAATAAATAAATAAAACTAAAACTGGCAGAATAAAGTGGGGTTAAAACCATCTTTGACCTGAATTCAGAAGTGTGCTTTCTGTCTGTCTCAGAATCATACAGTTTAACACAGGAGTTATTTCTTGCAACGTATAATGTCACATACAGTTTAGAAGGTGGATGTTTCTGTCATATATTCAAATGCTAGGAAGTCAGTCTAATTAATTTGACAGATACTTGGTTAGTGCTGGAAGTATTATTGATTCACATTCAGCCTAAGCTTGTGAAATCCTAGCCTAAACTAGGTATGGGTTTTTGTCCTTGCACACCTCAGTAGTGTGAGATGCACTGAGTGTTCTGAGAACACACAAGACAATCCAGATTAAAGCCAGAGGTGTCTCCTGAGAGCTCAGACTTGTCAGAGAGTGAATGTCTGAACAGTCACTTGGCAAACCAGATCAACCCTACATGTGCATAAAAATGGGAGAGACAAACTAATGTTTCTAATGGTATCTTTCCAGCTATTGAAATCTATTTGTTATCTTTAACATATTTGTTCACCAGATGTTTTTCCAATACAACATTTGTATCTCAGAGTATTTTACATAAAGATGTTAGAAAAATTCTTGGCCTCACGTATTTCCACTTAAGTGGAAATACTGTATTACCTTGAGGATTGGATGTAAAGTTCTTTGTTATGAAGGGCCTCATCTCAAAACCATCATATAAAACTAGTTATATAATTACAGAATTTTAAGATACAAATATACTTACCTCCTTGGAGAAATCTATCTCTCTGCAAAAACTAATTTCTTCACTGAACATGAAAATAAGATACAAAATTCAGGAATTCTATGTCTGTTATATTTTCAATTTTGAGAGGCCCATGAGAATAATTTCCAAAGATGAAAATGGCATTGCTTCTGACAAACAACTTTTATACTTTTTCTCTAGTTAAATCGTCATTTTATTAAATAAAACCAAAACATTATTAAACAAACATCTTTTCCCCTTGTAATCCATAAACTGCTTCCAAAACAGGATTAGAACTTGACAATGAAAAGAAGGAATTGATATAAATAACTTAACTGTCTTCACTGATTTAGCATCATTTACAAGGTAAAAACAAGCTGGGATATTGATACTGCTTCAAGATCCTGTACTCATCAGTTGTATAGTGTGTATAAGATTAAAGTGGAGTGATGTCTTGATTCTGTCTTTACACATACTTGGTTTGTTTCCTTTCCACAAATTCCTAAAATGATATCAAAACAAGGCATAAGACTGAAAATACAAGTGCAGAAATGAGATTTACTAGCAGTTGTACTCCTCTGCTTATCAGTAGTGGTCAAAAAACAAAATAATGGAGAAAAATTAGAGCACCATTGCTACGTTGTTAGTAATTGTCAGCAACAGCTGACTAGATTATATTCAGAAAGCCCTTTAAAACATGAAATACTGCTGATTACGGCTGATCTGGAGATTAGCCAGAGGAGAGGGGTGGGGAATACCAATATCAGGACTCATTCACACTCTTAGGAGAGCATTGGTTTTCAAGACGAAAACAAACATGAGAAGATGAATGTGTTTTTATATGTCATCACTTAAATTCTATCTAAAATCCAACAATATAAGCCTTTGAGCATAACAAAAGTTACAAGTGTAGTATTAGACATTGTTGGAATTGCTACTTTTTCATTGTCTGTCAATAATTCTCTCTCTTAATATGAAGCTTAGAATTGCAATAATGGCAAGTACTGGTATAAAAGCATAGAGTACAAGGAAATCGATGGTGAACCGGGACAATGCCCCAGGATAGTTTTTTTCAATGAACTGGATGCCTTGGGAGAAAATACACGCAGCATTACTTGCAGTGGAAGTGTTGGCTCCACCTGTCAAGAGAAACAAACAATTTCTTTAGTAGGAAAATCAGTAAAATTAACATTTAGACTCCAGTCTCTAGTTCATACACTGAATACACCTCACCTCTCCCTGGCATAATTTCCATGAAGAACCATACCCACAGCAGTATTTCTCATCACTTTGGAATGAAACCAGACAAGCCCTATGTTTCTGCATTTAATCCATGACATACTTTTTGAAGGGAAGAATAAAGGGTCACTAGGAGCTCTCTCTTTTGTTCATGCCAAACAAAGATTTATGGCTTTTCAGACACATTATCTGGAGGGCCTCAAGAAGCAAGTTGCCTCATGTGGTAAACTTAGAGTGTTCAATGTGTTGAGGGTTCCAAAATGCAAGAAATGGTGACTGACTGAAGGGCACATTAAAAATGAGGTGTTTATTGGTACTAACGAATGCATGGATTCATTTTCTAACAGTTGTTGATCTTGTAATAGAGGTACAGGAGAGACTAATGGATAAAAAACATGTAGGCTTGGAGAGGAGCACAGACACCTAGCTACAAAGCCCTAAATATCTTAGAGTAGGACCAAAGTTGTAAATGTTGCCCTACTAATGCATATTAGCTACTAACCCTGCCAACCTGATTGATTCTCTTGTTTTGCTGGTTATCTTGCTCACAACCAGCAAAGCACAGCCTGACAGACCCAAGCTGCCCAATACATACCACGGAAACATGTTTGAACTGAAGCCTCTCTAGTATTAGAGGAGGTATCTGGTCAGCTGTTTGTTACCTCAATATTCCCTGCACTGCTGTTTGATCTTAGATTGTGCAATTTGTGTAACACTGCTCAAAAAAAAAATCCAGCCTGTTACAAACTTAGCTTCCAAAATGCCTCCAAAGAGGGGATAAGAGAAGAGGTGAGAAAGAGAAAGATGAAGAACTGGAAGAATGAGCAATGGTTGGAACAAAAGAATCAAATTCTGCTCTAGCTTGCTGATGTGGCATTATAGTCTTTACTAATTAGTAACTTCTTTTTAGCAACTCAAAAGTTATCTTTATTTTATCAGGATACATGTACATAGAAGGAAAATAAGCATCAACATCTCATTAAAATTATTTATAGTGGACTTTTTTTTTAGAACACTTACCACATGTGAAGTTTAAGCCATAAAATTCATTGACTACAAGGACTTCGCTGCTGTATCTTTGAAAGGTAAAAAAACTGAGTAGTTTAAAAGGTGTTGGCATTTCTTCAAGGGTCCTTAAAGAAACAGAGAAGTTAAGCTGGCTTTTGCTACATACTAAGAGCCCCCAAATTAAAACAAGCTCTCATTGTTTCTAACCTGTGACAGAAACAGTTCTTGTCTCTACCTGTATGGTTTTCAAACATAAAGTCCATTTTTAGGGCTAAGTGATGAGACAACTGTGAAGGCTGTCCCTGACTTTGGTACAGTGTCATAACATTCAGCCCTGACTTGTTTATGGACAGTCACAAAGAATTCTATGGTTGTTTGCTGTTCACATGGCAGTGTTAAACTGAAAATGACAACACCCAGTATAAACCTTACTTGCCAAAATGTGTTGCTTCCAAAGTAAGAAACCACCACCCCTCACTCCACCTTCAAAACCAAATTCATTGCAGCAATAATAACAAAGCAAAAATGAAGCAAAAATAATGAGAAGAAACATTCAACAAGACTGGGCAATTTCAGCATCCAAAATACTTCAAGACGTATAATTAAACAACAACAAAAAAATTCAACAGGAAAAAACCCCAGCAACCCAAGTTTCAATGCTATTTTTAGTGTCCTTCATTGCTTATGAAGATTAATCAAAAAGATTCGTAATATTAATTAGCAATGTCTCTGCTGTAAAATATATGGTTAGAAACCACTCTAATGCTTTTAAGTTATCATTAAGGCATTAGACTACGGTAGCAGGAATAAATGTCTTGTCACTATAAACACACATCTTCCTGAAATTAGGCAGGGACCAAATAATTAGACATGAACGTAGCTTTACTTCGTAAGTATGAGCTGAGATCTACTTTAAAGAGACAAAGCATCATCAACTTTGTGAAGATTCATATGGTTTTCTTGAGGACAACACCATCTATTGTTAGGCTTACTTCATTATCATTGGGAGGGTCTCAGGTAAGCATACCCTACTTGCTCAACGTCTTAAGAAAACTGCTTTTAACAATTACACATTTATTCTGGTATGTTCCTCAAAAAACCCAGTAATTTCAGTATTGACAAATACAAGAGGAAAACTGTTCAAACTTCATGCAATTAAAATGCAAAACCATTTATTTGCATAGTAATAGAGCAAGTGGATCACAATTTTCCTGCATATTTACTACACTACTTCTAAATTTTTATATAGGTCAGTCTGCATGGGTAGAAAAAGTGATTGAAAAGTTTACTGGCTAAACTGGATAATAATACCAATAAGATAGTTGAGGGCAACTGCTTTTTTAAACCAGCATTACCAGTGTTTAATGTCTGGTAAGTTCCAGCAGTTACTAAAACCTGTAGGAACAGGGGTTTTTGGTAGGCTTCTTTAATGAGGACAGCATGTCACATCATAATGTCAGCATCAGTAAAAGAATTCAGATGAGCTGATAGATGTGAATTGTTTCATTTTATCTTCAATGTATTTGCAAAAACTGGGGGAAATCTTCAATATCTTTGTTGATATCTAAAGATATTAAGTGTCTGTTTTGTGTGTTTAGTACAAGGTCCAACAAGATTAGGTAGTTCTGCCTCTGAAGGAGCACAGCTGCACTTGCTTTCCATTGCTACCTGTGCTCTACTGGACTTCTGCAATACCAACTGTTCTAGAAACTCTTCCACAGTTGTATCATTTTAACAGCAACATTGTAACAAAGTAAGATTTTTTTTCCTACCTTACTAGTCCCGTTCCCACTATCACACCAGCTGAATTCAGTAGCACCACACCACTTTGGATTATATTTGGGTCTTGAACCATGCCAAGTATAACAAGTGTTAGTAGTTCACCAATCATGTGAGATGCTAGGACAACAGCAAAGAAAATTCCAAATCTGGAAGCATCAGGATACAACCCTATAGTCCTGTAAAAAGATGAGCAAAAGAACATTTAAAAAACATTGTTTGGGTATTAAACTTGGAAAGCAGCTTTTACTTTTGTTTCTATCTGGGTTTTTTGCAGTTACAGCTCATCAAGTGGAGAGTTTATGCCTTAGACCTTAGTAAATTGTTTGGAATCTTAACACAAAGGACATACACTTACTATCGTGATGTAAGTGCAGATGTATGAGGTTTTCTCCATCTAGACTGAAGAAGGTTATGCAAAGATGCAATTGTTGTAGATACCCAGGTTGTTTCAAGACAATCAGCTTGGCTTTTCAATTCCTTAAACTAACATGCTGCTTCTTGTAGAGTCTTTGCAGTGGGAGTTATTCATGTAAGTCACATATTTAAAGAACATCTTTATGCAGGTAATTAACAGATGGGATTTTGCACTTCTGATATCGTGCAAGCAAACTTAAGTGTGGATATACTCAATTACATGAAAAACTAATTGAATTCACCACCCATGTAATTCATACCAATGCAATTTCCTCCATACTCCTGCATTCTTTTATGCAACATGCTGTTCCCAGTTTTCCCCTAGCTAACCCAAGGGAAAGAGTCCTCTCAATCTGTACTAAAGATTAAAAACTTAAGAAAAGCCAGCAATTGCTTGACAAACTAAATTCAGCCTTATAGTGTATGTGACAGATGACAAAACCTTTTATTACATCGTGACACATTACTCTTTTTCCAAAATACCTCATACCAAAACTGCCTGAAACTAGGTGCAGACTGCATGCTTTGCTTAGCTAACAAGCAGCAATTCAACATTTAATTCTCTTTTTTTTGTTGCTCAGTGCAAGACCCTATGTCTTTTTTTTAATCCACCATGTTCAAATATGGCCTTAAAATAGAAGTATCTGTTCTCTCACAGGCTTTTCTATAGTGTTTTTGGTAACACCAGAATAATTTATAAATAGATGGATGAACATTGACTCTTCCAGTATTAAACACTCAGCAAGCTAAAAGGTATTTAACAACCTTTAAGTACTGATTGGTGCAGAAAAAACAGCTTTCCAAAGTCCTAGCAGAAACCTATCACCTTCTCTGAGCCGCTCTGATACTTTACACAGAGGTAGGGAGACACAGACTAGTAAATCTGGGGTAGGAATAGAGCAGAAGAAAACCTAAAAAAAGAAAAAAACCCAGCTCA
This sequence comes from Lycocorax pyrrhopterus obiensis, assembly GCA_014706295.1. Lineage (NCBI taxonomy): Eukaryota > Metazoa > Chordata > Aves > Passeriformes > Paradisaeidae > Lycocorax > Lycocorax pyrrhopterus. The sequence goes on from JACSVZ010000004.1 coordinate 25,965,782, forward strand.
AAGAGATTACAGCAATAAAACAACAGCATGATGTGAACTGCCATAACATTTCCCAGAGGTATCTTTAGCTAGGAAAATCTGCATAGACAGGACATTTACTCGACTGCAAAAGAGGCTCTCTTTGATCTTGGCCAGACCTGCCTTGTGTCTGATCAGGTAAGAGTTTGGGTCTGCCTGACCCAACTGTCTGACCCCACAAACACAAACTCTGTGAGCAATGGCTTGTAAGAACACATGCCAGAGGCCATCAAAGCCTCTCAAAAAGTTAGTCCATCCAGGAAAGTTCAGTCCTGCATAGATACAACTGTCAAAATTTCATCCAGAAACTGCTTGCCCTAAGAGATCTAAGAGCATTGTGAAATCACTTTGACACATCACCGATGGCTTCCAAACAACGGCAATATTGGAAAGATAATATCTGTAAATATTATCCATTAACTGAAGCCACACTATTTATTGTTGATTGTGTTTGAGCAAAGCACGGGGGCAAAGTCCCTGCCCACATTGATTTCCTTTTTGTTAAAGAGTGAGCATGTCATTGAGCCTGGAAAGCTGCTTTCCAAATGGCTGTTTTCTCAGCAGCAGTCACAAACAGAAGGTGAGCAGAGCACTTCGGGGGAGGAAGAGTAATTTCTGTTTGTCTGTGAAAAAAAGACTTCTCAGGGAGCCCTGCCTCAAGCAGGCAGCACTGACAGCTTGCAGAAATAAAAGCCCAGGCAGCTAAGGGGGCAAAGGTGGCTACTTTTCATATCAACACCAAACTACAAAAAATATCTGGCCATGCATGCAAGTCCTTATACCTGGAAGAGCAGATATCTTCCTCTCAGCTATCTTCTCTTTTCATTTAGGGGCTGAATGTTATTGAGATTCCAAATGGAAAGAATTAAGTGCATGCTGAGCACTGCCCCTCATTGCCTACTATAGACCAGAAGGAAGAAGACAATAGTCATCTTTTTTTCCTGCCTAAGTTTTTCTAGATGGGGGTAAATGCTATTAAAAATTCCCTATGCGGAAATTCTGATTCAGTAGTCCAAGAAATTTGTGTAGTTCTACTTTATCCATTTTCCATCCATTTTACTGGAAAGTAAGAGCACTAACATGCACAGCTACAGCAGAATGGCTCCTGCACTTTTTACAAGGGTCTATCTCACTTCCCATTTTTTAATAGCTCATCAGAGAACATGCATCCAGGACACAAACCAAGCCTGCTCAGCACTTGAACACATTTTACTACAGACTGCCAACTGATTGCAACTGTCCTAGGAAAACTATTGGTGCACTAGACATCTCTCATAATTAGAAAAGAAAAAGACTGAAGGACAGAAATTTGTGCCTTTCTCTGGAGGGTCTAAGAGAGGGATTCAGATCTCATCACTTCCATATGCTGTAGCTAAACTGCACTGTCCCAGAAAATAAAAGTTTTGTTACTGTCACATACCTACAGGTGACTTCCTCACTTCTGTTGTTTTTTTTTTTATTTCCTGTCTTTCCAAATGCAATGTAAAATGCCACTTTCTGCTTTTGGTGTGGCACAAGAATGGTAACCACCCCAGGTCCATTAAAACTTCCCAAGTTACCAAGAGAACTGGTAATTTACTTACTCTGAAAGTGTTTTCAGCTCTGCTTGAAAGAGAAGGGCTAAATTTGTGTCATCCTTCCTTATGCTTTCTGTGTAATCATTTTGAGAGACAATTTTGAGACCCATTTTGGGCAGGAAGCCATGCCAGGAGGACTTTGGCTGACATGGTAACTGACATTGGTAAACAAAATGAAAATGACAATCCAACAGATGGCCCAAATGCTTACCAGTATATAAAGGTGCTGAAAATGGCCACACTGGTGACACTGAAAGGCAGGAAATGTACTGTATAGGCTACAAGCATTTGCCATTTCTTATACAAGCCATCTTTACTTTCTTGGTCACTGATAGCACGTAGAGGCGGGACTGAATTAAATACATAAGAAATAAATTATATTACCATTAGAGAGATCAAGACTTTTTGCTAGCAGAAATGACCTAAAGCACAGAGACAACTTTGAGAGTATATCAAAAACATTCTGCCTAAACCACTCTGATCGCTTTTTCCCCCCACTATAAATGCAAAGCATGCTCCCTGCAGATTGCAAATATTGGTAAGCTTAATGAAAGAGGCCTAACTTAGCAGCAGGCAGGACAGCCTTCTTTTTTGGCATATACAAATTAAAGATGTGAGAAAACCTCTTGTCACTGGCTAATTTCTTGAGGTGCTCTGATTTCAAGCTGATGACAGCAGTGTTATGTTCCCTACATGAGCAAAACAGTTTTTAGGGCTGTTTTAAATAGAAACTACTGTTGCTTTCAGTATGGCATCTGTAAGAGAAAAATCCTTAAAAAAAAAATCATCACACAATACTCATAAAACCAATTATGCTTAATTGCTGTCAAAGCTGTTTCGTATTTCCATCCTTTCCATAGTTTGGTGTTAATCAGACCTAGACTTTGTCTTGCCTATAAAATGATACACACAGGCAAATCTTTTGCACAGTTTAGAATAAAGGCTTCATAGACAAGCCAGCTGTAAAAAAGAAAGGCAAGGATCAGGGCATATTCCCTTGAATTCCATTGAATTTTTTGCTTCTGTATCAACTCTGACATTACTGAGAAAAGTGAAAATCCTTTACATTACTATCTTCGAAAAAACACTTTTTCTTATTTAAGACAGAGTGGCAGCAATAGCTGCTGCTGCACCTAAGACAGGACAGAAACTCACACAGGGCCACAGCATTGAGCACCCCTGTGTAGGGGAGGGCACTCACGCACTGGTAGACAAGCCCTATGCGGTCCTGCACGGCTCCTCGGGCCACGTCATTCCTCAGTCTAAGAAGGAAAAAGGCTACAAACAAGCCAAATAACAGATTCTGGAGGAGACGCATGATGACGCCTATCTTATCTCTGGAGAAGTTTCTTGTTGTTCTCCTGATAATGAAACAAAACAGCAACAAAAGACATGTTAGCTACAACTGACCACATGTTGGTAGGGTATTTAGCTTTGAACAAATCTTAGACAGACAGTGTCCACAAAGAGCTAATATATTAAAAAAGACAGGGACAAGTACAGTGGGAGATCAAAATAACCAAGGAAGTGCATCTGTACATGGAGGGGAAACCTGAAAGATTAGTGGAGCAGAAAAAAATAATTGCTTTAAAAAAAGGGGGAAAAAAGTCTTACCGTAAAAGAATCAATGTTTGGTTAAAGCCACTGGGTAAGTCTTTGTTTTTGAATGGTATTGGTGGCAGCTCCTTCATACACTTTGTTTTTTCAATGGCTGCCAGTACTTTGCTAAAGATCCCCGAGTTTCTGTAGGCTGATACAATTTCCTGAACCCTACTGTAGGTTTCAAGTTCACGTTCCTTGCTTCGGGTGTCCACAGATGTCAGATCCACTGTAAAATGACAAAGTTTTTACTCTATATACACATCACTTTCCCTTCATATCTCTTCTTCCCCTTGCAACTAACTTCTTGTCTCTATTCTAAAATGTGCAAAGATGATAAGGTCCATTGAAAGTATTCAAGCTTTCTTTTACTCCTCCCTTCTGTTAGATGCAGCACAAATGAGTAACTGTGCAGCCACAGGAAATCTGTGTTTTGTGACCTCTGTAGGACCCTGCGGTTCAGGTCCTTGATCTGGAAATGCGAGGCCAGAGCACTGTGCTGGTCAGACCTTCAGCATTCTCCTTGCACAGCACAGAGCCGTGAAGAGCAAGACAAAGCACCAGAGGATGAATATTTATGAAGATGAAGAGATGACTTATCTGGTCATATATTTCTCAGGTTTTCAGGCAAATGCTCAGACATGGCTCCATGGCTCCCCCTTGTCCTCTGCCCACTCCTCCTTAACTATGGAGCTTTATTTTTTGGTTAGTGTGAACTCACACTGCAGAGACACTGCTCTTCTCTACTTGAGCTGTTAATGCATTGTTGCACTGGGTTTCACCTACCCCCTTCACAGACATACTTCTCTTTTAATGTGTAGTTAGAGAATGTTCACCTGCCCAAATTTCCCTAGCAGGCTCAGCCCAAGCTAAAGGTAATATTACTGACTGCCGTGGAACTTAGGAAATGTAAATACTTCACAGAGTTCATGTTCCTTTCTAATAAGTCCACCTAAACATACTCCCAGCAGCAGCAATTCTTTTGTTGGCAGATGAGAAATTTGTGTGTTCTATTTTTACAACTCATACAGATTCAGTAATAGTCCTAAAACACCTTAGAAATTTCCCTCTTCCCTAACAGCAATGAATTAGCCAAGGTTTCGAAAACTGGATTGTTGTTCTCAAGAATATTTGTTCTTACCCAGTTTTATATTACTCTTCTACACCTGGTAAGATGTTTTCATCAGTTACTTATTCCTAAGGTATTCCTCACCCTTAGATTTCAGTTTTGCAATGTTCTGTTCAACTTCAAAATACAAATTCAACAAAAGAAAAGGAGGCCTTGTCCAAGATTCTTAATTTGTCCTCAAAACCTGAATAAGGCTTATGAATAGTTCCCTGGTGTTCTAAACCTGGAATTCAGCAGAATTGTCTTTAATGGTAAACACACCCAAAATGAAGCCTTTGCTTTTACAAATACGAACATCTGAAATGCAGAAACACTTCTAAAACTTGACCAGTGTGACTTGCTGGAAATCACACAGAAAATAAATGGCAACTGGGTGTTCTTTAAAAGAATTATAACACTGACTACTAACTAAACCAAGTATGCCTACCATGCATTAGTACTTTTTATAAACGTGACATTTCAACAATATAATCCGCACTCAATACACAGGATCTATTTTCCTCTGCTGCTGGTGTAAATGGTATCAGAATCTGTCCCTTCATTCACATCAAATCACACAAAAAATATAAACTACCAATTTTCAAAAGACTAAATATTCTGATGATTCTTTGCTCTAAACTGTATTTTTTCTCTTTCTTGTCACATTCAAAAGTTGACATTTGAAGAATGGAGCACTCTCTTTACCAAGCTTTTTTAAAAGTGGGTCTAAATCTCAAATCATCTATGCTTTTCAAGACTATTCAAATTCATGAAGACAAAATTATCCTCACTGTCATACCAGTATTTTCAGCTTTATCCCATTCCAGCTTCATGTCAACAACCATCCTCTCTCCTCACTGAGTTTAGAATGCCATCTAGACAATAGGAAAACACTGCCTGCTCTGAATGCAGCTTTTTGGATTGGTCAAATTCCCAGGTTAGTGCTCAGGTAGTATTGCCAGAAATTTACCTACATGTTGGATTCAAATAGAGTTATACACGTCTGCATATCTGTACACATGCCTGCACACATACAAACACATCCACATTCTCTTCAAACCTGTGCCTGTATGGACCAGGGACATGGATGTCCTGCAGCAAAACCAAGCCTCTTTTCCAAAGGCTCTTGCTGACCCTTTTTTCCACCCTGAACTGGTAAAACAGTATTCTCCAGCAGATGCCAACAGCTTGCTATCATCATTTCCTGAAGCATCCATTCTGTTCCAGTAGTTCACTCTGGTATTAGCAACTCCCCAAACTTTCAGAAACCTCAAACTCAGAATTCCTGGAAACTGATGCCTCAAGTCATCCCATGCTTATTCTACACTCTTCCCTCCAGGCAACAACTCTTTTCAGTTGCTTGGCATCACAGAGTCCATAAGAGCATGGGATTTTCCACAATTTTGGAATCAAATTAATTTTCCAACATCCAGTGCACAGCCATAGGGAAATGCCATCAGGAATCCATAGGTTTCATGAAATTGAGATTCTTTTTTTAGTTTACTCCTTTACTGCAAATATGGTTATTTTATGGAGTCATTTGGAGTAACACAGGGCCAGCCCTCTCTCTGAGCTGAAAATAATTGAAAAGTTGGAGCAGAATTCAAACACATTTCTACCTCTGGAAAAACTTTAACTTGGGGAAGAAAACAAATTGTTTTACCAAAACGACTTAGACAAACTTACCATAGAAGTCAAAAGGATTTGATTGTTCAGGACAAGAATAGCCACAGTCACTAAAAAATGTGATCATTTCCATAGGGTTCCCACAGAAAACCATTTCTCCAAAGCTCATGATGGCTATTTTATCAAATAACTGTTGGGGGAAAATTAGTATATTATCAGTATGTACTAAGAATCACAGAACATGCTGACTTGGAAGGAATCCATCAGGATCATGGAGTCCAACTCCTGGCTCTGCACAAGACACCCCAAGAATCACACCATGTGCCTGAGAGCGTTGTCCAAAAGCTTATTGAACTCTGTCAGACTTGGTGTTGTGGCCACTTCCCTGGAAGCCTGTTCCCAGCCACCCTCTGTGTGAAAAATCTTTTTCTAATATCCAGCCTAAACCTCCTCTGTCACACTTCAGGCCATTCCCTCAGATCCTGTCACCAGTCACCACAGAGATCAGATCAGGAGTGCATTAATTCTTGAGTACAGCTACTGTCTTGGTAATAGAAATGCCTTGGTGGGAAAAACAGTTTTGACACATTCAAACTTCCTTACTATACTTCTCTCAAAGGAAGTCTGTCCTTTCTTTCACTCCTCTCTTTGGTGGTTATGCAAAATGACACATCTTTAAGCTCTAGTGGTTCTCAAAACTGTCAATGACAGCAGCACACAGAGGTAATCCACAAAAAGAAATGTGGCTTTCTGACTTCACTTTAATGCACCTTCACTTATTGACTGATCTCCTTCAGTGCTTAATAGCCCCAGTCTGTAAAACCCCCAAACTGTTGGCAAGATTATCTTGAAGTACTTAAGGACTTTAACAGTACTGCTCTTCAGGTGAACATTTGCCAGGGCAAGGTTCCCACCAGCTATAATCAGTCCATGTTCTCAAGACACCAGGGCTGCTTTCAGTCCAGAAAAGCACTGTTGCTCCCCTCTGGCTCCACAACCATTTGCATTCCATTCAGCCAGCCAGGGAAGAGGAGTTTTGCACTCGTGTGGCGGATGTGTCAGAAGAGCAAAGTGAGAAACAGTAATGGGAAGGGAGAAATGCTCTCCCCAGCACAAACCCTGCAAGGCAGGACTGCCCCACCACATGACCAAGGTGTACCCACATGCCTTGTCATGGCATCTCCCAGTGGTTTTGTTTTGGGTAGTTGCATAACACAAGGGTTAGGCACACAGTCAGAGTCCATACTATTTCCACAGGGCATTCTGTGTTCCAAAGCGCTCTGTGACTGGCACAAGGCCAGAGCTGCAAAGTACAAGAGAAGCCTCTAACTATGCAAAGGGAAGGAAAAGAGGCAGCTATACAGGATCTTGTACTTCCATGCTGAAAAGAACCTAGGTACTAAAAGGTGTGGTAGAAAAGCCAATAGTGAGTAGGTATCACCTACCTTGAAAAGTTCTGAGCGAGGCTGGTGAATTGTAAGAATCACAATCCTGTCTCTGTGTGCAAGCTCTGAGAGAAGCAAGACAAGCTGGTTTGCAGTCAGGCAGTCCAGCCCTGTGGTCGGCTCATCAAGTAGCATTACCTCTGTCAAACGACAAGGAATGGCTTTAAAATTCAGGTAAATGAGGAGCAAATGGCATAGCTTCTGCCTTTAAAGCTAATTTGGCAAATAATACAGAAAACGACTTTACAGGTGAAGTTCCACACGTAAAGCAGAGTATGCACAGATACTGCCATGACGTGATCTTTCAGTTTTAGTTAGCTTCAGTGGCTCAGTTTCAGTGACTAGGAATAAGGACATTAAAAAATACTAGAGAGCATAATACTTCTTTTTCTAAATTCAGGAGAAATCTGAAAATTACCAAAATACATTTGATGCGTATATCTGCTTCTAAGAACAATAATGATAAATTTCAGCACGTACATAATTGTAAATATAAGTGACAAAACTAGCTAGAAGTTACATACTCTGAATTGGATTTATATATACACACAAAATTTGTCATGAACAAACCAAGAATTGCTAAAATTGATTGAAGATTGAAGCAGAAGAAGATACTGCATTTTCTTCATTATTTTATTGCACATGAAAGGGAAAATCTTATAATCAAATCCATTATTTTTATATAGATGAGACATAGCACAGAAGATGGCAGTCCAACCTTTATCAGGGTACAAGGGGAGGAGATTTTTCACATATAATTTTATCTATAAAATTACTATAGTGTTTACTATAGAGTTTAGTGAGGTCCTGAGCAGTAACCACACCCCAGGAGCCACCAGTAGCAGTGATGTACCTCACTGTGCTATTTAAGCTCCTTCCTGCCTAATATGCAGTGGTAGCACATCCATGTGGCCACAAGGACTCCAGAATCCAATAAGTATGGGCTGTACATTCTCTCCGTGAGATTCTGGCACTTTCAAGAAACTCTCTAAAAGTGACAAATTTTTTCCCATGGATAATCCTTCTACAGTTACTCAGCTTTGATTTCCTTTCATTGGAATTTTTTTGGCTCTGGAACATACAAGGCACTCACACATACATAGCTCAATGGCAGCTACTCACTACAAGGCTCAGTGCTTGCACATGTATGGCTCTAACGTACTCACAAATGATAAATTAATGGGCCACAACCAATATTTGGGAACAGTGAACCCAGAGAGGCTTAAAATGGATAAATCCAAGTCTAAACCTATGTTCAGTCCCTAAGATTTTTAAACTGTCTACTTTCCAAGATCAACTAACAGATCAATGGCAGACCTCAGTTACTGCTTATTCTCTTCTGTCATCGCCAGACTGGCTTCTGCTGAATTAAAGAATGCAAATGCTTTTGTATTTTAAAGTGGTTTATGGAGGTCTGTGGCAGGAGCACAAAGTGACAGAGCCTTGTTTTATTTTGGAAATCCATGCAGTGGTACTTACTGGGATCTTGTAAAAGCTGGGCTGCAACTGATACGCGACGCCTCTCACCCCCAGAAATTCCTACGACATTACGGCTTCCAATTATTTTGTCAGCAATGTGGCTGAGATTCAGCTCAGCCATAACTGCATCTACCTGAAAAATAATTACAATTACAAAAGACTAAACACAGTCCAACCCAACCTGTGTGCAACGGTAAAAAACGGGGGGAAAAAAGACATAATTTTACGTTATAGCTTTACCAATATTCTCCTTGCATCCATTTTAGTGGGAAGGTATCTGGCCTAATTTCTATTCGATTATTTCTGATACATTATTTTTTAAATTTCATTTTCATGTTTTCTGACATGAGTAAATTTTAGCTTCACTTGACATTTAGAGACGAAGAGTTCAGAGGTGGGACTAGAAGTTAAGGTATGAAGCATAATGTGCTGCTCTGGCTTCCAAAATTGGGGAGCAGGAAGGCACATCACTGGGAAACTATAAAGTACTGAGTGGAAGATCGGTGAAGAGAGAAAGCAAGATCCTCTGGTCAGGAATACCTAATTTTACTTTCAATAGAGTTCAAAAAGAGCCCTTTAAATAAATCTGAAACGCACCTATTTTGTCAAGAAAGTAGCTTGTAGAGGGCTTATTAGACCAATGCTTTCTTGAGCTGTTGTGGTTAGTGAGAAATGTCCCACAGGAGATAGAGTGGTGTCAAAATCAGTTCTGGTGTCCATGAGACTTGCCAGCACACACGGCCCTAAACACCCCAGAGAACTGGCTTTCCCCTCTGAGTAAGGGGAACTGACCTCGATACCAAGAGCAGCATCTCCTCCAGCAGTAACTGCTTCAGCTTCAGGTGGAAGGGTTTTGTCCCAGCATAATGGTGATGCCTGGGGCACCAGCACAAACCCCTTGAAGAGGTGGGACCACCAGAGAGCTTGTGTTCTACTCCTCACCAGGAGGATCTCTCCCCACTTGCAAAACCTCATAAACATAAAAAACAGCCATGGATGGAAGGTGCTGCTGGTGAAAACATTACATGACATCCTGTCTGCCTTTCTGGTGGAAGACTGTAAAATACAGACCTTCTTTTTGATGGAGTCGTTGGAGCATCTCTTAAGAGTTAGTAAAGCCGTGTAGGTCAAAGACTCCTGTACGGTGAGAAAGCTTAACAAAGAGTCACTCTGAAAAAAAAGTGAAAAGGAAGAAGCAGTTAGTCCTGTAGTAATTAAAACTTTGTCCCTGTTCATGCAAGCTTAATTCATTCATACAGCTTATTAACTGATTTGTCCCAAATTTACTAGTAAAATCACACTCACATTGTACTACTCCATTACACTAGCAACTTTTTTTACACAAAAGGAAGAACAAAAAATAAATATAGAAATCAACCTGCGGCACGTAAGAGAAGCAATCTCTGAACTGTTCCCTCTTCAGCCGATGTCCATTCACGTACACTTCACCACAGAAGTTGTCTTTATGTCCCAGTCTTCCTGATATTGCATCCAGAAGTGTTGTTTTCCCAGATCCTTTCAAACAGAGGAAATTAAACATGTGATAAGATGAATTTTATGATTCCATGAGAGGTAGCCTGACTTGGATGGACACATATGAAAAGCAGGAAGTTGGGGTTTTTTCTAAATAACTTTAAAATAATAGGCCCTGAAAATGCAGCTAATTACAGGAAAGTAAATGGGAAAATTAGAATGTAAATTAGCATTTAATTCATACAAATTCACACTTCGCAGTGAAACATTTGAGTTTTGTAGTAACCTTGTCTGTTATTGAAGTTATAATTGTTAGTTAGACGGCAGAAGACTGAACTCTGAACACCAAGCACCACTTTTACAAAGCAGAAGTTAAAATCAGGCACAATTTCATTTTTTAAAACACAGACCTCAGTCACATTCATGTCACGGTGGAAGTCACCAGTATTAACTCCGATCTTATTTCTTTTAATACTGGAACAACTTACCAGAATTTCCTAAAATCCCCATAATCTGGCCACTCTCTATGTGAAATGAAACATCCTGAAGTATTTGCCGGGTCCATTTTTTACAATATGAAGAAAAGTTCCACCATGGGCCAACACGTTCCCTTGGGAAACAAACATCAATAAAAAAATTAGAGAGAGAACATGTAAAAATTTTGGACAAAGCAAGTGAATGGTTTATAGCTACTTGCATGTGGGATGGGAGCTGCAAGGATTTTAAAATATGGAAAAATAAAAATAGAAGTATTTTCCCCCTTGCCCTTTCCCCTCCTCAGGCTTTAACTTTGGCATTTTCTGGAAGATAAAACGAGGTCTGAGCGCATTTTTCAGAATGACTGCCAAGAGGCTTTTGGACTACACCAAAAGGCCAAACGTGAAATGTGGCTTTATTTGCTGATGATGTTTGCCAGCCATTAATCCACCTGTCCCTTTCCTTAGAGCCTCGTGTTATTCCTCTGGCAGCAGTAAGAAAGGCAGTGGGAAAGGGCACAGTGTTCGGAAATCTCCTCTAAAGCACGTCCTTCAGAGACGTGGGAAGGAGGTCTGGTGAGCCTCGGCAGGGCTCTGCCCTGAGGCGCAGGGCCCGGCGCCACGAGGGGCCTGGCACCTTCCCTCCTGCCGTGCTGGGCTGCAGCCGAACCCACAGCCCGCGGTGCCAGCCCCGCTCCCGCAGCCCCTGGCGTCGGAGCAGGGATCCTCCACACCGCCCTCCCAGCCCTACCTGATGGTGTAGGAGACACCCTGGACGCTGATGCTGTCGGGGGGCTGCCCCACAGCCTTCCCCTCGCCTGTGCGCCCGATGCTGCTGCTCTTCTCCAAGGTGGGAGACACTCTGCCCGACATCCTCGGATGCTGAGGCTCCGCAGCCTCCCTGCGTCCCTCACGCTGCTGGCCGGGTGCCTGGCGCTGCCACTGCCACCATCACCATGCCTCCCCCGGCACCGCGCAGGGGCAGCTCCCGCTGTCCCGGATCAGAGCAGGTCGCTGCCCCCGGCGCTTCCCACCTCAAAGAAAACAGAGGGGCTCCCTGTTCTTTCTTTTTCCGGAGAACAACTGATCGGTGATTAGCTGAAGCCGCTATCTGATGTACCTTTAGCCTGAGCTATTACTGTCCCAGAGGAGGGGAGTATTTCCCTGTCCACGAGGTCATGCCTGCTGCAGAGACGCAGCGCGCCAGGAGAAATGGTGCTGCGGTGAGGGTGCCTGGAAAGGACTGCGTTCCAAAGCAAGAGGAGAAGGATTTCCACAGCTTTCATAGAGAAGATAGTCAAACCACTGCAGGGAGCAAGACCTTCCACCACCATGAAGGAAACCACTGAAAATGTCTCTCTGGACGACGCCAGCTGGAGCCAGGTGATGTGCGAGGGCTTGGCTGTGAGTGAGAGCTGCGTGGAGTGGGGAGGGATCCGAGGGGCTCAGCTATCCCGCAGCTACAGCATTGGCCGGGAGCTGGGAGAGGCAGGCAGCCATCCTGCCCACCGGGCTGTCACAGTCCGTGAGCCCTGAGCTCCTCCCGCTCTGAAACGGGGAGCAGAAAGCATCCACAGCCCCCAGCAGACCGCTCTGGGCATGAGGCTGGTGCCACGCAAGCCCTGCTCAGGTGGTACGATGGTGGAGCTGAGAGAGGATCTCCAAGGGTGTGGATGGAGGAGAAAGCCCCTGAGAATGGCCTGGACTGGCTTTCCCAGGATATGCCTTCAGACTGGATCCCCACAAGTGCTGAGGAGCACCTGTTTTTAAAAATTAGGTTCAGCATAAGGAAAGGCACAGAGTGCTTTGGCAGCAGGGGTAGTTTGGAGGGCTTTCCTGTGGCTCTTCAGGCTGCTTGGTGGGATGTTGCTTTCTGCTGTGTATCTACACTGAAAAAAATTAATCAGCCCTATTTTCTGAGAGGGCAGGAGGTGCACACAAAGATCGTGGTCATCCCCTGCCAAAGATACCACAGGCATGGATAGGGTCTGGTATACAGGGAACAGGTACGTTTGCCTTGGCTAGGATATGAGTCTGGCAAGTAGGAAAAGCACAGGGTTGTGGGAGAGATACAGCTGGCTGGAAGAAAAGCTGCAGGCATGCACACAGAGCTAAACCCAAAGCCAGAAAGCTGCCTCAGCAAGGACTTCGTAATTGCAGCTGTATGCAAGAGGTTAACCAAGCCAAGCAGACTCTTGTTATTTTAACTGATATCTCAGAACATTGAATTCCAGCTGATAAATGGTGAATTTAAAAAACAAAAGAGGAGAAAGAAACTGCACTAGTGGCTGCACATGTATTTGTTCATAAAGCCTCCAAGTTGACGAGTCCGTGTGGAATTCAATAACAAACATACTTCCAGTGAACCTTAATTTGTAGCTGCCATACTTCATCAATTACAATATGCACCATTTTGATTCAGTAGACTAACACTGCTGAAGTAGTACATCTTTTTTCCTCAAAAAAAGTCTAATCTCTTTGTAGTGGCATGACATTTATCTCCATTTTGAAAGTTTTCCCTTTTAAATTGAAAGCAACTAGAAAAGCAGAGCACAGCATGTTTGACCATCACACGTCACTAGAACAAAGTACGTTTCACACTGATTAACAGAGAACTGATAACTCATTTCAACCCTTCAGACTTTTGCACTACAGTAACTCATCAATAATACTGTTACATCCCATAAATGTTTTTCCCTTTGCGCTTCACCTTTTCTAAACTCAGACTTTAGCAGCACTTTAGTTATTGTAATTAACTGTTGTAATCCACCTAACAACTTTTCCAGACCAAGACCCAGGATACTATTTTTCAGTCTGAAGAAGATAACAGTCTGTATTTCACATACAGTGGAAAATCAAATGTTCTGGAGGTCAAGGAACTCAACTACCAGGTAAAAATTGTCATTTATACACCTCCCTTCAGCAGGAAGCATATCCAGCAATGCCTGTTTCTACACCCAAGCCATTCTAAACGCCAAATAAAGTTGAAAAAGTTAACACAACTGTTGCACAGTTGGTTTGTGAGCAGAATCACACTCTTAGCTGCAATATTGACAGCAGACTAACCCCTGCGTTGTAAATACATCCAGTAAAGTTAAGGGATAAGACAGGAAGAGAGATCTGTTTCTAGGCTCTGGTTTGTTTCAGTCTTGAGCAAAATTATTCCTCTGAGGGCTGGAGCAGAGGGACTTTCTGTTCAGCTAGGGAGAAAAACAGCCCTTGCTGGCAAGAATGAGTATGTGGAAGAGGATAAAGAGAAGATGACTAACAAGGAGAATTGCAAGGAAATTGCAAATTTTTCATCTCCTTCTTACCATGGCATCTGAGTAAGATTTCACAATTTTCAGTTACATGGAATTTCAAATTATATTTAAAGTTTGAAACATTTAAAATTTACAATAGCAATAAATTACCAAAGTAACAAAGGACAGAGATAGCTTTAGTGATTAACAGAACAAGAAGCAAGTCATGAAAACCATAGGTGGCTGCACAGGAACTTCCTTCTATGTATTTCTGAAGATGAACAATAATATTTTAATATATGCTTTGCTTGTAACTGTGTAACTTTTAAGATATTTAAAAATACCTAAATAGTTTATTGCTTGAATTGAAGGGACTTGTTTCTTTCTTTGTTAGGTTAACACAGCATCCCAGATTCCCTGGTATGAGAACCTTGCTCAGATGAAAATGCCCTGGACATGGAAATCGGATCCCCATTCTCAAGTGTCAATAATCCAAAATCTGAATCTAAAAGTTCGAAGTGGTCAGATGCTAGCAATCATAGGAAGCACTGGTAAGAGCAACCACATTTCATTATATGACAACCTCTCAGATAAAATGTACACAATCAAGAGCAACACTCTGCAGTCTTTTTAATGTCACAATCTAGTTGGGACAAAAACTATTGGCTGTGTCACTAAAATACATTCTTTAAGTGACAGGATGAATGAGGAAACAAAGAAAGATACTAGGTGGGAAGAAAATTATTTTCAAACCCGATTTTGTTGTGCCCTGTACACATTTGCTGCTTGTTTCCTGAGGTGTGATGGGGTATTGTTACAAGTGTGGCCTTGCAGCCACAGATCTGCTGGACGTGAATCAGTTTCATGGCTCAGATTCAAAACAGGCCAACTGCAGACCACACTTAGATAACAAACAAATGAGGCCAGACCCCATAAGAAAGATCAGTGCCAACTTGCATAGCCATAAGCAGGAATTCCATTTGGACTGAAACAACTCTAACAGGATAAAATACTGCATTTGCATTAATTAATAAAACTTACAGAGAAGAAGATAGTTCCTCTTCTGTCTGGGGTTACTGCTTTATTACACCAGGGTTTGTTTTCTTTCTTCCATTTTCTGGTGGGCCTGGTCAAGGGGGACAAGAAGTAGACACAGGACCTGTTAAACTGAAGTAGAAAGTGCCATACTTGGGAGGTAAAAACTTGCATGCTCTGTCTCCACTAGAGCCTTAGATCAGGTTGGCTCAGTGATTCAGTGAAGATGCTCTCTCTCTCAAAGGCAAGGCATATTTGCCTAAGAAGTTTTAACTTTCTTTCTAAAAAAAGAGTTTTCTTCCCTATTGCCATGGGAATTTTTCCTTAGCACATATCCATAATGTAAGTGAAGCTGTACTTTAGAGATTCTCCTGATAATAAAAGGGAAAGCTTTGTGATGAAATAACATACTGAGTTATAGATATAGCACCTTTGTAAGGTAACATACACTGAGCACAAACCCCTTTCAGCAAACTAGTCAAACTATTTTCAAAAGCTGTTTATCATCTATTTCATCAAATGCCTTAGTAAAATGGATTAAACTGCTGATGGGTTTCACATTGTCAATGGCAATCAATATGTCACTCTTAAACAGAGCAATACATGGTTTACAGATGGATGGGTTTCTTTTTTAAGATGTATGTATTAAGAAGCAAGTCTGAAGTTAATCTTTCAACAAGGAGACTAGAAATAAATGACATCTAATCATAAGAGAGTTCTGTGTGTTTACATACAGAATCATACAACAAAAAGGAGAAATTCATTTGCTGTTTAACTCCAAATCAGGTTTTGTTTTCATTGTTTTACTTTTCTTACCTCTGGGTATGAGCCAGCTTTTCTTAATTATTTAAATGACTTTTTGTCTTATTTAAGTCATAATAATTTTTATTTCAATCATGATTAAGGTTCTTATTGTCTGCATAATCATTCAATGCCTTAGTCATTCAGCTGATCCAGCTGCTGTTTCTGAATTCACAAATCCCTCCAACAAAGAAAGCTCTTGCTGAACATTTGGGTGTCAGCCCGTCAGCCAGGGCAGGACACCACCTTTCACCTCTGTTTCAAAATTGAAAGAGAGTTTATCAAAGAGATAAGAGACACTTCTTGTGTTCATGAAGCCATCCTCAGTGCCCAACTACCCAATTCTGCTGAGCAATGACAAGGGTTCAAACCACAGACTCCATTCCAGAGGGGAGAGATTTCCTGAACAGGAGCTAATAGTCACTATTTTCTTTGAAGATGATCCTGTGACTTTGGGAAAACTTCAGAATGGGTTGGCGAAGAATTTTTTTCCTTAACATCTCTGTCTGTGACAAGATCACTTTTCAAAACCATCCCTTGGAAATTAATTTTCAATTTTTATTTTTCTAGCTGGTGGAAAGACATCCTTGCTTGACGTGATAACCTGCCGGGATCACGGAGGCAAAATCAAGTCTGGTCAAATCATGATCAACAACAAACCCAGCACTCCCCAGCTTGTTAGGAAATGCATCGCACACGTGCGGCAGGATGACCGACTGCTCCCCCACCTGACTGTCAGAGAAACACTATTGTTCGTTGCCAAACTGCGCCTTCCAAAGTTTTTTTCAGACTCACAAAGGAAAAAAAGGGTAATTAAGCTGTTGGAAAAAAATAAAGTTGTCAAAAATGTGTCTGACAAGAATTATCCAAGAGATCCTGTGTGTTTGGAGTCAGAACAGCTAATCTGGCATTTTTTTATGTAGATTATGAATTATAAACCTTTTTCATCTTTCAAGATAGAAACCAGCAATTGTTCCAAAGCTCAAAAAAAATGACAATCCAGAGAAAGCATTACAGAGGCTGAAAGATGAACTAAATTTTTGATCGCTGAGTCTTTTTTAATGTTATCTCTAAAATCAAGATTTGTTTTCAAGTGTCTCCAGCACTGAAATATCCGGATGAATTTTAACCAAATTAATCATATTTTCAGTTTTATCTCTGCATGGATGTGCAAATGAACTCTTGCTTGACGTCTGTCACCCTTGGATCCCCGCAGGTGGAAGATGTGATAGCAGAGCTCCGCCTGCGGCAGTGCGCCAACACCAGGGTGGGGAACGAGTACCTGCGGGGCATCTCCGGGGGAGAGAGGCGCAGGGTGAGCATCGGCGTGCAGCTGCTCTGGAACCCAGGTGAGCAGAACCCACTCCTTCCTGGGGCCCACCACACACCACTCAGGCATAACAGGGCACTACATGAAGATGGAAGCTTTCAGGGAAGAGCCACGCACTCAGTTGCCCCTGGGGCAGCTTCAGGAGTTCATACTCAGGACACTTAACAGGCCTTGCACCACCCTCTGCCAGAGGCTGCCTCTCCATAGCAGTCAGTGACTGACTGCTGGTCCATTTGCTTAAATTGAAATCAGTGCTGATCACAGATAATACTGTAATTATTACAGCAATAACTCTGTAAACAGAGTGTTTCAGCAGTTGACACACTTTTGCTCCAGTCACCTTTGCCAATGGAAAAGTAGAAGCAGACCAAGGCAGAGCTCCACAAGAGCCTTCACCCATCACTCTCTAAAAACCACCACCACAAAGATATCTCAAAGTTGCCTGAAGTTGCTCTTATTTGTGCATATCTGTATAAGAGTTTGGGTTTTATCTGACCACATGCCACAAGTTACTTTGGAAAGCTGCTGGCCTATTTTAACATGGAGATTGTTTTCCTTTTCTCTGACCCAGCCTCCATTTACATGTGCAGTATTAACAGTAAAGGTCTTTTTCTTGGCTGTATAGTCAGTCATTGCAGTCTTGTGCAACTCACTGACATGGCTGGTTCATGCTGCAGGTGAACTAGAAACTTCCACTATCTTCAGTAGAAGCAAAACATGAGGCTACACCCACAGCTGATTTTGCAGGATTGAATCCCCTTTCTGATCTTATATATAACCTTGACTGAGCCTCTTGTTGAACAAGATTTCCCGTCAGTTTTTTCACTAGGAAATGGATTTGAAAACTTTTTGCTTGTATAAAGTTATATTTTTGTAGTTATGGGCAAAGCAGAAGTTTTTTGCTTTTGTAAGGAGTGATGCTCAGGAATAGATTTACTGAAGTAAAAAAAAAAAAAATTATGTTTTCTTTAAATTTAAAAATAATGAGTGAAATTTCATGCACTAGCACCACTTCATGTAGAACATACTTTCCAAACCAAACATGCTGCTTTCCACAGCTAAACTTACTGTCTTTGGCAGGAATACTCATACTTGATGAGCCCACATCTGGACTGGACAGTTTTACTGCACATAACCTTGTGATAACATTATCCAGACTGGCCAGAGGAAACAGATTAGTTCTTCTTTCACTTCATCAGCCCCGGTCAGATATCTTCCAGTTGTTTGATCTGGTTCTTCTGATGACTTCTGGACTCACTGCCTACTGTGGAACAGCTAAAGACATGGTCCAGTATTTCACAGAACTAGGCTACCCCTGCCCAAGGTACAGCAATCCTGCGGATTTCTATGGTCAGTATCAAGTACTGTCATAAAAAATGTCATAAAATCATTTGCTTTCGTAAGTGTCTAGCTAACACTGATTTTTATTGACCATAACTGTCTTAGGGATTCCTTGTGACTAACTCAAATCAATATTGCAGCCAGTTCGGTTTTTAATAGGTTCCTTATTTGTCAGTACAGGAAATGTAGCAAAAACAAGATGTACAGACAAAGTTAATTTTAAAAAATGCTCCTTCTAAGCCTGCCAGATGCAGTAACTGGTCCACATGTTTAGCATAATTATCTCTGTGTCTAAGCTGGTTGAAACTTCCATGGGAAAGACACAGGTAAACTGATCAACTGCATTCTGTAGACAGTTCTCTGATTTCTCAGTTAAGAAAATGTAGAAGCTAGTTTCCCAGAAGCTAGCTCCCAGTCACAGACAAACCTGGAACAGGTAATGGGAAAGAGGAGTGCTACCCTACAGAGCACACTGGAAGGGAGAAAAAGCTAATCCAAATCAGCAATCTTTTTACTCCTCAAAGAAAGTTTACGTGGTTTCAAATCCATTCATCTTCTGATTTTTGCAACATGGGAAGGGAATCTGCCCCTGTTAATCTAATGGCAGAAATCTCTTAACAGAGAGAGAGGTTCAATTCCAGCCCTTAGGACTTTTCACTCAAGTTGGCCAGAAATCAGACAACCATAATGCTCTGGAGTAACCTCTTCAGCTGTGCCTGCGTGGCAGGCAGTGCCAGCTGTGCAGAGATAACCTTGGTGTCAAGCCTCACAAAAAGACCTTTGTCACCATCAGGGTTCAGAGCAGTCCTTAGCCAAGCACAGCCTTGGGGAAGGCTTGCAGCACCCCTGTATGGGAATGGAGAACGAGAGGCAGTCCTGGGGAAACCTGTAACTACAGCCCGTGGTTACAGAGACAAACCCCTGTGACGTGGAGGTGGGGAGGGCAGAGAGGCAGGTGGAAGGTCATTGAATGGTGTGCACAGTCGGTACCCATAGGAAAAGAAAGGAAATAGAGGCAGCAGGAATGTGGAAATAGGACAGGATGGCAGAGGATCCACAGCAAGAGGGAGCACCTGATGGAAACACACAAATGCTGGCTTTGTGTCTGACAGAGAAACAGGAGACCAGGGCAGAAGTGAAGACATAGGGCAGATCGCAATGAATTTCTGATGGACTCCTCCTAAGAGTGGCTGAACAGACATGATCAGCCCAGTGCAAGGAGCTAGGAAATGTGCAGTGATAGTTCTCTCAGAAAGCATCTGTGAAACATCAGATATTGTCAATCTACACCGAAGGTCAGCATGGGAAAATACTATTGTAAGTTTAGATTAAAAACAAAAAAAGCTAAGCCAATTATTATTGGTATGACTATGTCGTCCTTAGATAATATTCCTTTTGGACTTTCTCAGTATCAGGTAAAGTTTATGGCACCTCTGTAAGATACAAGTAAGACAATAACTATAATTTTGCAGATGAAGAAAAAACATGATTTAAGTCAAAGTCACATAAAAGACTGTAAATGCCTACCTGCCAGGAAGGAAATTCAAACTATTTTTTCTCAGCACTGCTCTCAAGTTTAGAAATTTAGAAAAATCTGAAATAGTAGTTTATAATATTATAATAAGCAATTGTGTAATCTCTCAGTGATTCATTGAGTGACTAGATAAAAAGCATACACATTAACAATCTGTTCATCTCTAGGTACCTAAAATAACTGATAAATTTTGAACTGTTGTAAGTTAATGCATGTACACAGGTTGTACTGTCTGCTCCCAATGAAATCCCTGATTCTGAACACATCAAAGTTATTTCTTTTATAGCACATGCACTCACATCAAGTAATGTCTTGCAGTTGACTTGACCACTATCGATAAACAGACTGCAGAAAAGGAGATGGAAAGCCGAAAAAGAGCAAATGCTCTTGCCGACGTGTTCGTAGAAAAAGTCAAACATTTTGATGATTTCTTATGGAAAGCTACTAAAGGAGACAATGCTGAGACCACAGTCAGCAAGCAGAGGTAAAGAAAAGAGTGCAGTAAAGAAGATCTGGAATAATAGCTACACCTTGTGCTAATTTTTTTTTTCTCTCTTTTTCTTCTGGGCAGGGCCCATTTAAATTCAGAAGAGGTTATCAATATGCCTCACCATTCAAGTGATCAGTTACCAGGAGCCTTAAAGCAGTTCACTATATTATTAAGGTAAACTTACCTCCAGCATAAACAGTTATGTATCGTGCCCATTTATATTTCAAATCATCAGAAAGAAGCACAGAACGTCCCACACCAATTGTCTTCCTTCAGGCTTTCAGCAATTTAGACATGAAATACTCGGTGGCTACAGGTGCTTCACAGGTTTGATTAGGTAAAATCCTTTATGGAAACAGGGAGCCCGACCCCTCTCCTAGCCAAAGCCAGCAAGTTCCAAGAATTGATTTTTAACACTGTTTGGGGCTATGTATCTGAATATAACTGGCATTAGTATTATATCTTATGGTCAATGTTGCTGTTTTCCTAGTCGTCAGGTCTCCAATGACTTCAGAGATCTTTCAACATTATTAATCCGTGGATTTGAAGCCCTTCTTATGTCATTATTAATTGGATTTTTGTACTATGGCCATGAAAAAAACGGACTCTCTATTCGTGACACAACAGCACTGCTGTACATGATAGGTGCCCTAATCCCATTCACGATAATTTTGGATGTTGTTGCCAAATGTAAGTGCCACTCTTCTTGTAAATGCTATAAGGAATCAAAAAATTCTTAAATCTATGAAAAAATTAAACTTATTAATACAACCCATTGTGTTTGTTCCTACCCTGCAGGTCATTCAGAAAGGGCAATGCTTTATCATGACTTGGAAGGTGGAATGTACTCTGTTAGCCCGTACTTCTTTGCTAAGGTAATTGGTTGTGTTGCCAGGAAATACAAACAGCTGTCTTGAACATTAAAAAACACAAGCAAACCAAAGCCTTGTTGTATAAATAATCACATTCATATCAGACTTTGTTCTTTTGTGTCTGCCAGATAAGGCTATCAGTCTTGCTTCCTTGGTATTAATAGATTAAGCCTCCCACTACTTTAGATCTTTGCCATAAGTCATGGCTGAGATCCCACACCAGAAAAGCCAAAGAAGAACTTTTCACTGGGCTCTTTGGCCAAAATGTGAGAAAGCTCAGACTCAGATTTCTGTGTTTAGACAATTTTACATAACTGCATATTTAATTCACTGAAGCATCTCTGAAAGTTTGCTTACGTATCTTGATCTGTAAAACAAAACATTCGTTATCAAATGCTAAAGCAAAGGTAAAACAGAAACGACACAATGCTGTGATATTTCCAGTAGCTGGTTGGGCCTTTATTGGTCTGAGCTAAAAAATGTATTACATGCATAAAGAGCCAGAGTTTCTCGAATTAAATTTAGAACTTTTTAAAAACTGCATTCTCTTTTTCACAAGGGTTTTGAATAATCCCTTCTTTGTGATGTTAGATGAGTTCTGCCTGCCATGGCATCTGTAATTTAGGTTTCCATTTCTGCACAAGGTTTTAAATGCTTATTAGTGGTTGCCAGAGAAAAATATTCTTTGCATTGTGTCACAAAGATTGCACATTATTCACAGAGAAATCGATGTAATTTGTTACAACCTTAGTATTAGAGGATAGTAGCAACCCTCTTTGGAAGAAGTAATACTCTCTACATACTCCTTAGATATTTGAGAAAATCCCAGTTATGCTTTTGTTTTACAGTTAATCAAGTTGCTGACTGGACTGCCTTTGGGACAAGGTGGGGAAGCCAAATTTGTCTCAAATTTGGGCTCACACTACTTTCAACCAAATTGGGACAAAACATTCAGTTGCCATGAGTCAGTAACAGTATTACTGTTATCAAGCACACCAGTTCTCACCAAAAGCGTCTTACATTTTTAGAAGCTCCCAAGCCTGTAACAAAACAAGACATCTAATCTGTAACAAGAATACTCTCCATTTAACAATTAGTTATAGGCATTGTCACAACTGGAGAAAAAACTAGCAAGGATTTGTTTCCATTGTGGGTTGGTTTTGCATGTCACTGACAACCCCTAACAGGGAGATGATTGCATTCTAAGGGAGTATTTCCTATAGCTTTTATAAATAGCCCATAAGTACATTAAGGCACATCTCGTGTATTTTTGTAATTATCACTCACCTTTTTCTCTCTTTTTGTATATTCTTTTTCATCTTCCCAAACAGATTTTGGGGGAGCTCCCAGAACACTGTGTTTTTGTTATCATTTATGGGGTTCCCATCTACTGGCTGGCAAACCTTGTTCCTGAGCCGGAACATTTCCTGCTGAACTTCCTGTTAGTGTGGCTGGCTGTGTACAGTGCCCGTGCCATGGCACTTTGGGTGGCAGCTCTGCTGCCAACGTTACAGCTCTCAGCCTTCTTTGGCAACATCCTCTTCACATCATTCTACCTGAGTGGTGGTTTTGTGATAAGCCTGGACAGCCTCTGGACAGGTAAGACAAAGCTGCCACCTTTCCTCCAAAATGAAACATCAATGGCTTTCATCAGTGACAGTGTGTCATGTGCAGGAAAACTCAGCTTTATTCTTACCTGTGTAATTATCTTCTTGGATGGTGACAGTGCAGTCAGGTCATTCACTTTGCATCAGTTTCTCCATCTGAAAATGAGGCAACAAGAAGTTTGGTCAAAAAAGCACTTGCGAAAGGCTTGATTCTTAGGTGGTTGCTAAATTCTTCAGTAAAAAGAATTGTATTCAGAAGATGAAGATGGAGCTCCAGGAAGACTTGGTTGACAGGGGGAGTTTGATGGAAATGGATATTAGCTAACTCCTGATTTTCCCGTCTCCATGTAACTATGTAAAGTGTATCTGCCATTTTGTCCAATAATAAACTGTTACATGTTTACAGCCTCTGGCTGTCAAGTAGTGAGACAAATCTGCTGTATTTGGCAGCAGCACAGCAGTATCCGAGGTCTCAAATTTTGTGTGTGTATCAATTTTTCTCATTTTCTTTTTCAGTTCCTTTCTGGATTTCAAAAATCTCTTTCCTCAGATGGACTTTTCAAGGAATGATGCAAATTCAGTTCACTGACACCACATATGAAATGTCTGTTGGAAACATTACTTTTCAAATACCAGGGAAGCTTGTAAGTCAGTAACAAAAATTGTTGCACACATCTGATAAGCAATTGGAATGCTATTTATATGCCTGTCATATAATAGATGGTGTAGGCCACAAATTTGGCAATTGCAAAATCAACACATGAAGTTGCATTACACTTGGTTGTAAATTTGTTCCTAAAGACGGCCTTACAGCAGTCACTCCTTCTATGCCTTTCTTTTAGTTGAAGAAAAAAACAAAAATAATAAAGGGCAACTCTTTTCTACACCAGCCTCAACTATGCACTTGCTGAAATAGTTTAGAAGCTGAAATGTGTTCTTCTGAAATAGGAACAGTGTAGCTGCAATCTTCTATCAAACCACTCTGGAAGCTACACCTAAGCTGGAAAACAGGGGAAAGGCAGCAAGGGCCAGGGAAGCTCGCACATAAAACACGCTTCACAGATCCAGCGTGAAAATTTTGTGTCTTTTCCTAATTCTGTGTTATTGGTCATTATAGATCACTGGGGCTCTGGACCTGGACTCTCACCCTCTCTACGTGAGCTACCTCGTTCTCACTGGCATCATTTGCAGCTTCCTGGTTTTATACTATTTATCCCTGCGCTTTATCAAGCAGAAATCAACTCAAGACTGGTAAGAGCAGCGGAGGCAGCAGGTGACGGCCTCCCTTGCAGGAAGGCAGGGGAAGAAGGATCCCGGTGTGGGTGCCCCGCAGCCGCCCAGGAGCAGCGCAGGAGGCGGGGAGCGGCGGGCGCCGGCAGCGCGGCTGCCACAGGATGGCAGCAGAACCCCAGGAGTCGGGATGCGGGCGGGAGCCTGCCACGGACCGGAGCTGCAGCCTGGGATTGGGGTCGGGGTGGGCTTTGGGGTTTTTGTTTGCTTCACGTACGGGTCTCATGAGTGACAAGGCGCCTACGAGTTCTGCACATCTGGAAAGAGTCTGAGCTATGGGCCATCGATGTAAAAGGACCCATCGCACTCTGTAATAATAGCTGATGTTTTAGTCCATAATGTTTGAACACACAATGATCACGTACTTAATTCAGAGGGCTACAAGAGAGCAGGATCAAAACACTACTTTCTGTGGCATGTATGACATTTAACACGTTAAGAACAGCACAGAGGAAAGCAACACAGATTTCACAAGTGCTTCAGGAGAACATGCAAGGATGGAAAACGCAATTGTTAACTACTTTGTGTTCTAATTTCTTATGTGTTTTATAGCTTTACTTCTGTGTTTTAAAGCTTTGCCTTTGTGTTCCAGTAATATGCTGATGATGCCCAAAACAGGTATTTTCTCACTGTAGAGATGATATCTTGTAACAAATAAAAT
The DNA here is from genome assembly GCA_014706295.1 of Lycocorax pyrrhopterus obiensis. NCBI lineage: Eukaryota > Metazoa > Chordata > Aves > Passeriformes > Paradisaeidae > Lycocorax > Lycocorax pyrrhopterus. The sequence continues at coordinate 25,990,786 of JACSVZ010000004.1, forward strand.
TGTCTCACCTTCTTGGATTTATTTTTACAATATACCAACTGATTGCTATTAATGACATCTTTCTGCATTGCAATACAAATTATAGCAATTTGCCAAGTTTGCTTCCTAAGGTTCTCAGGTAGAAGACACCAACCTGCCCCTGAGGAATTAAAAATCTAACGGTGCAACCTATTAATGCTTGTCATAGTGCACCTAGTTATGCTCAGAAAATGAGTATCAGTAAATAAATGGCCGTAATTCACAGAGTCGTGGTAAGTGCACATGCAAATTATGTGTACAGTTGCTGTGAGCATTTTGTAAGATTAGCTTGCTTGCTTTTAAATGTTCAGATGCCTTTCTCTATTCTTATATACAGAAACTCAAAGCAGATTGTCTACTTGACTTCCAGTTGCATGTTGCACACAGTGGAAAACTCCTAGTGTAATCAGCTCTAATGTCCCAGATACTGTGATGTAAATCCCAAGGTTTGGTTGTTCTTGGTTTAAGAAATAGGAATGAAAGAACAACGATGTTTTATTATTCTATTTGGCAATTATGACTGCCACATTATTTTCCACAGGTTCCATGTGGTAATAAATTCCCAGGAAGACCCTGGTCTAAAGATGTTAAGCAGGTCTGATAAAATAAGTTCTTCAGCCCCAGGCAGCAGTAGGAATCCTAAACACTCCAAGGTTCTTCTAAGGTGAATTCTACCATTTCTTTTTGGTTCTGCTGCATTTGATTTCAAAAAAACCCACTTGATCTGATCTTAGTGCCATTTTGAAATGATCAGATTTTCACTGCCTTTTAGTGGCAAAGCCAATTCTTTCAGTCCAATTCAGCATCATTAAATTGTCAGAATAGCAGCTTCCTGTTTGATTCTTAATTATTCCTTTTTATTATATTTAAGACACTTAATTTTTTTTAAAGTGGTTTACTCTTCTTTGTAATGATCTGTTGTGATTAGAATCTCTTTTATATTACACTGAAGTTTTAAGGGTATATATTGGTACTTCTAGTCTAAACCTCTATTTTCAAGGTATTTAGAGGATTAAATTCTAGGCTGACTCTCTGTTGTGAATTCACTTTGATGTTTAATAAAAAAAAAAGGAGCGACACAATGGGAGAAATTAAAGACATAAGGGACAGCTCTGAATTTTAGGGGCATATTGTCATGCACAGAAATCTTCAGGCATCTAGATAAGAATACACCATAGCCTTAACTTTGAATTTCCTTCCTTTTGTGAAATTAGTCAGGCTGCTGACATTACTTAAACAGCCTTTTTCAATTTAATATTCCACCCTCTTACCATTATGCAGCAGGACCAAACGGTGTGAGTGTTTCAGAGGTGGTGTTATGACAAGGGTGGATGTATCCATAATGGGGACTTGAGCGGTGAGCCGAGGAACAGCCCGCGTGCCGAGTGCGGGAAGAGCTATCATAGGATGTGGCCAGGCCTCTGTTTACATAGAGAAAGCTCATATTCTATATACTACAATTACATTAGCACACTGCCTATGATCATATCTTGTTTCCTTGATGCCGAGAGATGGGGAATATAGGCTGTGATTATTGTTACAGGCTTTAGCAATAAGAAGGTAGGAGCCTTGAAATACCAGCAATTAGCGTTCATGCCTAACAATAGCATCCGTAGGGCTGTGTACAGAGAAGAGCTCAGGGAAGAGTGGGTGGATGACACACAACCTGCCCAACTCGCACTGCTGGCAGTTGCAAATAATGCAAGTTTAGGGGAATGAAGCCCCCCTCAGCCAGTGAAGGTCATGCTGCATGCCTTGGCCTCTGCTCACACTTCCACAGCGGAGCTGCTGCTGCAAAAGCAAATGGCTGGTGAGGCAACAGAAGTCTTCCCACGAGCTCCAATGAAGGCTAAAAGTCATAACTGAATTTCAGCACAGCTTTGCTTTCCAAGTTTGAGAGTTGCCATTCCTTTTCCTTAGACTGCATCCCTGTACCAGCAACACTGTGCCCTCCTGCCTGCACTCCCTGTATCAGTATAACGAGAGTTGCTGTAGTCCACAACAATCTCAATACTGAGACTAAACAACACAAGGAAGCCACTGCCCAAAACTCACTGTACTTCCCACTCCACAGGGCCAGCACAATGTTATGGACTTCAGCAATGTGGTAAGGCAGATGTGCCACTCCAGCAGAGCACTGCCCGCCAGTCCGACAGTGCCACTGTCCCAAGGATTCACCAACTGCTGTCTTTGCTCTCCCTATATCCCCCCTGGCCAGCTTTAGAAGGGATCTCCTCAGCTGTAAGTCCTGGTCCCTGCTCCTGCAGGCAACCAAGTCAGTGCAAAAACTGGTTCTGGACTGGCACCACGTTTCATTGGTCACAAGGTTTCCAGGTTGTTTTGTCCAACTACTGTTTGAACTGTGCACAACCCAACTATGGGGCAACAGGCTATGGGGCTGCAGTGTGCAGACGTGTCCAGTTTGGGAATGGGATTATCCAATACAAGCAACAACATTTGTAAGGAAAATTCACCACATTTAGAACCACGGAAGTTGTTGGTTACATGGATACTGATCTGTTAAGAAACAGATTAAAAAATTGCCTTTATTAGTTTAGTATTTAATACAGCAAGAGGTGGGAAGTTCTTCCCCAATTTCCACTCCGTTTATGCAGCCTCTTCACTACAGCAAAAGGACAAACTCTTTTAGCACTGGAAAATGGATTATAAAAACACTGCCCTGCATATTGGCTCATGGGTATTTTTAACTTCTCCTTGGGGAAGGACTAGCTTTCACTATGGCTAACCTAAATTAAAAAGTAGTTGCCAAAAGTTTCACTTCATATTTGTTCATTCCAAAATCCCTTCAGAAATGCTACGTAAGTAACAAGTATCAATAGCCACTCCTTTTAATAATAAAAAAACCCCCAAAAATAAAAACCAAAACATTCAATTCCTTTAAAAAAAATCACAGACAATACAGTATGCATGGAGATTCTTTGGGTAAGAAATTGCAGGTGTTCGTGTGTCCACTTGTACCAGAAATAACAAACCTTTCAGGTTATAGCCACAGTGATTAATTTTAATGGCAGTAGACAAGAAACAGTGTACACAGAGCTCTGTGACATGCTGCTTTTTTTTTATATACTCTGAGAGCCAAGACAAGCCCTTCATGTGTTAGCAGCTATTAATTAAGGCAACAATGTTTAAGCAGTGGGTTGAGGTAATTTTAAAACTGCTTAACCCTTTTCAGAACTGCTGAGCTTTAGAAAGCACATACATATGTGTGTGTGTTCATATTAACATGTAGAGGTATCTGCATGAATGGATTACATTCACATGTATGTACACACATAACTAATGCCTGTGATTGCTCTTTTCTTTTTTTTTTTGTAGAGAATATTTAAAAAGCAGTTCAGATCCATAATTTATAGAAGTGCTGTTGCCAATTCATGTAATTAATTGTAAGACTGTTTGTTGACATTTATTTTGTCATTAAATCAAACTTAAAGGTTATTTTGAATTGCAAATTTTGTTGGCATTATTTTGCTTTCATGGCCACAATCAGATACTTATAATGCTTCCAGTGCTAAAAAACCTGCAGCTTCAAACCCCCAACAGTCACACCATGGCTCCAGAACCAGCATCTCCCATCAACAACGCATTTGGATGTTTTGCTCCTCTTTAAGCATCTGATCAGATTTTGCTACATTTCCTACTGCATCTCAGCACTGCTTCTGCCCCACATTAGTTTTTCATGTTGAACAAGTGGGTTTAGAGGTCTAAATGGTAAAGTACAGGCCAGAACTACATGGTGAATACACAAACGATGCCACTTGCCTCAAAAATAATTTGTATTTTTTACACAAGCAAATTAGCCTGAGTTTTCAAGCAAATGCAGAGGAATTGAAAATCTATGAACATTCACAAGTAGTCAAAACCAAAATGCACAAAAAATGTATTTTCCAATAAACTCCCAGTGCCTTGCAATAACATACAACCATACTAGGTCACAGGTAAGATCATCAGTCTTCAAGACAGTACCTTTGTTTACTTTCACTTACTAGGGGATGGGGGAAGTGTTTAGAAAACAACAAAAACTTTTTTAAAATAGAAAACCTTCACATTTCACTGAGAAAATCAGAAGGAAGAAAACCAAACAATGTAGCAGCACTGCTATGCCTGTCTGGCCTCCACCAGCAGCTCCTCCCTGACACAAGTAAACATCATCCTTCTCATGATTCAATGCTGTGAAGATTGCCCTAAAAGAACTGAGTATTATCTTAATAATTGCTTTTCAACAAACACCCAAATCTTCTATGACTCAGTTAAAAATAGCCAATCGCCTTGTAGTAGTGCTTCATCTGACTGTGGAAAGGCATTAAGCCAAAAAAACGGGAGCTCCAAATGAGGCAGCAGAAAAATGTGCTACACAAAATGAAAACCTTGAAGAACAAGACGTGTAGTGCCCTTATTAGCTGCCACCAGGTCCTGGGTGTTATGCTACGTAAGGCAGCCGCTGGATTTCCAGGTGGGAAAGTCGGAGGTCAAACCTGTGGTGGCCATCAGCCCAAGAGACTCTGATCTCAGCTGACCAAGGCAGAACACCACCACCGTCTTTGCTCTTTTAGCATCCCCTTGATAGAATCATTTAATCAACTTTTTGGCTTGTAGTTCGTAGCAATAGGAGCATGAGCTGGCACCCCTCCCCCCCTCCCAGAGCCACAGGGGCATTTCAGGCCGGTGGGCACAGTCTGAAAGCCGGCACCGTCCCACCAGTCTCGCAGTGATTCTGCACACAGCGCTTCTGGCTGCTCACACCACAAGCTGTACCTGCTTCCCCACTCCCCCCCAAAACTCCTACAAATAATCATGTAAAAAAGCATTTTGGCCAAGTGTTATTGTTACCAAGACAGGTGCACTTGTCTGGTTACAGCAGAGCTCAGCACTGCCGAACACTTTCCACACACTTGTTCTAGGTTCGTTCCTTCTAAAAGCAAGACAAAAGAAAGGTGAATGAGTATTTTTAGCTTTTTGTACTTCACAGGGAATTGCTCAGTGCCTCTGTATTAGAAAAACGCCTTGCAGTTCTGTAGTATGTTCAGTGACAGGCGCGTGATAAATTTCCACTGGAAAAAAACTCTTGAACATGACTGACAATAGTAAAGCCACAAATTACCGTAATTTTATGCCCCCTGCAGCTAGTGGTATAAAACATAGTTTTCAACCTTGTTTTTACTTGCTGAATTTAGACAAATTTATAATGTTATTGATGACAGTGAGAAAGACACTCAAATGCAGAAATTGTATTCCTTGGTATAAACACAACTGGAGCACAATATTTTATATGTACTATAGGGGATGAAAAATATGGCTGCCATTAAATACATATATATAAAAAAAGATGGAAAACTAAAGGACTCAAAATAATTAATTTCACATTATATACATATTTATTTTCAGCTATCACACACTGGATCAGAGGTTTTTTCCTCCTCCCTGGAATGCTGAACTGTTAACCAGGTGCAGTACATGATATAACCAGTGTTCTCTCTTGCTGAACATTAATGTTTGAAATACAGGCTGTGTCAATAATATCATGAAGAAAAGCAAAAACCTTGTTTAAGCAAAGATATATTGCTTCTAATGGATTTTCCAGTGAGTATACACTATCATATTTCTAATTTTTACAGTGTAATATTACTTACTAAGGGTTCTGAGGGGCCTAGAAATGGACAATTGCTAGATGATCAGGCTTTACAGTTAACTAACCCCACACACAGACTATTCTAGCTACTAACTAAAGCAATGGGAGGGAAATCCCAGGGAACTCTGCAAGTAACAAGGACATTTGCATGATTTATTTTTGGTTTAGGAAGGAAGTTTTTCAGATTATGGCTCAGTAGCAGGCTCAGCAACTGGATACAGTTGCTTCAGTTACAACCTCACCTCAGGCTGCAATTTCAGTATCAGAACGAACACACAAAGAAATGGTGACGGCCCCAGTGCTACACATGGTCCTGTATCCAAGACTCCTCTTCAGAACCACCCCCAATTACACTAACACCACACTTACTATTACAGCTGCTTTTGAATTTGAGAAGTGAGAGGTTGAAGAAGCTGCTGCTGGAACAAACTTCCTTTGGTATTTCTGGCCTGTGATGATGTTCCTCTTCCTTCAGCCACCCAGCTGTGATTACAGGACCAGTGCCATCCCGACTCCCTGTGGGGGAAAGGCATGAGGGCCAGGCTTGACTCAGCAGCTCTGATCAGTCCTTAGTGGCCTCTTCCTCTTGGGCTCAGCAGCCAACACACCCTAGCAGCCCTTGCTGCTACCACAGCCTTCTCCAGCAAACCTCAAAGGGAAGTGGTTGAAGAGGAGCCAGCAGGAGCCATGAGAAAGGCAAAGGTGCATGGTGGTGTCATCGACCGTGGCAGCCAACAAGCTGGGGGTTGCTCCTTCCTCTCATGGTCATTCACTTCCAATCCCAATCACTCCCAAATCCCAGGCCTAAGGCATCACACTGAAGCTGCTGGTTTTGTCTATTGAGACCCACAACTGCCATCCTTCCCACTTTCCCTGTACTTCCCATCCCTTCAGAGCTCCTCTGCAGCAATCCTGTATTTTGACGACCACTCCTCCCAGCCCATCTCCTATAAATAGAAATCCAGCACCCAACAAAGCAGCCTTTCAGAGCCTTCGACAGCCTTGAAAGAGGCTGGCTAGAACAACCCTGTCTTGTCCACACTCCCCTGCTTTCCCTCCAGCCCAAACTGCTTCCCATCTAGTAAGTCCACCCTCCACTCTTGCCCTCATCTCCAACTATCTACAACCCTTCCCAAAACTCACTTTTCAGATTTGCCCTGGTCTCATGGAGTACATGAAGAACAGCAGATGCCAACTACTTGCAAAGCCAAGAATTAAATTTGCTGCTGGTTGTCAAGACTCATCACTGCCAGGCACTGGGGTTCACTGCTTTCTAAGCCCTGAGTTCGCTGTCACTTAGAGCTGAGGGAAGCAACTGTGAGAAACGCAGAGCTACAAAGAGGTTTGTAGCAATCACTGCAGACAATAGCAATTCCATAGATACCAGTGCTTTATCAGTGTTCAAGAGTAATCACATGACAAATGGGGAAGCATTAGCCAATTGCAATATAAAGATTTAAGAGTATCAGAGAGGAACCTTGCATTAATAGTTTTATCTAAAAGTAGATCAACGTGGAACCCCTGTCTATAGCAGACACTGCATAAGACAGTTTCTATTATCTCATTTTCTTAATTACAGGAAACAGTAGAGAAAACTTGAACCTCAAACTTCCATATCTACTCTTATTTCCATATCTAATGGGAAACCCAGCATTCTACTTTGCTCTTGTAGCTGAGGATCTGCATACTAAGGAAGATGCCCTCAGATTGAATTACAGTCTCAGAAGGATATTGGGTTTCCTCTGATTATTGATTCACAGAAGCACTGGCAAATCACCAGAGGCTGCAGCCATTCTGGAAAGGAAATACTTTTTGGCAGTTACTTTACACAGAAATTGTGAGAATAATTTTAAGAAATGCAGAGAAATATTTGCTAAAAAAAAAGAGGCTAAATTCAATGACAGTCTCAGCTTTTTCTCACATGCTTACTTTTTTCACCTTTACAGTAAAAATGAACTGGTACAGGAAACTGGACATTCCTTCTAGATGCTGACAGATTTCTCACACTGAACAGCAAAACCTCCTGGTCATATCCATCACTTCTGTCACTTTCTCCTCTGCTGTGTTCCTGGGGAGTCCAGAAGCACCACATGTTCAGGAAAAGCACTAAATACATTAGTACCCTGGTGAACACACTACCAGTCTATTCCTCTGTCAATACGTGCACTTGTGATCCTCCCTTCACAGTTATGATCCTCCCTGGTCATGTGAACTACAGCTGGAATCGTGCTGACTCAGGCATTTGATCTATAAAAACCCTCCGACTCTCACTGCCAGAGTCACAATCCGTTCAGCTACTCCACTTTCAACTGAGTACATATTAAGAAAGTCGGAAGACAGCTACTAACCTACCAAGCTGCAATTCTTGCCATAAAAAAGGGTCTCAGGAGACAATGAGTTGAACGAACTGTTTTAGTAGATAAGGATAAAACTATAGCATGTAATTATCATGCTGCAGAACGACTACATTGGTAGTTAATGAGGAAACTTTTCCCGTGTTGATCTTGAAAGCCCAAAAGTCCCCTCCTCCTGCCCCTGCCTCAAGGAGAGTGGGGGAAGAGGCAAGCCCATAATGTGGTGCAGGGCACAACAGTGAGATTAAGCCATCTCAATTCAAGCAGCAAGCTTTTCCCGGTCCTCTCAACCCCAATCAAGACACACAATTATGGGAACACATACACACTCCCACAATTTGCTTTCTACAGTAACACATCAGGTCATGGCATGTCAGCAGGCTCTCTGCTTCCCACGGAGGCCTCTGGAAAGGCGTGCTTCCATCTCACAGACACCGCACCTGGTCTGGAACTTGCACAATCCCAGTTATCCACTAGCCAGTGGCAAATAATTCTATCCTGCTTTAAAGGGGTGCATGCTGTGGTCAGTGTGACAGACTGTGTTTGCTCTCAGGACCAGTAAACCACCACGACAAGTTCGCAAGGCTGCCATTCTGCATTTTGTCATCTTACAGGTTTCTCTCTTTGAAGATGAAGAAATAATGAAACTGCCTACTTATTTGGTGAAGAAATGCCAACCTTCTAAACTGCACTTTTCTTCATGCTTGAAATGGCTCAGTCTCAGCACAACGATGCACAAGAAATATTATCATTTCAAGCGTGCTCTTGAAGCGCCGGCACAAATGCCGATTCTGCAAAACCTTCCCGGTATAACCTTGTTTCAGACCGAGATGATTGTGTCCCAGAGTGGCACAAATCCCTCACTGGCCCACATTTTAAAGACAGGAGGGACTGCACTTCTCTGTGTAATCATTCCCTGACTGCACATGAAACATTGACTGGAACAGGAAATCAAAAGTACTATCACACAACAGCAGCCCATCCTTTGAATAATCTGCTCCTTCCCATCTCTGCCACAGAGGTGGGTTGGGCTCCATGAGTCCAGGCTATTCCAATGGGATCCCAAATGGTCAGCACGTCCTTTTGCCCACTTCCCTGTCACTGCTGCCATGAAACCCTGGTTCTGTTTTGTCTCATGTTCCTGCAGCGCCTCACTGCCATTAAATCGGCTCTGCAGCCAGCTCACTCAGCCTGTAACTTTCCATGAGGTCACTCAAAAGGCAATTCTGGAGCTGAAAACAATTTCATTTATACTCTTCAGTCGCAGGCTATCAAATGTACTTTTTACCTCCATAACTGCAATGATTAAATTACAGGGCATGGTTCTGGCAGAGTTCAAGTCAAACCAGCTAGAAGAAAAACGCACAGATGTTAACTTGCACCAATCCTGCATGGTCAAACCCCATCGTGGGCACCAGCAACACACAGCCCTGCATCTGGCTGTGGCCTTGTGTGCCGCTCTCCTGCCTCAGAGGGCAGCAGCCAGTAAACATGACCCCTTGGTATAACAACTGATGGGTGCAGTACCTGATCCACAGCCTCAAGAGACTTCACCTCCTTGTCAAAAAGGGAGTTAAGATGCACAGATCTGCTGTTAACTTCCTCTGTGATGACCTGGTGTTGGCGTCAAGTAATATTCTCTTCCTTAATCCATGTGCTAGCTCTGCTCCAGCAGCATCCGTGCCCATTTCCTCCAGTTAGGCTCAGCTGTGACTCTGCTTACAGGAACACGGCTACTGCTGTGAAACAGAGAGATTCACGAGATGACCTCTAAAAACAAGAGCTGTGGCACCAGAGAAAGGGTTGCCAACTAGTTGACACAGTCTTCAATTATGCTGCTATTACACTGAAACACATGTAATGTAGCTGCAGCTTTAGAAAAAAGAACCATCTCCATTTGTGAAATGAAATAAACTGAGTCCTGCCTAGGCTTGCTTTCAGATAGGGCACGCAACCATTAGGCTATGAATGAGATTTCAAATGTTAATGCCTTATCCTGACAAGCCAGGAACAAAGGGTGTGAGACAGTTCGAGCCACGTAGCTGCCGTATGTTGTCGAGTCTACGCTTGTGGAGTGATGAAGGTCACTGCAAAACCACACCGCCAAGGAAGCAGACACTGCTTGCATTCATCCAGCTTGCCTGGAAAACAAAATTGACCAATCTCCCCCCTCCTGATTAGTGAAGCTTCATGTTTAAAGTACAGCAGGATTTGTCTGTGTATTTGTTAATATAATAATTAATTAAATTAGAAGTTTCACTTAAAAAAAAATTAGGTCCCGATTTCTTTCTTTGACACATTCAGATTACCATATAAGTCTTGCAAAATTTTGCCAAAACCCTGTGTGCACACATGGAATTTTTAATTACCACAGTTTTGCCTATGTGGGAAGACCTAAGAAAGATAACATTAAGATATGGCTGAAAACATAGAGATTAATAAACAAAGCTATGAAATGCAAAGAAACAATCTTTCATTTCATTAAAATCTGTCTGAAGTATTCAGTAGGCAACGTATTCCATTTGCAAAACCAATGTGCACATTTGTGAGTTTCCACCATTACGCACAGAGAGAATGGATGTATTTTCTACCTATTATTTAATCTTTGTGGCTTAGACGTGTCTTATTTTCATGATCACAGAACTCTGGGCTCCAAAATATCGTATCAGAGTAGTTCTACTCCCACATTCCTTCAAATAAAGCATGTCCACTGGTCTCCCAGTAAGTAAAAATTGCTACCCCTGCAAAGAATAGGCACTGCTTTGTTTAAAGGGCCTGTTTCCATGGATATGCAGTTCTTGTACCTGTAAAATCAACTGGACTAACAGTTACGAGAATGAAGATGCTACCCAACTACAACACACAAGGCTAGTGTAAAAAGGTGAAACTATTTTGTCTTCACGTGTAACATCCAACACCCTACCAAAATGCTTAACACAAGAAAGTACAATTAGAAGAAAACTTAAAAAATATGTTTATTTTCTGTGTAGATACAGCTGAATCCTGAAGATGACATTCTTCACCCTTATACTTCACCCCAAAGTACAGTGACCAGGCAAAGAACAAGGAATAAGACAGCCTCCTTCAGTTACAGTTCCAGCAACTTTCTTGATATACATACATCTGGCGAATCAACAGGGGCAAAAAACCAGTTGACTTTATAGCAGATCATACATCAAAACAGAAACATCTCAGAAGGCTGCATCTTGATATTTCATCAGCAATTTTAACAGCATTTCTATTAATGAACATTTCTATCAACTGCAGTTACGGGAAGTGATGTTAATCACAGATTTAAATTAAAAATTACACATAACATGCTTTTTAAAGTTTTTATTGAATGTAGTATTTAAACAATTTCATAAACAACTAAATCATAAAACTGTCTGTTCATGATGCTTCCGATTTTCTGTTCCTCCATTTTTCCACATAGAACTTGAATGTCTCCTATAAACAGAGTGGAATAAACAAGTTCAACCATGTTTCAACTGAAAAGTTACTAATTCTGAACAAAGTCTTACGTCCTGACAAAATCTATTATTCTCTGTCATGCAAAACTAGATCTGTATTGAAGTCTGTATAATTAGGAAAAATACCGGAGAGAGTGAATAAAAGAAAAAGGAAAACCTTGCCAAAAATGCATAATGAAGCTTCTATTACTAAATGCAATAATATAATCAATTTCATTTTTAAAATGAAAATACTTTTTAACTTCAATCTGCAATTGTGTCAAAAAAATTGAAACGCTTTTAAAGACCAAGCTGCATTAGAGAAAAATTGAACAGGGAAATCAGAAAATGAATCATCCCAGTGACTTGGAAAAAACACTTATTTTCCCTAGCTACATCTAAGGAACAGACATTCCAGGTTTTAAATTTACAGTCCAAATAAAAATTCAGATTACAAATTATGTCAAAGATGCAGAAAAAAACCACCATAGCCATTGAAAGGCTAAACCAAATATTTTGCGCCAAAATTTTCTCCAATTCTTTACAAAATTAGGAAAGAAAATCACATTTATCATGAAGCAATATAGAGAAACAGTATATAGCCAGTCTTTACAGAATTATACGAGAACATTTTTTTCAGAATATAAAAAGTGGTGAGAAAATAGCAATAAAAAGTTTGCTTAGAGAATGGAAAATACAATGTCTTCAAATTTTGCTTTGCAAAAATGGTACTAGTAGACTATTAGTCAAAGGAATGATGCAAAACTATTTGCAGTCTTGACAGATTTAATACCATGCTGCTTGTCACCCTCAAGTAACATGTATTTGCACAGTTGCATACGTATGTTAGCAAGGCAGCTGGAAGGAAACTTGCAATAGAAAACTAATTCCTACAGTTCTAAAATTCCATCCTACTAGTGCAGCAACTTATACTAGACACAAAACACTAATTAATGAAAACTAGAAGCCATTAATTGTTACTGAAGCACACATTCTATAAGCCTTTTCAAGTCCAATTGCTCTGATAAATGCCCCAAGGAGATGTGATAAAGGTACACCTGTAGATGAGTGCCTGATAAGAATGAGGTAGTTGAAATATCGTAAGTCCCAACAGGTTTTATTCCCTCAAGTCAAATCCAATGCAAGATTACCATAGCTCCCACAACACCATGACTTCATACATTACCTCCTTTGAGGAGTCTCTGCAGAGACCTGGTCCCTATGTCATTATTCATGCAATTTGCTTCATTAACATTGAACATACACAACTCTGCAGATCTATTTCTTAATTAGGAAATACTCACAGGGGGCTCAGTGAAAGGGACAGGCTCTCCTACTTTCTTCAGAAAAGTTGCTAAAGATTTCAAAGAGATCTCGTGCAGCTCTATATTCTTCGCTTTTGTTTTCTCATACGTAGCCTTTACAGAAGCAATATCCCCATCCAATTCTGAGGGAAAAAATAAAACCCAAAAGATCTCAGTGGTTACTGGTTTCTCTTTCCACCTGTTTTCACTCATGCTTAACCATCGACTTCTCTGCTGCTCAGACATTTGCTTGAGAAGCACTGGGATGAAACTGAAGTGACCCCTGACAGTTTCACTGCTGTCCCCGGGGTCCTAGAAGCAGTACAACAGTTCCTAGCACCTTGTGAACATCAAGGAAGCCATCATGTCCAGTTAAATTCATTCTGTTGCTCGGGAGAACACAAAAACCTGCAATATAGGAGCTGTCTCAGGTTTTACTTGTTCACATTTGGAAACATCATCTTCGCAACCATAGGAGCTATAAAAACAATGGCTCATAAAGAACAAAAAAAGCATTATGCAGAAATGGATAGCCTGTGTCCCTTTCTCGTGAGAAAAAGCTTCCCACTCACATCTGGCAAGTGGCTGAGCTCCTTTTCGAATGTGGGAGGCTACTGCAAAAACTGCGTGAAATGACAGCTTAATGAAAGCATAGAAATCGTTAACTTTCTACAACTTTAAAATAGATTTATTGGATGGGAAACACCAACAAAAAGAGCTAATACTTAGATTGCATTTAAGGGACCACGCAATTGTGATTTTACATATTTCTTTTTTCTAAAAGGTATACAGCAAAGGATTATGCATCTCACCAGACTGAAGGAAAGCTAGCCCTGGCAGTGGATCACATCTCAGGGCAAGGAAAGGAGCAAAGGTCCTTTTATTTGTTCCATCATGGATGCATGACAGATGATCAAACTTCTTTCAGCTGTGACCTATGTTCTACTGTATCTTTGCTAAACACAAACAATTATAATTTTATTTGCCCATTTATTTTAATAATTAGAAAGCGTAACCAATTGTGGTAATAACAATACTCTGCCATGTTTCAAAGCCTTTTCTAACTAATTAAAAATAACAATGGCCTGAAAGGAGAATAATTTGTTCTCTCGAAAATTATGCTGCTACAAGGTTGGATTTGGCCCAAAATAAGAAATTATATTTGAAAGCTTACTAACTTAAAAAAAAAATAAAAACAGTCTTTGATTTAAAATATCTTATTTCTACCCCTCATGACTAGAGCACAATCTGCGCACAACCTTCTCATTTTTAGTTGCGCTAAATATTTTGCTGATCACCTCTTTAACAGTGAAATGATCAATGTCTCATACAGGTGAGATGATTGCACAGAATAACCTGGGAACAGCTTTTAAAACTCTTCATGCTGCTACTGAATGTCTCCTCTAGAACCAGCTAGGAGCCAAGTACACCTCTGCCTGAAGAGAGTACAGCAAGAATCTGCTCATACACAGTGTGGCTTCACACGTTCAGTACACTCTAACCACTGTTTTAGGTATAGTAGGGCAAGTGATTGATTCTCTGCAATCTCTTTATGAAAACTGCTATACTATGATGTAGTTAGGAAGCATAGTGAAAAACTTACTAAGTTCACTCACAGAATTTTTACTGGTAAAAATTTACTGGTAGAGGTAAAAGCAGTGAAAGGGATCTTCAACAACTACAATTTGGTGCCGTAAGGCTTTTACCTCTACCAGTAAATCTATCCTTCCTAACTTCAACTATAAAGAGAACTGATGAGTACTTCAACGTAAATTCAAATGAAGGCACCTGGAATATTAACTTTGGCTAAATTACAAGATGCATAAAGAATTTACACTAATAAGAATAAGATCCTTTTGTATTACTGACAGAACTAATCACTTATGATTTTCAAACACACACACAAACATGGAACCAGTATTACTACATGTTTTGGGGGAAAAAAGCTAGATTCATTTTAAAAGCCATTCATTCCTACAGTATTTTTCCCCATGGGTTAGGATGGATTCTTTCTTATTCCATGAAGCCCCTACTTTAGGTTCTAAGTAAAGGATTCATGGCTCATGTCATCTGGTTGCTCCTCCACCCTAACAGCTGGGACAGCATACAGACCCAACAGAATGAAACAAGAAAAACCTAAGATAACCCCTGCACCTCTTTATGACTCGAACTGTAAAGCAAGCAAGGGCTTGCAAGACCTTTCTGAACGTCTCGAGAGTTCTAACTAAAATGCCATCCCGAGGAGAGTCACTTACCGTAACATCTCAGGAGGTACCGGTACACCACTACTGGATCGAGATGCTCAGGAATCAGTTCTAGAAGTGTCTCAATCCTCTTTGCCTGTGAAATTCAATGCCCAGGCAAAAAAGAGCATTAACTTGAAATCTTAAAGAACAAAATAAAGCCACCAAAGTTAGAACAGTGAGTGCACATTTTTTAAGTGAAATGAACTGTACTGGTAACAAGGAACGGACTATGTGACTCAAAGTAGGTACAGTAATTTCCTTCTCAAAATTTCGTATGCAGATATGAAATTGTAAAAGAAATGAAGCACAAAATGCAATTAATGTAATAAAGGTCTAAAATCCATACTCAAGAATCCTAAACACTAGTGTCTCTTTTTTTTTTTCAGGCAGGTAATTAATGTAGTAATGAGAATATGGCAGGATTTCAACCAATTTAGGAAAACTGCAAAACACTCAGCATCCTTCAATGACCTAGAGGTCAATGGTAGCTATGATCAATGCTTAAAAGGAGTCAGATCACTAACTAATGTGCTTAAATTTGGAACCTCCTTCCCTCAGCCTCTGATTCCAGCTTCAAAAATTCTCAGGTTTTAAATTAAAAACAGTTAATAGAAATTAATAACATCTTTATCACACACTACCAACTTCGATGTGTTAGTAAAATTTATTCCCAGCTTAATGAGCTGGGAAATGTCAATGTTTTTAGTTCCTTCTTATACACACCAAACAATAGGGTTTATCATGTCGTATTTATCATCATCATTTCAACAGAAGAACTTTAAATCTATTAGTATTTAATGGCCATTTCCACAAAACATAAATGTTCATTCACCTCCTTTGAAAAGTATTTACTATAGTTTGTGTGCTAGATGTCTCCTGATGCTGCTCCTCTATGAGAGAGGAATCCATGTGGTTTTGCTTGGGTGTGTATTTCAGGGTCTTTTTGGTTGTTGTTGTTCAATGTTGGGTTTGAGGGGCAGGGGGTGTTTTGAGTTTTTTAATGTGTGCTAAGGCTTTTTTGTTAGGGGTGGGGTTTTTTTGTTGGTCTTTGGATTTATGTTTTATTTGTTTTGGGGATTTTTTTTTGTTTACTTTGAGGGAGCCATATGAGGAGGGAAGGATAGGAGCAGAGCAAGCACATAAATGAGAGCATTTCAAATTACAGGGAATGAGCACAAAGCCAGGAACATAAACAGATGCTCCAACTAGATACATGTCCAAACCACCCTAACAAGTAATATGAAAAGTGTCTTTTAAAGTAAACACAGAGGCATTTTATCATCAGAGAGAGGCTGAGGTTTTAACTTGCATTTGTATTCGTACAATGCAGCCAGTAAAATAAGGACTGTGATACTGAACTGGATAATGCAGAAAAACATTTTAAGCACAGTGTTTGCAGGATATACAGTGTAACATCAAAAGCGCAGGAAATAACTGAAACAATAGAAAAATATTAAGTACACCCTCCTTTCCATCATGCTCCATAACATAAACTGCTCTTTAAATACAACCAGATCTGCAAATTAACCTCCCCCCCCTCCCCAAGAAACCCAGTAAAGCTGTCAACTGTGAAGTTCAAAACATGTTAACAGAGGTTGATGAAATAGAACTTTGCTACATATAGAATTGTATACGTGAAAAAAAATATTATACCTGTCCAGGTTTGGATGCTGCTCTAGCCATAAAACGCCCCAAAGTTCTCTTCTCCTGAACTATTGCATCCCACCTCTGAAGACAAAGAAATCATTAATGTAGCAGACATGAGCAGGTTACTGACAAACAAAATTACTAAGGTGAACATTTCCAATTACAGATGCTTAAAAAAAATATATTAATATATTACCTATTTACAAGGTAAATAATTGACTATTAGTTTGAAAGGAAAACCAAAAGAACAACCACAAACCAAGTTTATTTCATGCACTTCTTTGATAAACATTTTTAAAATAGTAGGCATAAAGTTTGTTTAAAACAATAGGGGAAAGAATTAAACCAATACTTCAATATACCACAAAAACGAGGTTTAGGACTGCAAAAGAATGAAAAAGAGAAACACTATTCCTCTCCAATTATACTGCCAAGCATTCACAAGTGAGCTAGGGATCATAAGGTTAATTATACATTTAATAAGGTGTCAGGGAGATAACTGCTCGTTTCTTTATAAAAATTAAAATGTACAAAGCAAGTTCTCTTTAAAGTATAATTACCTACACTTATGCATACAAAGGACTGATTTCAATCTCTCTATTTTATAAAAGGCTTTAACTGCAATAGACAGGGTTTGAGAGAGAGAAGTTGAACTTAGAAAAGTTTGAGACAGACCAGATAAAAATCAAAAATCTGTCTTACTTTAGAAACAAGGACAAAATAAAATATACAAGACAATATTTAGTGTATGTTCCTCAAAGATGTCAGTCTTAAAACTCTTAACAATGCAGTGTGGTTTTTTTAATCAGCTGCAGGATATCAGTACTAAAATGCACAGGAAAAAGAGAATATTGTGCATATGAAAACACATACCATGAATTTCCTACAATCAATTAGTATTGTAGACATATGCAAACAAGAAATTTTGGGTTATGCCATGATGAGTATTCTGTATAAGTAATATGGTTTACAAGCTTCTTTAAGGTCCAGGTGAGAAGGTGTGAAGGTTCATTCCTTCAGGCAAACAGAGAAAAAGTGGCTCTATGGTGCTAAATAGGGGCAAAACACTGATGAGAGAAACTTGAAACATTTTATTACCAACTCTACCGATTCTCACCGTCTGTAAGTGCTCTGAGAGGAAAGATAGTTGGAGATATGCTATCCACAGCTCCCTTTCATGCTGAAGTATCAAATCACTTTTGACTCTCATCAGTAAAAGCATTCTCCCTCCAGACAGTACAAAAGATAACTGCTGCTGTTTCATAAACTTTTAAATAGACTCTAAGAGGCATTTCTGAAAGCAAGGAGTCTCCATGTATATACTAATATTTCAGATTACAAGCAAAATAGTTAATTTAGATTGTTGTTTACTTCCCAAAAAATAACAATGGAGAGTGATTATTCCTGTCCTCTTGTTAGCGATTAGTGGAATACTTAATCCACATAGCAGTCACAAATGTTCAACATAGCTCAAAGTTTGTCCTGAGCCATAAAACCCCCAAATTTTCTCATATACACGGAAGTTCCAACTCCAGCTTACCTGTAAACATCCACTTATAATGAGGTATTTTTAAATTGTCCCTTAAGATACAGTGTATACAATGTTATTTCAAGTATGCTATAGAGCCATGAATTTAATTCTAATAGTTGGATGCTGTTGTAACAAGTTTCAGTAATATATGAATAGATATTATTCCATGTTTTGGAAAATTTTAAGAACATTATGATTCTACTTAAAAATGAAAAAACCCTTACCTTCACAAAAGCAAAAAGCTGTACCCAATTTTCATTTACTCATTCCATTTTAATCAAAGAGCAATTAACAAATCAGGAAGAGCAAAATAACTTGAGAATTTTTTTGCATTTTGATATTCCAAGCTATATAGCAAGAGGGTTGTATGGCAAAATTGTAGTCTCCTTTTCATTTAATATTCAGATGACCAGTTAGGAAAAGCACTACACAAAGGGAATTACAAATAATACACCTCACACTGTACTGAAAGTAACTGAACACCTTCGTTGGTACTGTCTTGGAATATCATAAAATATCCAATGGCTGAAGCAGAGCTTTAACAGTTTCAAATACTTAGGAACTGGTAAATGAGTAGCATGCAGTATCAGGAGATGATAAGAGGCCTTGATTTGAGGCAGGAGCCTACGCACACATCAGCATGACTGCTGGACTGTCACCTGCTTGGATGAGCCTCCTGTTCCCAGCACCCACAGCTCATCCCACCTCTTGCTTGGCTTTTCTTTAGCTCTGCACAAATGGCACCAATGCAGCTGTCTCAATTCCTAACTCAGCTGAGACTGTGACCCAGAGACCAACGTTTGGGTTTTAATAAGTCTGCGACACTCAAATGAATAGAAAGTAAATTCAGTCCTTAATAAACCTTGAATACAATATATACAATATTATTGCAACCAAGTGAAGTCCATGACAAGCAATCACTGCCTGCTTCTGCTTTGCAAACTGTACAGCTGTAAGATACGTTTACAGCACTTAGGAAATTAGGTGAGAAGTTGCAAGGAAATGGTTTGCAAGAAACAACTGACATCCAGAAGAGAACTTTAGAGAAAAATATTTGCAATATACAAATACTTCCTTTATTTCCTTCAGGTTATTGGAATATAAAAAACCCCCCTGACTCTGGCATGCGCTACTACTCTCAGTACTAGAGCACAAGCTCTCCAAACTGTGCGCTGCTACTCACACTGTAATTCAGATGCATCCCAGGACCCGTCTATGCTACACAACACCTCTTTTTGACAATTTCTCAGCTAACCTTTGAAGAGCTCTGAGCGTTTCTGTACCTCTTGTTGTGTCATTACCTGTATCAACGATCTGGCATCATCCACTCTGTCTGCAGTGACATACTGAAGGAAAAGATCTGTGACAGGTCTGTAAATTCCAAACTGACTGGCCAGTCGTTCTGCCATTGCACCAACTGCAAAATGATGGGTACATAAGGAAAATCTGTGATTGAAAAGCCACTTTTGTAAACTTCACAGGCATGATTTACGCTGACTGAGCAGATTTTACATGTAATAGCTCCTTCATAACACCTCTGTCGAGAAAGAATATTTAAATATCATTGCAATTAACTTACATTTTTCCAAAGCTGGTTCTAATCCTTCCTCAGACACCTTTCTTAACAAATAGGAAATATTTCTGACAGCTTGATCAGGATTCTGTGCACCAGAGATAAGCAGAGGCTCAATGTATTTCACAGCAGCATCAAGGTCATTGCTAGGAAAAGAGATTGAACTGGCTCAGTTTCTGAAATCAAGATTTCTACACATAAAGAAGCAATACATTAAAGTTTATGTTTTCTACATCAAGCTTGTATTTACCAGGAATAGTGGATGAAAAAATATTGACAAAAAAAATTTACTTTGTTCAGATATCATAAAAGTGAAACAGTTTATGACTGAATGAATAAATCAATTAAAAATAATTTTTAATGGCCTTTGACCTGTACAAAGTTTAGGCATTTTGGACACACTTTTTTCCTCATTAAGAAAGAAGAGTTCAGCTTGCTGCTTTAGGAAAATGTGTCCTGCAAATCTAGAAGGCAAAATCTAAACATTAACAGAGGGTATCTGAATAATTAATGCACGCAATTTAAGTATTTTTATGCAATGCAATTAATTATTTACCTGATTTTTCCCATGCCTGCCTTTTTGGCTGCAAAAGACAGTACTAAAGGTCATTTGGTCATTACATCTAAATGCTTTTAATCTTAAGGCTTAAATATAGCAAATGCTAGTAAAATAATGCAGGAAGTATTCACCAAAGTGTAAACTCTACTTACAGCATTTTAAAAAGTTCAAATGACAACATCTCTTACCAGTCCACCCCAAAAACTACTTTAATTGAAAAAGAAAATTGAGCACAATGAATGCTTTTAGGTGAAGCAGAAATACAGCACATGTGAAAGCTATGAAAAATGCTTTGAAAACTGTATCACTAACATGGATCTGCCAATAAATGAACAAGTACTGGAAATACCTGTAAAAATATGGTTTTTTAGAGTTATCAAGGTACAGATTGCATGCTATTTAAGAATATATAGGGTGCATATTATATACACTGCTAAGTCTTTTCATACATCTAGTTAGTTTTGGTATGGGAAAAGTTGATGCTCTACCTGCATACAACAATTTCTTTATTTATGCCTGTCACCTATCTCCATCTTAAGAACACAGCCTGACTTTGAAACACTTTCATGACACAGAAACATAGCAAAATATGCAGCTTATAGGACAAATAATGAAGTGTCTCTCCCATCTGAAGCGTTTCATTTATGTACAAGTCCATGCACTAGAACTGTGTGCCAAGGACCACTCGGATCTGCTTCCTGTGGCCTGGCATGCCTGAGGCAATCAGGAATCTGTCATGCACTACAAAGGTCTACAGCTTTCCTGCCAAGTCAGGCACAGGAGGTCCACCTGACAAAACTAGTTTGAAATAAAATAACAGAATACGTAGGATTCCTGAAAATCGGTTCCTGCAAAGTAGATTTGAGAAGCTGACAATGCCCTTTCTCCTCCAAGTGCTTCCCCATGCAGTTTCACACAAAGGATAAACTAGCACAGTACCAACACATCAACTAAACCAGAAATGCAAGGCAGAGCACAATACTGAATTAAACAGCTGAATCAAAGGCAACTTAAAAGTGAGGGGATAATTACGATAACTAAACTGTGGCCTAAAGCATCAGCCAAGCTTTTATAATTCTTACCAAAAAAACCCCACGGAAAGACCCCACTCCACAGATACACATCTGGCTTCCACATTTCGAAGGTAAAGACAGTAGTATTTCAAGAATATTTCGTCAGTTCAACTACTGGAACAGGTAGTAGATTTTTGTTTCCAAACAAAATTATATATATAGGCATAATCTCTGGGTGCTAAGTTCAATGAAGTAATTCCATTTTACCTTCAGATTTCATAGAGGTGTTGATGTAACACCAAGGAAACACTTTACACGCAGATTAGAATGAAGGTATCAAAAGCTAAATTACAGCACCAAAGAAGACGTTACATTCCTCCAAATGCTTCACACTTACTATCCCTGTATTTCATTAAATTATTTACAACCCCAAATGTGTTTGGGAGACAATACCAGAACAGAACCACACAGCATGCTCAACTACAATTTTAACATCTGGGACACTGTAAAAATGGAAACTGAATGAAACAGATAATGCAAGAGATTTCCCACTACTCCGCAGAAAAGAATTAAATACACAGTCCTACAAATACTTACCTTTTAGTATGAGCCAATGCAATAGCATTAGGCATTAGTGAGTCAGATAAACCAAGTGATTTTGTGACATCTCCCAGGATGTTTTCAAGTACTTGCAAGTTCTTTATATCTCCTTTTTCTGCCAGGGCCTGAATGAGAGCAGTAACTGCTGGTCTAGTGGGCAACACGCCACTGTCAAGCATTCCTTTTAAAACAGCCAAGGCTTCTAACAATGGTAAAGAAAGAAGGGAAACAGAAATCAAACTTTAGTTAAGAAAGCAACCATACTGCTGGCATCATTAATCTTACCCTTTTAAAAATATGTACAGAAAAAAAATTCTTTAAGCCCTGCAATCACCATAGTGAATTCTAACTTGAATACATATACACAAATAAAAACTTTCAACAATAATTTAGGTTGAAAGGCTGCAATATCTTATAATAAGAAGTATTAAGCTACTTTCAACATTGAAATAGTTTGTTTGTAACCAGCTCAAGGAATGCAGCTGGGTCATAAATATCCTCTCTTATGACTTTAAAGTCCTGACTCTTTTTTTCCTCCAAACTGCAATTTTCTCTACTAAAAACCAAAAAATTTGCATCTTTAAGAATAAATATAGTTCAAAAATGTAGTTCATTATTGAAACTGCTGAAGTATAATACTGAAATTTCTCTTTTTAAGTGTATAACAAAACTTTGTTTGCCAAAATTTTTAAATAGAAGTATGGGACACAAGTCTCCTTACAAGAACAAAAACTGAGAACTCAACACTCACCTCAAAAACTCCTAAGATTATAGCAATTACATATGTTAAAAACACACAAGGTCAATCTCCTGTCCATCTGCCACAAATTCCCCAAACCCACAGCAGATGAAGCCACCCCCGTTTCTCCAAGCAGAATTCTTGTCAATTTACGTTATCCATGAGCAAACACACACAGAAAGACATGCCCCTCTGGTAAAAATCTCTTACTCCTTACCAGCATAGGCAGGATTAATCACAGATGATAATTATAATACCAAGGGATAACACTTCTAGCATAACATACACCCACATGAACTCCACAGCACTGCCATTCCAATTCAATATACAGGTACTGCAGAAACCGAGTATTACCCTTTATATGACAGGAAGAAGAAACATCCTGTATGCCTAGCCTTCCTTCACAGGAAATTTTCTTTCTGTCCCACATTCTTCTTTTTAGGGAAAAAAAAGAGCAATGTATGGGGGGCAAGATTCACAACATTTAAAAAGCAATCTCAGAACAGATGCCAAGTTCAAATTCTCTCCTGCCTATAGGTGTGGACCTCCCTCTAGCATGCAGCACAACCAGCCTTCTCAAGAACGAGGACAGAGAAAGATTGGAAGGCTGCACATGTGCAGCACTGCTGCAAGAAATTGGGTACTCGAGGCATAGTGGATAACTCTGTAGGTAACTATATGCTTGTGAAAACCAACCATTCGTCTTTCAAAATGTTTCCTATAAATTCTGCAAATTTCCTACCATGAAACCGACTCTTGAAAGTAGCCTGGGTTTTATGAAGTTCTTGCTAGAAGGTATCAGAGCTCTTAGGACTATACTTAGGGGCCTCCATAAAACCTTTTAACTATACCACATTACACAGTAAAGAATGTTGATGAACTAAATGAGGTATGCAAGTGGTAAAGCACGCAGGTTTTACACAAGGGAAAGCCATCACAGGATGCAGGTCAGATGGAGCTCACCAAAAAAAGACTACAAAAGCACCATGCCCAAAAACGTTTTGGGTAATCTACGAGCCTTAGAAAATGACCACTATGGCTGAAATATTTAGTAGTTTGCATTTTCAAGGCTTCACTTAGACAAAGGCAAGTAGTATCTTTCAAATTAAAACAGAAACAAGGATCAAGAGTGACTACTCAATGAGACTGTCAGAGTAAAGCTTCTTCAATGCACAAGACAAAAGAAAATAAAATTTTGCAAAGTAATGCAATTCCAGAGACTCCTTGAGAAACTCTGCATTGTGCAAAAAGAAGATTTTTAGAAGGAAGAGGGTTGATGTGGCAGAGAATTTAGTATGCTAGCTAGCCATATAGTTTGTTCAACAGACTGGCAGAATATAGAAACATCACTGATGTTCAAAAGAAGGGAAGAATTTTGGTGTGCAGTATTCAGGAAGAACTGGTAAAACTTCATGGCATATTGGAGAAGAAAACAGAGAAGATTTATTATAATAAAATCAGACAGGAAAGTCATGTGAAGGCCTTGAAAGCTGCAAAGAAAGATCTGCCAATAGCAAAAGGAGCAATGGCATTCACCACAAACACTTCAGTGGATGACACTTGGCAATGATGTTAAACTGGAGACTGAATGAGGAAGGCACTGGAAAGAAGGCAAGTTTGTCAGCCACAGGAAAGAAGGAGTACAAGTGAGAAGAAGTGTCTAAATGCTCATCTTGAGTATTTTAATGTAGCTGATGTTACATGGGTATGGGTTATTAGTACAGCTATGCATAATGGAATGAAATAAAATGTAATGATGGCACGATCAAAAACGGGTTTTCTGGTAGGCCTTGTAAACCCAACACAAATAATACATTTAATTTGTACATAGTTGCTTTAAAGCTTAAACGTACTGACAAAAATATGTATCAACATTGTACTTAGACTTGCATGGGGATAAAAGACATTGCCCTGCATGTAAAACTACCTGCATGCAGAGTTTTCCCCTTGCACAAGAGTTCTACAGCACAACTAAATAAGTTAGATGTAACAGTGTGGAACTGATCTCTAGGCTGCAAAGCAACCAATGCTGAGAACTAAAATAAAACAACCGTAAACTTCATGCCCCATCTTGTTGGGTACCCTTCATACTCTTCAGCCACCATTTTTTTCACTATCATCATTGTTACATTAAAAAGAAAACCAGAGTATTTTGTTACCGTTGGTATTGAGAACTATTAAAAAGTATTTGATTAAGTTTTTAAATCAATATTATAATCATTTAGTTCACAATCATGCACATTTAACAGTCAATTTAACTCATCTGGTATCCCACACAACCAACACAATATGCAAGAAACAACTGCTGGGAATTGTTTCAGATGCTCTAAAGTATGTTAATTTCCAAAGCAAAATGACTTGTGCTGTGAATTTTAACGCACTTGAAAGCCTGTACTTTCTCTCGTTCTGGAGCACAAATTTTGCATGTCTGAAGAGCTGTGATTCATCTTAAGAAAACCCATCTTGTGTTAAATGGAATGGAAACTGGACTAAGTGGTCAAATGACAAGTACATTCATATTCAAGCTGTATTATAAATGCATGTACAGTAATTTACGTCTCTCAGCTACCACAAAAGGCTCTTGATAAGCAGGTAATTTGCTAAATGGACTCCTTTATCCAAGTATTCGAAGGGCGTTACAAGAAAAATCTGCAGAGGCATTAATGTGACGTAAAGGTCAAGCATTGTGACATACCTTTCAAATAATCCCGCCTAACTTGCGATATGATGAGGAGGCTGCTGGCAGCACTGTTCAGTGTGAAGCCCTTGATGTGGGTCTCAGCACTAAAAGAAGCAGACATTTAGAAAGGAATTACTGACATGCTTCTGATACGATAATAAATGGTTGAGCACCAAGGTGAAATTATAAAAACTACTGTTCGTATGTTAAAAATATTGCTGCAAAATATCGACCTGGAGACAGCTTTTGTGTTATCCTGTCAATGGTTATAGAAGGATAATTTTTTTTGCATTCTGACAGATGACAAAGTTGGAAGTGAGCAACAAAAGAAACAAAGTACAAGATTTTTTTTAAACAATCGGTTCAGATTCTTGAATGCTGACATATTAGATGACTAAAATAACTGCATGCCCTGCATTGTTCTGTTGTATCCTAAGCTGGATACTTTTTCTTCTTTTTTCAATAGTCACCATAATTATAAAATATAAAACTATTCTTTCAGCAATAAAAATGAAACATTTATTTTCAGCACTGTATATTTTAAACATAAACTAAAGCATATTATGAACTAACACCATATCATTTGGTTGATTAATTTTCAAATTTCTGTCATCTAGATGTATACAGGTTTTAAAGTGAACATCCTACATTTGCTGCCTTAGCCACATTAAAATTGTATTTCGCTTATCAATTCCTTATCTCCTGTAATACAAAACTTCATGTATGTACAGCAAAGAGTCTTTACTTTAGTAACCCTGCTAAAGCTTTTCTAACACTCTGGAAATTAGTCAAGAGAGACTAACCAGCAATCACATTGGTCTCATACTACAAAATGTTCCTACTCCTAAATGACATGTAGCCAAGCCCCGTTTTTAATATATAAGGATAACTTTACAAATGTTCATTTCTAGATTACAAAATCTCTACAGAGCAAAGGGGGGCAATGCCATTTACCATATCAGCAATCAAGATAACCCTCAGTGATCATCTTGTGGCAAACAACTGAGCAGCCTACCTACTTGAACTTAGGGGCTGAGCGGATTGGGAGGTAAGCAGGGTCATTGCTAAATTGTTCTCCTCAATCCCAAGAAAATCCTTCACATTGCACACAATATGACTATCCTCTCAGTCACTTTCAGCCTCCCAGGCTCACAAATGCAGTCACTGGACTCAGGATTTTCTTACTCTCCCAACCAATCCCCTTAATCCCTGCCTAAGCACCCACTGCTCAGTTCCGCCTTTTTTTTTTCCTTTGTCCCATCTGTCAAAGCCCTTAAGTCAACAATTCATGCATGAGACTGTAAATTACATTTAACAAAGGATTTACTTTCTCCAATCTTCCAATCTTTAGTGTGATTAAATAGATGTTAGCTACTATTACAGAACTAATCCATCATTCCAATACTCCTAAATTTCTATTTAAAACTTCTTGGACTAAATGCACTAAATATTCCTCAAAACAGTTCTGGAACGTGAAAGCAACTACACTTGGGGTTGACCAACAGATCAGTAATCTTCTGGGTTGTCTGGTGTTTGTTTTTTTCAAATGCACTGTAGGAGTGCTATTTACTTCTCCCACATCGCTTTCTCATGGAAGTTTCTCAGTTCTGGTAATGGGGGATGTTTTGAAGTTATTGGACATTTCTAAATTTTAAAAAAAGTAGGTTTTTTGTTGCCTATGCTAATGTGCACAGTAAGAGTCTCTACGTATTATTTACCTTTCAAATTTGGCTTTAAGCAGTAAAAAGAGTAATATGTATCTAAATGAAGGGAGCTTTCCTGCATTTTATGAAAACATTAGGAGCTGCACAAGTTTCAGGCCATCACACACATTTAGGCTTTGTAGGAGTAATCTCTTTTTAGCATGAGGCTGGAAAAGTTGTGAAGCATCCAGAAATGTGTGTGAAACACACAGATTTGCTATTCCTCAATCATAGGAACACACACAATCACTTTCTCTTATTTCAGTGAATTACTTAGAACTTACAAGCTTTTAAAAATGCTTAATATAAGCACCATTTTGTTACTAGAAAAAAAGACACACAGATACACCATGAACACAACAAATATGAAGTCTTTTCTGTCTTGATGCAACAGTGAGCTGTTAGAAGCTTCTCAGAGTGTCACTATTTGGCATTTCTATGCTACGAGATGGAGTAGGGGAGTTGTAAAAAGCACAGGAGTTATGTTCATGGCTGTAACCAAGAAGTTAACCAGTAACCAAGAAGAAAACCTCTAATAAAATCCTATTAATTTACTCATAAATATCTCAAACTTCAGAGGTTTAATGCACCTCCGACCTTTTCAGTTTTTCAAATTATTTTTCTTCCTGAATTTTGAATTTACATACTACAACACATATCTAAAGTGACAATTCTGAATCCCTGAAATACTAGGAACAAGCCACCACCTTTTTTCTTCTAATCTGCAAATTACTGGTAATATGCACTACTTTGTGCATCTTCCTTACAACTGTGTTTGAACTGTAGAGCCAGGAAGCAGTCATGTTTCAAGCTTCTTCCCTGAAGAACCTTTCAATACATCTTTAGATAATTGAGTATCTTCTGTGAAACAAACTACCTAAATTTTATCAGTGTTCTTTGTACTCCCTAAAACATCTTTTATTTGCAAAGATTTATCAGTTACTTGCATTACAGGGAGATCAATTTGATAAACTGATTTAGTTTTCCCTTGATATAAGCTATATATCCTGCAAGCACAAACATTACTTATTATAAAACTCAGTTGCTGAGAGCTATTTGAAAATGAACTATTTGTTCTTCTGAATGCAGAACTCAAACACTTTTTCAATGAAAGACATTCCTCCAGTCTAAACACTTTTAAAGAAAACATTAAAATAATCAATATCATCTTACACTAGACTGTTCCTGGACATCAGAAACTAAGTTGGCTCTAAAAATTATTAGCTTTTCTTACAATACTCTATGCATTAGGTAATTTACCTACAGCCACTTTTAAATTCACTGTATTCATTCAGTGAGCACACTTGATGACAACCATTGGTCTTGTTTTAGTTACAGAAACTGAAAGATTTAAAATCCTTAAACTTAAATTCTTGTTCTTCTTAACTCTCCATTGACAAGTGACAACGCTTTAAAGCCTAAAACCTGACCAGAACACATGTTACAGGCAATAATTAAAGCAAGTGTCGTACCATACAACTCACTAAAGGTTAATTCAATTCCATTCCTTGTAATAATACAGGACAGCAGGTTGGATTTATTTCAGAAGTGTAAGAGTTGGATCTAAGGTTTATGGTCTCTCCTAGCCATTGGCATCACAGTCAAATGTACCATTTTGCATTTGGCAGGCAGCCAGCTGCCAGGGAGTGTGGGCAGGGTAAGACAGCAGCAGGGACAGGCATTCAGGGGAAGGCTCACGGGCAGCGAAGTGAAGGAAACTTGTCTGTTTGGATATTGCTCTAAAGAGGAAAAGGCAGACTGCCAGAAGGGTAGACTTTCAGCTCTGATGCCAAGTACATTTGTTCAGATTGTTATTTGAAATGAGTTATTAGCAATACACACTGTCACTCTAGTACCTTTTAAAAAATGTGGCATATCGCCCTATGAAACGCTGGTGTATTTCTTACCACTCTCCTAATCACTAGTCAGGACCTGTTTTCCCATTAGAAGATAAGGACTCACCTGAAAATGATCCAGAAATTATTTAAACCCTCTCTCTGAGCCAATAAAAATCCCCCAAACAAAGAAAAGCCTTACATGCGTTTCACGTCGAGGGCTTCATCAAGACAATTCTGTGCTAACAATGCTTTTACAAGGACATCACAGCAACGATAATGAGACTCATCCTTCTGTTGCATTGTCCTGAAAATACTGTAGGCCTCTAAAAAAGAGTAAGAAAGCCAAAAGGAAATGTCATATTGCAAGAATGTTGATCACAGAAAGAAATCACCTAATCTTTGAAAAAGGTCCATCTTAAATCTATTTATCCTTTGCTTACACCTTTAAGCCCGAAGCGGCAGATCACAGCTTGTTCAAAACTGCCCGTGTACAACAATCAACACACACTTCCACAGGAGAAAAAGTTTGCTACTGCTCCTCCTTTATATGTGGCTGTTGCTTCAATACCAACATAGCTGGTTAGAAGGGGAAGACTCAGGATTTTTAAAGCAACACCTAATTCTGGGGTATGCAGTTACAGTGTCTGGTGCATGATCACAACAGCATTTAACAAATAATATAGGAGGCGATTCCAATATGGGGAGATCAAATTATTTGGCTACGACAAGATTTATACTAAACATACAATTTACAAATATACAGATATTTAGCAAGTAAACTACACTGCATTTGTTTGACTGATTAACAGTTTTATTTCATGCATTCACAATAACTGTCAGTGTATGAAAAGATGTTACCAAAAAGGGGGAAAAAATGATAAGCACACTTTTCAGTCATTTATTTTTCTGAAACAAGATTATGCAGCTATAAACATGCAGCTAGAACTGCCATCCACACTGTAACATATGCTAGAAAGCTGTGTTAAGAACCACAAATGATCTTTTACATCTCAACTGTGATTGCACTTTTCTTTTAATGACTCATGAAACAATCCCTTTGCTAATTCAAATCACAGCCACAATAACCTTTAAAACTTATCAGAAATAGTTGGACTATCACCACAAATTTCACAGCTAAGCATTAAGCTTTTTTCTTATACTTTGAAAGTCAAGATGAAGACAACTCATTTGAATCTTAATGTCTTAAGAAGCATCACACTAATTGCAATTAGTACAGTGTGCTGTGGAATTTTAATCAAAACTGTTGGTATGCCTTTCAGTTTGCATCTTAAACTTCTTCAGCCAAAAAGTGTACACAAAACCTCCTGAAATGTAGGCACAGAAACGGCTATGCATAAGATTTATTATTTACATCACACAAACTCCTACACCAAGTTAATAATTACAATTACCATGGCCATTCATAATCTACTTATTGCTTGAACCTATGTTAAATATACATATATAAACAGAGATAAAGGATGACAGCATCTTAGTAAAAAATCAAATTCATTTCTGTGCATTTGAGTTTCATGTACACAAGAGCCTGACATGAAAGCCTGACCTTACAAGAGTGATTGCATCGTCAACCAAAAGAGCAATGAAACAACAGGATCACACAAGAAAGGCCCTGAAATCCTCCACCACTTTTACTTAGAGGTCTGAAGTTAGTTTGGCCTGCAGCAATGTGCTGAACTCTCTTGCTTGCTCAGATGCTGATCACTAGCACTCATAGTGTTCAAGTTCAAATTCAGTGGCAAAACATTTCTCCTTCCACTGTTCTGAAATCTGAGGTACCAGTAGACTACCAACTGCATTCAACAAGAACAATACACCTCTGACTGGTATCATCTGCTACAAATGCAACTATTGATTTACAAAAATGTAGCTGACTGGTGATAGGTTTGGTCTTTCTGCTCGTAAATGCCTGTTTGAATTGTATTTTTTTAAGGGCAAAAACTCCTTATGTTTAGAGACTTCTACAAAAGCTCTGCTGTCTTCAGACTGAACTAGGACTTCACCCTGTGTTTAAATATTGCTTTCATCAGTTGGATACAGAAATTGACCTTGCCACTAGTGGCCAAGATGTCAAGCATATGTTACCATCAATTATCACAGTCCATAAAATGTAAGATCTCCTTCCACAAGGAAATGTATTTATTTTTTAATTTTTTTTTGGTAATGACTAGTTCAATGAAGAATTAAAAATCTTTGTATCAGTTTTGTTGTGTATGTCAGTCCTAACCTTGGAATGCTTATCCTATTCAGATTATTTTCTTAACTTCATTTTGTATCTCTGCAAGTAGCATGTTTGAAGTACACCTAGCTCAATCTTGAATTGAGACATATGCCTGATCAAGTATTATCAGCTTATTACTTCCTCAGATGGCATCTAAAATTATTAAAATATATTAGCATTCAAAAGAGAAATTTCTTGGTTTCAAAATCATACTGTGTTATACCAGCTATTTCAAGTAGAAAGATTTGTTAGAAAAGTGACAACTTGCCAAGAAAGACTCAGTTCTCAAGACAGTCAAATCTGCTTCAGCAATTGTGACTGTTTGGGATATGTGTTACATGATCCCCTAGAGTCAAGTTCTCACACTGAGGAATCAAGACAAAAATGAAAATATGACTTTGCATAAATCAAGCATTTTGGAGAATAGGTTATCAAAACGTGTCAGACTTGGTAAGTTCATTGAATAGTTACATAACTAGATTGAGTTAATCTTTTTCCCATCAAAATGCTGCCCTGTTGCATTCACACCAAAATTACATGATACTGTTATATAAAAAAAGCAACAACTTAGTGTTTTTAGAGGTTTTTTTGAAGTCCAAGAGAACAGATTCCCAGGAAGACAGGAACTGTTTTCCAACATAATCTTTTTTTCCCCTTCATTCCCAATAACTCTGGAACACCTTCTCTCAAATACTACCCTTTAAATATAAGAATATGCAGAAGTGATTTACTGCTAAGTTCAATACCCAAAGTCATCATTACATTTTATATTTTTGTTTTAAACTAGTCTCCCTGCCAAGTCTAAGGCATATTTAGTTTCCTCCTGCTCTCCACTTTATCTTTTATGATACGAAAGGCACAGGACACTTTTTGTGTGAAAATGTCAAAGTGCATTCCCTTGATTTCATCTGATTTTCAATGCAAATATTTCTGCATTTCTCATTTTCTTATGAGACCCACAAGTTACCAGCATGAAGAATTTCCTGAAAACATAATGTCTGCCATGATACACGATTCTTAATTTCATATACATAACATGATATTGCACTCCCAGTATGCAGAATGTCCAAACCCAGCCTTAGACTCCTAATCTAAATAGACTGAATATTTAGACTGAATAACTCTAGATGGTAATTTCACTAACAATGTAAGTAAAATGTGTGAATGACTGATACATTCTTCTTTTAAAAACTCAGAGCTTAAAAATCTGTGTCCAACCTGTAAAATACACTGATTACACTTAGAGAAGAAAATTACTAGGTGTCTTGCATTTATAAATCTTCCTCATTCAGCAAAATTAATTTTTAAACCTATTGAATTCTATTTTCTATACTGCTTTCAAGTGACGTACCTAGCTATTTATTATAGTACAAATGAAGAAAATAAGGATTTCCAGAATATTCAAATGCTCTGCACCTTGGCAAATACTAGAAATGAACTAATTTGGACCAAGGCTCTTCTTGGTGGTGCAGAGCAATCGGACAAGAGGCAGTGGGCAGAAAGTGATGCACAGGAAGTTCCACCTAAGCATGAGGAAGAACTTCTTTACTGTGCAGGTGACTGAACACTGGAATAGATTGTCCAGAGACTGTGAAGTCTCATCACTGGAAATACTCAAGGGTCCTGTTCCATGTGCTCAAAGATGAGACCACCTGAGCAAAAAGGCTGGACCAGATGACCCACTGTGGTCCCTTCCAACCTGAGACGTTCTGGTATTCTGTGATGTCTTCCCCTTTTGCAAGGTCCAGTAAAGCTATTTCTTCTTAAGTCACCCTGCTTTGGGATGAGATGGGTAGGAATGGATTTGCAATGATTAAACATGGACTAAATCAAAGGAATTGCACATATTTCAACACTCTGCTCTTCTGTATACAAAGGCAAACATCCATGCAGAAATTAATTCTGATTTCAGCAGGGAAGTTTGCACAGAAGAGCTCTGCAGTTAACTGAAACCTTAAAATTAATGTGGAAGGGGGAAAAACCCACAGTGGATTTCAGTATACCTTTTGCTTTATTTTTCTTGCAAAGCATCCGTATTTTCATTTCTTCCCCAGTAGCAGCACTTCTGCTATCTTCAGGCCTAACCTTTAAAAGAAACAAGCACTTAAATTACTGTAATGCTACGTGCTAATGTTTTTTCAATAAGAAGAAATAGATTTGTAAGTGTTGTTAGCTAGAAAAGTTAAACTCCACTTACCTTAGGTCTCTCAAATGGAACAGCCTGACCATTTTTCTCAAATATATCAGCAAGTAAAACTAGTGTTTTCTCACGAGGAACAATATTTTCTTCTTGAATTTTAGTCCAAATAGCTTCAGCCTTCCCCCAGTCCTTGTTGCTGTCTGAAACAAGATTAAAATCTTCAGATAAAAGCACATTTAGAATACACATCCATATCTAAAGTTATTCAAAATCGTGTGTTTAATTCATCAATTAATCATGTACTTCTGCTTCATATGATCATCAATTTGAAAAGTTTTAATACATAGAGGATGCCAGAAAAAAACCCCAAGAATTATATGAATTTTCAGATAAATGAGAAATCAGCTCAAAAGTATTGCAGAAGTGATCATCCCAGCTCATCAGTTCTATCATTCTTGATTGTTAATTGAAATTTATATCTGCATCACTGTACAGAACTGCAAATAAACAGAAAGCTGGACTTCATGAGAAAAAAACAGTTAACTACCATTTGACTACCTACAGCAGGGGCTTCCTGTTGCCTTTACACTTTCTACATTTGCAGTCACCAGCTGCAAAGCAATTATGACTCTCAGACACTACTGATTTACACTCTGGTAAAAATGAGCTCTCTAAAGCAGGAACATCCTTCTCAATAAACTACCTTGGCATTTTATTCAAATCAGGTTTAGTTCTCCTACTATACACACAAATCTTGTAAATTCTTCACTGACTCTTCAAGGGTCAGTCTCTCCTCACAAGTGCACAGCAAAGGGAGAAAGGTGACATTTGAAAGTTGCAGCAATGGAGTATCTGAGAATGATCAAACTCTGAGACAGGTTGTTTAGAAAGGCTCTTTGATCTCCACTGTTGGAGGCACCCAAACCTTTACTAAACAAGGCCATGATGTGATCTGACTTTGGAACAATCCTAGCACCAGGAAACAGCCTAGGCTTAAACTCCTGAGGTTTTCTCCAGTATAAATTACTCTGCGATTCTAAAAACCCAAATGCCTTGTTTTCAACATTTTTGATTACTGCCTGGACTAGATGGTAGGTTCTTTTTTTTATATGCCTAAAACAGATCTGAAGTTATGGCTTTGGTACACGATGACAGTCCTACTGTACTTGTGCATGGGGCAGCTTTGATAGGTAATCTAAAATGGTTGAAAGCAGGATTATGCATAGCTTTTGTCTTTCATGGTGACAGAAACCCACAAATATTTTCCACTTCTTTGAATAGATGGAATTGGTTCTGTCTTCTGAAAGAAGACTGAAGATTTTGCATGACACAATTTGATGAATTGTATCTTCTTAGATTCTCTTCCTAGCAGGCACACTGTCAGACTTAGTCACTGCCAGAGGTGAACACGATGAGTGGAGAAACAGGAAGGTTCTCTCCCTGTTGAGACAAGATTGATTTTCAGGCCTACTTGATTTTTGATGGTGAACCAGTATGTGTACAGCCAGAATCAGGTAATGCTATGGTTTTCTTTGAAGCTTTCCAAGGCTTCGGGAAATGAAAAGCAGCAAAGCTCTCATAGGGTCTCTGGTCATTTTTTTGTGCAAGTCCTCATGTCTTCTCCTGCTGTGACTAAGTGCAGTGGGGAAGAGGCCTGCATCAGTAGTCCAACCCAACCAAAAATATACTTGGAGAACAGCTTAACATTACTTCAAGCTCAAAAGCAAGTTTTCCAGATATATCAAACTGCTGTAATGGCTCAATTATATATAGATGTATGTACATCCATTACCGAAGTACACAGAAATCCCTGTAATGCTTTATGTCCCAATTTACTGTTTAGTGCTCCATATCCAATAGTGCTCCATATCCAACCTTAACACAATATATTTTTTCAGTACTTTAAAATAAATCTCCTAAATTTTAATTCGTTATAATACAGTATAATACACTGAATAAGAAAACCAACATAGACTGAAAAACACAGAAAAGAAGAATGAAAACCACATAGATATGTCCTACACTAAGTCTGTAGCACAAAAATGAACTTTCAGATTTAAACGTTTCATGCCTATAAATGATGCAAAAGTTAGGTTGTGGCTAGCGAAAAATAGGTAAATTAAAAAAATATGTGCACCTTTCAGAACCAGATCCAATTACAGGAGACCCCAGATTTTTATCAGTTATGAAGATAAAAGATGAGCAGGTTTTCTTCTCTAAGCATATTGAAAGCCAAAACAGAGTTAACTTTCAAATTATAACACCAGACAACATCATGGATTGGAAAACTTGTACTACATAAGTCTATACAATATTACATACATACATACATATACACACACTACACTGTGTTCAGTTCTGCAGATGAAAAAAACCCCAAACCCTGACCTCTCCTCCCCCACAAGATGCCTCAGCAATAGTACCCAGACTAATTGTGTATCAAGACATGGCTTATCTTCAGGGTTATGTCCCATCTCCAACCACAAAGGAAAACACATTACAAACATGAAAAAGATCTCAAGCTCACTTACCATACAGTTGAAGCAGGTGGTAGTACATTTCATCTCTATCGCATTCAAATAGATTTTGAGTTAATTCTACCAACTGTTCCAAAGCTTCCAGCTTCAAAAAGAAGGAAGAACACAGTTATACTCCAGCCAAACAATTATGTTTCTATATACGTGCACATACATGCTGTGTGCATTCAGCTAAAATAATATTTCTGTTTAAGTACACACCAGCATTAAGTTCACCTCATCAGCCTGTCACCTGTCCTTTCACAAACATAAAAATCAAGCGAGAAAATACTTCAAAACAATTTTTCTTGGAACCAAATGACAGTTCCATAGAACACATCATACGAGTCACATACCTGTTTATCTAATATACACCTTTTTGCAAACCACTGCAATCTTCCAGAGTGTGCTCTCAAGCCAGGAGTCTGTAAAATATTTCCACAAGAAGAAATACATTACTGCACATAGGACATTCTATGGGAAAATAAACATAATACAGGTATTCATAATGAAAGTTCATAGCTTTTGTTTGTTTTTTGAAATCTAAATGAAACTACAAGCTCACAAATAATCATGTTAGGTTGCATTTACAAGACATAAAAATTGCAGTCATCTTATTCAAGACATTCTCCTTTTTGGTTGAACACTGCTGAGAGTTGATTTAAAATACACTTCAGATGAACTGAAATGTTAAATAACTTATCACCACATTAATAGGGCACTATTGCTGTTACCTATACTAATCCTTTGTATCACTCACGGTAAAGAATTACACCAAATGTTTCCAAACTGTCTTCACAATGATATATTTGTATTCAACACCACTGCAACGCAGCAGCTAGAAAACCATGCTTCTGAACTGCACCATCACCATTTGGTGATGCTGAAATACTGTCCAGATGCCAGGTATAGTAACTGTAAGGCAATTCCTATCCCAGAACAGAAAGCTCAAGATTTACTCTTAAGGCTAAGACACTTAAGGCTTACCCTTACACGTGTGTACACACAGGAACTGATGTGTAATTTGTCAGCATGCCACAGCTCTTTCTGTTACTTTCTCAGGTTGTGAACCTTTGCTTATTCACTCCTTTGTTGTTTCAATCAGACTGCAGCTACATTATACACATGCTCAAAGAAAAGGTTTCAAGCCTTGAAACTCTATCTGGTGTAGAAAACCACTGTGCCTTCTCCGCACCATATGCCATTCTCAGAACAGCAGTTCCTCAACTTAAATAAATTCTTAAATAAAGATAGGAAAAGTCAAATTTTTTAAAGAGACATGTCACATGTTCTACTACTCGTGTTCAACATATCTAAAAAAAGGTTACAGCAAAATGTGTGCAAAGCATCCATCATTTTTACCTCTTGGCCTTCCCTCTCACAGATCCTTGGATTTACTTCCTTTAGTCTATCTTGTTTTAGCACAAATACAATTTACAGAGTGGACTCTGCTTTTTATTTCACGTGTCCAGATTCACATTCATATAGCTCGAAGTAATTCCAAGGAAAAGTCTGTTCACCCCTACAGAGAAACGTGTTTTGACTCTTGAAGTCTTTTAGCTTTTAATATTGTAAGAAATCTCTACTGTTTAAATGTGAAGTGCAACTTTAAAAATTTGAATGCCAGTGTGCACAAAAGAGGCAGTTTGAACAAATTGCTGTGAGAAATATTAAGTTTCAGTTGCAAAACAGTGAAAGCAATTACTATTCGAAATGTGAATTTACCTTCTCTCTTTTAAACACAGATAATTTCCTTTTCCCATATTCTCCAAGTGCAAAATTATTACCCTTGCATCTTTCTGAAATAATTCAGCATACACTAGAAAAACAGCATGCAAAATTTCAGTGAAAACTCTTAAATTTTGCTAAATATATAGGAAACAGTGCTCTGCAGAGTAAATGTTAGGCCCTATAATCCTACCAATCACCCAAACCATTCTATGAAGTCAATGTAAGGTTTTGCAAAAACCAAGATGCTAACCCTACAGTTTCTCAACGTGGAGCATCTCTGTATGTTTGGGAGTATTGTTAAAATAGTCTCAGCCCAGGAGGTTACAGAAAAATAATGACTTCCCAAGTATTCAAAAGCAGTATACATAAACACAGCTTTCCAGGTGCTGCTTTTTTTTCCAACTAGTTGTTTGCCATTTTTTTTCCCCTCCCCACAGTTCCTTGTATTTATAGGTACCTGTTCAGTGCCTTTTTAAGAGCTACCAAGCAGTTTCACATAAAATATGCTGAAAACTAAGTCAAGAATTAACATCTTACACAACAGGCTCTTGATACACAACAGGCTCTTGAAAATGAAAAAAGTATGTTGCCTGCATTTGCAGCTAATCCTCTTTAGGACATGGTAAAATTCAAATGCTGAATTCACTTACAACTTCCAATATCACTGCTGATCCGAATGCCAATGAACTCAGCAGCTCGAAAGCTACAAACTTTTTATAGTAAATCCTTTACTGTTCAGAAATGATTGATGTGTCTGTCACTACAAGGACAGCTGAGTTATACAACAGATATCCTTGTGTTTCATTTTGAAATTGAGAAGTGTTTTCACATACTGCAGGTCTCAATCATCAAAAGAACATCTAGGTCAGATTAACTAAATCTCCAGGGCTTGCCTGATAGTCCATATTTGTAGCTTATCCCTTACAATCTTAGGGAATTTTAAACATTGCATTTAGCAGCAAGCAGTGTTTCTACAATACAGCAGACTAAAATAAAGAACAAAAAAATGCAAGGAATAAAGGAAAATTAAGTAAAAAACTGTTACTCTAATTACTCTTCCAAATTCCCATTTACAATTTCAATCTTGCTTGTTTCAATGGACTAAAAAAAAAAATAATCTACACTGAGTCTTAGTGGTTTCTTTGTTTCATTGGGTTTTTTTATTTGAGAGTCTCAAGCAATTATCTAGCATATAAACCAAACATGGAGGATTTCTGGCTTTTACATCCTTTTGAAATATAAACCAGTTGTACTGTACCAAATCAAACGTTGTTATTCTCTCCCTAACAGTACCTATAGAATATAAAATGTCACAAAACACAGCAATACTTCCTTTTTAATGCTCTTTCACTCTCCAACTACCTGAGTGGATCACACTGGTTCTAGTAAGTGATTTCTCTTCCATGAGCTTCTCTGGTTGCCCCTGAAACCCTGTAAGATTTGTAATTCAGAAGATCTTTTGGCAATGGGTTGCCTCCACCACGTTCTGCAGAAAACAACCATAATACGACCAACTTTTTGATTATTTTCAGCCTAACTTCTACTAGCTTCATTTGAAACCTCTAGATTTTGCATTAGAAGACAATGTACAGTTGATTTGTCTTTATTTTCTCCATTTCATACTAATTTAATGAGTAATATATAAAATAATTCCCTGTTTCTTCCCCAGGCTAAGCAGAATTCAGCTACTTCATTGTATCTCCTACAGAAATCATAGTTTTGATCAAAACTTACACATGGTGTGATTCTTGGGGTGTCCTGCACAGGGCCAGGAGTTGGACTCAATGAGCCTGATGGGCCCCTTCCAACTCAGCACATTCTGAGATGCTATGACAATTACACTTATTCCCACACCAATTCACTCACTGATTCTACACCTTCCCACACAGAAAGGAACACTAACTAGAAAGAAATAATATGCTGCATCTTTGGAAGAACTCTTGTCAAGCGGCACTCAAAAATCATGTAAATGCAACAGTCCTAACACACTGAAAGCATTTGATTTGCTCTCCTCCTTCTGAGAACCAGTCACTTCAGACAGGTGATTGAAGGGGTCCAATCAGCAGATCTTCTGTACTAACGTTTTTATTTGAGCTAATTTCTACCTATTACAGCTGAAAGAAAACAGACTGTCTGGAAAAATACTGACCTGTCAGAGAGGAATCTATTAGATGTTTTTCCAGATTTTTAAATAATGATAGAAATATTCAAATTCTGTTTACATGAGTATTCTGTAACTGCTACAGCCAATAGAGCCATACTGGTTTTTCACTTTCAAAAAACTTTTCTAACAAAAAAGTTAAATAATTTACAGAAGACATATGAAAATATTTATTTACTTCCCTCCACTTGCCTAAACCAAACTTTTTCTCTTTAAACACAAAACTTACTTACAGAGAAAACCACAAAAGACAACATACAGACCAGAAGCCCTATGTCCTGTTCAAAAAAGATGACTTTCAGCAAACTAAGAGTTGAGAACTGTCCCAGAACAGTGCCAGTTTTGCTGGCTTAGGTTGCATAACTGTTTAAGAGCCAGCAGCAGCATTTTTCATTGGGCATATATGTAATGTGAGATGGAGAGCTTCTGTTTTAACCTTCCAACACTGCACTTTCACAAACGACTACTGCGCACTGTTTGGCAAAATAATTCTTACATATACCAGTCAACTTACTCTAGCCTTTCATGACAGAACTTGACTGTGAGTAACACATCAATTCTAACTATTCAAGTTAACCCCAACCACCTTAAGTGGTTTATGTTTTCTTCAAAATGTCTGTATTTTCTTTGCAAAGTTCAATCTTTTCTTAGGTGAAACAGTTCTACTCTAATCACCAGTTCAAACGTCTTGGGAAGAAACAGCCAAATTTTATAACAGCCATTCACGTCGCACTTCCCGATGGTACTCTTTGGAAGGGTAGATCCCTTCATTCCTCTCCTTGCAGCTGAAAAAGTCAGTAATAGTAAGAGACAGCTAATGCTGCTAAAGAAAAAAGAACATTTCACGAAGAGTTACATCAGCAGCAATAACAGACTTATGCTACCAGTACCGGAACCAGTTACTGAGATTTAGATGCCAAAGCAATGTCTTGAAGGAAAATGCGTTACTTCTCCAAGCAGACAGCCTTGAGCAGACAGCTATAAGAACTGATGTATGTCATTCCTAACAGCTCTCTCCAACATAAGCGTCAGGGAAAACAGAACACTTGATGGGAAGTTCTTAATTTAAAGACGGATTTTTCCCTGATTCCACAAAAACGTCTATGGAAATCTCACAATTCAATACAGCTTTAATGAAGCCTGGGATATTTTTGCATGGCAGGTTATTTGAACAAAGTTGTTTACAACATAAATACTGGATGTTTTGCTTGAATCTCCCCCTAGGTTAAAACTTGTGGCAGAAGTCCTCACTTCTACTAAGCAGTAGGTGCACTTCCTAATCAAAAAGTTAGAAGAACATACAGATATAAAATTTCTGTACCTTATGTAGCCATATTAGTCTAGTTGTTAGATAAGATGGTTAAAATTATTTTACACTTCTACTCCGTTTTTTTTTTCTCTTGCTAAACATTCCTTTACTTTCAAATAATTATGCATTAGGTTTTTTTAAAATACAAATTAATACCCTTACATTATTTTCAAAAATAATCTTACATCTTGAGTTCATATGTATGTAAGTATACCACTTTGCTGTATTTGCTGCATTTCTCCCACTATAGTCTTCATAGCAAAGTATAAGTGAAGCATCATTGTCAAATACACAGAAAAAA
This sequence comes from Lycocorax pyrrhopterus obiensis, assembly GCA_014706295.1. Taxonomy (NCBI): domain Eukaryota; kingdom Metazoa; phylum Chordata; class Aves; order Passeriformes; family Paradisaeidae; genus Lycocorax; species Lycocorax pyrrhopterus. The sequence continues at coordinate 26,032,084 of JACSVZ010000004.1, forward strand.
GAAAACTATTTTGATTATTGGCTCTGAACTTTTATGCAATAATCCAGAAGCTCACAAAAGATCCAGCTTTAGAGACTGAAGGATCTAAAAATAATCTGTGCATCAAAAAGCATCTTTCCTGTTGCAATCATACCAACTGTCTAATAAAATATATTAGTGCTCTCCTAGCTCAGCTTGCCTTTAAGTCATTGCGCTACCAGGATGACATTACAGCTACGGCTGTTTATGGCTAGCAGCAGAAGCAATACTTTTTCTACAAGTTCATTTTCCACTTTGAAAGAAGCTTAGTTCTCATTGATTTCAAAAATGTTTTCTTTGGTGACGGCATAGAAAGATACCCTCACTCACTTTACTCTTGATAAACAAAAAACCCTTGCAAACTCTCAAAAAAAGAGTAATTCCTTTTCTTTTTTATAAGCAATTTTGCCCAGAAATAAATACAACTAAACAAAATACAACCCCCATAATACTGATTTCTTCAAAAAGAAACTCATCTAAAATATGTGAACTCTTGTTCAACTTTCTGGGCAAGGGGTAACTGCATGTAAGCTTGAACACAAATATATCTGTACCTTCAATATGTTTATTTTTCATGTTTGATTATGAGGGCAAGTACTCTAAGGCAGTACTGGAATATTGAAACTTATGAGTTGCTCCACTGCAAGTCATGCCTTCAAAACCTACTCAGTTACAGTGTATTTAATATTTTAGTTGCAGTACCAGATATTTAATGAAAGGGATACATGTCTACACATCTATCCTCGCTAACTCTTCTCCTGGAACTGATTAGAATTCAAGCTCATGCTCTCCTTTCTGCATATCCTACAGTAACACAAGGAAGCAGCCACTCGACTTCTACTAGGTCAATTTTTATGTAAAAAGCAGCAGTAGTTCACAATAAGAAAATACAAAGCTTACAGTCTCCACTGGGAAAGTTTGTACTGTTGGTTTGTGGCTTTTTTCTTCCTAAGTATGTATTTGCTTCAAAGCTTCTGTCAGTTTCACAGTTCACTGACTTTACTAACACAAGTATCTGTTGAGTAAATACTCATGATTCTATTCATTTCACTTGAAAGAGGAATATATGCTGCTTTATGTTAGGCAAACATTGAGAAAAATGTAAGGAAACTTGATTATTTTCCAAAATTACCAAAATAAAAATATGAGAGCTTTACAACTTTATCAATACTCAAGACAACTGTAACTAATGTACATTTAATCAATATTGGAATATTCCATATTTTCAGATAAATTTCATACTTCCAAGATAAATTATACAGTGAAATATTATTACAAAAAAAAAATCAGTAGACAAGTCACAACAATAATCACACTGGAAGAAAAGGTGACATAAAAAACACACAAAAACCCTGCTTAAAATAAAGTTCTCAAGGATATCCTAGACTTAAAACAGAGCAAAAATTTGCTTCTGGCCTTGTAATGCGGTTTTACAGTGTATGATGAACGAAAAAAAAAAAAGCATTATAAACCTCTTCCTTCTAACACAAAGTCCCTGGAGCTAAGAAAAGATGCACAGCTCTCGCCATAATCCCACATTCTGAACACATTACCCTCTGCCTTTCGGGAAGGAATTTTTTCAGTAGTCATCTCCTTTACCAAATTTACTTATTTGAAATATACCCCTTCCCTTTAAGAAATGAATACTTAAGAGCTTCTAAATAACGTGCACTGAACTAGTAAGCACCCCTTTTTAAATTAACCCACATACATTCATGCATGGAAAGAAAATCCAAGTTCACTAATAACTAACTGTATCAGAGTCCAGTTTCAGAACGAGAAGTAATGATTTCATTGGACTAATAGGATTCAATAGTAATAATTTTAAAAATTAATCATTTCTTGTAATTACAGGGCTTGCATGCTTAAAAGCTCTTCAGCCTTTCCCCTCCCTCTCAGTTGTATACAGTTACTCTAATAAAAGCTATCACACCCCCTACGAACTATTCCTAAATCTCAGACCACCATTATCTAATACAATTTTGTTCACAAACATTTAAATTTTCTTTTAATCACCTCCACTCTTTTCTCAACAGGACCAAAAATAAGTCTTTGTAAATAAATTCAGACACTAGATATAACCATCACTAAATTACACATAACCCCTGCACCGCCCCCGCTTCCCCAATCCTGCTGTCACAAATCAAGAAAGCATCTTCTCCTGGTAGTTTATCTCCAGCATAAAATCAGCAGGACTCAATTTTATGATGCAGACTCTTAAAAAAAGCAATCTGGATGAAAGAAGGTTGTAATCTCTCAATATCATGTAGAAATATTCTCATTGTTTTTATGGTAGATTAAATCCAATGGCAACTGGTATCTTGAGGTCTGCTGACAGTGGATGTCACAATTCTTTGCTTAAATCTATCTACCTCCTAAATTAACTTGACATCTGTTGATAGATATATTCCTGTACACTAAACTCACCCAAAACAGTTCTTTTGTCAGGTCCCACATTTCAGCAGCAAATGCCTTTTCTTGCATTTATTCACATTAAACTATTTCACAACCATTTGTCCCTGAATTCTTCACACTAATGTCTTGAGATATGTGGGATATGGTATAATAAATTTAATTATTAAATATAAACAACATATTTAGTATGAGAGTAGATAAAGACAGTATCACACTTGATTAAAATCTGCTTAAAAGAATTCTGAAGCTGTGCACTATCCATGGCTATTTTCAAAGAAGGCTCCTCTAGTGGAAGCAAACCATAGAGATCGGAACTTCTACCGAAAAATTCTGCCATACAGTTCTGAGATCTTTCTTTGTGTTCCAATCCTCCTTGCCTTCATTTCCAGCAAAAACAAAACCAGAGCAGCAGTAAGAGCTTTTACTCTTTCATTGAAGGAGCAAATTAACAGCTGTTGTTTTAAAAGCTGATGTGATTTGATCTAGAAAGATTTTGAGAAGTATCTGTCAAAGAACACAAAGACAGTGGAACACTGCTACCAACTCCAACTTCCTGTCAGAGGAGTCCATAAGCTCCCAACTGAAAGTGCCAGTGACCTGATACCTTTCTGAACATGGTGCTTGTTTTGGTTTATTTAGATAAGCATTTTGCTGTACGATGAAACTTCATTTAAGGTGCAATGATTTTATAGATACAGTGCAGAAATGGATTTAACATCCATTTAATACCTTGCGTATTCACAGGAACAAAGCGTTCATTTCTGCTTCATGAAAACATGGTTCAGACTTTCACTAAGCAGATTTATAGATGGGCTTTGCTTGACCCTCTGCTGCAGGACTGTTACAGTACTGAACGAGACACAAATCTTTTCAGAAAAAGCCAAGAGTGGGCATGGGGGCTTCATTACACACTGATTCAGTGAGTATTTTAATAGCTGCATTCTGCATGCATAAATGAAGGAAAAAGGGTGAGTCCAGAAATATTCAACCATCATGAATGTAAAACAGCTTCAAGTTATGAGATCTTGGTGAAAGGTTCAGAGATGACCAAAAAATTAAATCCAACAAAAATGGCAGACATCAACTATATTTTAACTACCGTAAGCAGTGAAATCTGTAAACCTCCATGCAGCATGAGAACAGAGCAACAGGTGAAAGGGGGAATAAATAAATTCCTCCAAGGTGGTGTAACATTCCCTTTTTCACTCCTACTCTTCGGGATGACCTTCACATTAGTACAGCTCTTAAGCATGTGCTTAATAAAGTGGCAATCAACAACTGAGTAAACAAAAGGGACTTTTAACTGTCCAGTACAGGCAACAGGTAAGAAGCTGAGAGATCTGGGGGACGAGGCTCTAAAAAATTCTTTTACCATTTATATACCAGACTTAGAAGAATGTAAGGCCAAACAATTCTTCTAGATTCTCTGATCTACTACCTAAAGCAACACATAATTATGTAAGACCTCTCTGCAGGAGGAGATCTGATTAAATATTTTTGAAATGAGGAAACGTTTTATAAGACAGGCAAAGAAAATATTTTTCCAAAAGGTACATTTTCCCTAATCCTATTTATTGAAAATTCACATCCCTTTCTTTTAGCCTACATTAGTTTTAATGTAGTTTAGCTTAGTTAAAAGCAAAACATACTGACCTAATTTTCTTCCTTTTTTCTTTATGAAAAACAAAATTCAAGGACAAAAGGCAATTAAGCTGCCTTTCTAAGCAAGGGAAAAAATCCTAAGTAGCCAGAGCTAGATTTGATGACATAGAAGTCATGCTGTGCCAATCCAAGGGAAAGCAAGCTAGTATGTGACCTTGTGGTAAGGGGCAACAAGAAAGATGTGCCAACTTTGTTCTGACATGATCATCTTTGAAGGACTCAAGACAAAAGCTAGCTTATCAGTTGAGGTGCAATTAAGAAGACTAAATCATGTCTTGATGTACTACAGCAGCCATTGGTAGAACTTATTTTCAGTGTAAAGCAAAACAGCATCTACCAGCACAACTCTGGGGGCTCGGGAATCTCCAGGCACAGCTAGAATAAAATAGACTTTACAGAGCAGCCAAGGCTACCTTATTTGGAGCTATTGTCTCTGAGGACAAGACTTTCGAATGCTTAAACAAGGCAGTCCAGCAACACTGCAAACTATTAACTTATCACAGAAACCCCATGATGCCTCAGAAACTGCATTTCCCCCGCCAGTCTTCTCAACCACAGCTTCTCTTCCAGACACCATCGCCTCAGAAGAGGCTCACACTACCAAACTACCACATGCTTCAGTCTAGCTGTTCTAGCATTGGTCAGACAAATTCTTTGCCTCATCTCCTTTCTACTGCCTTTTCCTTGTCTCTCACAGCCTCATTCTCAGATTAGTCTTGCTCTTCTTCCACCAAGCAGATGAGGCCCAGACCTTTCAGCTTTCTCGTTACAGCATGATCTTGCATATATATGCATTCACAATACACTTGAGGCCAGATAATGTAACATACACAAGTCTGACCTGATTTTTATAATCTCTCTCAAATCTTATCCTTTGTCCTTTCCCAGTATTGTCACCTGCCCTCATTTTACCAAAGATGTGAGATTTAAGAGCTATTTTTTCATTCCTGGGGCTTTAAGTCCCAAGTTTTTCAAAGCAGCACTTGTCACTAAGTTTCATATAAGCATCTAGTGTACCCCTAATTTCTAAAAATAGCAAGAGCAAGCAGAGGCAGTGGTCTCCAATGAGTAAAAATCCCATTTAAGCAACCACATCCTGCACAGTCTTCATTTCCTTAGCTCCTAAGGATTTTTTTTCCAGCTTCATTACTACCCTTTTAGATACTCTTTATTAATTCCATAGATGCTTTCAAAACAAACAATATCACTAAAATTAACTGACCATCATAACCAGCAATACTTGATTAAAGTACATGCTTAAAGGTACATGCAACAGCATCTAAAAGAGAAAGTGGCACAACCAATCTCCTTCACCGAATATTATTTCACAAGCAAAGAAAATAGAAAAATAATCTGAGATGACCATCAAGAGAAGTAATTTAGTCACAAAACCCACTGGACTAGAGAAAGAATACACATGCACCTCATACTCCATCTTCCACATTATACTGATTAAGGCTTTGACTTCCCAACAAACAAAAAAAGCAAATAGGAACTTGCTTATGTTTTAAAACAACACAAACAATTCTCTTCTTCAGAAAAATATAAATTTTAAGATTTCTGTCCTCCCCTTTTGGAAACAATTTCTTTGAAAATACTTAACATATTGTGACATAACAAAAGCATACTTAAAATACTATGCACCATATAGTAATTGATTTTGTGACATCTTTTCCACTAGTAAAATACAGGCAATATTATTCCTAGCTAAATTCCTATACTACTGAAAATTCTGGAATTTAAGCCACCTCTTCCTCAACAGCATAAACAAAGCTCTAGTTCATACTTCATAGAAGTTAGGTAAAAATACTTTAACCAGCATAAAAGGCAGGAAGACTTCCATTTAATCTCCAGATATCTGGTGTTCAGATTTATGCCTAAACATCTGTGGTTAGTAGTAACTTATGATCAGTCACCAAATACTGAATATCTGCAGAGATAATCTGGCATGTTTTATGAAAATGACAGAAGTTTAAAGCCACAACAATTTGATAACTTGCTTACTATCCTATTCACCATTACTGATCTCCAGACACCAATAGAAATTTTGAGAAATTAAATGCCAATATCAAAGAAAGAGCTGCTAAACCACATGAAGTAACAGTTTTGCTCATTTAGCTTTAATTTTACTTCTAAATCTCAGATTTCATCCTTTTACCTCCTATATGCTTTAATCACTGTAAAAAGAACTCAACTCCTCAGTGTCATCTGCTGTCAGATACTGATATTTCTATTCTTCTGTATTATAAGATTTGAGCTCCAAAACACCCTCTCAGAACAAAAATACCAATGCTTCAACACTGTGCTTAGCAATATCCACACCCCCCACAGAAGGACAGTATTGTTCCACCACAGACAAACAAGCAGATCTTCAGTAAAGATTTTTTAAATGCAAGAATTCCATTAGAAATTCAAGCAGGGATAGCTGGTATTTCAAATACTCTAAGGGGAACTAGGAGAAAAAGCATTCTTTGCCCCAGGAATGAAAAAAACCCTCAAAATTAGGTTAGAGTTGTGTATGTGCATAACACAAAAACACTGAGGACACACTATTACTTTTTCTGCAAGATGCCTCCTCCCATACATTAACTGGAAAACTTATGCAGCATTTTAAAAACATACAACTGTGTTAAGAAGAAAAAATAATCACAATCTGGGCAGACTCTGCAGCTGCCCCTTTGACTTATCAATTTCAGTAAGCACAATTTCAATCAAGTCTAGATAAAATATACTAATCCTAAATAGACCAAGTTTGTCACCTACCACTTCCTATAAGCTGCTTACTATCCTGAAAAAGGGAGAGAGAGAAGAAATGCTAAATTAAATGCCAAACAGTAGCAGACAGCGCTTGTTTGGCTGATTAACTTGTAGACAAGCATTACAAATAAATCTGAGCATGGTCTGCAGCAAATTAAATTCCAGTGCTTTTAAGAACAAAGAATTCCTTTGGAAAGAGGATTAGCAACTTTACACCCAGGAATGCCAGTTTAATTTAATTGTTCCACAATCCAATATTTAATATGCAAATATCATTTTGATATATAAGAGCAAATTTGAAAAAGTGAGGAAACAATTTCAATGTTCAAGACGACTGTCTCTCTTCTGAACTGTAATTATACAAAATAAAGCTGGCCGAGGGTTTTTTATTACTGGGATTGCATTCTATTAACATGAATCAGAACAAGTCTAATTAAAGGTTAAAAACTTTAAATGTTTCTAATTAAGAGTCTAAATAACTGCACAATTAGAGTAGTATAGTTAAAATCCCACCTCGATGACCTTCCTGGCCTCTTTGTATTTTCCTGTTTGCAAGAAGGCGAAGAAGAGATCATAAAGAGCCATCATGTCACCATATTCGCTGCTTATAAAATCTGAAACTAAAGACATAATAAAACTCAATAATTTACTCAATATATTTTAGTATTTCAGTATTTATGTCAGACATTCCTAATACTAGTATTTTCCAAGCCTCACAAAAGATAAGCCATAGGGGGATAAATTTTGAAACAAACAGAATGATTACAACATGACACAATTTGTTGTAGCTTTGTGGTTGAGCATATTTAAAATGTTATCCTGTTCATCTGCACGACATTTTGAACTACATTCAACAAAACAGACTATATTGGCATGCTCTGCTCATAGAAAGTGAAGGTGTATGATTTCTGAACTGCACAGCCATTTGAAAAACAGATGTATTGTTATTGTGAAATGTTACTATTAATTTGTTTCTTAATAGTAACATACATAGCTAGAGCAAGTATTAGCACTCATCTTGGAGAGTTAAATAATCTATTATACAAACAGAGCTGTTCTGTGTTTAAAATTACAATCAAGTTTTCAATCTGAAGAATGCAGGCATCGTATTAGTGCTTTAAAGTTACACATTAAAGACAAAAAATTTTTTTTTCTTTCAGTTGAAAGAAACTATATACAAATCCTGGAAGAAAAACCCCCAGAAAACACTTCATACCAGCAGACAGCATTTGACTACATGCAACTAACCCTTTTGCAGAAGATCAGCATCTCCTTTTTCCACCAGTTTACAGTAGATGTTATGAAGTTGAAGAATTTTACCATACTTCTTGTAACAGCTGATTAAAGCTTCCAGAGCTGCAGGCATGTCATCCCTTGCGGAATGAAACAAAACAAGAATAAAAACATTCTGAGCAGGAGAAATGCATGCTGAAACCACTTTAATCTTGAAAATTTCACAGAAAATTCATTTAGCAGTCTATAATCCAAGTGTTTATTCCACCCTCAACTGTATTATTTTTGATTGCATGACCACTGTTCACTACAAATTAGCCAAAGGTGTGAATGTTCCTCAGCATCAGATGCACTTAATTTTTGAACAATATTCTTAAGTTATGCTATGTACTATCTTGACAAAACCCAAATTCCATGGAAAATTCACTTAAGTGTTTAACAGCTTTATTTTTCTCATTTGTAAGTAACACTGTGTACACTCTATTACCTCTATGTGTATGTTTAGACATTTCCAATTTTTAAGTTCTTCACAATTATTCCACAATATTTTTGTTTCAGTATAGATTGCCAGAGTTAACTCAGATAACCACAGCTCTTTAGATTGCTTTATTCTGGTTTTATACCTTAACAGACTGCCTATAAACCATCTGTTGATGTCCACAGCTAGCATTATTCCATTCTATATGAAAATCAGAATCCAACAGATATTTTCTCCGACAAAAAGTAAAATTTTTGCAGTTAATTCAACTATATAGTAAGGTACCAAAATGTGTTTTATGCTGGCCTATCCATGTCACAGAGACATGGCACTAGTGCATATCCATGTAGTAGTAAGTAAGCGTGCAAGACTGCATTAAATGCATTTAGTCAGGAGCCTTTGAGCAGCAAGTACAAATACCATGCAGAATATTTCCATTTTTGGTACCTCAATCCTGTGCTGAATTTTCCCCTACATATACATTATTAACGCCTTTAGAAGTATACATAATTAAAATGCAAAACTGAAAAGTCATAAAAACAATCACAGTAACAACAAATATAAAATAACCTTCCATACTGTGCAACTAACAGTACTTAATCATCTGCTGCAGACCTTTTTTTTCAAAGGATTACAACCCAATCTTGAAACAAAACCAAACAAAACAAAGCAAAAACACTGAAAACAACTGAGGACAACCACAGACACATTGGTAAAACAATATGTCAAGTTATTCTTTGACGGGTAAGGTTTAAGCTCAAACAAACCAAGAGACCACACACACAAAATGTAGTAAGTAGCCAAGCAGTCAATAAGACTGCATTTTAGATTTCAAGAGCCTTATTTGATAAGGGTGATGTAAGTTACCAAAGGAAAATATTTTTTTTGTAAAAAATCACTTAACAACAGTAGCTGAAAGGCTGACTTGAAATCATGATTTAACATTCCTGAAGCAACCTTATTATTGATGAACAAAACCTTAACAAATCAAGATATTACTGTTGAAACAAGCCCAATTCACATGTCCTCTCCTCACACTGCATTTCTTGTGCAGCACAAATTTTGCTTTTTCAAAGACTGAACTATCTAAACTACTATGAACTACTATCATTATCTAGGCTAATACTTTTAAATTTTTTAAGAGTAAAACACAGAAGAAGAAATAATTTTATTCAGTAACACTGGCATTCTTAAAAAGAACCTAAGATGATGGATTTCTACCTTATCCCCCTTACTGAGCCCTGTTTACAGTGCATCTTCTGGCACCCCATGGAGTCATTTGAATTTTTGTCATTTGGGGTGAAGACTAAATTACAGGTTAATTTCAAAACTGCAAGTACATGTTGCAGCTAGATTACTGTCATAAAAGCGAAATACTATGGTAGTTACCATAGTCAGATATAAAGATTTATATAATCAGTATTTTTCTCCTGCTTTAGATGCAAGTTCAGTTAACATCTAAAAAAAACCCCAGTTTTACAGAAAACTACTCAATTTCTAAGGAGGCACAACAACATTTATACATTCAAATTAAAGTTTTCAGTGATAAATCTAGCTTTTCAGACTGATGCTCAAACAGCTATAGTATTGTCTCAGCTGTATTCCTAAAGGATTAAAGTGACTGTTTTTAGGTCAAAGCTATCAATAAATGAATGAATAATTGGAATGTCATTCAAGCAGTAACATTAACAGTTTTCTAGTGTCTACATGTATACTTCTGAAGGCATTAGTACTGCACACGCAGAGAAAAAAAGGTCAGCAAAGACCTGAGACAAAAATAAATGGAAATACTGTACTTGTTACTGGGACTTACTGCTCAAAGGGGCTGCGTAAGTCTGCATTTAAGGAATTCTGTATCTTACACACTGACTTACTGCTACAACTGTTTTGAATCTATTGAAATCAGATATATTTGTTCAGTTGCACTCAATCAACCAATCAGTCATCCACAGTTTACTAGAGAATGGGGTTTATAAAACATATAAATGCTAAAACTGGCAAAGACAAATATAAAACAATAAAACATAGAGAAGTTCAGACTCCACAAAGAAATTGTTAGTACCACTACTGCAAAAAAAAATGATCAAGGTTATGCTTGTATGATTTGTTTAACAACCTGCAGTATTTTTTAACTGTCACAAACTGCAGTTAATTCCAAGTAAGTACCAGCAGCTACTTTTGTAAGCAGTTTTTAACAGTCCTTTCAGAAAATGAAAATAAGGAACTCACTGTAGGCTTCAAATTTCAGGTAGAGGTAACATTTTAATGTGTTTCTTGTAATGCTTAACTATAATAAAAAGAGCTGCAAAAAAAAAGAATTTCTACATTTTAAGAAAATGCTCTTTAGACATCATGATTTTAAACTAACAAACAGCTGTACATTTCAGTGTATTTGAGAGTCTTTCCGTGAGAAGTTATGCATGTCAAACACCCTTTTATCCTCCCAAAGGATACTTACTACACTACAATGTTAAAAGCCTGGTCTAAAATTACTATTTAATTAATATGGTTCAAGTCAAAAAGGAAAAAAAAGCCCATATACTCATAGCCATGTTGGAAAAATCAAATTTCCAGCGCCAGTTTGGAATACACAGTTTTTAAAATGTGAACATAGATGATCCATGCTTCATTTTGAGTTGGCCAGATACTACAGCTTTAAGTCACTCACAAATATTATCTGTTCAGGACTAATACCTGTTCCACTTAAAGATTAGGTGCATTCTTCTGGCATATTGAAACTTGCTCTTTTAAAAAAGAAGATATACTATTATTTTTGAACGACAGAAGGAGCCTCAGCCATGAGTACATTCTGCTTGGCCCGTATGGTCCCAGAAGAGTCCTCCTTTGGCATCATTTTCCACCTAAAGTTATGCTCAGGTTAAGACACCAAGCTTTTTGGTTTCTGTTTAGAATGGCTATGAAGTCCAAGGTATTACAGGTACAATCTTCCAAAATATTTGTGTGTGCAATTTTAATCACACAAAGCTATCTGAAGAGCCAAAATTGCTCAGCTGTGTGAAGGTTCGCAGGACACACTCTGTAGCAGGACTGGCTCTACCATGGAGGGATACTTCAGCTCCCCTCACTTTCAACAAGCCACTCCCCTCTTGCTTTAAGAACGTAGCACTGAATCTAACCCTTTTACTTGTAATAAACAACTTTCACAACCAGAGAGTCTGCCTGATAAAAATAAGACTCCAAATATTGATTTTAATTGGACTGAAGTGCTGCAACATTATGCATAAAGCTTTAGTGAAGTGGCAATTTACCTAAGGGGTTTACTGATTGAAAAGCTCTCAAACCTGAAATCACTAGAGAGGTAGAAAGAAAAAAGGGACTCTCTGGGGTGGGGGTGGAGGGTAGTCTGGTAAAACAAATCCCTCTCTACAAATCTGAAGCAGATGTTAGTGTAGAGGGAAGTCAATTCAGCAAGGTACAATCAGCTTTACAAAAATTATTCTGTTAAAAGAGAACGGGCTCTTGAAAGAGCTAAATGTGTTTCTGTTCATTTGCTGTACTAAGGAATCTTCAAGGAGACTGGTGTTGCAATTACAACTAATCCTCCCCAAAAAATTAACTGTGTTGAAGGCTTTGTAATTTCCCTAGGTACAATTTAGCTGTCACTTACTTTAAAATTTACTCAAACATGCGTTCGGAACAGCACTAACTTCACATGTCAAGTGCTTTCCAGCCAATTGAGTCTAAACTGGAAGTCGGTGTTAAACAACTGAATGATTAGACAAGATAGCTCATTTCCCTGCTCTTTTGTTCAGAATAAAATGCCACATTTACATTATCAGACTCAACAGGATTTTCTGACAGAGGGAGAAAAAACCCTAGTGAACACTGTCCATAGCAAGCACATGAAGCCTGTCATTTACCAATCATCCTTCAAAAAGCAATAGCCATGAATGTAACTTAATTACGACCCAATGATCCTTGACGAAAAATCATCTTATCACTGTCCTGTCCCCATAGGGCAAATGAGACACTTTTGTCCTTTGGCACTGATGATGCTAAATTCCTAATTGCAATAATGGAGTAAGAGAGCCAAACATCCCTAATTTCATTGCAACATGTAAAGAGTTCTAATACAGTATTTGAAATAAAGCCACTAAAAAATAGAAAAAAACCTCTCCCCACTAGAGATATGTCCCCCACTAAAAATACCGCTTAATTTATAAAGACGTCTATTTTCAGAAGTGCATATATAAGTCAAATAACTTGTAAGTGCTACAGAATGATCTCCAAAAAATCACAGGTGAGTTTAACTCCATGAAAACAACAGAAGGAAAATTGTCAAGGCACTGCATTCATGCTCTATGTACTACGTACGAAACTAATCCAAATGGGTTTATATGAGATTAATGACAAACGAGCACATAACGCTTTGCTGGACAATGCTGTATTAAAATACACTAACCATTTTTAAAGAAAAACAATCCAACTATAACCTTTTTATCATTTAAGATACAGATGTTTGTGTTCCCTGACTTAAAACTACAAAATATTTTACTCATATGATCTGCAACACAATGCTCTCATAGTTTACCTGCAAATTTTCTTCCCTCTGCTTAGGAGCAATTCTTATAACAGGAATTAGTAAATTGCAAACCTGAAGATGTTTTTTTGTTTCTTTTCTCAAAGGTGAGTTGGTAGAGAACTTAAGCCACAACTACAATCCTTAAAATCCTAAGAACTTTTACATGGTGTAAGTAGCACAAGTTTTTCTAATTATTAGCAGCTGGAAAAAACAGCTCAGAAGTAAGACGTATGTTAAGAAAACGAGTTCTTTATATCCTTGCAGATTTTTGTCACACAATCCAAGGAAGGTTTATCACATTAAAGGACAGACCAAGATCATGTGGACTGTCTCAATTTTTAATGTGATTTTCCCATCTTGAGAAACTATTCCAGGTCATAAATAAAAATCAGACAAATCAATGCAGGGGGGTAGTTCCCCTTACTCAGTGTCAGAGAATCCCCAAGGTAAGTATGAGTTCTCTCTCTAGTTACTTTAGTTAAGTATTTCCCAAAATATTAAAGGCAAAATGTCCATTCTACTAGAATGTCGGCTTTTGTAAAGTTATGCTGTCCATCATCAATGTTTTTTTTCTTTTCCATGCTCTGCTGAAAAATTGTCACTTTCAACTTGCACTAGAACTACTAGTAGTTCTTTAACAAGAACTTAAGAATATTCAGGACTGGAAGAAAGGGGTAGATTAAAACATTTTATACCTACAATTGTTGAAATCTTCAAAAGCAAACCACAGATTCCTTTACAGGCAATTAAAAAGTTTGAAATAAATTAAGAACACAAAACACTAGTACAAGCACTGCTGTGGAACATTTAAAAATACTCCAGAGCTAATTTCAGAGGCATGCTGATGACCTGCAGCTAAATGACAACATTTCAGCATGATACCTGAGCTGTAGGATGGCAAATAATAAGCACTACTACTGAAAGAAATGACTAACACTTATTTCAGTCACTCATAACTTTCAAAAAACCCTTAGCATATCTAAGAAAAAACAAACAAACCCCAAACCACACCACCACCCCCTCGCCAAAAAAACAAACAAAAAAACCCCCAGTGAAAATGCAGTTATTCCTCCCAAGCAAATTATGCAGAAAAAAATCTTCCAAATTTTGTCTACCATCAGAGAAGATGCAGACTCTCCACCCATAAGGTGGTAAAAAAATCCCTTGGAAATTAGCTTACTTTGCATTTTATTTATAGATATGAAATATATTAGCAGCTATACAGGTGTGTACCAATGACTTCTAGCCATACAATTCCAGTCTGGAGCTACTTTCTCCTTCATGAATCTAGTCTCATCAAAAGTCCCTTTATTAATAAAACTTTTTCAGAAAGTTTTACTAAAAACATGTAACCCTGAAGAATATGGAATCAAATTAAAATAACGCTCATTACTGTCCCCCTTTTCATCTACACATGATCACACCTTTATCTACATCATCATACACTACACCTCAAGTGAGAAGAGCCCAAGTAGCACCAGGTACAACTTGCATGTCAATGTGCATAAAGCAATTATGTAAAATGCAGCTGCTCTTATGCACACTGCAAAGCATATCAGATATTTTTTCCAACACATTAGTTACATATGATTGCAGTTAAATTACTTTTGTAAACATCTGCCTGGCTTGTGACGCAACCAGGGCAGAGTTACTGACTGAGAAGATACACACTATACTCTTAACTGTTGACCGCCTCACTAAAACACTGTTTTAAAAGAGAATGTACATACATCTACCAAGAGTCACCTCTTTTTCAAGAATTTTCAATACAGAAAATGTTATACTGACCTTGCATACCCAGAATAACTACAAGAACTAAAAACCCCATCATGGCTGACTTACATGATACTATGAAAAATTCACTTATTTCATAGGTATTATATTTCTGCCAATAACATTTTGTTTACATGAACCAAATCTCAAGAAATTGATTCATAAACTCTAGCTGCAAGAGATGAAAATCCAGGAACTACAAAAGTGACACAAAAAGAATAATAAAAGGATTGTGCATATGGTAAAGGAAAAGGGATTCTTGCCTCAATTTTAGTAAGAAATTGTTACATAGTTCATATGTATGTTAATTCAAATATCCTACACCTCATAATAGAAACTTATGCAAAGGAATATGTCACATGGAATTGAAGATACTTCCCACCAGAATGCCTGTACGAAATTCCTGTTCCGTAATACATGGTATTAAAAGTATATATAGGCAAAACCCCTCAAACATAACAGACCAGATAGTATTTTCTTTGAATTTTAAATTCAGCAACACAGCAGCCTACTGGCAATGATATCTAATTATTTGAATTACATGAATTAAAAATACTTCAACAGCTGTTCAACAACTGCCCTGCAACTCACCTGAGATATTTTGGAAACAGCAAAATAATGCTGTTTTGATGTGAAAACATGTTCCACTTCACCACAAAAGCTGAGACTGCACCTATCACACTGTGAATAGCTATTTTGTCAAACAGACTTTAGAACAAACTAATTCATAAGCATATTCCAACGTATAGCCACTTCATCTCTGACGTGCCCATAAAACACAGATGTTGTTCCCAGAGATCATGACATGATGTCTAGCTGATGAAAAGAGACTTAGCTAAATTAAGAAAACGTATTTGTTCATCACTGCTCCAAGATCACTTCAGTACTGCATGTGCACGAGCACTTCCAGACACGTATGTATGTGCAGCTGTGAATTGCGTACACAGGTCACAGAACACAAATAAATATCATAACTCGTTTCATCTGAAGCCCAAGCATAGCTTACATTTCAAGGTGAACTGTAATCAGAGGGGAATGAAGGGCAGCAGTTTGCACCAAGCCCAGGTTCGCAATGGTCTCATGTAATCGATTCACTGTTTCAACTTCACCTCGCATGGCAGCGGCATTAAGAATGCGGAGAAAAGATGCAACTGTTCTGCCTGAGATAGGAACATCCTTCTCTTTCATCTCCGTTAGAATGTTAATAGCATCTACAATGAAACAACACAAAAGACCCTTAGGTAATTTCATGTAGGGAAAACAAACTGCTATTAAAACAGCATTTCAAACCCAGCAGGAATGTAAATTCTGGTGTATAATGCCGATTTCAAGTTAATTACTACTTGCATTTCTAAACGAGACTACAATTATAAATCCACAATAGCATGGTTTTATCATTTTGCTGCAACTTTGACTACAAATTATAGATAGGGACTGTGTGCCCACTCTGCACCACATAACCCTGTACAGTCTGCCCTATAGCTGCAAGATTCTACTAAATGGATGCTTTTATCGTTCAATGCTAACATCTGCTAAATCACTCCATTGTTTCTTCAGCAGATGGCTTGTCACGAGGCCAGATAATAAAGATATGTTTACACTGTATATACAGCCAGACTAATGGTCTGATACCGATAGGGCCTGTTTGCTGTGTCGATACTAATTAGCCAAGGAGAGCCAATGAAAGCTTTCTAACAGACTGCATGTTAAAACATTAGGTTCATTAAGCTTCATTAGTAAAGCAGAAACAAACATTTTTGTATATGGAATAAGCGCATTTTTATAATGTTCTTAATTATTGCATAGACAGAATGTTTTGACCACTTTACATTTGGCTACATTTATGAATTATTTTATTTTCTGAGGGACATTTATGCTCTTAAAAGCAAACTCATATTTTCAAACTGCTTAATGTAGAGGTAGACATGATCTGATTTATTATGATTTGGACAAGTCAGCTTTGTTTATTATTTTTCTAACAGTAAGCTTAATAAGAGGCCAAGACAAATTTCAAAGGCAGATCTTACATGAAAAAACTGTATTAGCTTTTTTGTTTTATTTTACAGTGTTTTAAATAAAACCATTACATGGCTTGGGCCATGTTTTATAGTGTTAGTGTAGTTGTTACTCTACAAAATTGGAGAACTCAATATTCAGAATCACCTTCTAAAGCTAATGACAGTCTAGAGCTCTTTTTAAAGATCAACCAAACCATGTAAACCACAGAGTTATATTACACTAAATTACAAAAATGAAAGAGCTAACAGCTTAATGAGAACATCTAGAAATACGGAATAGGCAGTTGGCAGAACACTAATTAAAAAAGCCAAAATTTCCAGGCAGTTTACAGATTGAATATAAAATTCAATAGCAAACACAAAAAAGAATAGTAACAGAAAAATACATACTTTATGGAAAGTTAAATTATTTTTTTGCAGTACTTGGCTCTTATGAGGAGGTTATGTTTATAGGTTTTATGTTCAGCCTTCAGACCTTCTTAAGCAAAAACAAAGCCATTAGTCTAGGCACATACGCAATTTGTGCCATAAGTCATGATCTTCAAACTCAATCCAAACAGCAATGCTAATAAAAACTAGCTGCAGAAATGCAAAAAGCACTGAGCTGTGCAAATGTAAATGACAAGCTTGCCAATCCATTAAAACTAATGGCCTGCACTGTCCAAGCATCTCTGGTTGAATTCACATGCAAATTTGTATGCAAAATGTTCAAGCACTTTTCAGGACATGATATACCATTAATATCAACTCACATTTTTATTCTTGAGGCAAGATACCTTTATTATATAGCAGAAACACACAATGAAAGCAAATGGATTACCTTCTAGTCTACCATGCTTTTCTAAGACTTCTACCAGTGCTACGTACTTTCCGCTGTCAAGAGCAACAGGTGAATTCTTAGGGAAGCTAGAAATTAAAGCATTAAGAATTTTATCAACAGAGGTTCACATTTCATAGCTTCAGCTTAAAGATATTTATTTTTAAAAGTACATAACAGCAACAGCAGTAAGAGCTAAAAATGATAGTAAGTCTTAAAGGAAAAATCTGATAGAATTTAAAAGACGCGCCATCAGAACATGATTTAAAAATATTATCCACGCACCTTCCCACCCTCCAAAACCAAAGGTTATGTTTTTGAGAAAGAGTCAGATGGTTTAATTAATTATTTGGTAGTTATTGCATAAAATAGGGTATTTTTCAGAAGCCTGGGAAGAAAAGAGTGCAGATGACTGGAACAGGGCTATATTTTTTTGATAGGGAGACTGAAACTATTCACCTAAGTTAAAATCTACTATTTTGAAGTTTCTGCTATGTGTTGTTTCTTTTCTCTGGGAGTACTAAAATTTAATTCCTCCACTGCTGTCTCTTTTTATAACAATCCAAATAGACAATTGTTTGCAATATGAAGCCACACTTGAGGCAGCTCAGTAAAAACGTGTTACTGCAGTGAAACTCCAGCAGAAGACTGAATTTCACTTCCTGCAAGCTCACTCTGGGGACTCGGTGAGAACGGAAGTGCAGCCAAAGCCAACACACAACCGTTATTTGTACAGTGGCAAAATTCTTGACATTCACAGCTCAATCACTTCACATAATTTCAACCACTAGCGGGGTGTAATGAGCACCTGCCCGCCAACCTACTGTAAAACCTAAGCAAGGATTTTGTGGGTGCACGTGAGAGAGAGAGAACCTGAAAGTCACATATAGCTTGTTCTTGATTCACTACAGCATCAGACCAAAAGGAGCCTTTTGAGGGAAAAATGAAAGGGGCAAATAGAAGGATCATCTGTAGGAATTTGCTCCAGGCTAAGTCACGCATAGCATGTTTTAGCTGGGAGCTAACTTTTACAGCCAAGATACAAAGAACTGAATATAAAAATTTAAAGCAGAATGCTTGTTAACAGTCTTAAAATTACACCACTCAAACACTGCTATTCTAAAAACAATATAGGTGTCCTGCATTCTGAACACATTCTAGGTGCTTTCTAACACACAATACAGGTACCTATTTTTAACTGCAAATTAAGGCAAACTTCAATTTAGACAGTATGTATGTTTAAAATAAAAATAAAACACGTTATGTAGCAATCTGCCTTTTTCGAAATAAAAAGAAAAACAAACTACTGACCACACGAAGTAGCTGCTTCTAATGTTCAATTACACAAAGCAAATTTTTTGTTTCCAAAAACCACGCCCAGGACTGTTTTAAATGCACATACATTGTTGGGGAAAACTAATTAAAAATGGATGAGGGGGTTAATACTCAACCTACTTAATTCAACAAGGTCTGTGTATCAGCATAAATCTCTGTGACATGTTTCAGTGCCGGTGTACTTACACTTTTTCTTTCAGGTTCATTGCCTCTTCTACATTATCATGTCGACAGCACAAATTTATTAAGGCTGCATAGCCACCGACAACCATGTCCGGTTCGTATTTGGCTTTCACTTCAAGGGCTTTTTGCATATTCTAAAAAAGGAACAAAGCAAAGATGTGAACTAGAGGTAAAGTCAATCTGACATTTTGAATCTTATACATTCAGTGTACAGTTACATGACTGCTTCAGTGCTTTTAGTAGTGTAGGATCACATACGAAAACACAGTGCTGTAATGCTTTAGCAAATTTTAAGAGTGAAAGCTGTTCTGCAAACATTATTTTTGTAGAACACCTTTTACATTAATTTGAGAATAGACTTCAAAATAAATTTTCTTGCTTTGCATTTAATTTTCTTGCATTTTTTAATGCAAGAGACATGGGGTTTTTTTTAATACAGAGAACATGAACGTTATTAACCCATATTCTAAAACAGTTCTTATTTATTTGGAATTCATAACTATTTTCACCTGGTACACTGCCAAACACATAACAAAACTACTTTCTAAAGAATAAGAAACTACTTAATAATTCCATAGAAAGCTTATTTTTCTATAAATTCTTATTCATACATTTGACCGCTTTGAACTTGCAATGGTGTTTGCATCTAGGCTTATTTCATATGCAAAATTGTAGAGATACACAGCTGAGATACACAACTCTTTCTAAATTGTGTTCGTAGCAACAGAGAATATTGTGCTATCATCTGCAGAACTGTTACTGTTTCTATATATACAGCTTTATAGGCAGGATCATACTGAACAAGAAACTGAACAAAAGTGTGGTGATACCCCACAAATTACAGACACACACTAAATGAATGTAAACTACAGCTGGACGCCTGCCGAATGAAGGCAAGAGACCCTTTATCTCAGAAGAGCTTTCCTCCTGCAGGAAAATGGAATTTCAATCCCTGCATTAACAACCTAGTAATATTTGAATTGCAAATGACTAGTGCATGTATCAGTTGCTTGACAATCTAGATATAAGAGACCGGAGCCATGGCTTGAAAGGACATTTGGCATGTATGATAAACCTATCACAGCTGTTACTATCATTCACTTTGCAGATTATTGTAAACAAACTTCAGCAACCCCAAAACATGCCATTCAAGGTGTTGCTGAAATTAGTTAACCTTTTGATTTAATTGCTTTTTGCACTTATGTTTGATTTATAAGCATCAAACCATGAAACCTGAAGCACTGCACTTGTCTTTGCTTAACTATGTCTTTCCATAACACAGTCATTTATGTCCCTTGAAAAATATAGCTATGTGTTTCCAATTATCTCTGCATTGCTTAAGATACCTCTTCTTCACAAAGAGCATGTATGAGTTGTTTCAAGACATCTGTAATAGGCTGGTTTTCAGCTTTTCGCATTTCTAGTTTCTTCTCCAAAGCAGACACGTCAGATTTAGCACTCTAAATGGAGGTAACAGAAAGAATGTCAATTGCAAAAACACCTTTCCCTGAACAACTTGTCGGATCACTTTAATAAAAGACAGACAAAATAATCCTCTTCTTTCATACACGAAGAAATTTTTTAATCATTTAAGGTGCTTTTATCTGTTTAAATAGTACATACTAATTGAAGACTTGAGTCAGAATACAGTAAAAAAAACCCCCAACATTAAATCGCATATCTACAAAGGTCAACATTCCTATTTCTCTCGCACTCGGTTCTTTGTATTCAGGGAAGTAGGGAATAGAAGCCTGTTTCTTTTTCCATCTCCACTTTGCTCAGATCAGAACTGTAAAGACTTGACACTCAACCATTAGAAGCAGTATGGATTTATATGGTTCCTGCCACTCAAGTGGATCACTGTAATTTACAAGCATGAATTAAGCCTCACACCACTACTGTTAACTAACTAGAACTTTCAAAAAATTATTTACCAGACAAGGAAACTGAGGCATGAAACCTCAGCCAACTCCAAGGTCAAGTATCAGGTCTGTGAAAATCTGGATAGCCTTTACTCCTACTCTGGAAAGTAACCTCTGAACTTCAAATGGTACATTTAAATAATGTTAATATACTTCCATGATCTGAAAGCTAGTGATTACACTTCATCTAAACCCCATATCCAAACAGTATTATACAGTAAGAACAAGCACAGCTATCTGTGAATTTACTTACTTCTGGAATGTTGTCTGTAGGCAGGGATTTTTTATGACACAGTAACCTTGCATCCTGAAATTCAGTAAGACAAAAATATCACTAATTCCCCCCAAAGTTCAATCTCTAAGTAAGCATATCATACCAAAAAGGTTTAAGGTAATTATATAATAGCAATGGTAAAAAAAGCTGTGTTCTGCAGCATTATTACACTGACTTGAAGCAGCACTTATTAAATGTATCCCTTTCACATTAGAAATGAAACAAGCTTCAACAGTGAAAAATCACGGAAAGTTTAAAAGGCTTACATATAATCACTGCATGAAGATATTTATGCAAAAATTTATTTTGCAAAGGAGAATATATTCAGAGATTTTTTAGATTCAAAGTAATTGCTATAGAATCACAGACCTTAATTAATTCAGGAACTTGAGAGGAGTCCAGCAGTCTGCAAATGCCGCTGTAGTGGGTTGCAGGGATAACTATATTCTGTACCAAGAGGTGGGGAAAAAAATTATATGAGTTTTGAAACACAACCAAACTGAAATTTGTCTAACAGAAATTATCTCAGACGTAATTCAAGTCTCCAGCTCTTGCATGTCATTGAGAAGTGGTCTGGTTGTACTTAAAAGCAGCAATTTCAAACCTAATAGATACATGTCAGGCAGGACAGGCATTATGTAGCAAAAAATGAAATGGTACCATCTTCTTCAGCTGATGGAAGTATTGTCTCAAACGCTCCTCCTTGGCCTGTACCTCTGAGTCACTCATGCTGTCAATCAAGTGATAAAGAAAATAGCCAACAGCTTCTGTGGAAAAAAACAAGAGAAAGCATTCCACTAAAATTACCGAGACTGTCATGTTATCAAGATTAATTTATAAGAAATCATTTTGGTGTGAGATGTCACCCTGATGAGAGGCTCTGAAATGGCAACAATGATCACTGAGGCATAGAGATTATGTGGTTTGGGAGCACATATCTAACTGGTGAGTGAAAGGAATATTAATTATTTTCAGACCTAGTGACAGCTTTTCAGTACAGAATCTTACTTCAATCTATTTTTTCCCACTACTGTGTGACAGAAGTGGTACTGCCCAAGGCCTTCCCCCCCTTTCCTGCCTGCTACCCCAAATAGTTGCCACAAATATTTTGTCATTGCTCAAAAGAAAAAACAGATTTCTAACACTTTGCATATTTATTCTGTACATTTTACCCATTATATTCCATTACCAAGATACATTAAGTATTGTAATATTAATATAAGAGCATACAAAAATATTTTAACCATTAGAGCAACTAACACTGAAGAAACTGCCTACTAGCCAATGAAAGTCAAGATGAACAGATTTCAACAAATAGTGCTGAGTTTCTTATCTACGCAGTGCAAAAATATATGGGGTCCTGTAGCCCTTCCAAGAACAGGAAGAGCATCAAGTATTGTCTTCTCAAAGGTTAACTGTCCCCATACCTCCTTGTCCCTCTGGCTCCAAAAGGAGGGGGAAAAAACAAACCTTTATTAAAAAAACCCACATTAAACAAAAAAGTACACTTATTTCAAGGTAGATGATTTGGGATATGTTGCCTCACAAAATTAGAAGAGCTACTAAAGGTAAAAGTAGGTTAAAAGACTGCTTTTTTTTTTAAAGTATTTAAGCACTGATACTGCATTCCTTCTAAATCTCCATTTTGATCTAAATCAAAATTAAATGTAGAAAAATAAATCATTATCAGCAAGATTTTCTTATAATTCTAAAAAAAAAAATATCTTGTGGATCTCACAGAATATGCTCTGATTATTTGAATCAGGATTTTACCCAACATGTTTTCAAATTTCACTTTCAAAAAGAAGCAATCAGTGTTTACTGTTGTAATCCCTCAAACCCATCATTACACAGAAGAACGGATTTGTGGATAAGTTACAATCATAGAAATTGAAACTCTACCAGTTGGTCCTGGAGGCGTCAGGCAATAACGTTCATCCTTGTACAACAGTTCTGTTATCTGGTAAGACAGAATAATCGTACATTGCAGCCAAAAGAAGCAAGCAAGGACAAATAGTATCTGAAATTGAATTCTCAAAATAATAAAGCATCTCTCTGTTAAAGTATTATTCTTTACCACATCATAGTCATTCCCTAAGAAACACAAAGGAGTTTTTTGGTAAATAATAGGGTTTTCTTGAAAAAATATTGCAAACAGAAATGCTTTCTGAGGTATAGCATTAAGACACAGAACACTCTAGTATTCTGTTTATATATCATTCTACAGGAAGTTAGCTATCCTAAGACGCTGCTTAAAGTAAATATTAACCAGTGGCACTCCTGAAGATGCTACAATTATGTTCCAATTTATCAAAAGGCTGAAATTGGCCTAGAAAGCTGCTTTTTATTTATATTTGAAAGAAGCAGCTACAAAAATGAATAAAAGATCATTTATCATGCTCTGCTAGAATTAAGGTAACTAGTACAGCTAGTTGTAAATAAGCTGTTGTAAATAAGTGCAATTTTGAATGACAAAATATGCGTTCATAAAAATTAACTGCATTCAACTACATTTAGCATTCAGTTTATCCATCATGCAAACCAAAGAAATATATATATTTTACTTCCTTTGAAAGAAAAGAAGCATTTACCCAAAAGCCCCCACACCTTACCTGCAAATACATTACCCTAAACAACATCACTTTAAAAATCATTTCACTGTTCTTAAGGAAATTAAATAATTTTTAAGATTTAAATCTTCAGTTAAAAACTGAAATTGTGTTTCAAGAATTTTTGTTTTATCTCCCATGATTCTAGAATGCAATCTCAAAGAAGTCAGAAGGAGATGCAGTCTCACTGCCAAAGTGCTGTGTTTTAAGTAATGACAAAAGAAAAGGAATCCTCACCTTCAATTGTTGATGAAAATGGATAAATAAAGCCAGAAAATACCAAATGTGCAACTGAACGTCTTATCTATTACTCTTCATTCTACCAACACCATGAACACTGTTCACAGTACAACTACAGCATTTTTCTGCCCTTTTCCCCTCATCTTTCTATGACAAATCAATACACACTGCAATAAAATCCAAGGAAGTCGTAACAGTTCTTTTGAATCAAATATCAGAATACTAAAAGGGATGAATTGCCCAAAAAAAAAGTGTAACGTTATTCATAAGTGCCTATTTATTTCCCAAGTTAGCATTTCTTATTTTAGAAGTTCAAGGCATGTATTTACTCTTAAATTTAGTGAAGACAAAAAAATTTATTTTTCCTCCATTGTGATGAAGAGCAGAATTAACTCTAGATATTACTCCACATGCAGACCACCATCACTTCAGCTCTCTGTCCTTCAAAATTATTTTCATAATGGGACAATAAGAGATCCCCTTTTTTCTTTCCCTGCTCTCCTTTTTTATTTTTTTTAATGCAAAAAAGAAAGGATAGAGGCAGCAGACAAAAACATCCTCTCACCAGAATCATCATATAACAGTAAAAGGTAGTAAAACGCAAAAAATCCTGTACTGATTTTATGCAAATCATTGATCAGTGACTTTCCAAATCTCAATTTCCATTTCATTCCAAGATTTCTTTGCAAAACCTAAAATGTACTTTTATTAGTCAGCAGTTACAGTACTGAAGAATAACAACAAAAAGCACAATGCATCCCTTCCCAAATTCTGAAACCACATCCAAAGCAGTATCTGCCAACATCTCCTCTATTCTAATGCTGTGCAAAATTTACTGACCAAGTTATACTGCAGTGTCTTTCTAATGTAGCCCTAACATAGGGTAGGCAAGATGAACACTGATTTCCCTTTGATTTCATCCAGTTAATTTCTTTTATCTGGCTTTGACTTCGATGCTTTAAGTCGTATAACAGAAACTTTGAACAACTAAGTCTGCCTTACTATTTTATTAGCACTAGAGTGAGGATAGGAAGAAAGTTTAGGGAGTGCAGGAAAGTGAATTGATGTCAGATGGCACAACCATGGCAGACTTTGTTCCAGAAGCTACAACCATCTTCAGCTGTAACTGCATTGATCTAGAAATTGCAGTAGCATAAGCTACATGACATGGTAACACACTTGATTTTTCACAATTTCACGTAACTGTCCAATTTGAAAACTCAATTCGATACACTTGTACAGTCTGCCACTGACAGAAGTCTTGCTCAAATTAATCAGGTCTACAATTTTCAGTCTCAGAATTTAGATTTACAATAATGCACCATAAACATGCAATGCCTAGAGAATCTTGACTTTATTTACAGTTTTATCTCCACTTACCTTGCTCCATAGATGTACATCATCTGAGCTGAAGAGGGCAGCAAAGGATAACAAATTAAAAGCAATAAAATGATTTGACTCTTCTAGCTTTCTTTAAAACAACAGAACATTAACAATGAGGATCTTATTTAAATAAAATTAAAATACAATAATTGTCATACACTGTTTAAATTTGTACAGAGTAAGTTTACAAATTTTTAGGATACTCGATATGGTCATAATTTCTGTGAAAAAACTTAAAACAATGCAACATTCCAAATAGACCACTTATGACTAGAAAGTATTTTAGTTTTGGTCTTAGTTAATTTTTTTAACATATCCTAATTGTATTTTTTTGTTTTATATTTCTCTATTTAGCATTTCAAGAAAATAAGCTTCACTCAAACAAGCTGCACAGAAAATACCTAAGACGTGGAATTTGCTAGAAAAAAAATCTAAGTCTCCTATGCATTAGACTTTTAATACACCAAGATAACTACAGGCAGCTATTGATGTATATATACCATGCAAAAAAAATAAACTAATCAAATCTCTTAAGGTATAATGTTCTTTATAGTGAGAAAAACACATAATATTTTAAAAAGTAGAAAACAAAACATAGAATTTCCTCCCTCATAGATTGGAACAGAACTTGGGGAAGAACACTTCTCTGTACATCATGAGGTTACAACCAAAAATCACATCAACCAGTTCACTAAAGTATAAAACCCCTGACATCTTAATGTAAACCAGTTGTCTCAAGTATTAAAAACCTGATGTTTTCCTGTCATTCGTAGAACTTCAAAATTCTCATTAGAAGCTATAACTTTTCAAGAACTGTAACTTTTCAACAACTTTAAAACAGCATTAGCATAGGCAAGGGTAAGAGAACAAAAACTTATGACATGATTTTATCTTCCTGTAATTCTCATTAGAGGAAAATAAGATGTCAGTGTGAACAGATGCACAAAAACTTGAAAGCATTCACAGAAGTTTCGGATTTTATTTAGGAGGTTCAAGCCCATGAAACATTTATTCTTTCTGTGCAACTGCCACTTGTATTTGAGAATGAGTCAAATGCAGGTCCACACAGAGGGAAAAGGAAATGCCATCTGTGAGGTTAGTTAAGCTTTGTTGGGTGAACTCACTCCACCACTGACAGGATGACAATGAACTGCAGATATCAAATGCACCAATTTCCTAAAGTACTTGACTCTGAAATAGTAATGGCACATCAGGCAAATAGAATGGGAATACTTTGAAGCAGTTACTAGAGAAGAGCAGTTTCAACAGAAATCCATAAACTAGTCTGCCACAGACATTGTTCACGCGTCCGTGGCATCCCTACCCTGTACTTTTGTACTCCAATCCTGAACTTTGTTCATTTGAACACTCAAGACCTGCATTTAGCCATAAAATTTTGCTGTGGTCTTTACAAAACGTACAAATAGTCTTTCTTCTTTCCTACCATATCCTCAAGTTTCATGCTCAGGCTGTTCTAGCCATTAAGTTTAAAACAGAAAAGGAAACATGGGTGGGCATGCTTTCAGAAATAATGTAAGGGTAAAATCTGGGCACAGACAACCTTGTACACAGTGTCTGAAACCAGGCAGCAAGAAAAGCAAACAGAAGAGTAATATAAATAGATAAACAAAACTTATGCCACACTTAAAAGTGGCAAGGACAGCTGAAGTAAAAAGAGAAAAACACGACCACCCCACCCCCAAAAAAATCACACCAAAGGACCCCTACCCTTAATTTCCATCAGAATTCTGAGTTTTTAGCCCAGATGTCCAATAACAGTAGGAACTGTTCCCATAAAGAGGGGAGTAACTGTTTCACTTGAGGAGACTATGATTTTTAGCAACTAGTTTGCTAGCAAGAGGATGACATTTTAGATACTTTAAATCACATTCTGCACACCTGCACAGTTCCCCAGTGGCAGGGATATTTCAGGCTAGCATGGGTTGTGTGTGGTAAACATTGGCAAGGTTTGCTTTCCAGTGGAAGTCCTACTTCAACTGGATATTTATCTGTACTTAAAGAGAGAAAATGTGTTTAGAAAATCTGTTACTTTAATTAATGCATATGGAACAGATGACTCTGGGGCTGACTATTCAAAGGAATAGCAATATACTCTTACTGGATCTAAAACATTATTTCACTTATCCCTTGGATGCCAAGGCCAGCCAGGGCCTAGCTAACATACCCAATTTCAACACTGGTTTTCTTTTTCTCCTCCTTTTCCCATGACACAACAGGACCAGCTAGATAGATAGAACATGCAATTTACTAGGAAATTATTTTGGTCATATTCACCTGTTATGTTTTACTAATATCCAACCCAAACACAGTTCTAACTCACACTCATTACAAAACTCCAGGAAATTACAAAATCAGCCTTCAAACCCTGGTCCTGAGTAATATTAAGTGACTTCTCTTGTTCTCTGTGGTGTAGGCATGCTGAAAACAAAACCTATCATTCCCAGTGCTAAATGTTTGACTGGGGCAAGCAATGCATGATAGAAGTACTAGCTAATTCACATATACTTGCATACGCTTGAGACAACCTTGCAAGTTCACAAGGAACCTGCCTTGCAGAACGGAACCATATGGCTGTGAATACAAAGTCCTGGCAATGTAGCTCAGAACTAGGTGTTACATGTGAGTGTTCAGGAGCCATACTAACCCAGAGGGCACAGAAAGTTAGCAGATGTAGCAGAATATGCCAGGCTCCTACTGGTATTTTGTCTTCATCAAGCATCCTATTACTTTACTGGTTAATCATGATAATCTTTAGTGAAATTTTACATTAGCACAGCTGTTGATAAAAAAAAAGTGAATAAACCCCCCAAATTTTTACTACTCTAAGTTTATATACTGGCAAATACCACAGAACAAAGAATAGTGAAATTCTTTTTAATCTACTATATATAATGCTTAAAGTGCATAGCAGAGGCAAGGAAAATGACAAAAGCAGGGAGGAACTACAGTATCCCCTACTAGACTTGGAATGCTACTTTTAAAACACGGAGCAGGGGGCAAAAAACTGAACAAACTCGTGCTTGACAAGACAAAAAAGAGAGGAAAATTTGGTACAGAGGAAAAAAAAAGTATTTATATAACAACCTTACCTTTTAAAACCCAAAATGAGGCTGTTTCTAAACAGACGACAATCAATAGCAGGTGTGTTTGCCGAAGACACTGTAAATGAAAGCAATGTTTCTCAATAGTCATTGCCAAAAAAATCCCTGAACTGCAACAACTCAGCAGATCATGTAAACAGACCAGCATTAGAAAAGCTATTTTGATAGTTTGCTAAATGCTGACACACATTTATAAGTCAAAATTTAAAATATCCAAGTATTTGAAATGGTCCTGGTTTTATCTAAATCTGATGCATTTCAAAAGTAATCAAATATTCAGAGAGAGAGAAGTTTTCCCTCTACATTGCCTTTAATGCCAATAGTTAATACATTAGCTTTTTATACAAACTATTAATTGCATAAAGCATCTTTGTCTGTAAGAAAGTACAAGACCAATTCCAAAAAGCAAAACAAACCTCAAACAATCCTAATCACAAAAACCTGAGATATTAGTGCTGGAACCAAAATAGATCCACTGAAGGCAAATGGTTTGCTAATTGTTTTAGACTGAATATCTGCCTTAAAAGAGGTTTTAAAATTTTGCCTTTTTATTTTTTTAGATAATAATAAAAATAAAATTTTAAAAATCCAAGCAAAAATCAATGGCACAATACTTTCTTAGGTGTTTGCTTCTGCTAGTGTAAATTCCCTGACAAGAAAGAAAAAGTAGTTCCATCTAAAGTGCTATCCACTGAATTAAATTAAATCTAAGGGGAAAAAAAAGAGACAAATATACAGTTCTACATGTTGTTATTTACAATAATATTTGAATACAAAGGAAACTGCAAGATCACTTAAAATTAGATGTCCCTGAGAGATCATTTACAGTTATGCTTCATGTCCTCATCTTTACATCATTTCTTGGCTAAATATTCCGTATCATTCTACCTTCTTCCTGGAGAATTGCTGTCTCTCATCCCAGCACGGTAGATCAGCAAAGAAAAAAATAGGGTAGTGGGTGCATTTATGTCCTGTATGAAGTTATCATCATCTCACTTCAGCATCACAATGGAATTAACTGCTGTAAAAACCTGACTGCACAGGGCCCTTTCAGCAAGGGCTGCAATATGGTAGAAGATAAGCAAAATAAAAACACCAGCTCTAAAGGAACCTGGGAAGTCAAAGGCAAGAACGTGCTAAGAGCACTTCCTTAGTCTAACTCCAGTTTTAAATGCTGGAACATTTCTTTTTGTTTGAAAATCTCAGGTAAAGTTGGTTTCAAGACACCCTCAATACAAATTCTCCTCCAGCAGTATATTAAACTTTTTGCTCATAAAAAGACTAGCAGAAAAGCATCTTAGTATGCTCAGCTGCTGCTGACAATCGGCAACCTGGTTTCCTTAGCAACAAACAAGTCTGAGAAAATCAAGGGGCTGACAATGAAGTGGAATGGAACGGCATGATAAAGGGAAAAAGCGGCTCTCATGTACGCTGCCTTATGTGCCCAGATTCCTCAGCAGATGCTTCGGAGTTTTCATCTTGTCAGTAGCAGAAATCTATACATTATAAGGCACGAGAAGCTGAATCAATACACCTAGACAGCAGCCAGCATTAATAACCAACCTTCGCCTCCTCTGACTACACTGATGAGACAATCTCAAACTATTTTCCATACTGCATCTATTTTTCCCTCTTTGTAATACTGCAAAAGGAGACAAGTCAAAAAAAAAAAAAATCAGCTGTTTAATATCTGTGCCTTATCATCACATAGGTGCTAATTAGATTTACTAGCATTCATTTCAGCTTGGTAAACTATTTACGGAGTAGCTTCCTTTAAAGCTCAAGTTCAAAGAAATTTGATATGTCTCCATGAATTATTAACCCTAGACTTTGTAAACAGAAATACCACTACAAGATTTAAATTCAACTCACAGACAATGGCTAAGTAATATACTATGTGATACTAATTTCATGACAGTAAGACAGAACTCAACCTACTATATATGCCTGTATCATACTTTTGATATCATATACATTTACCATATACCAGGCATACATGTATTTGTGTCTTACAGCACATTAAAACCAGCCTATTTCAGTTAACCAGAATGAGTGGAGGGGCCTACATTTTCATGGAGAGAAAAAAAAAAAAAAGCAAACTATTTCACATTCCAGCAGAAATTTCCTTGCTCCTAATAAACAGTTCTCCTTTGAAAGAAATTTCAAAGTTATTTTAGGTACTTCATTTTTTTAGGGTCAATGGTTGGGTTTACGCTTTTCTTCTTTTTTTTTTTTTGGTAATAAAACTAAACAAAATAGCGGCAAAATATAAGGTGAATCTTGAAGATTCACTAACTGATAATTCTCCAATACCTAAATCAAATCACTGATTAGTAACTACTCAATTTCCTCAAATGCAACACAACAGCTTCCCAGAGTCATGGCGTATACACTACTTATTTCTGTATTTGTTAAATAAAACAGTTAATGACAACTGCAGCAAACAACTGCTTAAGCTTCTCCCTAAGCCTTGGACACACAAAACTGTTGTTTACAAAGAGATCTTTCTGTATCAGATTTAGCCCAAGTTTAGGTGTTTCATTAACATCTCAGTATACGAGGCAAATAAAAACTATCTATTTTTTTAAATAAAAAATTTTGAAGAGAATCGCGTATTCCTACTTAAACAAGCAAATTATCCTATCCCATACATTTAATTAATGATGTAAATTAACTTTTGCAAGCACTGAGCATCAGAACAGCCTTTGGAGAAAACTCTTAAACATGCTACAATTCAATGCCTAATTAACCAATCACATTTGTACACCGCTTCCATGACCAAGAGATCAGCAGAACACCCTCAGGTTAATGTCAGTGCCCATCAGTTCTTTAAAGTTGGTTCTTTCATCAGTAACTCTGTAGTAGTTCAGAGCTGTATCGTTCCTCGCATTCTGTAGTCACTGATGCTGCAAACAACCACCTCACAGGCCTTGTGAAAAAC
The DNA here is from genome assembly GCA_014706295.1 of Lycocorax pyrrhopterus obiensis. Taxonomy (NCBI): domain Eukaryota; kingdom Metazoa; phylum Chordata; class Aves; order Passeriformes; family Paradisaeidae; genus Lycocorax; species Lycocorax pyrrhopterus. Next base: position 26,063,807 of record JACSVZ010000004.1, read on the forward strand.
AAACTCTTTGCTTAAGCTCTTTAAGTACAAAGAGTGTCACGCTCCTGTCACAATCACAGTAAAGTTGTTATTTGCAAATATGTAAATCTTATGGCCAGGTTCAATACCAAATAAGAATTAAACTGTGATTTATGGTTCAGAACTGGTAGTTTCAATCTGACAAGTCATCATAGAAGACCTCACATGATAAGCACTTTGCTCAAGTTCCCCACATATCTTGAAACCTCACATATGAATACAAGTAAATTTCTTAGGCTACAACCAATCAACATTACCACCAAGTATGCAGTAACATGCAACATGAAAAATACTCACTTATAGAAAGAACGTTGTCCAGTCTCCCCCGTAGTGCTTCACTTCTTAGTTCTGCTACGTAGAGCCCAACACTTTCAAACAGGCAGCCATTTTCCTAGAGAAAAAGCAATCAGCAATCAATCATGGAACTTCACACAGAGAAGATCTTCTGATACTTCATATTTTTAAACACTTCCTTCCCAAAGGTTGCTGGCAGCTGTTGAGAACATAGAAAGTGCTCTACAGAAGTCTATATGGCAGCTAAATGAGTTGCTACTGATAAAAAATTTTTTGTATTGTAATCAACTGCAAGAAACAAAGTTATGAAAGGCAGAAAGACTGGGACAGTTAAATTTGGTCTCCAATTCTCAATTCTTTAGCAAGCAAAAAAAAAAATGTTCACCAGAAACAATTGTAGTACTTCCAATCCTCAGAAAAAAAAAAAGGGCATTATTCATTCATTTACTTTTCCACTTCAGGAAACAGAAAGCTACTAGGTCTGGAGCAAAATATTTTGGTTAGCTCTGAAGAAGAAACAGACAAGCAGCAGGAGAAAGACATGATAAACAAACCATCAGTGCAACAACTGTTTGAAAAGTATTCTAAATATTCTGAAAAGGCTTCATCATACCAGGTTCACATTTGGAGCACTACTGGGATCGAAAGCCTTCACAGAGAACATAATAAAAGAAGCCATGTAATAGTCATTTTTACAAATTTTACATGTAAACTCACCTTCAGCTGGGCATGGGCAGTTCCAGCATCAGCAAAGTTTTTAAAAACATAGTCTGTATATGTTTCTGCATCAAGGTCCACCCCCAACTTGTGCATCACTTTGAGGACCTCAAAGATACCTATCAAGGCAAAATTAATAAGGCTAAGCATTCAGAAAAATGAAAACTTGAGAACCAACATTTAAAAACAAATGTTGCTTTACAAAAAAAGGAATTGTCTCCTCAATTTCCCTCCTTGAAATTGTCATGAAAAATCCGCATTTCTATTTTAGGTGTTAATAGAATTCTTAACTGTGAAACTTAAAATAGATTTACAAAACTTCCTGTTCTGTGCTGTACTATAAAGACCATGAAAGTTCAGTTTGGAAGCTGCTATTATACAAAGTTATTTTCTAACGCAGCAAATATATGAGTTAGTCATGTTTGCAGAACACCTTATAGAGCTATGTATCAAAATGTCCATAATATTGTGCATAAAAAATCTGAAATTTGATGTAATGTATATAATCAAACTCAAGATACAAACACATTATTCAATACATCATACATTCTTAGTTTCGTTCCCAGTATCCAACCCTGATTAGCATTAGTGCTCAGGATTTGTCTCTGGATTTGTTTAAAATCAGTAACATGTTTGTAATCCAAGGGGTTGATTATTCTAGAGCACATCAGCTTCAAACTGGAAATTCAGAAAAAGGCTGGAGTCTCCCAAGCCCAGTGAAGCTACCTTGTAACTTTTACAGGGTTCACATCATTTCACACAACTAGACTGTGTATCACTTCTGTAGGTTCACATTTGAAGACACCAGATAGCAAATATTAATAGTCCAGCAACTACAGTGTAGTTGTAGAGGATATGTCATTCTTTTTAACTGCTCACACTCTTCTGATTTGCAGAAACTTCTTACAGTAGTAAGAAGCTACCTTAGCTACCAAACTCTAAACCCCTGTCAAAACCAATACAGGTACAACCATTTTTTGCTGGTCTAAAAACGATTTGTCATTTGCTGCAGGACACCACTACCAAACAGCATATGTTTTTTTCAACTTGCATTTCATACTTATTACTTTGAAAATGTCCAAAGTCCCTGTCTTTGCCCTGGAGTGCCACCTATGGAAAAGTGACACTTCCATGAATATTTTATGCAGTGCACTATGGTGCAAATAATCAAATGTGAATTCCCTTTGAGCACTTGAAAATACATGCAGGCAAGTCACACTAGATTAAAGTCGCATCATCTGTTCAAGTTTGCCTTAAACAAAACTCTGATTTTGGACCAGAATCTGCAAAAATATGAATAAAGAATTAATTACACTAAGTCTTTCTTCATACTTTTCAAATGTTGACAGCTAGTTTCTACTTCCTCTTTTCAACATCCTAGAAATTACATTAAGTCCTCCTATGCTGAAATAGTTTCAAAAATAACTGTAACACTAACAAGTAGTTTGAACTAGATCCCATAGTGAATAAGGTGTGGTGCACTCAGGAGGTTTGAGCTCAAACTTGTACCCAGAAGAGTGCAGAAAACAGGCTTGTTAAGCATCCCCACTCCCTAGCAGACTAGGGCACACTTCCTGGGCAGGAAAGGGCAGGTGTGAGAAACAGAACATCAGCACAACAGCAAGATGCAGATACCACAACCACACTGCACCAAAGCAATTGCATAGCCAAAGAACTTAAAATGAAGATATGTATGGCAGCTTTTTTTTTTTTTTAAGATGTACAGTTTTGGGGGAGACAGAAGATTAATGAAACCAACACAGAATCCTACAGTTCTGCATACATTTTCTACCTCACCAAGAGCAGAACTACTTTGGAGTAAATAAACAACTTCCACAACACTAAGCAATGAGATATTTCCATTTCAATTAAAAGGATTTGAGCATTATGTAGGTGGACTTTTATAAATTCTTTGCTTCTCATACTGGAAAACACACTAACCTCTTCTCTCTCTCTCAACCAAAAAAACAGACTAAAAAAGACATGAAAGTGCAGTCATGTTCATGTAGAACCTGGTCTCACAAACTTTTTTGAGAACACCCCCCCAAACATACATGTATATTGATTTAGAAATTTTGCACATGTATAGAACTCTACTGATATATTGTGGGCATTATCAAACATACACAAAAATAGAAAGCCAAAAAGGATAAAATATTTATTTGCTAACAGCCCACTCACAACCCAATGGATTGCCTTGCACACCTCACTTTGGAGACCACTGATCCAGAAGACTGGGCATGACTAAAACCCCCAGTAAAGTCTTTTGGCCATCTCCCTTCTTGATCAAGAACAGGCTTTTTGAGATCTTGGGCTGACATATGTAAGTACACAGGAGCTGAGTATACAAAATCAAATAATTGAATGGAAAGAAGACAGGAATAGGAACCAAAGTCAAACAACTTCTTTTTGTCAATACCGGAAACAGCACTCAAACACTCCAACGGAACAGATTCCAACCTCAAATTAGTATACTGAAGAACAAATACAGAAGAGATTAACTATGAGGTGGTCATAATATTTATGTGGTAGAGCAGCTTTTCAAAAACTGAAAAATGAAGCTTGCATTTCAGTCTACCATTCATTTCCTGAGGTTCTCACAGTTAAGTCATGCCTTCTCCCTACAGCAGTCCCATGATAACAGGAAGAATTTCTAAGGCAGTTATGTACAGTTCTACATGTGCAAGGGAAGTAAAATTTGGCTTTAAGCAGTTTTCTGAGGAAACAAAAAAACAAAACTTCAGTTCAAAAAGTAAGGTCACATTCAGGAAAGCATAGTGTTTAACATATTTTTGCTGTGCTGGTAATTTCAGATCCACTCAAAATATTTTTTGCCAGAAAAGTCTGTCTGTAAAACAGGATTTCAAGCAGTAACTTTGTGAAATAACCACCCTTATTCTCCTCTGGACCCAGACTCCTATTTTCCAAAATACAAACTGAATTACCATTCACTAACCATGGGTTTTGTATATAACAATAATTTATACAATAGTTTAACAACTGTAGATCCCAAAAGCAAAATACACACTTGTAAGAAGTGTTTTTAAAAATAACATGATCATTCAAAGGCAAAGGGGACCTACAAAATATTCAGGAGCAAGCATAAGTCGGACATTGCTGCTTATTCACACTAGGCACTCCTGATTTTAGTGCATAACCTGACACAAAATGACTCTCAGTGCCAGTATCAGTTTCAGATCCACTGCATACTGATCTTTTAAACCCTGCAAGCACTCTTCATTACTGAAAGTCTAACAAATACTAAGGAAATAAGTATTTATCAACTTATATAATGGATGCATATAAAGGCAGTGCCCCACCTGAAATTATTTGTCTGCATAAAATAACTGAGAAGAACTGTTTGCTATTTCAGAGTGGTTAAGGTGTATTTAAAAATGGCCTTTTTTAGTTTCATATCTCCTAGCCACCACTTCACTGCTACCTTTCTTTCAAACACAATTCCATAAAACACAAATTACAGAATTTTCTTTGATATCCAGTGTCAGAATTTGCTGTAATAAACATTAGAGAAATATGTAATTAAACAGTGCTATAATTATTTGGGTCACACTGTATGTACTGATTCAGACATTTGTACGCTGCAGTTCTAGACAAGTTGTTGCTTTTATTCTGTTTATTCTGATTATTTAGTCCAGTCTACATCCTATCATATTTTTAATAGTTTTTCCTCAAAGTTCTTTTCCATTTCCAGCCTTGCCTATACCAAGACACAAAATCATACACATTAGGCTGGGCATTACTACTTTGTTGAGAAATTAATTACCTTATTTTTGGTATGGTATGTGACACTGTGTCTATACTTCTGTTCACATTATTTTTTACTCCTAGAAAGCACCATTCTGTTCATTTTCTACCTGCTGTCACCCTTAGGTTCTCACTGCAGCCTTACTGTTTGCTCTATTTCTATGAAACAGTTCCAGGGCAGATGAGGTTTTTTCCCCATTTACCTTTCTTCAAGTGTACTGGTTGTATTTTTAGATAGGAGAATTAATTTATTCTTTTTTTATTATTAACTTGGAAAAAACTGAATGCAAGCTTACACATGAGAAGAAGACAACTTGTTTCACTATTCAGCAAGAATAGTTACACTGATTCTTCACTGTAGAAGCAACTATCAGGTATCTTCTTACCTAATGTATTTTAGGAATTCCAAAATCACTGACTTGTGTAGGTATGTACAGAGTCGTAGTGCTTCCACTTGACAATATAAACTTGGACAGCGAGTACCAGGCTACAAAAATGAGTTTGCAAATTCACAGCATTATCTTACAGCCATACAGAAGTACATGTATGCAATGCCTTTGCAGACAGAAAAACAAAGGCTCTATGGAAAATTAATACAAATGCTAGAATTGAGGGATCCTTCATCAGTTTTCTTCTCACTTTGCTAACATGACTTCCAGCAGCAACTGCTAGCCAAAGCACAGCTGATTTCTACAGCAGGGAATCCAAATTAAGGCCACCTCTGATCTTGACAAAGACCAAAAGAAGTATGAACACCTCAGTTTCTCTTGACACTCAAATATAGCTCCAATTTTGGGAGCCAAGCCTAAATCTAAAAATAATTCCAACGTCTCTTAGAATTGTGTTAGTGAGGTGAAATTTTCCATGGAGTAAAGGAAAGCAGCTCTTTTCAGTAGGCAGCATCCACACAGAGAAGTATGACACTGATTTCAATTTACTTATTTTTGGCAACACTGTGCTTCAAGTAAGTCACAAAGGACCCAGCTAAAACAACATTGCCCGACTTTTAAAATATCATAGAACTTTCAAGGATTTGAAAACCTGGGAGAAGACAAACTTGGGCAGTAGTCTAGCAGGAACAGAGCCTAAGGAGTTAATAAAAACTGAATATTGTTTTCACAAAGGCTTTTTGAAAAAGACTTGAGACATTTTTATAGCCAGAAACAATTAGGGAATACTTGTTTCAGCATTTCTTCCGAACTGGAATGTGACTGTATATTTAAGATAAAATTGCGATATGAAGAGTCTGCTAAAAGCACTTTTTTTTTGTTTGTGCATTTTGTTTGTCACCCAGTGTCACACTAACAACTCTGCATCTCATTCTAAAGCACATTATACTGTGAGATAAGATGAAAAAGACAGTTTTTTGTTTCCCCAAGGGGGAAGTACTTCTGTTAAAAGCATCTTTTTACAATACCATTCTTTCTGAATTACCAATAACGCAAACCAAAGAATTAGATACTGTACTCTAAAATTTAATATTTGTTCAATTCTTATTCATATCCTGTAGACATCCCCATGTGTAACAGGGGAAAGTATGCTAAATGCTTAAACCTACTTAAGAATCCCAAAGATTGAGCATTTTTGTCCTTCAATCAGTATGCTGTCAGGTCAGGCTCACACATTCAGCAATGTAAGTTCTCCTGCAGTTTTTATGATTGTAACTAAACTCACATTTGGTTCATCAGGCAAATAATAAGAAGCTGGCTTGAAAAGAGGACTGGGTTTGCAGTCCAAGAGAGCTATAATAACATAACCTTACTTTTAAATTCTTCACTTGGATTTCAGTTTCTTCAAGAGTAAACTGTAAATAGTAATGAGCAGCATAAAGAACACGGAAGGCAGAAAGAATGTGAAGAGTTAAAAAGATAACTAAACACTCACATCTTTCTATGTCAAGGGAGACTTGAAATTTGTAGAACTGTATCACAATCAAGTAAGAAAGGACGTTTTAAAAAAGTCTTTCTGAAGGAAAAATTGTTTGAAATGAGGACAGACACAGCAAGGGCTTCGTTTAATTTCTGATGAATCTCATAGCAGTAAGATTTGTGCACTAGGTTTGCAATAATGCTACAGGAGCATTTATCAGACAACTCACCTTTAAGATTATTCTCTTTCTGGTATGCAACTAGCAGCGGCCAGCAATAGTGAGGTCTAAGTGGCAAGCCTTCCTCCTTCATCACCTTCATCACATCAATGGCCAAGGCTGAAAACATTCACAAAACAATTAAACAGTTGACCAAGTGCTCTAAATAAGCACAGGTAAAATAACTAAATAAGCAGAGTACCTGATCTGTTGGCCTCCAAAGCACAACGCAAGATAAATGGTAACGGTGCCGAGTGCATCTTTGCTTCTTTTAACTCCTTACAGTACTGCTTCAGCTTGTTCAGAGGCTGCAAACAATTTCAAAAATTAATTTAATGTATTTATCAATTTCTCAAGTTGTTAAGAACGCCAGATTCTTCTAATGTTTAGAAAATAACAAGCCAAACAGGATTCCTTTCCAAATTTCAATTTACTATGCAAGTTAATACAAAATAAAAAAATTCATCTTTTGCTCTTGAAGAACTGTACAACTCACCATTTTCAGTCTTTGCAGTTGCATTAAACTAAATAAATATACTGTTATTACTAGATTAAGAAAAAAAGTATTACTATTCTGCTTACCAGATCTCTATTTACACAATGTTGCAAGAAGAAGCTACCTTGGTCCACATAATCACGTGCTAAATGACTTAAAGACTTCAAAATGCTGAAGCTGATATCTTCAAAGCCATGAGTTATCAGAGTCAAACACAGGTTCATTACATCTAGCAATTGAAAAACAGAGAACAACAGTATTAATAAAGTGCACCCAACTTTTTCACATTAAGCTACTAAAATTAGTGAAAGCTGGGAAAGTAAATGTTTTACAAGTACCATTAAGATACTTTTAAACAAGATTAACAACGCAAATTTGAGACTACCTTTTCCAGAATTATTTATATTTATCAATGAAATTCACTTTTCCCATAAGAAGACTAGGCGAAAAATTACAGAAGTATCACCACTGCAGCATGACATAAGGATAAGGAAAAGAGAAACTCATTTCTAGACATGTCTTAAAAGAAAAAAATGGATGAAGGATAATTAACAGTTATCAATCAGATTAAACATCCAGAAGTGACTTTACATGTAGGTAATAAAAACTATAGTCGGTATTTAGCATTCCTTTTTTATGGCAGTCACGAAGAGCTCTCCCAACAGGAATCTTAACAGTGGTATTTGAAGAAAGGACTCCATACTTGTTGCTTTTTTATAAAAGCTTAATGAATTTTAGAATTTTTTTAAAAAATGATAATTAATTATTGTATGTAAATTATTAAAGCTGCTTTATATTTAGATTTTATAAAACACAATCTAAAACACATGAATCCACAAATTAATGGCAAAACTATTAAACTATTCCTTTCCCTCAGTATTCAAGAGAAAACTACAAAATTACCTATTTTTGGAAAAGAAAGAAAAACAAAAAAAAAGCAAACAAACACAAAAAAAACCCCAAAACAAACAAAAAATGTTCTCTCTCCACCCTGCTGCAGGAACCAAGGACATACCTGGAATTAATTCCCTTTCAAATCTTATGCGTCCCTTAATATCCTCGATGTGCTGTGGATACCCAGCCTTGGCAAGGCTAAAAATCACCTGCATCAAAATCCTATCCATAAGGTACCCTTCAGTCTTCTCAACCTGTTCTAATGTCTGTAAAACCAAAATAAATTTAACGTGAATCAACTCCTAAGTGACTTGAAACAGAATACTTTTTAAATTCAAAACAAACACAAAGAGTTGAGCTTTTTTCTTTTTTAAAACCCACAGGTTGAGATAATGGAACATGGTAGAGAGAAAGAACATGCAAGAAGTATTGAGAGAGACTCAAACACCTTTAGACTGTAAAAAGAAAAAGGGACAGCTAAAACAGATATAACATACAGTTTCTTTCTCATATCTAATAATATATGAAAACACCAGAGGTTTTCTCATTGTAAGATGACTTTCAAAAGAAATTACTTTCTAAAGGGAAGAATGACTAATCAAACATTTTCTCACTGTTTGGAAGAATGTTGACTGCTTAAGTCAAAGAAGAAAATTATGTTTCCAATACCCTCTTCCTTGATTTGGTCTTCTACATCTGATTAAATTCCTGATACAACCTAAGAAAATTAGTTTGATCTTTTCTCATTGCTTTATGAGTATTTCTTTGATTTAAAAAAAATAGTAAGAGAGATACTTGAAAAACATCAGCTACACAAAGGGCTCCAAGGAAGCCTCATATTACAAATATCTGATTTGTTGATATGAACTCTCAAAAAAGAAAATTAATCTTTACTGGAAAGATCCTGTGGTTTCAATGGCCAAAGGATGGCTCAGTGGGAACAGAATAATCAAGGTTTACTTTTTATTTTCATAAATAAATACAGATATCTCACATGCACTGTGTTTAAAAAAACCCCTGAATTATTAAATAGCTCACTGACAAATCTATCTTCCCAGAGTGAAATGCCACTATCAAAAGACAAGCATTTTTCAGAAATTATGACATTACTTCCAGTTAACCAGCTATTCAACTGTAATAAAAAAATTTTGTTAATTACTTCAAAGTAGGAGGAAACCAATTATAAAATTCTTTCTTACTCCTCCTGCATGGACAGAAAGCATGCCAAAGTTATATTGAACAAAAGATCAAACAAGTTGTATTTAAATTCAAATTTGCAATACCTTTTTGATGCTATCAACATCACCCTTTTCAGCATACACATTCAGCAGTGATAAATAGGTGTCTGCACCTGGTTCAACACCAGCCATCCTCATCACTGAAAGGATGTTTTCTGCACTCTTCATATCTCTAAAAGAATTCAAAGGAAGACCCTCAGTATATTTAATCATAATGATGTTTATTGTGACTTCCACATTTCCTCATTAAATTAATTAGAATTGGAAACAAAGACTGCAACAAGCTTAGAAAAACTTATTCTAACAAAGCAAATCCTGAAAGGTGAAAGTGGATATCTTTTTAATAATTGTATTACTTAAAATACTCTTTCAACTTCACAAGATTATAAAGTTCAGAACTAAGTCCAGCAAATTTCTTCTCAAACACTACAAAAGTACAGTAATTTATCTTGAAATACAAGATTTTCAGACACAAGAAAAAATCTACTTCCTTTGTTAAATAGCTTTTTTGCTTCATAAACATAGAGACAGTCTTCTACATATTATTATTCAAAACCATCACACTATCCTGCAGCATGTAATTTTTTTTTGTACAGTATCACTTTATATTTTAGTAAAGCTAAGAGTAAACAAAAGGAATAAAAGGTATGAAACATTACCCTGATCTTGCATGTCCTTTCACAAGGCTACTGAATACTGCCTCAGTGATGGGGAGATCTTTGCTCTTCATAAATCCAAGAATCTTACTGCAAAATATAAGACAATTTGTATTTGCCACTTTGAAACATGCAGACACTAGGGTGGGGCTGGGTTTTTTTAAAATTTTTATCTGCCTTTTACTTATTTCTCATGCCCCTCAATCACACTGTTACAACTTAACCTTGCTAAAATTGTTGAAGAGATACCCGGCAAGCCCTGTGTAATGACAACAAACAGAATTATTACTATTTGCTCCTTAGCCCACTTTATTCTCAAATGCCTTTCCCACTAGCCATTTTCTTACAAAGGCAGTAAGCCTTCCTAACCTCACACTTTTTCATGATGGCTCTAGAAAATGACAAAACAAGTTATTTGCTGAGCAATGTGAATACAACTTGATTTGAACACACTGCTCTATCACTTATTTTTATTTTGTTTGTGTAGGTTTCAGCAGTCTCCAGGAAATTGCTCTGCATTGCTTGGTTAAAATATATAAAACCCTTCTTTGCTTTGCTCAATTTCTATGAATTACACAGAAATCAGTTTTAACACTAGTGGTAGGGAATATGAGAAACAGATTTTGCAGAAATCCCTTTAAACATAAATGCAAAAGAATACCTTGCTCCTTCAATGTCACCCTCATTGCAATAAGCAGCAATCAACCTTTGGTATGTAACCTACAGAAAACAAAAAGGGGAAGTTAACTATTTCCATTCAATAAATGGGAGACTCCTCCAATTAAGAATGAAGATCCTGTAAAAGGGTACCTACTCGATTGGGCTGCACATTAGCTTCCTCCATCCTGGCCAAGAATTCTGTCGGAGAAAATTTGTGCTCATTCTGGAGGTAGACTTTAAGTAAAGCATTGTAATGGCTTGTATCATACACAGCACCTAAGGAAATATTTCAACCATAGTCAGTGGATGTAGATTCTCTAAATTCAACATTGTTTCATAGCTTTCTCAGGTAATTACTTTCATGTCAATTTTACTCTGTATGAACTTAGGAAACTGCTTCCTTCTATTCACCTTTGAAGTATCAGACATTTATTTAACAGTTCACGTGTTTATAAAAGGCTAAAACATAACAAGAGCACAGTAACAGCAATGCTCATGTGCACGCAATGCCACAATCTCTACAGCTGTATTTATTTTACAGATTCAGCAATTCACCTATGCATTATCCATAGATAAATGACTCACTTATAATAAACATATCATCTGATAAAATAGCTGGTACCACTAGGAATACTTGGCCACCAGATATAAAGGTAACATCTAACAGAAAAGTAAACTCAATAATGAAAATCAAGCAAAAGTCCAATTTAAGCATCTTTAAAAAAAAATCTTCAGATTTTAGAATTTTAGATTAACACCCCTAGATGTCACTATAACCCCCAGAATTAGAAACAGGTCTCTCACCTGAATAATAAAATCTACTGTTCATTCGGTAGTAAGTATAACCTGTTATAACCTAACATTTAAAGACTATTAAAATGCATTCTCTTTCACTACAAAGAGAGTAACTAAAGCACAGAGCTGTTCTTGCAAGAAGGCCTAACAGACCCAACGTACCAAGTTCTTTCATCTTATCCCATATCATATGGGCCAGTTCTGTTCTTTCAGGTGACAATACCTCTGGTAAGACAGTACCACAACTTTGCAACAAAAGCAAGGTCTGGTTACTCCCTGGACACCCTGCAAGTGGAACAAAAACACAAATTTCTTCATAATTAATTATGCATTCAATATTAGAAAGAAGATTTGAGACTGACCTTTTCTATAGAATATAGAATTTTCTCCAAGACTGAAGATTTTTCATGAACAGGATACTCAAATGATTAAACAACGGCATTACTGTGCACTATCCTAAGAAGATTTGTGATAAAACGTGCCGTTTAGCACAATAATGAGCTTAGCTGAGCAGAAATTGTTAAAAGTACAACACAAAATTCCTAAACTTAGATTATCTAATGCTTTCAACTTTCCAACTCAAGATCCTGAGATCATTTCATCCTAACAGGGACATAACTTTCTAGTAAGTTTCTAAAATGTCAAAATACTTCATACCAATTCAATACAATTCCAGAACTGCTAGTCAGAAACATTTCCACATGTAAACTTCCATTTCCAGTTCTGCCTACGTTTAATACATAACAAATGAGAAAATTTACATCTAGAGACTAGTGAAGGAAACGGTAAGACTATCTGCCTTTTCTGACTTCTGTACTAGTCACAGAATGTCAAAAAAGTTAACTATAAACTCATCTCTTTCTTGCACTTCACTACTATTCCTGAGGGAAAGGCAGAACTGCAGAATCTGTCACAGATGACCCAATCAGCTGAAGACAATTTTTTTTCTATCCCATCTTTAGATGCAAACCCAGTAATTTCAAATAAAAATGAGTTTCTTTAGAAAGCAGCATACTGTCAAGTACAATCATCAGTTCATAACTGACCAACTTTTAAATCCCTGCACACAATTACTTCATGCAATGAAAATGCCAACACATCTTCAGTTTCAGAATGCCAGTGCTGCAACTACTAGTAACTTAGTACCTTGAAAGGGAAAAGAAAATCAAAAACTTTTGGCAGTCTGAGCATGGAGAGATGCAGAACAAGATCTACTGCAAACACCTTTTTCAGGCATTTTTTGTGTTGTAATTAGAAATGGAAAAACAACACAAACAGGCAGAAATCAACACTAAGCTCCCACCCTTTTGCTAAATTAGTTTCATTATTAATAAACAAGGACTAAAGTTTCATATGGTAATATTTGCCATTTATTCTAATAGCACCTTAGTTAAATCATTTGTGAGGTTCTATGCTTTTATTTTCAAATAAAATTACAAAGCCAAAGGAAAATCCTATAAGCAATTAATATTTTTGTTAGTATGACTTAAAAACTGTGGAACTAGCCAAGGTTCTACTTGCTAGTAGATGAAGAACTACTTGCAGAGAGGTTCAGAGACACAAAATTCTTGCCAACCCACATTTGCAAATTAGAAGTTTACATCTAAAAAAAGACAAAGCAGTCAGAATCAGAAAGGATATCTCAAGCAAAAAAAGAGAAAACTAAGTTCAACAGAAAGAGCATGAATTGAAGGCTTAGCCTTTAAACACTAAAATGCAAAACTTTTAAAAGCACAATGCCACCTAGACAAGCCATTACAGTCCAGAGCAATACAAAGCAAAGTTTAAAACATTAGCAAAACAATACATGCTGCCATTGATAAAATACTGGCAGTAGTACTTAGCAAGGATATTCTTTAAATATCTCCACTGACTCATTCTAACTTGTACCAAACCTCATCAATTGTGGCAGCTAGTTTGCAAAAACGTAGTCTGCATATTTCAGCCAAAGAGGTATTGAATCTGTCAGAATGGACAGCGCCTCAGCTATTTGGTTTTACTTTATTCAAAAAAATAAAGCTTTCTTGTCATGAATAACCACAGCTACCTGGGAACGTGGAAACTTGTGGATCACCTCCACATTTCCCTGTTGTAGTTCCACTTTAAAACAAATAGCATCTTAAGGGCAGCATGGTTCATTACAGACACTTTAAAAATACACTGTGCAAAGGAGACAGGTATGATCCCTGCTCAGAGCACAACACAGTTATATGAGGAAAGTGCATTACCAGATTAAAAATCCACAATAAGCAAGACACTATAACATACCTTAAAAGTATGTTTTTGTAAGACTTATAAATTCTTAAAGACAAAAAAAAAAACCTTGAAAAAGCTAACATTAGCATTCAAAGCAAAATAATATCTCTGAACCATTTAAAGCCTATCCATCAACATATACAGCAGATCAAACAACACTCAAAGACAAAATACAGATCAGAATACTCAATTCACTTCTTTGGCTTGAACCAATTTCCTTGGTTACATAGCAGCCTGAAATTTAGCTTTACTTTGTTTTAGTTGGAAGCAACTTACCTGCTTTGCTTATTTCTTGGAAGATTTTTAGTAGAAGAGCTTTAGGGATGCGGCCAGTTTTTCTGACAGAGTTATCCACCTTATTTAATGCCCAGTCAAACTGCCAGGTCGGTCTGGTTCGAACTTCTGAAACTGGTTCTTCTTTAACACTTCCTTCCTCTTGAGGTGCAAGTGTAAGGAACCTTATTTGGTTCATAATGTTTCTGCTTGAACAGAAACAAACAAAAAAATAAAGATTACAATACTGTGAGTCATTTTGGATCTAGATTAGTCACCTAATGTCAAAAAGATAAGGCACTTCTTGCTGATGAACAGTCTCAAAAACATTCCATTTTAAAATAAACAAACAAATATAAGTGATTTGTTTCAGTGTCTTTCTACTTGAGAAGTCAGTCATACACTTTCTTACAGTGATACGTTTCTCTGAGATTTACAGTGACTTTCACCTCATGAATTAAATGGTTCAAATACTATTCCCACAAAAATAAAAAATTTTAAGTCATCCAACTGCTATAAAAGTCTATTGCCCCATTACAGCTACTCACTAAAGCTCTCACAAGGTTTTGAAAAATCTCAAGAACAGTCACAGACAGATCTTCCAGAACACAGTAAATCAAGGCAGCAAATCATACCTTCCTTGTCAATTAAAATGCACAAGAACTAATGCAGAGGCCAGTGTGTTAGACAACAATGGTTTAAATACCAACAGGATCACTCCCATTCTGCCATGTAAACCAAACATCAACAGCAGATTTGTTTAAATATTTATTTTCTCAAAAAAAAAAAAAAAAAAAGACAAGAAGCATAATGAGAAAGTGTTCTTATTTCCAGCAAAGCAATTAAAAGAAAGCTTGCCTTTTTTTTTTTTTTGAAGAATAAGTTGAATAAGAAATAAGAAAACTGTCTATGTGCCACAGCAAGGTTATGAACAGCCTGTGCAGGTGAAATTATCATTACACAAGCATTTTATGAAGTCTGTTCTCAACTGTGCTTACAACTGCATAAAATAAACCAGACTATCCTCCTCCAGAATCCTATACAAAAAAAGTAATACTTGCTGGGTGGCAAAAACAAGATGAAGAAACTTCTGAAATTGCCCTCCCTCATCTCTGGCTCTTCAGACAGCTCTTCAGCTAAATTTTTGTAAGCTTTCTAGACTACTTTAAAAAAAAGCCAAAACCCCTAGTTTGTACTCCCTGCTGTTAGAGGTGCTCCAAGAGTCCTATACAGTAATGGCTCCACATTTTGTGAAATGGCAGCCTAAAAGCCAGGAGCACTGACATTCTCTACAAAACAATTTCCTGCCCCTGAAGCTTTTTCACAGGTCTATCTGCTGGCTGGTTTCTCACCAAACAGTGGTAGTTTGAGGCCCGAGGAGAGGAAGTCCAGTGGAGGAGAAAAGCTTGCTGGTGGCAATTGAGTGTTTCAGAAGCACTGGCAGCAAGCTGCTAAATGGCAGAGAAATCATCACTGGGGTACAAAAAACAGACTGGTGGTTTACCATGTGGTTGCCTCTTGTGAGCAGAAAGTAGCTCAAAGACCAAATTTTTCCTTGCTGTTTGAAATCTTGATTTGGTAACTCAGCAGGCCATAAATTCTAGAAGTAGCCTGAAGCAGAATCTCTTTCCTAATGGAGCCATGACAACAGTTTAATAGATGATATTTGATTTTTTAAAGTACTTTTAAAAAATCCTTTAATAATGAAGAACATCACTACGATTTGGCATTACCTTTTTCAAGAACACAATTTTTACATTGCCCTATCTCTTAAAGTTTCCTCCTGAAGAATATTTCAGAACCCAGCAAACAATCTCCATGGTACTTCACTAGGGAAAGGATAAGGAAGAAAGAATTGAAGGGAAGAAAGACTGACAAAACAGGACAGATCCCTTCCTTCACCCTCAGTTAAATTTCCTGCTAGATACAAGTTCCCACCGATCCCTTTGGGCTACCTCTCATTTTACTCAGATCTATCTGTGAGTTTATTTCACTCACTAACCTAGCACAATACCAATTCACCCACTTCTACAAAAAAGTAAAGTTACTGTTCCATCAGGTTAGAGTGGAAACAGCTCACAATGTCCACAACCCACCAGAATTAACCAGAAAAAAAAAGGAAATTGAGAAAGAAAAGGTACCTAAAATCAGAGAAACTAGAAATAAAAAAAAAGAAAAAAAAAAAGAAAAAAGCTCTGAAACTACTTTTCATGGTAAGCAGCTTGTCAGATTAACATCAAACTTTTCTGTTGCTACTAGTAATGCCACCTCTCACTAAAAGTATTCCCAAGGGTGTCATTTTCCCTGATCTTTCCCTCCTTTTCCTCTTCTCCTTCTATTGCCTCCTATAACCATAAACAAGGTACTTTTTGGAAAACAGAAGTCATTAGACTAATTAGCATAAAATCCAGTGGCACAAGGTAAGACTAACAGTCAGATAACAAATTTTAACTCCTACAGGGTTTAACAAACAAGTGAAATGCCTAGAACTTAAATAACTCTTTAATAACACATAAACAGCAATACTCAGCTTTGAGCTAGCCAGTGGATAGCTAGAAGAATGAAATTGTAGTGACAGCAAGTTATTTTTTTATTAAATACAGAAATAAAAAAAGAAAATTGTATCATCCACTCTTATATACCCATTAAAAGAGCTACTTGAAAGCTTTTCAGAATACTTCTAGAAAGGTTACAAAAATGCCCTGGAAGCTGCAGCAACAGTGGACTGTCTTTGTAACAAAGAAATTTGTACTTTGATTTCCATAAATCAAAGCACATGTGGACAAAACTCTTGTGCTTGAGATTAAAATTGAAATTCATTTCCCTATAAAAACCTGCTAATGTTTTATAGTATTTTTCAAATTATTGAGCAATATCTTATGACATATAGAACACTTCTAACTAGAAACAAATTGGTATCTACAGTTCTTAAATCCTGCACTGTTTTAAGAAAGCCATCCTTGTAAGACTCTCCACATGTCAGAAGTCACAAATATTTTAAAGTACTTGCCCAGCTCCATCAGATGAAGCGTAAAGATAAAAACAGTATGTGCATGCTCAACATAAGCTGGTTAACAGCATGAGAAGACTCTAAAGTTTCATTTGCTACTAAACTCTCCTGCTTAGCATTTAGCATGACGCTATTTATAACATTTAGAATACTACAGCATATCAATTGCCACAGTTGCACACTGTAAAACACTATACACTTATATAAAAGTGTTATTTTTATACAGTAACTTCACCTTCTGAAAGATGAGCAGAATTGGGCATTTCTATTTACAGCCCTCCCCCAATATTACGAAATATGGTTGGTACTGGTGCTTCTGTTAATTAATACTGATTAAAGACATTTTAAGGAATGGCAATATGGGAGCCCGAGTTTCAGTTTGAGACAGACAGGTGAAAACCGTTTGAGATTATAAAACAACCTGAGGAACTCACACTTTCACTGGCATCCACCTACACGATCATCAATCTGAAATATGTTTAGTGTAAGACTCAGGTGTACCTCATCATACGCAGGCCTTCAGCATTTGAATCAATTACACTCTTAGCACTATTTACGGCGCTGTGTAATGTTAAGCCAACCCCACAATAAGAATTGTCAAGGGTAACTGTGGCTTCAAAAGCTGGGTGACGCTGCAGCATCTACTGTCTTGAATCTGGTACACATCACTACAAATCAACTAAGAACTCAAAACTTTAAAAAACCCAGAAAGAACAAAAAAACCCCAGGAGCTCACTATTCTGAAAGATGAAAGATTGAGCAGACCAGAAAGCCAGCTTCCAAAATAGATACAAACTTAAAAAATTAAGGGACACAGCACTAGGTTTGATTTCAGGCAACCAGGCAAAGGGCAGGAGAACATAGGAGACAACACAGTGAAAGTTTATACTAATGGCACAACCTCCCTATGAAACACAAAAAGAAGCTAACAAAACGAGGCAGTTATCCATGCATCAGGAATCTTTAATTTTCAGAAGTTGAAAAACAACACACAATTAAGGACAATAGAAAAAAAGCAAGGATAAAAATCAGGAAGGCCACATTAACCATTTCAGTCTGGAAGTCACCTAAAAAGGCAGCAAGAAAGGTTTCTAAATTTAATAAATATGATTTTAGAAATTACCTCTTCACAGGGAAAAAATTACAGCTCATACACTGTTTGGCTTTCAAGAAATGTTAATTGCAACCATCCTCTGTAAATTTTAAGTATCACTACTAATTTTAACACGGAGATGGGGGTGTAGGCGAGAATATGGAAGAATGACTCAATTTCTGAAAACATTAAGATATATTAAAGACAAATTAATGGATCTTACTCAAACTCCAGTCCTTTGGAATTACTTTGAAAAATTCATGGAAGTTGTGGAAAAAACAGAAGCATAGTAAAAAAAATACGGACTGATGTCCAGGCTTTTGGCACCACTTTACCTGACAACCTCATAAGCAAAACAAGGAGATACAACGTACTTCTAGCTACAAAATATGGGTGCAGTAGTTATGTAAACAAAAATTTTAAATACATATACATAATTAAAATGTGGTTTATTGTGGAACTGAGAATATTGTGGGAGAGTCTAAGTGAAGCTATCTCCTGACCTAACTAGGAAATGATTGGCACAATCCATGTGCAGTAATAGCTCCAATACAGACCACAAGAAGTTGTATGTTTTGGAGAAAATACAAATGCAGAAACTTAAGATGGGGTACAACTACCTAGACAACAGTGCAGCCAAGGAAGTACTGAAAATGAGGCACTGCTAAGCATGAAATGTCACACAGAAAAAAAACTTCAAATTCTCAACTCCTAAAAAAGGAGCATAGCTAAAATACAGACAATGATCTCTTTGTCATGGTGTGTTTATTCAAGAAAAAAAACAAGTATAAAACACTCAAAGGACTCATCTATCCCATCCCACTCTCCAAACAGAGAAGCAACTGAACCTAATCCATCAGGCATCACACAACCAACACTAGTGGTTGTAATATTAATTGTAATGAAATACTTGAACAGGATACTTCAGTCAAGCTTTCTCATTTGGAAGCTTATAAAGATTAGGAGCAGGGGAAAAAAAATCTATCATGCATGACCTTGATATTTCTGATCCTGCCTCAGTTCTAGATGTTAGATTTCATAGTTTCATGATGTAATCATATTTTCTCAATTATTTTAATTAACTTTTTTCAGACTTAAATGCCATGCTACACAACAAAACACATACTTCCCCAAGAGCTGAAATGAATGCCAAGTATTTACTTTGATCAATTACCTTCAGATGGCATTTTAAGATTTTCTCTGTGTGAAATACTTTATTTGCAAGCACGTAAAGCTGCACAATAAATTTCAGACCTGTTTGAATGAGTAATCTGCTTCTTCCCCAAAATTTGTAATTTCTCTCTACTATGCCTTAGAACTGGGAGAAGCTCAAAAGGATATACTGAGCCCTGTGAAGTGATCTCTCTCCAACTCCCGCAATCACAAGATTAGAAGTAGCCTTCAGATACTGGAGCCTTTACACCATTTTCAGCTTTGTCTCCACAACAGCAGACCTTGCCCACACAGGAAAGGTTAACTGTGCATTTGTAATCCCAAAACAAATGGTAACTCCAGCTCCAGTTTAGCTTACAACACTGGGAAAGTAGCTGAAGATAAACTCACAGAAAACCTTAGGCAGAGATGAAGTGTGCATGGAGAAATTTATACCGAGTACATTAGTAAAATTCTTCTCTTTACAAGGGTTTAAGTGAGAATCCCAGTGCTGTACCCACATACTTATGTCTTCCACATTGCTAGAGAAGACTAAAGGCAGTGCCTTTAATTTCCTACGGGAACATATCTTACACACCAGCCTGAGTAAAAAAAGTCCCATCTTTCCCAAAACTCAAAAAGTAGGTGATGTTCATGCTTTCCCTTGCAGCAAGTTTACTTTCTGTAATACTTGACCAATTCCAAATATTTAAAAAGTAATTACATTTATATATTCATCTACATAATTATTCATATATTATTTATATATTTGCATAAGTATATGAAGATAACCACTTTTAATTATAAATATGGATATTTGCCTCCCTTTATCAGAGCCACAATAAGGTAGCTGCTTGTGCTTTTTCTACAAAAAGTACTGAATATTTTGTTCTTTCTACACTAAATAGGCAAAAACTGCATGAAATAGTTCTCAAAATAAAGCCATGGTCGAAGTAGAATAATGGCAAACTTAAGTGCGTTAGAATTCATTAGTGTATATAAAAGCACTCCAGATCTAATATTAAATTTAGTAAACATAAGACTAAATATACCACCTGAGATCCCAGTACAATTCACACAACTGTTAAAACAGTATTTTAACTGTTAGCCATGATCAGCTAGCTATACAAAAAGGCCACAATGTTCAGGTCACTGTACAGTTGTTTCAAGGAGAGATAGCAGGATCTTACAACAGAGAAAAATTAATGTCTTTTCATGTAGACTGAGCAAGTTCATGTTTCTTGGGGAGTATCTAAAAAATTTGCCTAAGTGATTCACAAGAAGCAAAACAGGAAAGCTTTCCTTTGTACTACACTTAGGATCTTAGGAAAAAACTCTTCACTGAAAAGGGTGTCAAACATTGGAACCAGCTGCCCAGGGAAGCGGCGGTCACCCTCCCTGGAAGTGTTCAAAAGACAGGAAGATGTGGCACTTGGGGACATGGTTTAGTGGTGAAGATGGAAGTGTCAGTTAACAGTTGGACTCAATAATCTTAGAGACCTTTTCCAACTTTAACACGTCTATGATTGTGTGATTTCTTGGGAAGTATCTTGGCATTTTATATCCATCAGTAAAACACATAAAACAACTACAACAACAGTGAAGCTTGTGCAACTTTATTACAACAGAGTATTATGAAAAGCAAGTCTACTCTATGTCTCCTCTCCATTTGAAGACCCTTCCTTCTATCATTTTGCTAACGTAATCAAGCATTCAGTTCTATGCTTGTATTAAGCATTCAGTCCTACATTTTTGTCCACTGGTAATGGATTGCTGAGTATGATAGTGAATAGCCAAAAAGAACTCGTTTGCAGCTAATCTAAAAAAAAAAAAAAAAACCCAAAACCAAAAAAACAAAATCCCAAAATTAAAATGCACCATTCACCATGCTATGAATCATTTGGGTTTTTAACTTATGACTTAAGCAAACCCATCCCCCCACCAATCTGAAACCTTTTTTAAAAGGATATTCGCTCTCCCATCTTACCAACATACTTGAAACACATCACAATGGATCAAAACGCAAAGAGTCCTTACAAGCACAAGTTGTAATAAGGACATAGCATCTTCTGTGCCTGAGTTAATTTTCTTCAAAGTAGCAAGTATGGGGCTGTCTTTTGGATTTATGTTGAATACAGTTTTGACAACATAGAGACAAGCTCATGAAGGAGCAGGATCCTGGCAGGACCTGTGGGCCCGTACAGAGAGGAGCCCACACTGGAGTGGGTTTGCTGGCTTGATTTCTTTTTGTTATTGTATTGATTCTCCTTGATTTTCCTCCTCAGCTAAACTTCCATGATCTATGCTTTAGGAGCCTAACTGTTCTCCTTCCCTGATTTAGAGCAAGACAAGGTGGCCAGCAATAGGGTGGACAGTGTGGGAAGAATGGAGCCAACACTCTTTTTCTAAGCACTAACTTTCCCACAGCAGAAAACTGTAACATCAAATCACAAAATCATCACCTACAGTATGTAGAATAAAGCCCCCCCGAAGGATCCTGATGTTAACTCAAAAATCTACTCTAAACGCCTGTCAATGGAGAGGTTTTTTACAGCGTTCTTGACAGTCAGATACTAACAGCAAATTCAGGCATTTTTTCCCTTAGTCAAGCTTCTGTGAACAAGGTCCCAGTAAATAATTTGTACCACGCAAGTTAGCGCACTGCTGAAGTTTGCTATGGTAGATCTGAAGTTTGTTGTACTGGTCTATAATAGTTTAATAAAATTGCATGGCAGGAGAGTGACAACATGTAACTCAACATTTTCACATTTCATAGTAGAGGTGGTCAAGTGAAAGAGTAAATTTGTCTTAAATCTATCTTGCCATGAAATGCTTCTCAACCATTAAGATATGCATCTACTATCCTAACTCATTTTTCAAAGAAGTTTAGATTAAAAATCAAAGCAATAATGATGCTTTGATAAAACTTCGGCTTGAATGTGTTGCTCACTCTTTCACATCTCCCACATTTGCAACTTTTCCGTAACCATTATTGTAATGATAGTCACAGACTTGCCTCTGAACTGACTTTATCATGTTCAGTGTTGAAGTGACTATACCAAGCACATGTAAACATACAGTTATTTACAGTTTTCTTGCAAAATGCTAGATTATTCCTATTTATTTATTTAATCTTGAAACTGGGTGTGTCTTTCCCTACTATTCCAAGTAGACTGCATTTCATTCTCAAAATAATCTTGAGACCTGAACAGCAAGTATAGCAAGCCCAAATGTTGTCCATATGCCAGTCTAGTTCTTCAAAGGAGGTCCAGTTCCAGAAATTAAGGCTTAAGTAAAAAAAAAAAAGCAATAAATAGTTACTTAAGGTAAAAAAATTAAATTAGATCATATGCTTAACACATGAAATTTCAGTTTGTAAGTATTACATTTGCTTTACACTTCAGCTCTAGATCATCACATGTGCACTAGGATGCCTAAATACATACAGTCAGTAGTGTGACACAGAGATTTAAAGTGAAAACTTATCTTAGGAACACAATTACTGGACAGGAGGAATGTACAAAAAGTTTCAAAAGAATTTTCAGCATGATCACTGAGCCATCCTGCATATGACCCGATTTATACCTGAAATTAAGTATAATTTGGTTTAAGAAAAAAGTATTGGGGGGGAAACAACCAAAAACCAAACGCCAAGTGTAAGAACCAAAACATCATCACATAAAGTACTTCTAAAGTTCTTTCTAGAAATGGAGTTCTAAAGGCAAAAAACCAGTTAGTCCTTCACCAAGTCACACACGAAATTCGGTGAATATTGTTTCTTGCAACGAATTAATTTAGGGAATTAGGCTTCCAGTTGAATAAAACAAAAATTAGTTACTAGAAATTAGAAAGGTTTATTCATAATTTGCAGCTAACTAAATGTGTGGTTCTGTTGCCAACCATAAATCAGATATTCCTGGTTCTTCCTGAACTGTTCTGCTCCATTCTTCACACTGACTTTAGCATTTGTTGGCATCTTCAATGATTAAAGCCCACAGAAAAGTACATATTTTTTTTAGGTAAGATTTTGGCCAGGCTACCAATAAAACAGCCCCAAAGTAAGACTTATAAGCACTAAAGGTAGGGAAATTAGCAACAATGTCCTTATTTTGACAGTGAGACTTCCCTCTAGGAGTTCTCCAGTTCTGATTCTTGTCTTTTCCCATCCCTTCTTCTGAACGAGCTCTGGAACTCAACAAGTCCTCTGCTGACCATAGTTTTCTATTTAGAATGGCAGAAAACTGCTCCGGTTTTCTACCAGGAATTAAGTTACATTGACTTAGAGAGAGCATCAGAGATATGACACGAGACAAGAGACAGAACAACTTTCTCCCTTGGGTAGCACTAAGCCCTTAGCTCATGAATCTGTGTGTGTCTAGAGTTGTGTTAATGAAGGTTTGTGTCTCTAAGCTTCCTGCAGGGCACCAACTACACGTAAGTGTGGTCAAAACCGCAGCCGGGATGCACACAGGTGGGTAGGACAGGGTGAGTGTTCCACCCTACCTGCATGATGGAAGGAAGAGAGTACTATGGCAAAGAAATCAAGACTTTCCTCTTGACAAGACACACAGCAGAGTCTGAGGGCACAAAGAGGAAGCCCAGATTCCAACTGTGCAGGTACCCAGAGTCAGGCACAGAATCACGGACTCATTCAGCTTGCAAAAGATCTCCAAGATCAGAGAGTCCCACCTGTGACCGATCACCACCTTGTCAGCTATAACCAGAACTCCAAGTACCCCGTCCAGTCTTTTCTTGAATGCCTCCAAGAAAAGTAACTCCACTCCAACACTGCTTATCTCCCCTGGTCTCCCCCTGCTCCTCGACGCCCCCTCCACACGGCGTGTCCCCGCACAGCCATGCCCCCCGGAGGTCAGGGCTCTGCTCTGCTCTGAGCCCAGCGTGGCGGAAAGCGCGGGCAGCCCAGGCCGCCCAGCCTGAGGGCAGCGGGGCTCCCGCGCGGCCTTTGCCCTGCGCTCACCCCGAGGCCGCGCACACGCCGCCAAGCCGGCCTGGGGTAAGGGCTGCCTCGGAGCCCCCGGGCCAGCCCGAGGGCAGCACCACAGGGCCCGGCGGCATGCCCGGCAGTGCCCTTGGGCGTGCGGAGCGCCGCCTCAGCCAGCCCCGCCAACCCTACCAGGCAGCGCGGGATCTCACCTGGCGGGGCCGGGCGGTGGGGCGGGAGCGGCGGGCGGGCGGAGGAGCGGCGGGAGCAGCGGCGGGAGGCGCGGGCGCAGCGCCCGGAGGCGCCCGGCGGAGTTCAGCAGCGCGGCCATGACCGCTCGCAGCACGTGAGCCGCGCGCCGGCGCTGCGCCGCCGCCGGCCCCATGTGACGGGGGCGAACCATTCCCCGCAGGGGGGAGGCGCTGGGCCCGGCCTCGGAACGAGCCCGCTCAGGCGCCAGCGCGCTGCTAATTCCCACCCCGTGCCGCCGATGGGCCGTTCCACGCAGACCCGGGTTGGGCCGCCCGGCAGCCAACCGGGAACGGCCCAGGCGGAAGGCGGGCGGGCGGCGGGCGTGTGGGAGGAAGCGGCGGGAAGCGCCGGCTGCCCCAGCGGCTACTCCTCGGCGTTCTTCCGTGCCGTTCCGTGGGACGTGCTGGCCCTGCCCGCCTGGCTCTCCCGGTCTGCCCACCCAAGTACTGCTTCCCTGCAGCCCGGCGGTGGCCGCCGCTTCCTCATTGCCCCTGAGGTGTTCCAGACCCCACCGAAAGCGTGGCGGGTGGCGCGCAGGCGCGCCAAAAAAAAAAAAAAAAAAAAAAGAAAAAGAAAAAAAAAAGTCCCTCAGCCGGTTCCATGCGATTAATGGGAGTAAACCGCGTCTTGCCCTCGTCGCTGGCTGGCGTGTGTGCCAGGGAAGCCGTGGGGAGCTGGGCTGGGAAAGCTGCTGGTCGCTATCAGCCCTTCCGCCGAAATCTTACCATTGCCTGGGAGTGACAGGCAGAGGGAAGAACTTTATTAAACCAAATATCAATAGTAAATCTCTGCCTGAGCTTGCATATATTTACTAAGATGCCACCTGAATTGATGCTTCGTTTTCGCATCCAAGTTAACCTGGTTGCTATGACATAAACCATTAACTAAGGTACTTAGAAATTAAATGTATATTTTCATGCAAAAACCACATCCTTATTTTTGCTCTAACTTGCAAATAATTTCTCTAAGGGGCAGATTGTTTTTTATCAAATCGACTACGACCAGCCATTTCCAATTACACTTCACTTGGAAAGGCTTGTCTAATCATCAAGATGCAAAAGACTCAGTTTTTAAAAGTTATGTTCACTCATTTTTGTTATTTCTCAAAGTCCCGATGTTCAGCACTGCTCACTGAGGAATGAGTTACAGCTAGTAAGACAATATTTGCAATGTTACTGCTTATCATGTCTTCTGCTGTATCACTGTTACAGTGTTTCACGGAATACAGAGTTCAGTCTTGGGAGGAAAGCTAATGTCTTTACAAACAATTTGATGGGTGAAGGTATGGGTGTCAACATCTTTGAAATGGGTCTTAATGTTTCTATTAACTTTGGGAAGCAGGTTTGTTGCAGAGTCTAGACAGCTTGGCTCCTGAAACAGACAAGGGTCTGCACAAGCCCTTGAAGCCCACAAGCCCGGAATTTTGGGGTAAAACAGTAGGTTCGAGGGGAGAATTTGTGGTAGGCAGTTCGGGAAGGCTGTACCTTCCAAGTACCTCAGCCAGTGGGGAAAGGAAGAGTTGTGCTTTGGTGTATGATGTAAGAAACAATGTGTCACCAAAACCTGGCCTGATACAAGAAGGGATTTTGTCTGAGTCACTAGGGAGGCGAGTGATTTTGCAAAGAATTTGGCTGCTGTGGGTAAGAGCCCACAGGCATCCGGAGCAGGGGCTGGAGAGGTGGACAAGTGGGCTCTTCCAGGAATTGGTTAGAAAGGCATCTCAGGTATAGAAAAGATATGAAAGAAGGGATGAAGAAAAGGTAAAGATACAGGCAAGGATAATGGCACTGTTTTTACAGCCTCTGATGGGAAAAAGTGCAGGGAGCCCCAGGACCAAAGGGAAGTGGGCAGCCACCAGGACAGCAATTGGGAAGTAATCAATGTGCCATTTGTAAAAAAGAACATTAGAAACGGATTGTTAAGGGTGTCAGGATCTGCTATAGTACCGGGGGCTCACCAAACTGGAGCCCTTGCTGAACCCTGAAGTGTGTTTCCTAGTAGACACAGGAACTTCTCTGTCTGACTTGAATTTTATGCCAAAGAGGGAACAACTGTTCAAATGTTCTTTTGAAAAGGGGGAAAGATGAGCAGGTGCATTTTATTCAACCACTATTGCTGAATGTGTGTGCGTATGCAAATTACCACTGTGTGCATTATCTTCATAGCTGCCTTTGCCCGTTCTCTTCAAGCACATTGTACAGGGCTGGGAGAGGCCAGGAAGAATAAGACATGAACAGTAAGTTGGCTTGTGTCCACTGAGTTGTTTTATACTTTTTCTCTGTGTAACAGTATTCATCACTTTTGGGGTTTTTTAACTCAGTTTAAGATTCTGTACTGACTGTGTGCGGCAAAATTGAAGGGCTACCATGAGCCAGATGAGTTCTCTGGCTTGCTCAGATCCTGCTGCTGAGGAGGCAACTCCTTGAGAAGAAGATGAATGGAGGGACCAGGCTGGGAGGGAAACTGTGGGAGAGTCTGCTTTGCATGCCTGCCCCAGCCACCCTGGTTATGATGTGCTGCTGTGGGGTGCTGCAGGCTGCTCCCCGCTGAGAGCTGAGGGTGCAGAACCTCAGGGGTTGCTTGAGGTCACAGGGGTTACTTGCGGTCACTTGGGGTTACTTGAGGTCATTGGAGTACCTGGCTGAGGTCACTTGAGGTCATTTGGGGTTCCTGGTAGGGGTTACTTGAGGTCATGGCATGTGCCCCAGTGGACTCTCTCCCTTTTTTTAAATAAAGTTGCAGGACTCCTCTTTGGACATAAACCTCTGGTATTTGTGGATTTTCCTGACAGTCTTAATGAGGAAGAGCAGTGTTTTTTTACCCAAGTACAAACATAATGCTCACTATTAGGCAGGGTTAGGTATGTGCCCACCAACCCTGATGATGGAGTAGAGCTCCTGAGAGCTCACTTTAGTGACACAATATAAAAATACCAACATTGTTTACAATAAGGACCAGAAATGATACAGCGAAGGACTGTGTCTAAGTTTGAGAGACAGGTGTCTGCTAAGGAAGGCGGGAACCTCTCTTGGAATGTAGAATATGACCCCCTTTCCTCTGAATTATTATAATTTTGAAATTAAGGGGCTTTCAGGCAAAGATATGGGAAAAGAAACAACAGTTCTTTACTAGTATGGTTATGTATAACATGGCAAACAAACAACAACAATGGGAACAACAACAAACAAGAACAGAAAACCCAATAAAGTCTCTTCCCGCTCTTTGCGCACTTTCCCCTTGGGTGCAGTTCCGGCCACAGCCGGCAGGGGCGCCGGTGGCTCCCGGCCGCGCAGGGCGGGTGCGATGGTTCCCCCGCGCCTGCAGGGGGCGCTCCGGAGCGAGTTCTGGCTTGTCTCCCTCACGCGGTAAAATCCTCTGAGAGGAAGAAACAAAAGGAAAAACCCTAAACCCCAACAGACTGGAAGATAAAAAGAAAAAAATGAGGTGGCATTGGTTAGCATAAGAAATAGTATGTTCTCGTTACTGAGACTTCACTGCTGCTGAATCAGTAAAGAACAGTTTAAGAAGTGTTTTAGAAGGAGATCACTGGGACAGATGCTGACCGGGAATTCCTCCAAAGGACAAAGGAAACGCAAAAGTCTTTGTTTGATGATCCAGTTGGTGGATAACTGGATCTGAAGCTAAGGGCTGCTCAGAGAAGTCCTGTCTTTTCAGTGCTGACTGAGAAGTCATAGACATGATTCTGCTTCACAGGTAAAGATAACTATTTGCTCGATATGAAAAGGAAAAGAGCTCCTGGGAAATTAATTCAAAATGTGATACAGCTGAAACAGTAGACTTAGTAAATTATATTTCCTGAAGTTCTCTGGATGAGAGGGTCAAGATCACATTTATCAAGATCGGAAAAAGAGAAAAACTTTAATCAGTAAATTGAGGCATAATGTTTATGGAGTCTAGGTGACAGTTTTAGTTCTTTGGATGAAAAAGATGAGTTGTGTATTAAATATGTTATTTGTGGAGAAAAAATATTAGCCTTTTTATGCAAGAATCTAGAGAAAGGACTGTGTCACTAGTAGTAGCTGAGAAGCAGTTTTTTCCCCACAGACACATGTCATAGACTACATACTCTAGAAAGTCTTGGCCTGATTCACTTTGCTCAGGAAGTTTATTCCCATCATTAAGATAATTACCCCTGGGGACAATAATTAAACAGTGCCAAGTTATGTTCCTGAGCTCTGGAACTATGTCTCTGGTATTGAATTCCTATTCTCTACAATAGTTTCAGCCTATGCCAGGCAGTTGCCTGGCATAGTTTGAGGAATTAACATCAGCTTGCGACTTGCCAGTAGGTGGTTTGGAGATGGCCATGCTATGCTGAAGAGTGGGAGGATTTAAAAGCAAGGATTCTGGCCAAATTCTTTCAGTCATCTGCATACTACCTCTGCTGGAACTTGTAAGTTCTCTTAAGGTTTCTGCTAATTCCTTTGAGAATTTACCATAAACACTGATTATTAACTTCTAAAATTTAGTTGAAATGTGTCATAGAAATTTCCAAAACAAGGCTTATAATAACATGTGGTAATTAGAGTTTTCCTCATTCACTGTCCAGTCTTTCAAATAAAACCCTGTATGTACAAAACATCTAAAAAAACTAGCTTATACCACAGTTGGCTTTGGAAACTTGGAAAATCCAAAGTTAAGATTATGCTATAAATGCATCCCTAGAATCTCAGTGTAAAACTTTTGGAGTGAATGATCCAGGTTGTGTCAAAGTGAAGGAAACATAAGAGGACATGTAGAAGAGAATCACTGTTGGCCTAGAACTATTGCCTTTAGGCAGTTTGGATGTGACTGCTGTGCGTCAGAGGGTAGATGGTAGCAGGGATTGTGTCTGTTTAACTTCTGTCATATAAGAGGTTTATGAGAGGTTGGACCATTAAAAAGTCAGACATAGGCTGTGCAATGGGGTGCGGGTGAATTTCTGGGATCCTTCAGGGGTCTCAGATGTGTCCTCTGCTGGTACTTGAGCTGTCCGGTGGGGCCATCAAGTCCCTGTGGGAAAGGTGGAGCTCCTGTCTAGGTGTTTCAAGGCAGGACGTTTTAGGGTGAGGACAAAACATCTTGTGGTATGTGGGGAAGATGTACTCCTAACCTCCTGATACTTTTCCTTGTTGTATCCCATTCCCTAGATTAAAATGGCCTCATCTAGAGGCAGCTCTGTGCAGATGTCACCAGTGCAGTAAGACATCCATTCCCCATCAAAGTCCTAATTCAAGGTGGGGCAGGATCCATGTTACACCACAGGGAGAGGGAGCATAGTGGAACACAGTTCCCAGCACTCATTTTGTGGCTGCATTCCTCTCAAGAAGTGGACTATCAGGAAGGTTTGCATGGAGAGGATAATTTGCAGCTTTTACCTGAGAGTCTGGGGGAAGGTAGGCTATGGAATTGAGAAGGTGGTGAGATACTTACATATATGTAATGTTAGTATCAATATTGGTTTTATTTTTGATGGCTGAGTAAGGACAACCTTAGATTTCAGACAATGTTTTATTTAAGAGGTTCTGGTATGAAGAATATGCGTCCTTAATGTATCTTGAGGGAACATGACCTTTCCCTATGACTTGTTCACTAAACCTGACTGAAAGTGTTGGCTTAAGCCTCCTGCCTAATCTCAGGCATGCACCTCTGGAAGAGGTGACTCTCAAGCCAGTTCAAGATCGAAGGATGAATGTGGTTCTCTGTGATATTTGATATACTTACATATAGATGTAGATAGCTTTCTATTTAGATAGTGTACAGATACTCTTGTGACAACAAAGAAAATCTAAGTTGAAATTCATACTTGCTTGCTGAGATTTTGGTATGCTTTTAATATCTCATTTCCATTTTGTTCTAGGACAAAGTAGGAGCAGCTTAAAGTACTCACGCACTTGTTATTTCAAACTCTCACTTTTTCTAGTTGAATTCCTAATAATTCTCAGATCCTGTGAAAATGCATGTTTCAGCTTCATTTGCAAAAAAAGGAAAAATAAATTAAAAGCATAAACTTGAGTATGTCTGATGCATTTCGAGAAAAAAATGTAAAAAGAGTGGTGTTTTTAAAACAAACGTGTGGTTTTTAGAGCTTGAGTCGCTTAATGCTAGCAATAATGTGATTTCCTTGTTTGGGACATTTTCCAGGTTCCCAAATTGCCTCCAGCTTTTATTACTTCAGTGTCTTTCAGGTCTTGCAATGTAGCCAGTGTTACATATAGCAAAGAAGGTGCTCCATGAAAAATCTCTTGTTGCAAATAAGATTGAAGTCACCAAGCTTTTTGCACTAGTCAGGTTTTATTTTGAGAGGATGAAAATGAAGTGAGATATTCAAGAGCTACAGAATTGAGGTAGAGATGGCACAAGCATACATGTTTAGAAGAAACGTGGAGCAACGTGATACAATAGTTTGACAGAAAGGAGGAAGAAATCTGAGATGGGAGTAGCTGAGTGATTGGTAAGGTTGCTGAATGGAAACTATGTTGGTTTTGGCTGGGACAGAGTTAATTTTCACTAGTATGGGACTGTGTTTTGGATTTGTGCAGGAAACAATGCTAATAATACAGGCATGCATTCAGCAGTGATGACCAGCACTTACAGTCAAGGCCTTCTCTGCTCCTCACACTCCCCCAGCAGCAAGGAGGTTGGGGTTGCACAAGGAGCTGGGGAAGGGACAGAGCCGGGACAGCTGAACCCCACTGACCAAAGGGACATCCCACACCATATGGCATCATGCTCAGCACTAAAACCAGGGGGAAGGTTGGCTGCAGGACCACTGGCTGGTTAGGTGGTGGTGGGCAATTGCTTTAATTTGCATCACTTGCCTTTCTTGGGTTTTATTTTTCTGTGTTATTTTTCTTTTCATTACAATGAAACCCCATGAGTTCCCATGATTGTTCTCAGCTCACGAGTTTGCTCACATTTACCCTTCCAGTTCTCTTCCCCCATCCTGCTGGGGGTAAAGCAAGCTGCCAAATGTATGATGCTTAGTTGGCAGCTGGGATTAGACCACGACAAAAAGGGATTGTTGCTCAAATGCAGAAACAAGAAGAAAGTAAGCACAGCTCACTTTCAGGAAGATAGTGAGAAGATCCTTTGGTTTTTTCCTGGACTTTTAAGATTACACTTTGCTGCTCAGATGCTTTTGGGGCCTGTTTATCTTTCAAGTGTCAATTGTTTCCACTCTTCCCCCAAACAAAATAAGTTCCTCTACCCCTGCTGTAAGTTTGTTTAAGTTTGCTTAAGCCAGTCTCAGATTTTATGGAGATCTGACCGCACAGCTTTGATGGTATGGCATACTGGTTTGGCATGTTGGTTTGCTGTGCTCGGAGTCTAGAAGTGTGAGAAAATCAAACCAAGGAACTGGAAAAGGAACGAGCAGTAACGAGTAAAAATCAAAGCTATATTTTAGGATTTGTAGAATAGTATCCAAGTGTCTTGTTGAAATTACAGGCAAGAAGGCAAACCTGGGAAGTGGAGAAAGATGAATAATAGACAATTTGAATGGAAAATTGCTTCTTCAGAGTTCTGTTGATTTCTATATAAAGAATGCTTGGTTTTCACGTAAAACAATTCCTTTCCAATGGGCAATGGTGACCTAATCCTTAACAAAATGCTAAATTTATATCTTATTGTGTGTATCTGTTAGAATATTTCTGCAGGCAAAACTATGCCTTTGCTCTTGTTTGATCCAACTCAAAATCTTTGATGAGCTCTTTTAGAGCTGTACTGCACTGTAAAATAATTATTTCCACTGAAAATGCAAAAGAATTTATCTCCCTTGGCTCCTCAGCTATGTTAGTTTTGCAAGGTTAGTAGAAATTTTAATAAGTAGTAGTGCCTTTATTTTTGTAACCAAGTCAGCAGATCTTATCCTGACTATCTACAGGGAGTAGATCTGATGAGTAAGAAGGTGCTTTTTTTATATAGTTACTTTTCAGAGGATCACAATTTGAAAATGGTTGTGACATAACTGGGTCACATCTGAAATTTTTCTATAAGCTGCATAAAATGAGAAGTTGAGGTAGCTGCTTTTGTCAGAAGGTATATTCTTCGAGCTGTAGTGAATCATACAGCTCAGAGATTTGCATATGGTACTGTTACTGAAAACTGAAAACCAGTCATAAATCTGTAACCAATTACTAGCCCTTCAGTATCTTAAATCTTCTGCATTTAAATAATAACAAAGTAAGAATTTATATATATATATGTACACATATACATACACACACATAAGAGTCACACACTGTATTTCTTCTGTCAGTGCCTTTGTTTTGACATGTTTAACTGGGGGCATGCTGTACTACAAAGAATATCATGACCCAGGGTTTGGCTGCTATGAGTGTTGGAGAGGAAATAGTTGGAGGAAACAGTAAAACAAGTTTCAGGAATGGTAAAACTGAATTTCATCTGCCTGTAGCTCCAGTATGTAATAAAACATTTTCAGATTTTGATGCATAGTTTAACTTTTTGTTGGAAGCAGAAGTGGAATGATTTGGAGATTATACAGATTACTAGCTGGAGTGGGAAATTATAATAAAACATTATTAAGCTTTCAGGTTTTACTTTATATAAGAATTCTGATGCTGTTTTTATATTGCTGGGCACACTGGCCGAGTCTCTGTCAAATCTCCTCCTATCCCAAATAATGAAAAAAATTAATGATTCTGGGTATAAGACATGAAGCAAAGAGCATCTAAACTCTAGACATCTGCTTTAGTTTTAAGTATTTGAGGTTTTCTCACAAGTGTTCTGATTTATCTTTATAGTTGCTGAGTATTGTTTAGGAATTGGGCAATTAATCATATGGGATGTTGAAGGGTTAATCCAAAGGCCACTTATACTCTGCAAAACCTGATCCACTAACATTAAAAGAAATGTTAAATCACATACAGTATGTGTGTACCTCACACACGTTGCCTCACTGGCACACACACCAGGGACAGATACAGCATGCTGCATATTTGTATGGCTCATTTACCTGAGTAATAATTTAGTTTCATTCAGGTCCTTCAAATATGAGGCGGCTGTCTAAAATGGTTCTTGGATTGTTCTCGTTATAAACAATAATCAGATTAGCTTTCACTGTGTTGAAAACTTCCATTTATCTGTTTATTTCTCTTCCCTTGTGTTGTAGGTCCACAACCCTGAGTGACCAAGAAGACAGAAATATCCAGAGAGGTGTAAACATGCATTTTGGAGGGCAGAGACCAAGAATCTCTTAAAACAGATCAGTCACTGCTGGAAAAAGTTTTTAATTTTTTTGGCAGCTGATCTGCTTTGAGAGATTTTTTATTCTCTTGCTAATTTTTCCATCATCCCTGCTGGACATTTCTGCCCCACTGGTTAAGTCAAATGCCAAATCAAATTTTGTATGGCTGTGCTCTAACTGAGGAGCAATATTTCCAATTGTGAATGCAGGGTAGAAAAAATTATTTTTTACCTTTTTTTTCAGTGCAAATACTGACCATCTTACAAAACAAAACTTTGAACTCAAGTGTCAGTTAGTTGTGTAGAAAATTTATTTTGTTTCCCTGGCTTTCATTTTTTTTCTGCAAGTGTTTCCTTCTGAACTCCAGGGTTTAAAAAATTTAAAATCCAGACAGTGGTGGTCTTTTCCATGTTGCTTTAGGCTCTTGAATGGGTTTTATACTTTTTTCATGTAGTATCATAAAAACAAAATATGGTGGTTTTTTTCCCTCAAGAAGTGATATTTGTAGTGAAGCATCTTTCTAGCTAGATATTTGTATGCACCCAGTGAGCTGGGGACAAAATGTCAGCTCAACTGAAATAAAATTTCAATTAATAAAAGTCAAATTCAAGAGTGAATTCCAAATTTGCTAAACAAACAGCATCAATTCCGTAGTGGTTTTGAGTACTTTACATTTTTCCAACTAATTAGCTTTTCTACTGCTCAAAATAAACATTTATCATTAAATACTGCAAAGTATCAAACTTTTTGGTTTTTTAATAAATTTCAGTTAGGATGACTGGAATGGGTATCATTTAACTGGAGAGAGTAACCTGTTTCAGCAGCGTAGGTTGTGTTTCTGATGTTTTCCTGTTGCTGCAATGTGTGAAAGCTGGAAAGTTCAAATATTTCCCTTGGGGCAGATACTGTCAGGATAAATTAAGATAAAATAGCAGTCGAATATATTGGGCTATCCAAGGTACAGTACAAATGATTTCTGTGAAGGAAGAAGAAATTATTTACATTTTAAACAAATCTCCTATGTAAAAATCAGTTTTAGTTTTACCTGATTTGTCTAATTAATTATTTTAAATATATGACTTTGTGGCATAAAGGCATTTGTGTATTTCTGTAAACTCGTGTTTTAAAGGCATTAATCAAAAACACACAGAAGAGATGGTATTTTTAGCAGTGCAGAAAGAAATATTTCAAATGTGGATTCACTGTGCAAAATCCTCTGCTTATTATTGGAAAATATATGTTCTGATGAAGCCATGCAACACTTTTTGATTATTTTCCTAAATCAGTGACTCAGACAAGAATTTCTTGCTCCACTAGGTCTGATTTTGTACACTGAATATTGGCTTAAAATGAAATTTAAGCAACAGCTTTGTCCTCATTCATTTTGTTTCTTGACTGTTGCTGTTCTTTGGAAAGTACAATTATTTTCAGAAGGAAGAGCATATTGCATCTTTCACAGTGAGAGTTTCTTCCCACGTATTTGTCATATTTGAGCTGAATAAATGTTAGCAAGGGAAAAAAACCAACACACCAAAACACCCCAGTTCTTAAATGGCATGGGTAGGTTTAGAAACTTGCAGGACAAACTGAGATTGAAGGATTCTTCCTTCTCTTCTGCTTTATGCAAAGGAGCTTTTGGCTACATCTGATGACTGGAAAACTTCTCTTCCATCCAGGAGACCAGATGTCTCTCCAACATGCACTGTGCTAGGCTTGGAGCGTCAGTGAAAATCACGCTATGTTGTCTTGAGTCCTGTTTGAAGCTTAGGCACTCTATAATCTTCAGATATTCGGGATTTCTTGGTGCCCCCATACCTGATATGGTTCCCTGTTGTTACACAGGTACTCTGTAGTCAACATTTGTGAACAAAAAGCAAGGAAGAAATAGATGTTAGGGAGAAATTCTTTACTGTGAGGGTAGTAAGGCACTAAAACAGGTTGCCCAGAGATGAGGTGGATGCCCCATCCTTGAATATGTTCAAGGCTGGGTTGGATGGGGCCCTAAGAAACCTGGTCTAGTGGAAGATGTCCTTATCCACAGCAGGGGGATTGGAAGCAGGTAATCTTTAAGGTCCCTTCCAACCCGAACCATTGTCTATGATTTTTATGTAAGCAGGTTGGAACAGGTCATCCCAAGAGCTTCTTAACAAATCTGTCTGTACCAAGGCGTTGATTTTAAATGAAAATTGGAGAAATTCCAGAGAATCATGGAGTATGATCTGCTACTGCTGTAGCAGATGAGACATGGGATTTGGGAAATGTAGTATAAGACAGCAATTTAGGCACAGAGCCTCAAGAAAGTAACAGGTCAACTGATAATGGACTTCAACAGAGATTTAAATGCTGAGAATGCAACTCAGCATTTAAATCATGTTAACCAACATGATTTTATAAGAATTAGGTCTTGTCAAATGAGATTGTTACTGTTCTGAAGGACTACAAGTCTGGTTGATATGGGTGACAGCTGTGCTGGCACATTTTTAGAAAGCATTTGACCTAGTGACACCAATAAAAAATTATTGCTCTTCAACAATGGTAAATTCAGAATGGGTTAACTACTAACACACAAATTGTATTTGCTAGGAATAGTTAGCAAAATAATTTACAGTCTAGTGATGTTGTATGGAGGTAGTTCTTAGCTTAGTATTTTACTTAAAACCTAAAAGAAAAGTCATTATTTGAATTAGTGAGAAAAGTCATGGAGCAGTAAGTGATGGAAATGGTTCACTTACACAAAGTTATTTGGATCAAGTTGTCAGCTGGTACAGACGAACAATAACTAAGTTATTTCAGCACATGTCAGTTCAGATGTGTTAGAATGAGTGGTCAGTGCTCAAGAGGACTTTATTGGAAAGGGAACCTCCTGGAGATGCATCATTACCTGCATGGGGCCTGCCTGTGGATGTCCTTTGTGTGGGTCAGGGCAGCACTAGGGAAATGTAGAAAAGTTTGAAAGAATTTTGATTTTTCAAGTACATAAGCTTAACCTGATCTTTATACAGTGCAAAGTAGTTGCTCTCTTTGAAGCAGTGAATTATGTGCCGAAGTGTGAGGCTGTTGTGTGAACGCAGTATGATGTCTGTGGGGAAATCAATCTGTCATCAGGAGATGAGAAACACTCTGAGGTAAGTAGCAAGAAGGGTACACTAAAAATATTTCCTTCAATCTGTATTTTGCCTCTGAGTCCTCGCCCGCGCCATCCTTTTGTGCTGGCAACAAGTGTTTATAGCGTCTCTTAACGAACCACATGGATGCATCAGTCTGGATTAGTTTTAACCCAGATCGTCTCCCTGGCCCTTTACAATGCACAACCACACAAATCATAGGATATTTTGTGTTGGAAGGGACCTCAGAAACCATCAAGATCCAACTCTCCATCCACTAGACCAAGTTGTTCAAAGCCCTATCCAACCTGGCCTTGAACGCTTCTGTGCCGGTTTGGCCAAAATCTAGCAATATATCCTCTGAGAGGAAACTAGGTTACAACCACCCTTCCCCCCACAGGGTTCGGGGAAAAGAAAATATTTTCCTCGAAGGAAAGTGAATGAGATAAGAACTATTTATTTAACAAACACACAGGAAAAGGATAATAATGCTAAATAATGAAATGAAATCTCTCGCTATAGAGAGAAACCTGGGAAGATTTCAGAGTCCTTCTGTAGGTGTGGTCTCTCTCCTCCTCGGAGCTGGGTCGGCGAGGGCCCACCCCCCGGGCCTCGGGGAAAAATTCTCCCGATGTGTTCTGATGTTGTTGAACAGTCCAGAAGAGAAGAAAGGAAAAAACCAAAGTCCCAGGAAACAAAAGTTCAACTTTCTGTCTCACGCCGGGAAGAAAAGGGAAAAGAAAAAAAAAACCGAAACCGCTGGCTGAAGGAAAGCGAGCAGGGTGCTCCCTCCTGCTCCTGCAGCCAGAGAACGCAGAGGAGTGTATCTCTGTGTCCTTGGGAAACTGTTTTGAAAAGTTTGTTTGGTTTTTTTTTTTTTCAAGCTCAGTTTAAAGGCACAGAAAAGGCACAAAATTACTTTTTGGGCATAGAGCATGATAGGGGATACACATGATAGAGTCACCCCAAGACATTCCACCCCTTATCACATATCATTGGCTCAATGCCCAAATTAATATATTCTAACTACACACACACACACACACATTAATACATATATACAGCTATGTACAAACAGTGACAGTGACACTCAGCAAGCAGTGGTGTACAGGCATTTTACATTACATGTGGTTTTCACTTAACAATCAGATCTCTCTGCGGTACACAACGTGTTGTTCTGTTTCTTTGCATTACCCACCATGTGCAACCAGGTCTCTGAGCAAAGACAACCCCACGGATGGGTTTGTCTGTACTCGAGGCAGAAGTAACCCAAACAGTCTTTCCTAACAGTCTCCTGGCATGCACTACTGGAACCTTATCTCTATCTACTGTATGCAGGGATTTAGATTGGGCTGGACCAGCTCTATTGGTGGAACCCCGAGTGTTGACTAACCAAGTGGCCTTTGCTAGATGCTGTTCCCAATTTTTGAAGGTTCCCCCGCCTAGGGCCTTTAAGGTGGTTTTCAGCAATCTATTGCATCGCTCTACTTTCCCAGCTGCTGGTGCATGGTAAGGGATATGGTACACCCATTTAATGCCATGTTCTCTAGCCCAGGTGTATATAAGGCTGTTCTTGAAATGAGTCTCATTGTCGGATTTAATTCTCTCGGGGGTACCATGTCTCCAAAGGACTTGCTTTTCAAGGCCCAGGATGGTGTTCCGGGCAGTAGCATGAGGCACAGGGTAGGTCTCTAGCCATCCAGTGGTGGCTTTTACCATTGTGAGCACATAGCGCTTGCCTTGGCGTGTTTGAGGCAGTGTGATGTAATCAATCTGCCAGGCCTCCCCATACTTGTATTTGGACCATCGCCCACCATACTATAGGGGTTTCACTCGCTTGGCTTGCTTGATCGCAGCGCACGTCTCACAGTCATGGATCACTTGGGAGATACTGTCTATGGTTAGATCTACCCTTCGGTCTCGTGCCCACTTATAGGTGGCATCTCTGCCTTGATGACCTGAGGCATCATGGGCCTATTGAGCTAGGAACAACTCTCTCTTGTGTTTCTAATTTAAGTCTATTTGTGACACCTCTATCTTTGCAGCCTGATCTACCTGTTCGTTGTTTCGGTGTTCCTCATTAGCCCTACTCTTGGGGACATGAGCATCTACATGGCGAACTTTCACAAGTAGCTTTTTCACTCGGGCAGCAACGTCTTTCTACTCTTCAGCAGCCCAGATGGGTTTTCCCTTACGCTGCTAATTGGCCTTCTCTCACTTTTCCAGCCATCCCCACAGAGCATTGGCTACTATCCACGAATCAGTGTAGAGGTAGAGCTTTGGCCACTTTTCTCTTTCAGTAATGTCCAGGGCTAGCTGAACAGCTTTGAGTTTGGCAAATTGGCTTGATCCACCTTCTCCTTCAATAGCTTCTGCAACCCGGCGTGTGGGACTCTATACGGCTGCTTTTTACTTTCGTTTCATCCTTACAATGCGACAAGAACCATCGGTGAAAAGAGCGTAGCGTGTGTCTTCTGCTGGCAGTTGGTTGTACGGCGGAGCTTCTTCAGCACGTGTCACTTGCTCTTGTTCTTCCTCATCACTGAGACTAAAGTTTTCACTTTCGGGCCAATTTGTGATTATTTTCAAAATTCTAGGGCGATTTAGGTTTTCGATACGGGCGCGCTGTGTGATGAGAGCGATCCATTTGCTCCATGTGGCATTGGTGGCATGGTGGGTAGAGGGAACCTCTGCTTTGAACATCTACCCCAGCACCGGTAGCCGGGGTGCCAGGAGGAGCCGTGCTTCAGTGCCAATGACCTCTGAGGCAGCTTGGATTCCTTCATAGGCGGCTAAGATTTCTTTCTCTGTTGGGGTGTAATTGGCTTCAGATCCTCTGTAGCTTCGGCTCTAGAATCCCAGTGGTCGACCTCGAGTCTCACCAGACACCTTCTGCCAAAGGCTCCAGGACAGACCATGGCTCCCGGCTGCAGAGTAGAGCACGTTCTTCACTCCTGGTCCTGTCCGGACTGGGCCAAGGGCTACCGCATGAGCAATCTCTTGCTTGATCTGGGCAAAGGCTTGTTGCTGTTCAGGGCCCCAGTGGAAATTGTTCTTCTTGCGGGTAACCACATAGAGAGGACTTACAATCTGGCTATATTCAGGAATATGCATTCTTCAAAAGCCTATGACACTTAGGAAAGCCTGTGTTTCCTTCTTGTTAGTTGGTGGAGACATTGCTGTGATCTTATTGACGACCTCAGTGGGAATCTGACGCCGTCCATCTTGCCATTTCACTCTCAGGAACTGGATCTCTCGAGCAGGTCCCTTGACTTTGCTCTTCTTGATGGCAAAACCAGCTTTTAGGAGAATCTGGATGATTTTCTCTCCTTTCTCGAACACTTCTTCTGCGGTGTTCCCCCACACAATGATGTCATCAATGTACTGCAGATGTTCTGGAGCCTCACCTCTTTCCAGTGCAGTCTGGATTAGTCCATGGCAGATTGTGGGACTGTGTTTCCACCCCTGGGGCAGTCGGTTCCAGGTATACTGCACGCCCCTCCAGGTGAAGGCAAACTGAGGCCTGCACTCTGCTGCCAAAGGAATGGAGAAGAAGGCGTTGGCAATGTCAATAGTGGCGTACCACTTCGCTGCTTTGGACTCCAGCTCGTACTGGAGCTCCAACATGTCCGGCACGGCAGCGCTCAGCGGTGGAGTCACTTCATTCAAGGCACGATAGTCCACAGTCAATCTCTATTTTCTTTCAGATTTGCGCACAGGCCAGATGGGGCTGTTGAAGGGTGAGTGGGTCTTGCTGACCACCCCTTGGCTCTCTAAGTCACGGATCATCTTGTGGATGGGAATCACAGCATCTCGAGTTGTCCGGTACTGTCGGCGATGCACTGTCGAGGTAGCAATTGGTACTCTTTGTTCTTCCTCCTTCAGAAGGCCTACTGCAGATGGGTTTTCTGATAGTCCAGGCAAGGTATTCAATTGCCTGATGCCCTCTGTCTCTACAGCAGCTATTCTAAAAGCCCACTTGAGTCCCTTTGGGTCTCTGAAATGCCCTCTTTGGAGGAAGTCTATGCCCAAAATGCACGGGGCCTCTGGGCCAGTCACAATGAAATGTTTCTTTCACTTATTTTCAGTCAGGCTCACCTCAGCTTCTACTAGGGTTAAATTTTGTGACCCACCTGTTACACCAGTAATAGAAACAGATTCTACCCCCACATGTTGCGATGGGATTATTGTGCACTGCGCACCAGTGTCAACCAAAGCATTATATCTTTGTGGTTCTGATGTACCAGGCCAACGAATCCACACAGTCTAAAAAATACGGTTTTCCCTGGCCTCTACCTGGTTAGAGGCAGGGCCCCTCTAATTTTGGTTACCCTTCTGTCTATCATTTTCAGCAGATTGGCTACGGGCAACTGGAGCTACTTTCTTTTTAGTAAAATTTCCTTTCTGAGACTTGCGCTCCTTTAATTCATGCACTCGTGCTGCCAGAGCAGAAGTGGGCTGTCCACCCCACTTTTTCACGTCTTCCCCACTGTCACACAGGAATTTCCACAACTCACTTCGTGGGATGTACCTTCTCTCTAGGGAACGTCTTCGTTGGGTATCAGAATCTCGGATCTGTACTGCCGAGATTTGGAGAAAGCCCTCTTTCATCTCCTTCTTGAGGTCCTCTATCTTATCTTCTAAATTCTGCACACGTGTTTCTACAGCTGCGATTTTCGTATGTGTTGGGCCATGCACGGAATCTGCATATGCTCGGAGCTTCGTTGCCATATCTTGCACGGTCTCATTTGCACCGTAATTTGGTTTCATCAGTGCTAAAGCAGACTTATATTCTGATGGCCCAAGCTGTATGAGCTTTCGCCACATGAAGGGACCAACTCTGGCCCGGTCTGGACTTCTCAATCCTGGGTCATCTGTGAAGACAACCTCTACCACTCCTAGTTCTC
Organism: Lycocorax pyrrhopterus obiensis; assembly: GCA_014706295.1. Classification (NCBI taxonomy): domain Eukaryota; kingdom Metazoa; phylum Chordata; class Aves; order Passeriformes; family Paradisaeidae; genus Lycocorax; species Lycocorax pyrrhopterus. The sequence continues at coordinate 26,105,623 of JACSVZ010000004.1, forward strand.
TCAGGCATTGAATTCCTTGTTTAATGGTCTTCCACTGGGTTTGCTGCATATAGAGATCATCTGCACACAGATATCTATCTTTCACACCACTCAAGAGCCGTCTCCAGACACTAGCAGAGTCAGCCTCCCTTATCATCCTTTGGTCAATAGCTGGATCACGTGACAGGGATCCCAAATGCCTCGCTTCAGCTCCGTCTAGCATTACGTCATCACTTGCAGCATCCCAAATACGGACCATCTAACTTATTATGGATTCATTGGGCCGTCGGGTGTAGTCCTTTTTTAGGCTGTGAAGGTCCTTTATGGACAGGGACTCAGTAATGGTTTCTGTGCTTGAGTCAGTTGGTGGTTTTGAGGTTCCTTCCCCTGCATCATCATCATCTTTCACTGGGCGATCGGTTTTGGTTGTGTGTTTTTTCCTCGTGACAGGAGCAACTGTCAATGGCTTAGTGTCTCCGTCTGGTTTGGCTGCAGCCTGAGTGACTGGGGTGTCTGCTGGTTTATCTTCCTGCCCCTCTGCCTTTATCTGCTGCTCTACAGTACTCAGCAGTGTGCGATAGGCGTATGCCAAGGCTCAGCATATTGCGATGAGCTGTTTCTCATTAGAATTGTTATTGTATTTCTCTTTCAGATATTTCCCCACCTCAGCTGGGTTCTGAATTTGTTCAGGGGGGTAATTGCAAATTATCGGGTCAGAGAATTTCTTCAGGATTTGGCCCATATCCTCCCATTCTCCACCCCACTCAGGATTTTCCACCTCTGGGACAGGTGTCTCCTCAGTCACCCTGGAAATCTGAGCGCTTATTCTAGACAATCTGCAAACTACATAAAGGAAGCTTACTAGATAAACTACATCTTTAACATCTAGGGGAAACTGAACCTTCTCAAAAGATAATGTATCAAATTTAAAGGGGAGGGAGATGAAAGGCTGGGAAATTTTGTCTCTTCCTCTTCTAACAAACTGAGTGCAATTTCTAATAAACTCCCAAAACAGGCCACTGAAACTAGGACTGGGGTTAGGATGGAGAAACGACGTATCATACACACTTTGAACCACTGCCTGTACCTCTGTTGACTTCTTATAAATCATTATCACCGAGCAAAGCAAAATAGAAATCCGGATTCGTGCCCCTGCTCTGTAAAAGTTTCTTATCAGCCATGGGATCAGACCAAGTTGTGGATAGGTAAACAGGCCTAGGGACCAAAAAACTACCAGTACCTCAAGGAAGCCTAGGGACCAAAAAAACGTGAGTATATCCAGCCAGAGAGACATTATGAACTTAACCAACATGGTATTTACTTTACCCCAACACAAATTAGTTAAATTCAAACCAAGATGTAATTAGTACAGGTTTTTTCACTTTCCTTCGAATCCTGCCGACTACGCCAATAAGTATTTGTGCCGGTTTGGCCAAAATCTAGCAATATATCCTCTGAGAGGAAACCAGGTTACAACCACCCTTCCCCCCACAGGGTTCGGGGAAAAGAAAATATTTTCCTCGAAGGAAAGTGAATGAGATAAGAACTATTTATTCAACAAACACACAGGAAAAGGATAATAATGCTAAATAATGAAATGAAATCTCTCGCTATAGAGAGAAACCTGGGAAGATTTCAGAGTCCTTCTGTAGGTGTGGTCTCTCTCCTCCTCGGAGCTGGGTCGGCGAGGGCCCACCCCCCGGGCCTCGGGGAAAAATTCTCCCGATGTGTTCTGATGTTGTTGAACAGTCCAGAAGAGAAGAAAGGAAAAAACCAAAGTCCCAGGAAACAAAAGTTCAACTTTCTGTCTCACGCCGGGAAGAAAAGGGAAAAGAAAAAAAAAACCGAAACCGCTGGCTGAAGGAAAGCGAGCAGGGTGCTCCCTCCTGCTCCTGCAGCCAGAGAACGCAGAGGAGTGTATCTCTGTGTCCTTGGGAAACTGTTTTGAAAAGTTTGTTTGGTTTTTTTTTTTTTCAAGCTCAGTTTAAAGGCACAGAAAAGGCACAAAATTACTTTTTGGGCATAGAGCATGATAGGGGATACACATGATAGAGTCACCCCAAGACAGCTTCCAAGGATGGGGCATCCACAACTTCTCTAGGCAACCTTTTCCAGTGCCTCACAGTCAAGAATTTCTTCCTAATGTCTAATCTAAACCTACTCTCTGTTGGTTTAAAGCCCCTTGTCTTGTCATTACATGCACTTCTCGAAATTCCCTCTTCAGCTCTCTTGTAGGCCCCCTGCAGGAACTGGTAGGCTTTTATAGGGTCTCCCTGGAGCCTTCTCTTCCACAGCCTGAACGACCCCAACTCTCTCAGCCTGTCTGCATAGGGGAGGTGCTCCAGTCCTCTAGTCATCTTTGTGTCTGTCCTCTGTGCTACAGGTGAACACAAGATGATCACAAGGAGTGGGCCTGTGAAGAAATGGGAAGCTGAGAGACTGATGGTGCCTGTCTTGTTTTAGCATTGATGCTATTTTATCCTTTCAGTTTTTAAAATGTGATCTAGTGAGTTATTAATCCTTATTTAAGTGAAAAATTTAGTAGAGTACAACTAAATTGGTTCTAATGCTGCTATCAGGTTCCAGTGCTTTACAGTGCTCTAACTGAAGTCAAGCCAAGTAGCGAATTTTCCTGACTCTTAGCTAAGGAGTGGAAGTGAAACCTAGGAGAAGGATCCTGGTGACAACTGTTAGCTATCCATACCCTAGGTTCCTGTATTAGATATTCCCTGGCTACCCAGCATGATCGCAGTAATAGTCCCACTTAGCTTCCTTCAAGTATTGAATGCAGTTCTGGAGGTATGCTTGATGTGATTTATCAACAAGCTTAAACTTTTACTGTAGAGGAAGAAATTTTGAAGTATATAAAAATTAAACTGGAGTAAAAACATGCCTGATACAGAATAAGTTAGGGTTCACAAAGATTTAGTCAGTGAAATATACAATGCTTTAAATTTACATTCTGCATTCCCAAAAAGAAAGATAAACATACTGAGAAATCTGTACAGTCCGAAGTTGTGTTTCTAGATCTTGTGGGACTTCAATGTAAGGACTTCATCAATAGCATTTTAGGATGTGCAAGGACTTATGGATAAGCTTAATAACAATTACATTAATTTAAATTGCTTCACTTGCTCCAATTCAGTACTACTGCATATATTTTCTGACCAGGTTATTTGAATCTTCTATAATTTGCTTATTCTTAGCTTAAACACACACACTTTCAGGTAGGTTCATTTACATTTAACTCTCATTATCTGATCTCTCCATCTTCCCAGAGTTTTTAGTAAAGGTTGTTTGTACGTGACAAAATTTAAGCTCAAACTTTAGAAAAGATTTTTATAAGAACAAATGGAATCTTAACCACTATAAAGCCACTTCCAACACTTTTACATCAAAATCTGAATTTAGAAAATGCACAGTAAATTAATTGGAATGCATTATGACTCCAATAGGAAGAGTTTGGCCTATTCATGAGATAGATCAGAAGAAGAAAGGTGGGTATCTCTTACACAGAGGGTCTTGGCAAGTTAATTTCTTACATTTTTTCCCAATCTTAGCCTTCAGAATTTAATTATTTTCTTCTGGTTTTCAGTTGTGTGTATGTGTTGCTTTTATTTCCTCATTTTTGGGAGGAATTTAATTGCTTTTGTCTGGGTTTTGTTTTAGTTTTAACTTTTGCCTGTAAACTTCACAATTTAACATTTATCTTTTTAACAATTCACTTGACAATGCCAGCCATTGGCCTAAATGTACTTAAGGCATATCTTTACTGAGGGGTATGTGAAGAGAGATGTGCCTAAACAGTTGTGGGGTGCAGACCTAGAAGTTCATTGAACAAACATATTTTCTTTACCAACACCAAAGTCTGTCACAAATATTTGATACGTGGATGACCATACAAAGTTTTTCTTCTATATCTTTTTGCATTTTCACCTCTTTTACGATTCTTTTTCCCTCAACTTTAACAGAGCATTCTCTTTTCAGGTTCATTCTATTATAACAGTTATTTTAAATGGAATTTGAAAATAAAATAAAGCCTTTTACTTTAATTCTTCTGATTTTAATAAAAATTTTAAAAGGAGATGTTTTGTTTAATGTTTGGAGGTAGCAGTAGGTCACCAAGGAAGCAACGTAACATTATTTTGAATTTTTTATCCTTAAGCAGAAGATATATTTTCAGTTAGGCAAAGTATAAATTACTTTCGCAGTTATTCAGGTTAAATGCAGTCCATGTAGCACAAAGATCTTACCCTGCTCATTGTTTAGCCATCCCTGGAATCTATGAAGAAGAAAGTGCATGTGGCTCACATTTTTAACGTAAGCAAATAAAACTTGGAATTCTTTTCTTTTACATATTAAAGAGTATCAAAAAGAATTAAATAAACCTTTTCCCAGTCCATTTAAAGTTTCTTGGGCTTGGGTCATCATTAGATTTCTACTGGAGATTAATTTGGCTTCTGTATTTTTCCTATCCTACAGATATTTTCCCACTCAAGCCAGTTTGGTTTTTTTACTTTTTATTCCAAATGTTTGCTTCCAGGCCTTTTCCCAGCCTTCCCCTTATTGTCAGCATCTGTTTTTCTTCCTTTCCTTACCTTTCCATTTCTTTGAGTAGATCTCTTTAAACATTTACAGTTTCAGAAAGTTTCCAATCTGCCATTAGTAGTAAGCTCTTCAAGGAACTCCTCATGTAGAAGTCTCTAAGTAGGACATTGCTGCTTCATCAAAAGATTAATTTTTTTTTTCTAATTATGTGTCAATTTAAATTGTAAAGCTCTTGTAGAAATCCTTGTGTTTGGTGGTCGTTTCCTTAAATACATTTCAGTGAGAAAGGCAAGGTCTATGAGTGTCAGCAAGATATGCCTTCAGACTGTTTAGGTTTGATTGCATTGCATTATAGAATGCTTCATTACCGGTTTAACCTCTCAGAGGTTTTCAGCTGCTGTTTTATTTAGCTATACCGACTACACTGCCTACAGCAACTCCAGGCAATGATTCCCCCAGTGGCATGCATGAGCTGCCCTGCTCTACTGCAAAAATACATTATGGCTGAATTTGCCCTCAGAGTTTGGAAAGATCTAAAGTCTCTGGAGACTAAAAATGTGGTTTTTTCTTTGTTTTAGCTGGCAGTATGAGCCTCTGGCATTTTAAAGTGCAAGTCATTAGCGCCCACAAGGGTGATGTTAATATGTCTGTGTTTCAATCTCAGGACATTTTCCAGTCGCTTCCGCCACAACAATCTCTGCCATCTCAGTGCTTTTTAAGCCCCTTGTGAATTCAAGTAAGCTTTGCAATGCCAGTAAGAATCACTGTAGACTTTGGCTGAAACCAGTTGCTACCTGATTTATTCCTTTTGCAGTAGTTGGCAGTGAGGTTGAAAGTCTTTCAGAGCTGTTTAACTTGGGAGTAATGAAGAGAAAGAGGGATGTTAATGTTTAGAAATATTAAACACAATCAAAAGAAAAGCTAGAGGAATTTGGACGTCCTCTTTTTTAAAAATTATTTATATTTTTTAAACTGAGGAGCTATGATTTAGAATAACAATAATACTCAGTTGCACATACAAAATCCCAGCAACAGTGATAACAATGGCGTCCAGAAATAAAGGCAAACTAAAGGATCAATTGAAGTAGTCAAGAGCATAGCCTGAGGGACCAGATGACAGTCCTCGTGGATGAGAAGGGTGGAATCTGTCAACAAAGGTAATGCCTTGTGGGAAATTCAATAAGGCAACACAGAGATCAAGGGCTGACCCTTTCACCCAGTGTGTAAGTGCTGTGTGTGGATGTACAGCGTGTTTGGTCAATTGCTGCTCGATTTCACTGGGAGGAATGTCAGAAATATTCCCCCTTCCCTTTTAGGCTGCTTCACTGTATTCCCTCCAGTTCCCAGTTCAGGCGCAATCCCAGCTCCCACAACTAAGAGGAATGTAATCTAATCAGAGGGATAGGGCAGAAGAAGAAAAGAGGTCTGAATGTGAAGACAACGGAGCGAAGCTAAAAACATAAATGTTTTGGCAAGCCTTGACATTTTTAGGCATTTCATTTGGACTTGGGGAAAACGAGGTAGTGTGCTGCCAAGCCAATACTGCCTGGGGTCAGATCTCAAGGTTTCACAGCCCACATGGCCTGTCCCCGCCATGTAAACATAAAAAAGGACTGGGGACAAAGGGATGCAGTTTCTCCCTTAGTTTTCTTCTGATTCATTATTCATTTCTCCCTTGTTTAAATTAAGAACATCTGCAAGCAGAGAAGGTCTCTCTGGCATGGCTGGGCTCCTGCCCATTCCTGCCACCTGCACAGAACACAGGTTGGTTAGAAAAGAACGGGAAGAGACATCTGTGCATGTGTGCTCACCCACACGTGTTTGCCATCTTGTGCCCAGCCCAGCGAGGGCTTAGTGTGAGAGCTTGAACGGAAGGGATAATCCTGGATCACATTATAATTGCTGCTTCCCAGCGGATTTGGTGCTTTATAGAACGGAATTTCTGCTCATTAAATATATGAAGAGTCCCAAAAGAGTTGTGGTTTGGACAAAGCTGATCCAGGTCTTCAGAGATGCAGGTAGTGAGATGATGGTATATCAGTAAAAATATATGTCTTCAGTTCACCAGTTTATTTTTACATTAATTATCACATTTATTGATAAATATAAGGCCACTCAGATTTTTCTAAACTCAGATTTCTTGAAAATGTCAGAATTCCTTATTCTGGTCCTGAGTAACACACTTTCCTTTGATTAATAACTTTTATTCATAGTATTGGGAGTACGTATATTCATTCTGGCCATTTCCTTGGGCTCGTGTGTTATAGTAGCAATTAGCTCTGGTCCAGATAAGACCTTACAGAAACTCATGTGTTACTCTGAATGTTGGTAATATTTTATGTTGTATGTTGGTCTGACCCGCTTACACACTGGCCTACAAGGAACTGAAAATTTCAATATAAATTTCAAGTTTGATCAAATTGTAGCCATTTTGTGAAGAAGTGGAAGTGGTAAGGATGGATGGTTCAAGCATTAAAAAGCAGAACTCAGGTGTTGGCTAATTCACAGTAATTTCAATGTCAATGTCTGAGGAGAGAGATGGACTCTTTTTTGTATGGAAGGAGGTTGAATTGTCATATGGAAATTGTGGCAGTAAATTAATCATCTTGGGAATGAAAATTCAGAGTTTTGTGACTAAAGTTGATAAGTTAATGGATGGCAGTGCTAAGCACAGATTTGGTTTGACTTCCAGTCCTGTATACCAGAGCACATCTTACCTGTTTTTATTTGGTTTGGATATGACGGGAATGAACAAGTTATGCTCATTCTCTGAAAACTATGTTGAAATGCTCCTTTAAAAGTGTGAATTTGACAGGATTCACAGACAAGCACCAGAATTAAAAAACAGAAAGAAGTGTCTTGTATTTCTCCTTACCTGAAAGTAGCACATCAGAAGCAAACACACACTTAGGAAGCTTTGTACATGTTTTACTGACAGAAAGAGGCAAGGACGACTGGGGGCCTGTCTTGGGGTGACTTTATGATGTATATCCCCTATCGATGCTCTATGCCCAGAAATTATTTCTCTGCCTTCCTGTGCCTTTAAACTGAGCCCGAGAGGGGGGAGAGAAAAAAACCGAGTGAACTTTTCAAAGCAGTTTTGTGTTCAAGGACATGGAGGTAGCTGCTGCAGCTGCTGGAGAGCGGAGGAAGCATCCTTTTGCTGCTTTTCAGCCAGCTTTCGGCTCGGTTTTCTCCAGAGAGAGATGGAGACTTAAATAATTTTTTCCTGGGCCTTTGGTTTCTTCTTTTACTCTTCCGGACTGTTCAGCAGTACCAGAACACACCAGGAGACCCTACAGCATTGGCCCAGAGGGGAGCCTACGCCAAACTCCAGCTCCAAAGACGAGACAGGGAGAGAGAGAGAGAGCGAGAGAGGTATCACACAAGGGATTCTAAGATCTTCCCAGGTTTTTCTCCAGAGGTTTTATTATTTAGTACTATAATTCTTTTCCCGTGTGTTTGTTAAATAAATAGGGTTTTTTTCCTTCACTTTCCTCCGAGGAAAATTTTTTTCTCCTGAACATGGTGGGGGAGAAGTGGTTGTAACCTGCCTTCTATCAGAGGATATTTTCTTCCAAATTTGTCTCAAACTGGCGCAGGGCCTGTGTTGATGAGATACATGTTTGTATGACATAGATGCTCAGTGCATCTTAGCAGAAGCTGAGTGGTCTGATGTATTTTCAATGTAATTTAGTATTGGTTACTTGCAAAAAAAAAAGTGATGATTAATGGGCAAGTTTTATTTGTATTGTTCAAAAAATACTATTCCATTTTATACAAATTCAACATATATTGTTTGAGAATAATTGTCTGAGAATAATCAGTATTCCTTTTATATAAATTCAATGGAAATTGTCTGAGAATAATAGCTACAACAGGTTCTGTTTTGCGTATCTATCATTCTTCCAGTTGGATGATCTAAAAGCATCTAACAAACAATAATAAATTTAGCTTTACAACACCCTGCTGGTGTGAGTGAATATTATGAACATTTCTTAAAATAGGAAAACTGAGGCATAGAGATATTAAAGCAAATGCCTCAAGGGTAGCCACTGACATTACTTTTGGGATGCTTCTATTCTCTCTCAGTGAAAGAAAATGACACTACATTGTCAAACAATACATTATCAAATTGGTGAAAGTGTGAAGAAAAAGTTTCGTGATGCTATCATCCCTTCTGCACTATTTGTGCTTGGAAAATGTGCAGTAATCTAGAAGAATGTTCATGATTGTAAAGAAAATCAGATTTTCTGGAAAGAAAGGGCTGTTGTGAGCATCGTCCAATCTTTTGCATAATGTAGTGCATTAAATACTGTGACCGTCACAATTTGTAATAATGTACAATTGTATGTGAACTTGACTTTTAGATGACTTACTAAAATAAATTACGAACATTTTATGTTTTGATAATAAATCCATTCCAGATTTTCTAGACATGCATTTAAAAATATTTATCTTAAACGGGCAGAGAAATATTTCAAAATGTCAATATCCTTATACCTCCAATGTGTTATTACAAACGGAAGGGTGTGGGAAAATTCTCTCCGTTGCTGCAGATATTCAGTTTTGCTCATGCAATAGGTAAAGTCATAAAAAGCCAAGGAAGAGACATTGCATGAGATGTTAAAAGATCTTGCAGTCTTGATGAATAATAAGCAATTAGCACCACACACTGGACTCCATTATGACAGTAGCCCATGGTGCATCCAATATTTGATCTACACCCTGCTCCACAAATACGAGCTAATCAAAACTGCTGGGTCTTTACAATAATGTTATGGATGCTGAAAGAACTCCAGCAGAGAATTTCTTCAGCTCTCTGCAGCATTTTTGTGAGAGTTCTTTCTTTCCCATGCAAGCAAGACAAAACGATGTTACCGTTTTGTAAACTTCTTGCAGGTGTGGATTGTTTTGGTAGAATTGTTATGGTTCTAACTAGAAAAACATTCAGAGATGGGTGTCTTAGAACTTGATCAATCCCCTTAGGGGGTGGATGGCAAAAACCAATTACCTTATGCCACTTAATACACTTTGTGAACTAACACAGAAAAGTCTTCTGAGAATTCATTAAACCACCCATCCATCCATCCATCAATCCCTGAGCCTGGACTTCGTGTCGTTTCTCTACTCGTCCGTGGGAAAACAGTGACATAATGTAAAGTTCCTTTCACTTTAAATGGGATTGGTATATTTATAACTTAATGTTTCTAACTGTCTTGATTTTTTTGGCTTCTCCTTCAATCAGCTATGGAAGAAAGTCTTGATGGAGTTTATTGACAATACCACAAAGCTGCTGCAATTCTATGTACCAAAAGATGAAGGTGTAAGAATGGATATCAAAACCAGTAAGGACTGAAGGCAGCTCTTAGTGAAAGTATCTGTGGCATAGTTACATACCAGTGGAAAACTTACACCTTGTTTGTAAAAGGAACCTTGCCTTATGTCCTTATTTTAGAAAAATTCAAGTTTCATCACTTCGTGTTTATAGACTTGCATCTTTAGAATTCTGCTTGTGCTTCATGGGACACCCTCCTTTGCAAAAAATAACAAAGGAAAATTACTTGTATAAGTTATTTATTAATTACTTCAAACTTGAGAAACTGTTCTTCACAAACATGTCATTCTCATGCATATTTTGCTTATTTCATCATCTAATAATAAGTGTTTTTTCATAGTTTGTGATATGGTTATATGGTTAATCCTTATTTCAGATACTTCATAATTTTTTTTCTATGTAAGTTAAATAAATTACTTCGCAGTAGAATGATCACATATCAGACTCCAAAATGGAACCCTAGCTAATATCAAATGCCACTTAGGTACTTCCAGATATAATTATCTTGGAAATCCTGACACAGGAAACAGGGTGAACTTACTGTTCGTTTTGCAGGACTTACTGCAGATGTAAGTCAGAATGCTCGACCTGAAATCGAGCATTTACTTTTGAGTTGAGCAGTAGCACTGATATACTGTGTCTCAAGGAATTAACAGAATTAAGCAAGTAAATGAGTTAAAGAAAATATAAAGCAGAGGTCTGTGTACCAGTTCTGATTTATTCGAATCTTATCTCTATCAGTGTTCCTAACTGTTGTGCCGGTTTGGCCGAAATCTAGCAATATATCCTCTGTGTCAATTTAAGTAGTTGCTCTGTCAGCTTTTGAGGGTAGGAAATCTTAAATGCTAGCTTAAATACTAGATCTCTAAGGACTGTTTTATTGTTTTCTTACTGAGACCATGCTGTAATGCTATTGGGCCTTGCAGAACAGATGTTACCCATGAAACAGTGATATCAGTTCTAGTGAATCTTGCTTCAGAACTTCAAGATGTGGAATAACAGCTGATTCGTATTTGTTTCACAGAGAGACCACCCCAGTTCCTGAAAAATCAGAATGTCTTTTTTCGCCCTTATTCCTCTGATTGGAGAGTATCAAAATTTTCTTATTTTTCCCTACTTAACCAGAAAATTTCTTGTAGGTTTTTTTCCCTTATCTTCCTATGTAAGATATTGGTGCGTATCCTCCATTCTGGCTGGACAGGACTCATTTCCACTGGGTTGTTGGTCTAAGAAGAGGAAGGCATTAAAGTAAAAGCTGAGCAGCAAAGTTTGAGCCCTGTAGTGAGGTCTAATCATACTACCTGGTGATTCTATGGAAATCATTAAGGTCCTGTGAAAACCAGACATTTTTGTGTACCAGAGATGTAGAATTACATGATTTAAAGCTTGAATATGAGTTTGTTGCTTATTGTGTCAGTGTCACCTGCACTGGAAGTATACTTGGATCTTTACTTAATCTCTGAAGAACAAGGTGACTGAGGATCCCTCTTTCAAATTTTTTTTTTAATTTAATGCCATTAACATCACTGGTTGTGAAGTTCTACAGGCCTTTGAAAATTCTCCCCATTGTCCACTAATACAAGGTTATTAATGTATTTACTTGTATAGCACTTTGGGCTGAGGACACTTCTCAGACACTGGCCTAAATTGTACCTTTGAGCATACCAGTGATAAAAACTGAGAGCTCCACGCAGCCCAAGATAATGTGAGCAGAGGACCCTCTAGGTCTTCACACCAAACATGACCACATGTACCACATCACATAACTCTTTTTCTGACCTTGTCAAAAATCACTGTTTGAGGAGGAGCCTTTTTGCTTTCACTGGTTGGATGAGAAGCTGCTTTCCAGAAGCTCCACAGGAGCTTCCTGCAGCATCTCCTCAGCCCTCATATAGACAGCCTGTCTGTTCTTATTTCTTGTATTTCTTAAGAGAAAATTTTATCTGTAATCAGCCACAACACTTCACTCTCTTCTCATCGCATCAGAGAGCATCTTCTTGCAGAACCATTCCTGTTTGAGGAATTCTTTCCTGAACTAAGTGACGTGAAAGCTTCTTAGTAACATGTCACCTAAAGGGTCTTTCCAGCTGTGTTGTACATTGACATTAGGAGATCTTCAACAGAAAAGTCTCATCTGGTACCGGTTTGGTATCATTTGCCTTTCTCACGCTGTCAGCAGATTGCCATCTGCAACTCCTTCTGTCATCACTCATTACGCTAGAATTTTGCTCCTTACCCAGCTGATGGATTCCCACCTCGCAACATAGATTTTGTTATTAGTCTCCAAATGCACCATCTTGTGTCGCATGATAAACCATTTCTTCACAGGTTATTATTCCAGTCATCAGGTCTTTCTCTGAGAAACGCTGCCTCTCTGTGTACTGCTCTACCTCTTAGCTGAGGAGTGTCAGCCCATCCCATCAGCACACTGGCATTTTTCTGTAAAGGTCACAGAGCTTTTGAGAAAGTTTGGTTTTAAAATTGTCCTGGAATATACCCACTAATAAATCTCTCAAACTTGAAATGCTTATTTTCAACATTATTAGCTGTTATGTCCTCTTAGATCAGTTTGTTACATACCAGATTTTCCTTTATTAATTTCATCTTCAATTTTCACAGGTAGCAATTTATCAGATTTTTCACTGGAAATCTGGCAGACATTTTACTCATTTCTTATAACTAGGAGCCATTATTTACTTGAAGAAAAGAACAAGCTTAGAATTACATGAATTACTACTGAAAAAAAATATTTTTGTCTGCTATTTTCCATTCTATTTATTAAGAAACTTCCATTAGTTTTCAGTCTTTCTTGCTGATTTGCTCAAAGTTATTCTTTGTATGCCAGCATATTATTTATGTCTGATTAACAGGTTTTATCTCCTTCTCAACCTGTACAGTTTTCTTCCTGACTTTAAAGACTGTTGTTCTGCAGTTCCCATTTAGAAAAGATGTTCAAGGACTTCAGTATGGGAAGTTTGAATTGAATGACTGTATAATCTCAAAGTGAGAAAGAAACAGCTGAACGATTGATTTTCTTGCCTCAGTTGTCAACTGGAAATTTTTAGCTCGGGAAGACCAGAAATTTAGCTGATAGAACCTAATACAAATTTTGTACTTATTGCCTTTCCCTATTTTTATGCCTTTTACATAAGTTCTAATGAAGGATTCACAAGGAAACCCAACTGGCAGTCACTTCCCTATACATTTTATCACATATCCCAATAGAGTGACATTTTTAGCATGCTTTTCCAAGTTGTTACATTAACAAATTTGCACTGATTTCTTTATCCTGTCATCTAAAGACCACCTTGTAGTAAGACAGTGAACTTTTACAGCATTCCATAGTTGATGCACTGTCTAATGTCACAAATGTCTGCTCAAATTACCTCACTAAGACTTGAGAAGAGTCTACATTGTGCCTTCCATTTGAGCTTGATTTGACAGAATCAGTCCCTGCGCTAGCTCATGGCACTTATCAGTTAGTCAGCCTTCCTCGGGGAAGAGAATTTAGAGTGCACCATATTCAGTTTTCAGATCAAGCCCTGTCCCCTTAGGAAGCTCTGTACTGCATTATTAAACAAGGTGCCATCAGCCGTAGCACCATGCTTAAACATTCAGTCAAATAAAAGACGACATCATTAGGTTAACTCTTTTTTCACCAGCTCCATTTATCGTTCAGTCATCTAAAATGAAACACCAAGACAAAGGAAAATTTGCTACATCTTTCTTTTCATTTCTCCTGGAGATTTGTAAATGTGGGCAGGAAAACCTGTCTGATGTTACAAAATAATGATTAAACTTAGTGCTATATGAGGTGAGGTTTTGCAAATTAGATTTTTTTTACTTATTTAAGAGCCATGTATTGTTTATTTTGCCAGTTTTATATGTGGTTCTCATAGAGACTACTTTTTGTGTGCTTTGATTTAACTATCATAGCTATGCACAACCAAATTCTGATGATTGCTGTGGCTTAATTATGTCAAAGACAGAAAAGTTACATCAAGCTAATATACCTAAATGAGGGAAGAAATTGATCGTAAGTGTAAAAGTCCCTTTATAAAATGTACTACCTGATACACTATCAACACTGTACACTGTAAAATAAGTTTTAAATAGATTGTGATCAAATTATGCATATATCATCAAGAATTATGGATCCTCAAAAGTATTTTTTATAATTTCAATCAAACTGAAAGTCATGTAGAAGGGAGGTGTGCTCCTCCTTGAAAGTGAGTAGACCTAGGATATATATTTTAAGATTTGCATTTTAAATCTCCTTGGGTCTTCTCCTTATATTCAAAGTGAGTTTTTTACATCTTTATTTATGTTGTCAGACCAGAAATTGTTAAGATTCTCTGAGAAAAGGAAAGATATCCTTTTTAAAGCTGCATGTTGATATAAATATGAAAATGGATTAAACTCTGCTTCCAATTTTCAAACATATGTACTTCAATGAATATTAAATGGTAGACCCATATCATCATCATGACTTATTTACTTTGTAGAGTTTTTATCAAAAAAGGACTGGAGTTTGCTGTGGAGCGTGAAACTCCACTGTAATTGAGTTTAGAGTGGTAAAACCACTAAAGAGGCCATGGCCCCAGAGAGTTCCCTGAAACCCACCTGTCAGCTGGTGTTACATCACTGATCCAACAAGCCGTGCCTTCCTCTTCCCGCTAAAGATTTCTGTGGAGAAAAAAAGAAAAAAAACAAAACAAAACACCCGAAGTTCCTCCTAGAAAAAAAAAACCCTCTGCAACAGCTGCACAGTGTCAGCAGAAATAATGATCTGAAACTCAGCCTCCAAGGGATGCTAGTCTGGGTCCTAATTCTGTAAGGTGTCATTTCTTTCATTGCAATGCCATTAAGCATGAAAGTAATGGAGATGACATGAAGTATTCTTTCACCAAAATATAACAGGAGGGAGAAAGGGTACTTCAGGATATTGACAGGAAAAGGTGTCTTGTTTTGCTAGAAGGGTTCTCTTGAAGGATCCATGCATAAAAGTGGCCATTTAATTTTCACTATTTTATTATGAAAATTGCACATTCTATCATTGTAGCTTTTGAAATGTACGTTCATGTGAAAATTAAAGTTGTAAGCAGATTTAGTTCTATAGTGTCTTTGGATTAAAAGCTGGTTTTTGCAGGTAAATTGAATGACTACCAATACCAGACTACCTTTTACTCACCGATGAAATCAATTCTCAGGTCAAGTGTTCTGCTTGCAGAACTCCATTTACTTCAGTGGAGTTTCACCTGTGCAGGATCTGGTTATAAACCAGTGGTGACTAGTGATATTTAACAAATGGTTCACTTGCCTGTTTTCTGTCCAGCAGGCACTTGGATCTGAAGCAGCTCCCCACCACCACTATAATTTAAGCACCTGCGCTAGCTTTTTAGGCAGAGATAATGAGACTAACTGTACGGGAAATAGCTCCTCTGTGAAACTCAAGGTGATTCCTGCACCAAAATGTCAAGGCAAGCTGGCAGGGCTGTGTGTGCAGTTTTCTAAAATGGTGCATTTATTCTATTTTTGGCATGAAAAGAAGTTTTCATCTTTAGGCTGTCAAGTAGGTCCTGTGACAAAAATGAACACCTAGCTTCAAAGACAGCTAAATGCCCCAACCTTATTTAAGATCTTGCCTCTGCTGAAATCAGCGCCATTCTGACGCTGGATCAAAGTCTGTAAAAGCAAAGAGTCCAAATGTTTTCTTTTGAGAAGATGTAGCTGATCATATTGAATCCCTTTTTCAAGAAAGGGAAAGAAGCTGCTCTGTTAGACTTGGATTTGTTTCAAAGATCGTGGCTGACAGATGCATTGTTCTGAAAACTACTCCTGCCAGTTTTTTTATCTATTACACCTCCATTAATATTCAGTGCAAATGAGTCCTCAGTTTGGTCTTTGAATTACTACTGTGATCATTGGTGCTGAAATTGAGAAAGGAAATGATATTTCTCCTATATCTTTGCTGCACATCAAAGTCTGAAATAGTGCTTCCTACAGGAGATGTGCAGCTCTCAAGAGTTGTCCTGCTGTAACATGCTTCAAAAATTGTTGCTGGGAGGAACATTGCAAATTGCTGTGCGTTACCTACTTGACCTTGGCATACAGACTCCCCACAAGTAGTAACTCCAAACTGGATCACTGCTGGGAAAAGGATACATGGGAACTTCCAGCCTACTCAGTGAGTGATTTGGGTTTCCAGACTACTCCTGAAGAAGAATTAGGGCTGTTGCTAGTGTGCATGCTCTCCTAGCGGTATGGAGGCATGTTTTCTTTAAGTCCAAAAAGATTGCTACAAACTCGGTGTCTCCCAGTGTTTCTGCTTGCTTTCAGCTTCAGAGTCTTGAATGATTATTTATGACCAACATTGAACTGAAGAAAACATCTAATGGCTTTCGCTGAAGAAATCTGCTAATTGCCCATCTTTACAATTTTCTCTGAATTTTTGCAATCAAGGAATCCTTTAGGCACATAATGAAATCAAAAACTGCTGAGAAGAAAAACATTTTGACGTAAAGAAGCAAACTTTTTTCTTCACAGGATGCAGTTCAAACTTCTAAAAATATCACTCTGTCTGTACTATAAATAATTATAATTTTAGTATTGTTTCAGTCTGTAGTACTACTGTCTTGGGCATGGTCTCATTTGTTCTTAAGCCCGTCGAACTGTGGGCTGCTGCTAAAAGGGGTGATTTTCCTTGAAGGATCAGGCTGCTATTTCTCCCCCAGTATCTGCTGCAGGACATAATTTTTGGTGGCTACCTGATAAAAAACTTTTTCCACACCCAGTTGGTTTTCAGTTGGATCAACTCACTGACCTGGCAAAATCTGATGCTACAGAATCACTGGACCCAACATGAGGAAAGTGGTGGGAGCACAGCACCACAGGAGGGCAAGTGACTTTTTTGGCATCAGTTTAAGTTACACAAGATAAAGGCATGTGATAAAGCCACTTCACAGTTAATAGCAGTTAATAGCATTTAATAGCAGTGCTGGTTTATTGCACTAAACAAACAGGGGAAATGTGACTCAACATCTCTGAATTACCCTCCTTTTCCTCCCCTTACTCTGCCCACCACTGTAGTGCCTGCATTCACATCAGCCTTAATTCTAGCAATATATCAGGGAGAGATGCTTAAAATGTGTTTCCATAGACTTTAACAGGCAGTCTTTTCTTCATCTCTCTGACTGAAATAAAACTTCTTGCCCCCAATCCTGCTCATCCCCAATATTTTCTGGCATTTCTGTTTGACAGGCCCAAAATGGAACAACTGAAGAAACAATGACACTTTATCCCAAAGAATTTACACTTTGGTATTTATGGGAATGCACCAAATTTCAGGTGTTCACACTTGTCTTTATTGTGCCATGAGAGGTTTTAGCAATTGTTTAGGAGAACTCTATGCTGATGTATGTTAGAAGTCTGTTCTCCTCAGTGGTAGGAGTGTATTTGTGCTAAGAGAACTGCTGGAATGACAGTGGTGCTGTGGATTTGACTGTTGCTATCTGTCTTGCTGCTCATATCTCGTAACTGAATATGGAGTAGCTGACAAAAGCCTGACAAAAGCCAAAAGAACAAAAAATGGCAGCTTGCATATCTTCAACTTTCTTTACCCCTTTTCCTATTGTATGAGGGTGGTTATTGGGTCATTGTCCTCCTTACTGGAGTTTCAGGAAAAGTATGTTGTTACAATCTGTTCCACATCACACTGTGCTATCAGTTCCCACAGTTTCTTGAAATTAGTGATTATCGAAATGGCCACGGTATATTCAAGGTATTTTATTGTAATGTTGTGCAGCTCTGTTTCACCACAAGACTCATTACTTTTTGGATGTGCTCATCAGATACTGATCAGCAGCTTTCAAATAAAAGGTGTTCACAAATTATTCACACGTACTGCCCAAATGTCACAGGGGCGAAAAGTTGTTATTATTATTGTTGAGCCTTGCATTTAATATCAGTAGCCTGTCCTGTAAGTGATGAAAGATACATTGTGGATATCGAGAACCTCGTCGAGATGAACAGACGCTTTCCCTTTGACAAACACTATCGAACACTAGATGGCACGCTTGGCCTCAGGATCAGAGCAACTTGCGCCTGTCCTTTCGTCGCCCAATTGCTTTCCTGCTTTGGTCTCTTTTCCACAGTTTCTAGTAAGAAATGTCGGTGAAGTTACAGGGCACAGCTGGGCAACCCTAGTAGAGGAATTTTGAATCCTCTGTCGTGTGTTCTTCCGCAAGCTGCTTCTTTCTGCTGTTTTGAAAGAAAAAATTAAAAATCCCTGAATATGGAAAGAAAATAGGAGAAACTGGAGTGCAAATAGTAGAGTTTTTTAGTAATTCCTAAGAAAAAAAGGAGAAGGGGGATTCAAAACTATTTTCACCATTTTTCTCCTCTATTCCATCTCCATCATCTATTATTCTTATGCTGTCAGATTAAAAGCATAACCTAAAAACAAATTGCTTGATGTCAATTTGATCCAAGTCAAAATTTTACTTAGTTTTATTACAATTCTTGATTTGATCACTGAACCAAAAATCCACATTTTCAATGTCCCTAAAGCAAAGTGATACACTTAGCCTCTGCCTGTGTCAGGAGCTGCCTCTGCCTGTGTGGGACATAATGGGATTGAGATTAAAGAGCAAAGTGGGTGGATCTAAGGATCCAATGTTCACACAAAATGAGACTCATGGAAGTTACTTTGACTAGCTCTAATCTGGTCCTGTGGGCTGGATGCCCATACATCAGATGAGGCCTTGGAGCTCAATCTCTGGTGTAATTGCATTGGCCTTGGTGGTGGCCAAAGCCCAGCTAGAACTTAATTTGACTACTACTATGAAAGACAATAAAAAACATTTCTGTAAATACCTTGTCGACAGGGGAGGGCTAAGGAGAATCTCCATCCTTTATTAGAGGTGGGGTGGAACACTGCCACAAAGGATGAGGAAAACATTGAGGTACTTACTGCCTTCTCTGCCTTAGTCTTTAACAGTAAGACCGGTTGTTCTCCATGCACCCAGCCCCCTGAGCTGGAAAACAGTGATGGGGGGAAGAAAGAAGCCCCCATATTCCAAAGCAAAACGGTCAGGGACCTGCTGTACCTCTTAGACACACACAAATCTGTGCAGCCAGATGGGATCCACCCAAGGGTACTGAGGGAGCTGGTAAAAGTGCTCACCAAGCCACTCTCCATAATTTCCCAGCAGTCCCAGCTAACCAAGGAGGTCACAGTTGATTGGAATTTAGCCAGCGTAACACCTACAAGAAGGGTCAGAAGGTGAAGCCAGGGAACTACAGGTTCGTCAGTCTGACCTCAGTGCCAGAGAAGGTCATGGATCAGATCATCCTGAGTGCCATCACACGGCATGTGCAGGACAACCAGGGGATCAGACTCAGCCAATATGGATTTATGAAAGGCAGGTCCTGCCTGACCAACTTGATCTTCTATGGCAATGTGACCTGCTTAGTGGATGAGGAAAAGGCTGTGGATGTTTTCTGTCCAGACATCAGTAAAGCCTTGGACACCATTCCTCACAGCATTCTCCTGGAGAAACTGGCTGCTCATGGCTTGGAGAAGTGCACTCTTTGCTGGGTGAAAAACTGGCTGGATGGCCAGACCCGGAGAGTGGTGGTGAATGGAGTTACATCTGGTTGGCAGCTGATCACAAGTGAGGTTCCCCAAGGCTCGGAATAGGGGTAGGTCCTGTTTAATATTTTCATCAACAAGCTGGGTGAGGTAATCAAGTGCCCCCTCAGTCAGTTTGGAGACAACAGCAAGTTGGGTGGGAGTGTTGATCAGCTGGAGGGCCCTGGACAGGGTGGATGGATGGGCTGAGGACAGTGGTAAGAGGTCCAACAAGGCTCAGTGCCAGGTCCTGCCCTTGTATCACGATCCTGTGCAACACTTCAGGCTGGGGTGCTGGAGACATTGAGGTGCTGGAGAGTGTTCATAAAAGGGCACACTTTTCTGAAACAGAGCAGGTGGAGGGTCTGGGACACATGTCTTACGAGGAGCAGCTGAGGGAGCTGGGGGTGTTTAATCTGGAGAAAAGGAGGCTCAGGGGAGACCTTATCGCTCTCTTCAACTACCTGAAAGGAGGGTGTAGTCAGGTGGGAGGATGAGAGGAGATAGTCTCAAGTTGTGCCAGGGGAGGTTTAGATTGGATATTAGGAAAAATTTCTTCATGGAAAGGGTTGTCAAGCACTGGAACAGACTGCCCTGGGAAGCAGTGGAGTCACCATCCCTGGACGTATTTAAAATATGTGTAGATGTGGTGCTTAGGGACATGGTTTAGTGATGGACTTAGCAATGCTGCGTTAATGGTTGGACTTGATGATCTTCAAGGTCTTTTCCACCCCAAACAATTCTATGATTCTGTGATGTCTTGAGACAGAACTTTCCATGATATTACAAAATCTCCTTCAAAATCTGTTTTGGTTATACCTGAAAAACGTAACCTGCCTTTTCCATGTATAGTTCTTAGAAGTTCTTAAGAGTGAAAATACTGCTTTTGATGCCATCAGCACAGTGCGCAGACACCTGAGTTTCTCTGTACTTCTCTCCATCACTGAGCTGTGGAAAAAGGCATTTCTCCTAGCTACTGGGAATAGAAACTTTCTTGAAGTCCTTGTCTCACTAAAGTATTTTTAGCTGTTCTTTACCTCAGTTTTTTGTGAAAATGTATGTATCTCTATGGTATTTCTCCCTCATCCTTTTCCATCGTAGGTGGTCTGGACACACAGTCCTGATGCTGCATTGCTGATATCCAAGTACAGACCTCTGCTCTTCTATTATGGACCTTCTCAACTGGGATTATTATCAGAGTATGATCTCCCCAGTGAGATCCTGGGTTCGGATGTTTCCTTCTGCTGAAGGGCTGGAAACAGGACACAAAGCATGGCTCTCTGTCAGAAGATGGGAGTCCTGACCTGGCAAATGCAGACATTGATCAGAGTGCAGAAATATTTTTTGCACTCTGGTACCTCTTGGTACCAAAGTTTCCTCTTAGTGTTTTAAAATAATTAGGCATCAATTACATCTAAATTTCTGCTTTTCCACCACTGTAATTTAAATAATTTTAGCTGCATTGTTAATGATTTACATCAACCAAAGTGAGAAGGAAATCAAAGCATAGAAATCTTAGGATGTGAAAAAGAACCTTATTTTTCTGTCCACACGAGTAACAAATGCATTGATTTTAGTAATTTAGCATCCTAATTTTTAGAAGCACTGAAATATCTCCCAGCTGGATAAAAAAAATGCAGGAAAGCCAGCCCTGTCTAGCTAACACAATGCCAGAAACCTAATAAACGGACTGCAGCATTGGAAAGTACAAAAGTCAACATGTCAACATAAATCAACTTTGTCAGAATGAAACAGATGTGTCCATTTGTTGGTAGATCAGATTAACGTAAATCAAGGCAGTATAAAGGTTACACATTATAGGGATTTGTGACTGGTAAACTTTCATAGTGGGATCAGATATAGTAATCATCTGGCAGTGGGAATAAAAAGTCAAAGTGAAGCTTAAATGCTGAATCAAAAATCAGTCCTGTTAATGTCTAACACACTGGGGTCAAAAATTCATAAGAGTCCAGCTGTGAAAATAAGATGGGAGCTGTATTAGTTTTCTCCAGTCTGTATCTCACATTTAAGTGTTGTCAGTTGATGAGGGTTTGTCCCTTGGGAATTGTCGTGGGGTACTTTAGTCCATGTAAAGTGAAAATTTTGCATCACATAGAGGATCTTGTGAAATTCTGTAAAGCATGAGGACAACATGCTGAGATTCATAATGGCGAGGAAGGAACAGTAGAAACAGTAATCTGCCACATGCCCTTATCTAAAAGTGGTTCTTGACAAAGAAGGCAGCGTGTTTGTAGTGCGGAAGCCAACAGAATCTGTGACACATTTTAACAGTCAGTGGTTATTAATGGATAAAAACTGGTAACTTTAAATGGATGTTGACATAAAGAACTGTTTAAAATAAACAGAAATCCCAATGGACCCCTTCTTTTCACAGCTTTCAATGCTATTTCTGTTTGTGGCATTGTGTGAAGTTTCATTACTGGGTCAAAAGTTTGATGTAAACAAGCAATAAGCTCTCTAGCAGGATTTATATACTGAGAAAACGTGAAATATGAAAACAAATCACAGGCAGCTTCTTTAAGGCACATGGTGCATAGTGTCAATGCAAAAATTTTACAAAGCTTTTTGTACTTTGTCCATTTTCCCCCTTTGTTTTCAGATTACAGGTTCACAATTCATTGTAACTCCATAAATTTCTGCATTTATGTAACATTTTAATATTATGGTTGTACTGTTTACTCAAGAGAAAGAATCTAAATCAAACAAAGAAAAAACTTTAAAAGAAATTGACGCAGTCCGGCTTCTTTCCTAAAAATTATTTGCAATCCATGGCAAATTGTTTAACCCCTGTGATCAAAACTCAGACCTTCTTCAGAAGCACTTTGGTCTGTATTTGGCTCCACTCTCTTACTTTTAGTCAGTGATGCGTTCCAAAGAGCAAGATGCTAATAAGCACATGAACACATCACATCAATCTGTGAGGGATGTATTATGTCTTTACACAGAATTGTTTATTTAAGGTATGCAAAGAATTTTCCAATGTGTATTTGTCTAGTATATTTATCCTCATTTTATAGATGGGCCCCTGAGTGACATAAAAACTGTGGGCAGATGATGCCACTACCTAACTTTTCTTGTGATGGTCTAAATGTAACGAAAGGAAGGTTGTGAAGATGTTGGCTGAGGCTGATGTGCCCCTGACTCGGTTTGTTTCCCCAGCTTTATGACTACCCATTTGTGAGTAACTGAAGCTCTAAAACATGGAAGTCACAGTCTGAAATGGTGATTTGTTCAAGATAACAGTGACAACTGTGGCAAAATCATGATAATGTTACCCAAATATCCCAATTCTCATTTTACCATCCTGGTTATGAGATCATTGCCTTCTGCCCTATAACTATAGTGAAAACAACATTTCGACAATAAAAATAAACTCCTCATGCATCTATTTATCCTCTGAAAATACAAGCTGAGAATAATGTCTATAGCTGGTGTAAGGTCATGGTATCAGAAGCACAGGTTCTATGACTCTTATTAAAATATATTTAAATATATTTTATTCAATATTCCCATGACTCCCATGTAGAAGACAGCAATACCTTTTGTGAATAAAGCTGGTATACGTTTTCCAAATTATCAACAATGGCTTTAAGTTTTAAGTAAAGGCCAACTGACTTGTCCACTACATTTCGGGCAACACACTGAGTTGCACAAGTTTCCTCAACAAGTCATAAGGAGCTTGACTTATTGTTCCTGACTTACAGTTCTCATTTGAGGGAAAAATATTAAAATCTTACATGATAATAAGACAAACTCATTAGTGATGATGAAGTGGAAAGGTCATAATCAGGATCACAAAATGCAGAGATTAATATACAGAATGGCACAGAAATACAATGAGTGACACAAAGACAGATGACAGATGTCACTTTATATGTTCTTGTCTTGTGGTGACTTTACTGGCTATAGATTGTGTTGGGACAGTGCCCTAATCTAACAAAACATGAAGCTGGTTAAACAACTACTAGCAATAAGAAGATCTATAATTAAACTAATAGCTAAAGTAATTTACTTCCATTCAGAAGGGTCCTAATTTAATTTAACAATTACTTATGTGGAAATTATTTTATTTCCCACATAAATCTACCCAAAATAGAAATGGACAGAAAGCTTTTAGCTGTTCGGAGTAACAGAACACAAAGTAACAGATGTTAATGGCATAAAATGAGAAGTAAAATATGCTACTGTAATAAGGGTGTGTATAGTAAATACAGTGAAATGCCAATGTCCTGTGAGGGAGGCAGTCATCGATAATTTGAACCTGATCCTGTGGCATTATGAGTTGTGGTAGACCTAGAGAAGCAGGAAGTCTGACCTAGGAGCTCTCAGTGACCATTATCCATGAAGGGAAAAATATAGTTTTGGCAGAAAGGTCTGCAGGGAGGCAGTGAAGGCAACAATTCTTGTAGGGCAGCTGAAAAATGAAAGATCCCACTGAAATAATTGTTTTTGTTTTAGAGTGCACTCAAGCTGAGTTTCACTTCAGACATGAAGTCTGTCAACATTGAAAATTTTTCACTGGTGTTGGTTCAGTAATGTCGGGTACTGACTGAGACTGAAAAATACAGCATGGGTGGAAAAGTACTCCTTCCGGCAAACATTTGAGTTTTCTTGGAAGTTTCCTGTCTGAATACTGACCTGGCCTGACCCTATTTAGTTTGTGAGATCTGATGAGATCAGAGCCTGAGGTTATGGCACTAAACTAAAAAAAGTGATAACAAAACAAAAAATGGCATGATTGACAGGGTAGTGGGCTGAACACAATAAACCTAAGGAGAACTATGTGTATGTATTCCACTCCTTAATATCCTCTTTGTAGATAAGAAAAATAAGCCTCACCCTGGAGCTAAAATAGTAATGGGATGAGGGCTGCCTGCCTTGCTTGATGGCCATAAACAATAAGTATATTATACAAAGATGGATTACTGAAATGGAAAGTGGGTACTCATGAGATGCTACCTTGAGGCAGGACTGAAGCAGGAGCTATCCTGACCCCTTGTGCTGTCTACTGTTATCTCCTTTTGGTGGCCCCATGTTTCTCAGTAAGCTGTGATACGACCCTTTGTAGTCCAGCTTTAGTGCTTTTCACTGTCAGGTTCATTGAGGCTATAGAAGACTATTTTGCTTGGAGAAAAAAACCAGATATGTGAACTAGTCACTGAAAGCATTTACAGATAAAAGAAGAAGTCAGCAGAAAGCTGTCTAAAGAGGTTTCTTTTGTAGTGCGCCTAGGAAAAGAAGCTCCTTATGACAATAGAAAAAATGGCAATAGAAGAGTTATATAAGAAAGCTTAGGTTTCTTTTTTGTGCCCGTATTTTTCACTAATCTTGAAAATTATTGAGACACATGCTATTAAGGTTGTGATGTAATGATATTGAACTCTTTTAACAGAACTCTAATGACCAATTTTTCCCTCTGCAATGAGTGCTGGAAGTAACTTCAGAAATTAGGCCAAGTTCTGATGTTACTTTGTAGTGTAATAAATAGAATCTCGATTAATATCAAAGGAATTGTTTTAGATTGTTACCAAATACTGATATCTGGTCAATGCTCAGAGCCTCTATATTTCGGTTTCTCAGAAAACTAGCATGTTTTGTAAACATCTTTAATTTCTACAGACTACTTTTTATGCAAGCTGAAGGCTCATATAGATCTTCTCTTCACTTGGAACAAGCTAGGACAGATCAAATGTCCCCAAGGCTTTCTTCTCTGGTATTCCAGTTCAAGATAGAAATGCAAATACATTTAATGACAAATTACTCAGAAGGCTTCCTATTTTAGAGACTCAGAACTGGTTTGTGATTTCTGGATGTGAATTAGAGCTGGTGGGAATTTCTCTGCTGAAATACTGAATGGAGCATTCGATTTCTGAAGAAGCACAAAATTCCACAGAAGAAAGAATTAATAGTTTTAAAAGCATAAATAAATAAAAATTACAGATTTAATGGATTTTTAGACTAGTTCTGGTGAGAATTTCATAGATCTTCTGGACCTGTTAAATGGAATATAAAGGCCACAAATGTTTGGATTATAATTTATAGTGCAACCTGGACTTTACTAAAAAATCTAAAGTTATTGGGTTTTGTGCTTTCAGATGACATGGATTAGCTTGGAGAGCAAGAGATCATTTTCGTGATGACTTTTCCAAGTACAGTTTTATTTTCTTGTGAGGCATACTTGTAAGTGTTATTGTTTTACATTCTGTATAAAACTCAAATGCAATAAAATATATAAAATTATTTTAGTACTCTCATTTCAGTTACTGCAAAGAGCAGTCTTCAGACAAATTTGTAGGCATAGTTTTGCAACTGAGAAGTTACTTGCTCCCTGAGAATAAAATCACTATGGCAGGGACACCTAAAATCTAGAATACAAATGATTTTATAAAGGTGAAGTGGTCCAACCTCAAGTCTTTGTTACTAAACTCATGCATATGCTTTTTAGGTATCTGAGGCTACTTCTTGGGAGAGACAATATTCGACAAATCCATGGTTAGAGCTTTTGTAATGTTAACCATCCCTACTGCCTGGAATTGATTACACACATTTGGTGAAAGGCAATTTGAATGGTAAGTCACTTAGTCATATTCTCGTTTTCACACACCATTCAGATTCCTACTGTCCTTCTGCTCCTTCTTTTCTCTTTTCTCACAGCAGTATGCACAGCATGTCTCCACCATTGTTCTGCATAGTCTAAGACGGCATTTAGATAGAAAGATTGGTGTAAACACGAAGAGGAAGTTGCCAGTGAAATGTCTAGGCTTCTCCAATGCACACACAGCAGCAGCTTCCTAATGTCCCTGAAGGAAATGGAGAAATTAGCAGCATTTTACTAATGAGGCGAACACATTGTTGTAGAAGGTTGAAGCCCAGTTCTGCAAGTCATTGGGCATTCTTATTATACCAGTGCAGATTGAGGGAACAGAGCATACTCAGCAGCTGTATCTCTTAAACTTGACCACTTAACCAAAGAAACTCTGTTTCGTGCTGTGTAGAATACTTGGGATTGAAAATCAACCTGAAGATTAGAATCGAGCCAAAACAGTACCCAGACCTCAACTCTAAAGCTACATCAAATGTATCTTTCTAACAATTTCCATGTTAGGCAATGAACATGGTGAAGCATGAACTTTGCCAAATTGTGATATGTCTTGATTTTCCTTTTACCAAGAGCAGCATCATAGGAAGGATCAAATCTAAACTGGTCTTCATCCACTACTTCCAGTTCAATGGTTTTCTCTTTCCTTTGGGGCTCTTACTGCCATACAACATCACAACTGGCTTCTCATACTGATGTTTATGTCACTCAGATGCCCAGCACTGGGGTTATTTGATTTTGTTTAAAATGATTGGCTGAACTGCATGACAGCACTTAAACATAGCTACCCATAGCCATGGTTCTAACAGCTTTGAGGTCTTTTTGTGATGGTAAAGCTGTGTGCTGAGAGCTGGGAAAAAACACTGGTAGCTGACAGTGCAGACCTAATCAGGTGTTTAGCCAGAGTCTGAAACTGCAAAGTGTATTCCTCAGTACTCATGAGGAGCATCAGCGTGGCACAATGCATCTCTGAGACAAGTGTGAGCTGCTAAAATGGCAGTATGATAGCACAGAGCTTTTCTCTGACTTAAGAGCCCATGTTTCTTGTAGAATCAGCGTTTGGCCATGTAAGCTACCTGCCGCAGTTTAAAAAACTCCAGTACAGGCACAAAAATACAAGGTGGTAGGATGCAGCAAGACACAGGGAAAAGCAGGAGCATGGAAGTATCCTCTCAGAACACCTTGGGCTAATTAATATGAAACTGCTCTCAAGCCAACATCTGCTTTCTGGAGCTGAAAACCTCATTGACAACTTCGCTGTGCAGGCATGATAATCCTGTAGGTCTGCTCATGTTCTCACCGCATCCACCATTAGTATTTCAGCTGAATTAAGGCTGGGCAGTACTGTCACAAAGTCTGGGAGCAGAGGCATTGTGAGAATCTCCAAAACACCTCAGAGAAGTGATATCTTTGGAAACTATATCTCTGCAAGAGTTAAAAATGCTGAGATTTCACAAACTGCATGTTAGTGATCTATACAGATAAGGTGAAAGGACCCTCTGGTTTGTGTTCTTATACAACACAGAAGAGAATTTCCCCAGTTATCCTGGGTTTATTGCATACATCAAACAGTCAATGCATAGAATGAGAAGGAGACTTATACATTATCTACTTCCTATGTGATGCCCAGCAAAGGCCAGATTTTCCCAGTAAGTGGGACTCTGTATTTGCTGTCTTTTACAAGCATATTCAAAAGGTCTGAACAATCACTTGCATCAAATGACTCTACCTTTTACGAATGTATTCCAGTCTTGGAAAGGTTTTTACATCTGCTGTGTGGACTGGAGAGTGCACATCATAATTTCTTCACTGCTTCTGTGTCAGGCAGCATTCCCTAGCATTCCTTTTTTACAGTAAATAATTCTGTGCATAAATAAAACCCTAAAAATCATTTCCCTTTGATAAATATTTTAGTGAATATTCCTGCTTGCACAGGGCTCTCTTCAGTTCCCCTGAAGCCAGATCTGGCCCACATACAGTGAAAATGAGGCTGTCTGCTCAGCATGCAAAACTCCTTATGTTCTAGCTAACAGTGAGCATCAAGTAAAAGGAAAAGGACTTTTTCTTCCTTTGTCTTCCAGCAATGTTATCTTAGACAGCCACCAGCACATGATCATTTACGTAAGGAGGGAACCGCAGAGCTGCTGCCAACTGCCCATAGTGCCTGCCAAAAACAGATGTTAGATGTTACTGTTAGAATAATGTCTTCTTCAGCTTGACATGTGAGTGCTGCAATCTTTATTTAAAAGGAAGAGGAAAAAATATGGTTGAATTAATGAAATGGAGCACACAACATACGGTCTGAAAAAATTATAATCTAAGGGAAAGTGCTAGTTGTCCAATTGCCTAAGACTGCTAAACTCAGCTGGGTGAATTTGTCACAGAGAACTGTTTTAGTCTGGCACATAGATGGATTTGGTGACTTAGCAGATCTGTTGTATTTTTATATTTTTATTCCCATGCCTTCACATCAATTTTAAAATAGCTTCCAAGAGGCAGTAAGTAAAATTTACTGTAAAACTCAGTATAACTGCATAGCTCTATATTGACTAGCATGGTGCTAAATCCAGCATTCTTTTTCCCAAAAATCCTCATGTTAAGTAGGAGGTAGCATTATCACAAAAGCTGTGATTTACACATGGATTTTGCTATAATTTTGCATGAATCCTGGGGTCTCTATAAAAAACACAATTGAGATAAAGCCTTTGTATTTTATCTGTGAGGAATTTTATTCATATATCTAATGGGACAAGAAAGAACATGTCTGCAAAGATGCAAAATATAATTTATTACTTTGTTTTCCTGTTTTCCTTTAAGCAGGGAACTAAACTACTTGGTCTGTAGAGCTGAAAAGATGACTTATAAGGCAGTTAGCCTTATACAGTCAGCCTCTATCAAGTCTTATACTCATGATGGCTCTGTGGGGTCAGTAGAACCAATAAATTCTTCATTTTACACTTGTGTGTTGAGGTTGAGCTTTCATGTGGCCTCACCCAGAAAATTAGTTCGCTCCAGCCCTTCCTTTGGTTAATAGCCACACTATCTCTTCCTGCTAGCCAAAGGAACTTTGGTCTCAGATCCCTGAGACCTCTGCCCCTTGTCCAAATGTCGTTGGAAGCGATTAAAAAAGTAATAAGAAATACAGACAGACGTACAGGCACACAAACTGCGTGATGTCACCAGCATTGTTCTGTCAGAACAGGCTGAGATGGGTTTGGATCCTCTGCTTTTATGTGCTGGCTTCATTGCAGGTCCTGTAGTTAAAGGCATCTGCACCCGCAAGGTGTCTGTCCCCAGATGAGCAGGAGAAAAGGCAGAGTATATTTCTCTCCCACTACAAGGGAGTTTCAATACAAACTTCCTCACAGGGTATGTTCCTGAAGCTTTTAGAACTCCAACTTCAAGCTGTTGGGTGGAAAAAGCAGCTGCCTAATTGCACAGCTGCCTGCTCTGTGAGGGTGTGCAAAGTGCTGCCATCTGCTTCTGGAGATAGATGGGACAAGAAAGCATGTGAGTGCTTTTTGTCCTCCCTGCCCTCCTTTTCTTTCTCTTTGGCTGAGAAATGAGGTTGTCAGGGTGTTCTGTGGGTGTTGGACTCTGGTGGACAGGTGTGGAGGAGGTGAGCTCTGCTAACAGGCCACGGCTGGCAGTAGGGGAAGCCCTTGTCCTCTTCTCCTCACACTGGCCGTGTCTGTGGCAAAATCTGGTGCTCCTTTGCCCCTGTAGTGGGCTGTTTTAACTGATTATTATGGATTTTAGGTGGGTTTTGAAACCTTTTAAGGGTTTGGTGGATGGAGTCCTGAGTCAGCTCAGTAAGTAGCTTCCTCCAAAGAAGAGGAAGAGGGAACAGGATTGCACACTTTGGTAGCACTGCTGTATTATATATAGAGTTGGCTCAGCCATCTTGCTTAAAAACACCAAAAGACTGTGTTGAGATGTTACCACCACAGGAGGGTTACACAGACATTACACTTTGTGATATGCTTTCAAAACTGCAATAATCTTGGCTTTTGGTCCTTCTGGTTCTTTCAGCATTGTCAATCCCTTTCCTCTTTCAAATTACAGACTCTTTCTCCAGCCATTTGCAAAGGGACTGGGGGAGGACGCAATAGGGGAACGTGTGTTGTTGCAGCTCTCTGTGTTCGGCAGTTAAGCCCTTTTTCTTTGCATCCTCCTATCCAAAGAAGTATTTACATGAAATGTCAGTCACCCTGGGGAATTATATGAGAATTAATTATCTGTGGAGAATGATTTTGTCCTATTAATTATGGGCCTCACGTAAGAAAAAGAATGGGCTTAATGTGTCATATGGTTTTTTTTCGGCCTGTGAACTAGGAACTCATTGGCATCAAATATCAATAATGGTTTTGTTGAATACAGATTGATGACCTCTGACAGAAATTATAGGAGAAACTTGTATCATTTTGTCTTATTATAGCTTACTAAGACCTTAGTCAAGATCAGGGTCTTATTTTCTTAGGCTGTCATGCAAGGGGTTAAAGCTGATGTTTATCAGATTATTGTTTGCAACCAGTCATGAATGAATAAGGCTTTAATGTACGTAGAGTCAGAAATAACTGATGTTAAAATGCAATCACAAATCAAATACAGTATTTCATGGAGACAGTTAAAACATTGTGTCTAATTAAGTCTTCATTTAAACATGTGTGTAATTTTGTTGTTCAGAATTATGTACAGCCTTATAGACTGTTCCCTGCAGTGAACCACAGTGCCTGTTTGTATCTTGCTATTTGGTAAAAGAAATCTTGAATTTTAAGTGTTGCAGACATAAACAAAATTCTAGGGAGTTTTCTGAATTATTCAAAATCTTTGTATTTCACTAAGAAAAACTGAGTTTTTATCATACTGTACTTTTAAAATCCACTCTCAGTATTTTCTTGTTCATGAGTTTTCTCTCTTCCTTCTCCCATTGTTCAGCAACTTTTCTGAATGGCTGCAAAGCTCCATACTGGCACAGTAAATTTGCTGGAATAGGATCCTTTCTAGGGGAAATAGCTTCTTCACTGCAAGAGAAAGTCATACTTAAACACGAACAGAATGGCTATCACCACGGCATACCTGAATTTCTGATTGTAGCATAAATATATGAGTAAAATGAAATGATAATCTGTTGTGGGTTGGGGTTTTATTGGGGGAGTTGGAAAGTCCTGCTAGTTAAAGTAAAATTTGAAAGAAGGCTGGGATTTGTTCTTCTCATGGGCCATGCCTCAAGTTCTACAGGAAACCTGTAGAAGAGTGCAGACCTTCACATTCAGTAGGACAGATCCATCAAGAAAAGTTTTTCCTACATTTATTCACTACTGCAGAACAATTTTCCCAGGAATACAGTGCAAGCTTAATTTTTGTTAAGCTATTTTACTGATGCAATAACACAACTCCTGTGCTTGAAACAGTAAACCTGTGAACAGAATTTGCTTTTGGGAAACAGTGCTCTGGTGCAAGCAACTAACACTGTAGCAGATGGTTCTCAGTTTTCAGGCAGAGATGCTGGACTGTGGGTCAGGGAAACACATTGGCACGTTCATTCTTCACCCCATTCCTTTGAGAGTGACCATTTAAAATTAAAAATAAATGGCAAGAGAAGCATCAAGGGAACTCCCAGTAACTGGGACTTTGTGTTCTATAGATTGGAAAAATTATTTCACTTACTAACTTGGATGGTGAGGTTAAGAAATACAGTTAAATGAAACTGCCAAATTGCAAATCAGTTATTTGGAAGCAGAACAGAAAGAAAATTCTAAAGGAAACTAAGATGACATAAATGCTTTGTAGATATCAATGCTGTAGCAGTCTGTTTGGATAGTATATAATGGGAAGTGTGGTAAGGAATACCCATAAAAACACTTAAGGGAAGAAAAGCACCTTCTTTCTTCTGTGTGTTTTTCTTAAAAGTGTTTCTGTTGCATTCAGTGCAATCTCCACTGTCCAAGCTTGGGTTTGTTTGGTTTTTTTTGTGGTAATTTGTATGGAAAGGTTAAGTAAAAAATGTAAATTTTCACATATTTTCAAGACAGCTTTCCCTTAAGTTTCCTCCTTTCATGTGTATGTGAGTATGTATGTACTTAAACCCTCTTCACCAGGGCAGGATTAGGTAGAGTTTTTAGTTATAGTGAGGACCAGGTGAAAAAGTAACATTACATCGTAATTTGGGTAACTGTTTATCTACATCCTGTATTGATGGAAATGATTTTTAATTCCACAGGAAAAAAAAAGAGTCAAGCATTACTTCAAACCTAGCAAAAATCTTATTACCTATTTATTTAATAATGATTGGATACATCTATGCAATCATCACATACTAAGGTATTTTTCACTGTCCTTTTCACAGTAAGTAAGGAAAATTAGTTTTATTAATAAATTCAGAAAATAGGGAAAATATTTCCTCAATGAACAATTTACCTACTTCTAATAAGCACTAGTATTTTTATTTCTTTCATCCAATTTCAGTTTCACACTGTTATAGTAATATTGATTTGAAAATTTAACTTCAGACACTAGAATGAAGACAGAAGACAGGCCCTTGTGCCGGAGCTCGCAGCCTTCTGCGTCTTGGATTATAATTCTCAGTGCAGAGCCCCAGCAACACGCAACACGCAGCAACCAGGAACAACCACCTCAACCTTTGGCTCCTCCCAGGGCTTGATTTATAGGGCTAATGCCCGCCCTGCAGCCACAGCTGTTTGTAGGAGGTTGATGAGCACCTTAGGTTGAGGTAGTCTTAATTAATAAACGGATCCTGGTGTATGGATCCTGGTCTTGAGTGAGAGTTTGGCTAGTGCATACCAACAGGGTTTAAATACATTATACGATAGGCCCTCACCTTCGTAGCTGGCTGTAGTTCAGAGGCTACCAATTTGATTTTATTCCTAAGAACCTGAGTCAGGGTGAAGAGCACAAAGGACGTAGGCCATGAGAAAGAAGCGGAAAAAAAAAAAAAAAGAAAAAAAAGAAGAAAGGCATGTACTGATACCCTGGGCCTGCAAAGTCAGTATATAGTTCCCATTTAAGCAAAAATACATATTTGCTGCATATCTTTCAAGCAAATGTATTCTTCTTCAGCACTTTTTCAGGAATTGAATCAAGGAGATTTATGAAAAATTGTTTTCTCTGTCTTTGTTATTTCTCAGCTGATTAACAGTTTGCTTGCAGAATCACAGAATCATTTCAATTGGAAAAGACCTGTAAGATCGAGTCCAACCTTTGACCAATCACTGCCATGTCAACTAGACCATAGCACTAAATACCATGTCCAGTCATTTCTTGAACACCTCCAGGGATGGTGACTCCACCACTTCCTGCCTTGGGCAGTCCATTACAATGCTTAATGACCCTTTCCGTGAAAAAATTCCTCCTGATGTCCAACCTGATCCTCCCCTGGCACAGCTTAAGAGTGTGTCCTCTTGTCCTTCACTGATTGCCTGGCAGAAGAGGGTGACTCCCACAACCTATTTTCAGGAGAGAGTGACAAGGTCACCCCTGAGCCTCCTTTTCTCCAGGCGAAGCAACTCCAGCTTCTTCAGCCACTCCTCACAGGACTTGTGCTCCAGACCCTTTTCTGGTATTGCTCCAGCACCTCCATGTCTTTCTTGTACTGGGGAGGCCCAAAACTGAACATAGGATTCGAGGTATGGCCTCACCAGTGCCGAATACAAAGGGACAATCACTGTCCTGGTCATGCTGGCCATGCTATTCAGCATCAGTATTTTACATACTTAACATGTGAATGTGGGTAAAACATCATTGCATTGTATCATACAGGGACTGAGTACTCTGCCAGCTCTGAAGAATTACAAGATACCAAAAAGTCACGTCATGGTGTCTTCTCAGAACAATATGATGGCATTTACCACAATTGTTATTCTTTATTGAAAGAGCCTCTTCTGTGAAATGAATATCACACTAGTATACCAGGAAATCAGATTGCTCTCAGGTCATCTACACTTACATTCAAGGGGATGTTCACTTCTCCTTTTAATTTTCCTTGGAGGGAAGCTGTCTTCTTTCCCTCTGCCTTCCTGCATCTTCCAACAACAGTCTTGGACTTGTCAGAGCTTCCTAAAGTCATCGAATACCTGCAATACTCAGCAATAAATGAATGTGCTTGAGTCTTGTCAAGAGGTGACTTGAATTTCTGTGTTTAGTTCCACCTGGAGGTCCCAGAGGAATTGTGTGTGGCTGTAAGATCACACACTGCATGCATTCACACTGGAGTGATGGTGATATTTACAGAAGCATCAAGCTTCACAGCTGTCCGTCCTTTCATAGATAATCAATAAATCATACGTCAGCCCTGGTGCTTGTGCATGTCAAGTAACAAGTCATCAGCATCTAAGCTATTAAAGATGATGCACTATTTTTGTGGTGGAAATCTGCTCTTGCTAAAAGAAGGAAATAGGGCGGGGGGGGGAGAAATTCCATCATTTGCTGCCATTTCTGACTCTGGTCAGGAAATGCAAAAATGTTTATGGATCAGAACAGAGCCCTCACAAGTAAAAGAAAAAGAAAAATATGCATGATCCCTAAACTGCCCTACTTGTCACCATCTGACAGATCTGAAAAATGAAAACCACTTTTGACATTTACTGATTTTATGCTACCAGATGGTACATGGCACTTCCAGACCAATGCAATGGGGAAGATAGGAATGGATGGAAAACAAAGCAGATCGTAATTGTAAGCATCCTCTTTTATAATTCTGACCATTTGCCACTTCATAAATTAATCAATCTGATTTCCGATGTATGGTTATAATTCTACTGAAAGTCTGACTAGAATTAACAGATCCTGATCTGCATCCCAGATGAAAATAAAGATTAAAAAAAATAAACAGAATGCTGTGAGACTCTGGCATCAACTCTTTGCTTCCACTAGTTCCCTTCTGACACAAAGGTATTTATGGTCTAAATTAGTGTTAGAGTTTTGCAGGCCTTTATTCATATTACTAAGTGGCTTTGCAATAAACAGCTAAAAGTGGAAAACATTACAATTCTATTTCCCAGACTATAATTTTCTGCAGCAATAGAAATGCATTAGTCCTGGCTTTGACTTCTCTTCTGCTAATAAGGGCATGTTTTAATGCATTTCTGAATCTACTGTACCTCATCCTTCTCGGGTGGTTCATGGACTTATTTCCAACTAATAAAACACAGGCAAATGCTGATGATCTGAGATCTGGAATTACACATAACATCGAGGAACTTCCCTCAAGATGGCACTACTGAACTGCTTCACATACCTCTGAACCCTTATGTAATCTTGTTTATACAGCATCAGGGTCATTTTAAAGCTAAGATCACACGATGCTAATTTGGCCAATGATTTTCATTTTCATTTTGGCAAAATGCCTCCTTTATGTCTAAGCACACATATTTAAAGGCAGTATTTTTTGCTCGCTCTGTCAATAGACTTGTAGTCAGGAAATACTTGTTTAAAAATAGCCAGAATTATACTTTTTGATCTGCGTTAGAAACCATGGACCACTCTGAAATCTGCTACACAGGTTTGTGTACATGAAATTTACAGGCCACTTTTCCTGTTGGTGGAGGCTCTGAATCTTTGCCTTAACATGTGGATTGAGAAGGCTGGTACAAAGTAAGGGTGAAATTGAGAAGGATTTATTTTTCCAGAAGTTGCAAATAGAGGGAGTCCCTGCACACAGCTATCCATCTCCACTCTTAAGGAGGAAAACTTGCCTTTCCATCACCCTACTAGAGTCTCTTGAAAGTGTAGAAGTCAGAGGTCATACAGCATCTAGAGGTGAAAGGCCTGGACTGATGTCATTGCTTCTCCTCTGATCATAAACTTCACAAGAAATACACCCCAAACCTTCACCATGCTGCCCTGACCCTTGCATATGCACACAGACGTCCAGACTGGAAGCTTCCTTGCAAAGAAATTCTGGACTACAATCAGCAGAGGCGGTTCATAGAAAACAGATGCCTTTCTTGGTGTTTTCTTGCCTGGCTTCCCACAATTGTCCTCAAAATCCTTCTCTCTGAGAGGACAGCTTTTCTTGATAATGTTGTAAAGAAGTATTTTTCTGTAGGGAGTTCTCCAGAGAATTTCTTCATAGTTTGGGAGAAGACAACAAGGAATATTTCACTGATATATATCAATGAACCATAGAAAGAAACTGAGAATATCAATGAACTGTAGGAAGAAACTGAGATAATATCGTTTGCATTAGCAATCACTTTATAAACCACAGGAAAGAATCTGGTTATACTTCATTCAAGTATTGTAGGAGATTAAATGAAATTATCCTCATTGCAGGACCAAAGAACCTTGCTATGCTATGCCAAAACTGTGCTCTGCCTTGGGTAATTGATTCATCATAGCAAAACCTCATCTGTGTACCTATGAATAATGTGAAACAACCTGAGCAACACAGAACTAGGAAAAAGGTTCTACACTGTGAAAGATGTGTAGCATCATAAGCACACACTCAGTTCAAAATATCTTGTGTTTTGTAACTCTTAAATGTCTCCTCCATGTCGATGAAATCTAGATTTTTGTGCTTAAAAAGACGATTAGATTTATTTTTTCTTTTTTTTTTTTTTAAGCTGTAGCAATCTGCAAGAAATGTACAGATTTGTGTGTACCCTCCCTGTTATATGGCACTGACATAGCTTAGTCCATGCTTAGTACAAAATTTTTTCTATCCATGTGAGACTGGGATCAGACCCTGTGGGACCAAAACCTGGTCTGCTTGATTTGATAAGATATATCACCTCTCCCTCAAAAATGTTGCCTTCCCGTAGGTGCAATTAGAGAGATCTCAAATTACTGTGAAAGGAGCTTCATGTCTGCGTGTGATGTTGCAACAAGAGATGGCCAAAACTCTTCACTGCAGGTGAAGAGGGGCCAATTTTGCCTAGCATACCCTGAGCTGAAAAGGCCAATTTAAATAAATGTTCCTTAGACAACCCTGGATATTTCTGCAAATGGTGTCATGATGAAAAATAATAATTTAGCATGAGCTGCGACAGAACAGTTGAGGGAAGTAATACAAGACAGCATGTGGGACCTCTGCCTTGAACAATGATCCCTGAGGGAAGCCATGAGAAGGGATTGCCACCCAGGGTGCTGGTGGGTTAAGTTCTGTACTCACTGGGGATCACTGAGCATTACTACAAATCCCCAAATTAATACCATGGGTTTCACCCTCCACGTAACATAAAATGATATTTTCAGAATCTGATGAAGTTATTTGTGAACAAGTGGGTATTATCCATTGTATGTTTAATGGAAAGTTTGATTGATTGGTACACATAACCAGCTCTCGGAAGGTGGAGGAAGAAGTGCATATTGAACTGCATTTGCTTTATAACAAAAGCCCAGACTCCAGTCACAATGTTTAAAACACACATTATAATTCCTGGGGGTTTTTTGTAAAGGAAATTGCCTGAATAAATCCTTTTGTCTTCCTCCTTCTGTGAATAATTTCCGTTGCTTACTGGGCCTTAATCCCAAAAGCCCATTTACATGTGCTGCACTTCACAACATGGACCTTCTGACTGATTTATGTAAGATAACTTTGTGGAAATGCTTTCAGAATTAAGATCCTACGTCTACTATGGATGAGCTGCAGGACATACTTTGCTGATTGACTGCTCAGTAGTAGAATTATTGTTGATTACTTATGTTACTCGTGTGCTCACAGCGTCCTAAATGCTGTTCTTAGAAGGCACAGCCCCACCTACAAAGGGTGAAGGGTAAGGGAGGAAGACAGACAAAATGTGAAATTAAAGCTAGACACACTTCCAGTCTTCCAATACCTGCTGTTCCTTTTGCTCTGGCAAGCAGGAAAGAATTGCAGAATGTTTCGGACTGTATGAAAGAATAACAGTTTCTAGGTATGCAATAAGAAACTCAGAACCTCATCTTAAAAAATTACTTTCTGAAGGCATCATTACTATCTTAGAATGACAAAATTTTCACTCCCACAGATCTATACCTATTATACTTGTCTCCATTTCTTTCAGGTTTTCTACCCTTTCTCTTCCCACTCCTCAGACTTCATTGCATGGCTGTGATTTAGTAGCTTACTGAATGGTTCCTCTACTATCCATACGTTTGGTAAATATTACTTAAAATTATTCCCAGGTTTAAGGATAACAAAAAGTAAAAAAGCAGAGAAAAAAATAAGGTCTAAGTAAATCTTGGCATCTCAGCCAACTCAGCCTCTAAAAATGACGCACACTTAATATATTGAACAGTTCCTTTTTCTTAGAATATAATAGATGCCAGTGAAAGGTGCAAGAAAGTGAACTTCTAACTGCTAAATCTGTCATATCCAGTCGTGTATGGAATGCCTCAACTTTCATACTCTGCAGCAGTGCAACATGAAGTAACATGGTAGGAATTTCTGGTGAATGAATGGACTTGCAAGAATGGATGTGGGCAACTAGTAGATGTATGATATGTCAGTTTGATTCTGATGAGAAAGCAATATTCTCATGTCCAAGCAGAAGTAAGAAAGGCACTACTAAGCTAGGCTTTCTCAGAGAAGCAGCTCCACTACTAGATGGAATCTAATCAATGCAAGCCTGCTTACAGGGAGGTTGGCATCAAAACACAACAGCTGAAGTGCAGCAGATGGCTAGATCTGAAGGAGATGTAAACAGAGGCTGAATAACTAAGCATTGCATTCTGCAGATGTCAAAGTTTCCAGGCTGTAAAAAGTTTAGTCTAAGTGCTCTCCTGAAAGCTCTTTCTGTTTTTGGCTACCTAAGTCCTGAACTCTACCCATGCTCTCTCCATGTGGTATCTTAGAGGCATCTGAATTGTCTGGTTTTCCAGCATATAGTTGATGAGAAGTTGTCTCTGGAAGGCTATAAAATGCAGGGATTATAATTTCTCTGCTTCTTGTACATGGTTCCAGCCAGCTCTGGGTGCTCTGGGGACTTCATTCTCAGTAGCAAAGAAATATTGTAAAGGTGAGGAGGACACTCACATGGATATGGATATCCTGACTGCAAGGATAGAGAAGTACAAGGATGGAGTGGTTAATTCCAATTTCCTGCAGATTAGGGAAGTAACAAAATACCCTTTTCCTTCCCCTCACATTCCCAGCTTGTTCTGTAGGGCTTGTGTATGAGGAAGGAGGTTTATGCCTACAGGATGGCAGAAAACCAAAAAGCAAGGCTGTGTGTAGCAATTGTCCATGAGGCAAGTAGATTTCTAGTAGTCCTCCAAAGAAATACACAGACTTGAAAGCTGTATGAGTCACTCCTGATCTGTTCCCTGCCTTTTCTGCTGCCTACTTCTTTTGTCATCTTCTCCCACTTGTGACTTGCACTTCTTTTCATATCACACTTCTGCTGAGAACAGGCTGCTACTTTGCAGATTATAAGGACCATTCATTTCTTTCAATCTTCCCTTAAAACACTCTGCCATTGAAAAGAAAAATGGTGAGATCTCTTCACCAACAATAACTGGCCCGTGCATCATATTCTGCAAGTGAGATAGTGAGTTGTTCATTCTCAATGTGCTCTCCAAATGGTGTTCTTGATGCTGTATACACAGCAGTATCTTCCAAAGTCGGGTAATTCAAACTGCTAGGGCAGGTGTTTTGACTAATCTTCAAGGAAAGGACAGCAAATGGCAGTGCAGAAGTGAGTAACAGCTCATAGGCTCAGCCACTACCTGGAAACTAATACTAAGAAAGGTCTGTGAGAACATTGTTTCCTGGCTTATGAGTAGTGGAGAATGAAGTTCAATAGAAAAAAACTGTGAGAAAATTTACTCAAATTTAAAGAATATCTATAGTCTCTTGCTCTCATCTTTAGTTAATTGCAATTGTTCTTAAAGGGTAAGTATCTCATAAAGGATTTTTTGTTTCATTTGTACCTTGCTTTGTGGGAATTCCAAATTTA
Organism: Lycocorax pyrrhopterus obiensis; assembly: GCA_014706295.1. Taxonomy (NCBI): domain Eukaryota; kingdom Metazoa; phylum Chordata; class Aves; order Passeriformes; family Paradisaeidae; genus Lycocorax; species Lycocorax pyrrhopterus. The sequence continues at coordinate 26,145,636 of JACSVZ010000004.1, forward strand.
TGCCCTCTTAACTTTGGGCTGCTGCCAGCAATGCAGCTTAATTAGTGTAATATGCCTGTGTCCAATCATCAGCAATGCAATTCTATGCCTTCTACTGCTGACTTTGTGAAAGGTCACCAAACAACACCATGCAGTTGTCCCTTCAGTTCCTGCTCAGCAGGAATCCTTCTCACCTCTGAAATAAGGATTTTTAGGTCATTCTTTGGACTCTTCTGGCTGTCTCTGTGGCATAAAGATGAAGGGTATTAAAATTAGAATTGGATGCCCCTTGACACCAACTGAATAAAGGTTAATTTCAATAGTGACTTCAGCTGATACAGATAATCTCAAACCATGCTATAAGGATATTTATGGTACAGAAAGATATGGACTTTACAGGAAGAACAAAAAATGACCGCTTCAGCAAGCATTCAGCTTGCAGTATTACCTAAGAGTGGGGTTTTTTTGCTTTGTCGACACAGCTAGAGGTAATCAACTTCAATCTGAGACAGAATGTCATGGTAGAAAGTAACCACGAATGACATTGGTCAGTGTGATGATTTTGCTGGTGAAATTACTGTTAAAGCTGACAATTGAGTTCTGGCATGTGGAAAACCTTTTGCTGTAGTCTGGGCCACAGGCCACATGGGAAAATGAAAATCTATATCTCTCTAAAAGTGTAATTGCATGGTTTATACGTAGACTATGGGTTCATGTCAGCTTTGGCATTAAATTCAGATGCATGGGTAAACATTCCCAACTGTAAAGGACTTTCTTCCAGATAAATAATATCTTTAAATGCTAAAGTGATCAGACACAAAAATTCAGATCCAAACTGATATTAACACTTTTCAGTAAAATATATCTTCAAAATTAGGTGCAAGTTCACATTCACCTGTAGCTAAATGCCTTCTTTTCCTGAAAGGAGGAAGATAGAGAATTAAGTAATTAAAGAATTAATAGAGTTAAACAGAGACAGCCAATGACTGTGATTGTCTTTGAAGTTCTGTCTGTTTTCACACAAGGTGCCTGAATGCTCTGGTCACTGTCAAACCCAGTGCTTTATTCTGAGTAATCCATTTCACCTCCCTTTCCCCAAACATACCATGTCACTGAGACCTTGTCAGTACCCAGAAGGCCCAGGCACTGCACTGATGGACATCAGCAGATTTGAGAGATCAGTTTCTCAGACAACTCTGGGCTTAGTTTTGTCCTTTTGAACTCAACAATTCCTTGCTTCTCTAGCTGCATCTTCCACTGGATGCCTTGCATTGCAAACTTTCTGTGTCTTTTGGCTATGAATGAACATTTCAGTCTTCTGGTGCAAATTCAATCCTTCTCAACTCTAAGGCACTCACTTAGGAGTGCTGCTCTGTGGAGTGCTGCACACTCTCAGCTGAGGCCTGACGCAGGGGAGATGCTGGGCATGGGAGCTACCAGTGGGAGCCCTGTTTCTGCAGGAGTTTGTCAAAATTCCCCTTCCTTCTGCTGCTATCAGAGGAGTTCAGCATCAGTCAATTGCTATGTTTTTCCTTAGGGATCACATGCAGTATTTCAGACAATGCTTCCTGTAGATATATCTTTACGTACATATTGAGATATATATATTTATATACATAGTTATGTATTTATGTACATACACATCTGTATGTATATGTAGAATTATATGTTCCAGCTTGTCCAGATTCTTTTGGAGTTGATGCTGCTAACATACTGTTTTCTAAGCTTCAAATGTGGCTGTTTGCCATATACAAGGAAAATGTTATGACTTTGTTTAATAAAACAAGGAAGAATTTCCAAGCTGGTCCAAAATAATCTAGGATCTGGCCCTGGCCAATATCAGATGCTTCAGAGAAAAATTTAAAGGATGCTACAGTATGTATTTCTGGAACAAACTTGTTAATTATATAGAATAAACCAAACTTAGCTGCCACAGTTACTGAGTGAATATTAACCATCCATTGTAAGAAGACAAAACATGAGTGGAGTCAGCTGTTACCACCCCAAGTGATGTATGGAGTGTGAGGAGGTCAACACAGTCTCCAGTTCACTCCAAACTTTCTGCTTCTCGCACAAACATATCGTTTGCCTCAGCATGGCAGCAGGGACTGCACATCCTTGTCACTAATTAAACTGCGGGGTTGTTTGTCTCAGCTGTTTACAACTGAAGCGTTCATATATATTCTCATAAATCTTGTTCGACTGGTTGCTTACCCAATTCTTCTCTGTGGTGTTTCTCAAACACACCAGTTATAGCCTTTGCTTTCAGTTTCTGAAGCTCTGCAGCAGGGGAGTTTCTATACACTACAGTCAGATACCAGTATGTACAGTGTATAATGAACCCCAAAACATCCATGAGCTTAGCCTCTGTTTGGCAGCTTTCTTTGAATATCCTTTAAAGAAAAATTACTGGTGTGGGGTTCAGCTCAGAAAATGAGATTTCCTTCCCAGAGGCTCAGAAATGCCTTGGAGTTGTATCCTTTCCCTGGTGTTTCATGTGAGTCTTTGGGACTTTCTGTGAGCCTGCAGTTTCCCAACAGTGAGTGGGTTGTGCCACTCAAGCTTCGGTCTGTGTTTGTCGGATGTGCCACTGGACCTGACTGCCACCTAAAAGGGAATTGGCACATTTCTGCCAGGGATCCACTCATCATGGCTGACTTGCCCACAGTTATATCTCATCGTAACACAACCATACCATCAACTACTCAGAAAGGCAGCTCAAACGCCAAGTGTGGGGTCACTGAAAAGAGTGGTGAGACCTGACTGCAAACCTGCTTTGCTGGACTCTTCCCACTTCCCACACGTCCTGCACCATCAGGGAGGGAAGGATAGAGAGAAGACGACACAGATGGGTGCCTTTGATTTCCCTCTGGTCTGAAGTCATGTTCCTGATGAGTAGCTCCGGACACGTGCCCTGAAGAGACAATACCTCCACGGCCATTGTGTTTGGGGTTATACAATGCTGAGTTGCACAGTTTTTGCTGTGTGTGTTTCTGCTGGGGGCTGCCAGAACCAGTGGCTCCGCATGTTGCTCCTGCACCCAGGCACTCAGACATCTCCGTAGCTGAACACACACCATGCTAGAAAAGCATTCTTTAGAATTAATATTTTTGAATGAGTAACTATGAATATTAATTTAATTTTGCTGAAGAAATTAAAAAAGCCAAATTAAAAGCGTGTACCTGATTTAGAAAACAAAACCCGACAAAACCTGAAAAGCATCTTTGTGAGGTCTATTTAAATGTTTGGAGGCAATTCTGAGACAAGCATCTAAATATAGTCGAGTGATTCAAGAGTTACATTAGCCTACATGATACCAGCACTAACTTGTCTGGCAGACAGCCAAAGCTGCAGGGCCAGATTGAGAGCTGCTGGAAAGAAGACTTACTTGTCTTAAGGAAAGCAATGCCAGTTGCTTTTATTCTTTTACATGTATATCATATGACTAAAATATGTAGAGAAAGAACATAGGATATAACTAACACCAAATGGTCTTAATTTCTGACTCACTGACATTAAAGTGTTTTAAATGCTCTGCAAAAACCAAGGTGTTTAGTAAAAAACTTCGCATAATGCAAGTAGGATGCTTGTACAAATAAGTACTCTAGAGCACAGCAAAATTTCTCAATACTGGAGCACCCCTCCTATGAAGACAGGCTGAGAGAGCTGGAGCTGTTCAGCCTGGAGAAGAGAAGGCTCCAGGAAGACATTATAGCACCTTCCAGTACCTAAAGGGGGCTACAAGAGATGTGGAGAGGGCCTTTTTACGTGGGCAGGTAGTGATAGGACAAGAGGGAATGGCTCTAAACTGACAGACGCAAGGCTGAGATTTGATATTTGGAAGAAATTCTTTACCGTGAGGATGGTGAGGCACTGGAACACCCTGCATAGAGAAGCTGTGGATGCCCCATTCATGGAAGTGTTTAAGGTTGGATGGGACTTTGAGCAGCCTGGTCTAATATGTGTCTCTGCCCATGGCAGGGGGATTGGAAAAAGGTGATCTTTAAGGTCCCTTCCAACCCAAACCATTGTATGCTTCTGTGATGCTATGAATAAGTGAATGTATTTTTTATGAAATAGTGGAAGGGTATTCTGAGATCTTCAGTTTATTAGAAGCAAAGATCTCTCCAGGAATGTTTACTCACAACAGAAACTTCATAAGTGACAATTCATTTATGCCTTCCTTCTGACTTATTTGTCCTCCTTATAAGTTACTATCCTTTATGGAATTGTGGATGGCTGAAATAGATCTTTTTGATCAAGAAAACATTCCTGACAACTGCAAGGCTTTTTGAAATCTTTCATCTCAGCTGTAATCAGATTTTTCAGCCTTTCTGAGACACTGGGAGTCTCAGCTCAAATGTTAGGTCTAGTCTTGAATCACTAAATCCTGTCAACAGCAAAAGATTTCCCTTATCTCAACCTTACTCTTTTTGGTAAGATACATTACTGGGAAATGGCTGCGGCAGTCCTACTTCTGGCACTTCTGTAAAAGTGTTGGCAGTGCTGGGAAGACCTGGGCATGAGGTAGAGCTGGCTCCCAGGCTCTGAAGTGACTCGCGTGCAGGGTAGGCTCTGTGGCAGGCCACTGTGCCCACTGTTATACCCAGCCAGCTATCTGTGAGACAAGCCCTTAACATTTCTAATCCTGGAACACTTTATCCAGACCCTAGGTACCTTGCCTTACTACGTTCTTAATTCCTGTCCCAGCTTTGGACACTTTCACATACCAGAGACTACGCTGTTTTGTAATTGCTTTAATAAAAGTGCAGATGAAAATCAGTCAGAGCTGCACTACTGGCAGCAAATGAATTTCACTTAGAAGCTATTACAGCTACCAACCCCAAATTATCCTCATCCCAGCTGGAGTGGTGCCTCAGTCAGCAATTCACCTTTTTAAATGTTCTTTGTGTGAATAAGAGAAAAAAAGAACCTAATTGTCCTTTGTTGTAATTTTTATTGGTGCATTTCTAGTGGATCTTTTTGCTTAACATTACAACAGAGTAACTTGGCAGCTTTGCGTGAATCAAAGTAACCATTTGGATTAACATCACTGCAATGGAAAATGGAGGTAAATCCTCAGGGTGGCGATTCAGCCCTTGGCTCATGCAGAATCTGACACAAGCACCAAGAAAAGGTGGTGTCTTTCCTAGATTTTTGACAGGTTTTCAGCTTGAACTAGGTTAGTTATGGCCACATCTCTGGATTCTGGATGCTGTGGTCCAGAAAAGCACTGGCAAGTGCTGTGAGACACCCTGAGCACGTGAACAGCAGTCCCAGAAGCACTTCGTACTCCTCACTCTGACAGAATGTTCTCCTCATTGCTGCACAATCCGTGTTCTGAGCTGGTCATGGAGGCTTTTGGTACAAGGAAAGCAATTTGGGTCTGAGGAAGCTCAGCAATGTTGTCCCCAGCCACCAGCAGTGCAGAAGGCAGTTCCGTTCCTCCCTCTTCCCCATGGGTACAGTGAGGCATGGATCTCAGTTCTCTACGATGCACACTGGTGCTGGCTGTAGAAATGCAGAGGGGCTTCAATTTCCAGTGAGTGCTCAGGATGTTCAGCACTTTAGGAGCTGTTAGAAACTTGAAGGTTTGGTTGCTAATACAGGACTTTTCAGGCACACATCCTTCTTTTGCTTGTAGAGGTGAGAATCATTTAAAGAGCAAGAAGTGCAAGAGGGGGAAGGCTGAGACTCGGGGACACCAACATCAGACTGAAAGGCTTCAGAGGTGCTTGGGGGTTGCAGGGTCTGTGTCACACTGAGACAGGGAACAGGAACAGGAACAGGACATCACATTTTGTTGGTTGCATGACTTCAGTGCAAAATACCTCATTCACAGAACAGGACAGTTTTTTGAAGATAGACAAAAATAGGGGCAAAAAGGCCTACTAGGTTGCACTTGACTAAGGAACCAACTAATAAGCTTGCTTTCTTTGGAAGGAACTGTGTATTCCTGCAAGACTTTCCACATGCAGGATGAATGAAGCAGGTCATCAGTACCTCTGCTCTGTGCAGCAGTGACAGAAGAGGGGCTTGCAATGTGGAAGTTCAACTATCTTAAATGTCCAGGAAAAATCAGGGGGATTTAGCGTATAAGAGTCTGAACAGAGTTTGGGAGCAGATTTTAATTTCCCTGGAATGTGGTCATTTCACTATAATTTTACTTCTTAAATCTGTTATGTTCTTTTCAGCAGTTCCTTGTGCTTTTCAGTTTAGATCAGTTCTTACAATGAGGTTATTCTCAAAATGATGGTGTTATGTGACCCACGGCTACTAATTTCCATATCTAATTATTCAGTTTGCAACTAAATAAATAGGCTTTCTTTCTGCATAGTCTTATCTTATAAATTTAATTGTAATCAGCATTCTTGGCCTGTCTGATCTTTGGAACCCTTTGAGCATTTACTCAACAGTGTAAATGTATCAACTTCTGTCACACCAGAGAGCCATGTGGCTAACGTTTAATTTATCTGCTTTTAACTCTTAAGCCCAAATGCATGCTTACAGGTTTGAGAGGAGACACTCTCTTGAAACAATCTGAGTCATTCTTGTAACATACTAGCAACCCATTCTAACCACTCCACTACTGTACTCCTATGTTTTCCTGTTATCACTTAGCATAATGTGGCATTTTAAAACCATACCCTTCTTATATATCAACCATCTTATACCATCTTATATTCTTTGTGGAATATTATTTTGCAAAATGTCCCATCGTTGGCAAGAGGTTGAAACTGAGATGCTTGTTTAGCATCTCAGCCTAAGGTATTGGCATTTGTCTTAATAAACAAAACTTTTGATGCTCTGTTTTACAGCTATTACCTGCATTTTTCTGTCACCTGTGAAGGACATGTTACCCTGCCTAAATATGGGTATCAGGAGAAAGAATTTAGGAAGTGTATCTTCTTAGGTGCACTGACTCAGTTAGTCACTCATGACTAACCCTATGCAGACTTGAGGGTTACTGCTTACCCTTCTGATCAACTCAAACATTTGCCTACATCCAGGTGAGATGAATCAAGACCTAAGATACTATTCAGTTACCAAACATCCAAACTCAGCTCAGATTTCAAACTCAACATCTTTTCAACTCTTATCCTGACAGTAACAACAGAGACTCTGTCAGATCATTCTTCAGCTGTGCCTGTCCGTGAGTAGTTTTGGTCTTTGGTGAGACTCCACTGACTCTACTGGCTAAATAAGGTTTCAGAACCATAACTCACTCTATCTATCTATCTATCTATTTGTCTATCTATCTATCTATCTATCCATCTATCATATATATATATATATTAGTTATACCCAGTGTAAGTAATAGATACATAATAGTAATCCTCTTGGTGATACACGAGACGAAGCAGAACCCAATTAATTTCTCTTCTATTCTTGGCAGTTTTGCAGAGGTGCTTAAAAAGTAACAAGTGATAATTCTGTAACGAAGTTATGTGTTTGTGATACAGAAGACACAAATGAAGAGGTCTGTTCCCTAAAGTGGTCACAGTCTTACAAAACAGTTTCATGACAGGGCTGCCCTTTGTTAGTCCAGTAGAAAATATTTTTTTCAACACACTCTTCCTCTAAGGTTTCTGAGGCCAGCTGAGTTGCTTTGTCCTTGCCATTATCTCAAAGAAGATGCACACAATTAAATGTCATGGAATGAAAATAAAATTTGTTGTGTTTCCTTCTGATGTGCTAATATTTGTATGAAAGTCTCCTAGTTCAGCGTTCAGTATAGTTCCACAATCTGTACATCTGTATTTGAAAGAATAACCAGAATGATGACGTCCTGTTGTACCTAAAATAGACAGGACTAGCAAGGGGAGGTGCCATGAAATGACATTTGATAAAAATTATTCACTCTTCCACAATCCTGCTCCCTGCCGTGTTCTTCATGTCCGTTATTGATCAGATCTTCACTTGATGCAGAAAGTCTCTCTTGAAGCCCATGCTTTAACTGCACTAATAAAGTAGGTCATTGATTAACTGGAAGTATGACAGGCAGCTCCTCCAGTCAGGTCGTGACGTACTGTAAGTCTTGAGGGAGGAGAGCAAGCAATGAATCAGTAATGTGAAAAGAAATAAAGCCCACAGGTTTTAGTCTTTTGGGAGGACTTCTCTCAGCAGCGTAGTTAGTAGCGTTACCCTCAGCAAGTTGACGGCTATGCAAATTCACCAGAGAGGCTTTTCAGGTTTCCAAAAAAAGAAAAAGAAGAAACAAACATCTAAGATGAAATTCTCTTACCCAACTGCAGTACCTAGGGAATTTTTTACTTTGCAGGCTACCAACTCATGTGGGCTACTCCTACTCATTGTTCTCTGCATTTAGATATAATATATATAATTAAGCACTGTATAATTAAGCAGTTTTACATGCACTGGTTTCCACTGCACTGTCTTCTGGCAGCAATTCCTTTAGAGTCCTTGTCCCCAGCTCTGCTCCATGGCTGCCACCCTCTCCTGGCTTCCAAGCTCTCAGTGGGAGATCCTTTGCATTGGCACACTCAGAGGACGGCTCAGGGTTGCTCGGCTCCAGCAGTGCAGTGCAGGACAGTCCTGCAAGCAGTTCTGCCACCCTGTGCACCTCATTGTGCCAATCTGACCACTGCCACAAGCCCCACAGATATCCTCTTACTGTTTCCTGTGCCCTTGCACTTTCCAAGCAAAAATTGCAGCACATGCTGCTCCTTCATTAGCTGGCTTGCACCATTAGTAACATCTAAGGAAGGATGGTGCTTGCACGATAGAGCAATTCCCTGTCAGACTCTCAGTGGGAGAAGAACAGAGATGTGCCTTTGACTGAGCCAGAGCCTTAACCTGACCATGCTGAGTAGCCAATATTCCCTCTACCCCTGCCCCTACTGGATTTTTTTGCTCCAAAATTGCTCACCATGTTCCATGACTGGCATTGCTAGATGTCAAATCTGCTCATCAGTCAGTTCAGAAAGGAGAACAATATTGCCTCAGCACTATGCACTGTGTCGCCCAGCAGCTTTTACACACACAGTTGATGTGATTTTTTTCCAAAGCATGGAAAATCTGCAATTTCTACTGCTGCCTCCTCACTGCCTCCCACCTTCCTACCCAATAAAAGCTAGCTCAGCCACTTGCAAACATTTCTTTCAGATAGTAGCACTGCCCACAGTCAGTCTATATATTGCGTGCAGAAAGAGAAAATGAAACAACTGGCGTTTATTTGGCTATTTTTGACTTGCAGATCTGTGGGCCTCATCATCTCCCACACACTTCTGTCTCATGTCCGAATCTCCGGTGCCCTGACAATTCCAGCCCTCCACACTCTCTGCCTGTAGCTGCCGTAGCCTGAGCTAAGCAGTGGCTACTTCCATAGGTTTAAGGGGGAAAATTAAACATACAAATGAACTCAAGTAGCATTGACTGTTTTTAATTCAAATCTATGGTATTTATTTTTATCACAATTACATAAATACATAATATATGAATAGAAATAAACATTACATAAATATGCATACAGTCAACAAGTTATTTAGAGAGCTGTAAGATAGTCAGATTCTCAATATATTTGTGCAAAAAACTTGAAGTAGCATTAAGCATTGCCAGACTATGTGGGTCACTGTCAATGAACAAACATAATTTGATTCTGTCATACTTCACTTTTATTTTTAGATATTTTATTTTATTTTTGATCAACAAAGTAGGAAAATTAAAGAATGCTGATAAATAATTTAACATATTCCTGTGTTTGTTAAAAGTCATTGTGAGTAACAAATTAATTAATGAAAAACTTTAGTCTAGTCATTTTCTCTGGAGCTTAGTTGCTTCTTTCCTTTCTTTTCTTCTTCCATTCATTCTCTCTTTCTTTCTTTTTTATTTGGAATATCAGCATTTTTGCCTGATCTTGACATCCAATATATCAAATGTAGCAGTAGGTCTGCATGGCACAGCTCATTGTTTGACGCTATCAGCAACTCTTAGCTAATGATTACCTAAATGCTACAGCCATGAAAAATATGCCCTAAACTATATTAAATGAAGCAGCATATACTGGAAAATGACCAAGGTTACTCAGCAGTTTCGTTTTAGGAAATCTGCTTGTTGCTAGAATAGGAAAAGCCTCTGCTAGTCCCTTTCCAGCAAGAACACAGAATACAAGGATACACAATAACCACATATTTCCTTAGATGAATTAATCCACTGTCTATTTAGACAGAGAGTGACAACAGAAGTGCATTCATGAGTTACTTAATCAGAAAAACACTACACAGGCTATAAAGAATTTTAAGAAAAAGCATCCCAACCCTTTGGAGTAGGCCCTCTTCAATACTTCCACTGTCATCCTGCTAGTCGGTCATGGCAGCTGGAAATTCCCTGTTCAGAGTCCTGTGTGTGGTCTCGAGGGGCCTGAGGTACTGAGATGCTTTTTGAGGTCAGATACATTCAGTGGCTGTGGAGCTGAAGTGAGGAGCAGCCCTTACCCCAGGATATACCAAAAACCAGGACAGGAAGCTATCCCAGCTTTCCAGGCAGCCTAAATGGGAGTGAACAGAGACTGCCAGAGCACTTGGGAGTTTCTACTGCCCAGGCAGGTGAGATGCTGAGCTGGGACAGTGGCTCTTCCATGTGGCCCAGGGATTTTCTCTTCAATGCACCAGGAAGTGTTTAAGAGCAGAAAGGAGTTAAATAAACCTGTGGTTTTCTCTCTTGTAGGCCTACTCACTGGACTACTCAGTCACAAGGTCTCTATCTCTGGAGGTATGACTGGAATTTTTTAGGTTCGAGTCTGTGAACTCCAGTTTTGATGTTTCTCCTGGAAGAGCTTGTGGTGAAAGAAAAGGAAATTCCATGTACCTCCTCTAGGTTCTGGTGGCCTGTGCTGGCAGAGAGATCCTTTTTCAAAGGTGACTCAAGAATTATTGTTTGTTATGTCATCTGCTGCAGTCAAGCATTAAACAATCTTTGAAAAATCCTTTGTTCTGAACCTGTTTTATGATTACCAAAGTGGATTTCTCCTACTCATAGCTAGTTTGGAAATAAACTCCCCCAAAATTACAGAAAATGTTAATTTCAATAGCTGATGGAAAGCATAAGGAAATGAGGATTTTGCCTCGCTTTTGATAATTTAATCTAGTGTTCATCAACCCACTTTAACTGTAAGGAAAACTGAAGAAAGAGCAATCTATCAGAAGTCTGAGTGTTGCTTCCAGCAACATTTGATAATGAGTTTACTAAAATAGACACTACTTTACATTTTTGTATAAAATACAGCTTAAAATACATGAAGCATATTGAATATTGACTCTCTGTGGAAAGAGTACATGCTGAGAATATATTTTAAAAAGATACATATATGCGTGTGCATAAAGGTATATTGCATATACATATATATGCACTATATATATATAGGTACAATAATGAGTTTTATGGAAGAAAATGTTTTCCACTCTCTCCTGTTTACAGACAAAAAGCAGCAATGTCTTGCAAGACTTGATTTTGAGTAAAATGTGTGTAGTAAAGCTATTACTGAAAAGTATTATTGAGTGACCATGCTTGGAGAAAAATGTTTCTGATTTTCTTTGTGTGCTTTTTTTGCTACATGCTAGACATTATTAACAGATATGTTACTAACTGATCTCATTTACAGCCTGAGTTAAGTGCTCAAATAAGTGCTGAAATCTTTGGGCTGTGTGTGGGGATTTGGCAACCCTGCCTGCCCAGTGAGTAAACAGCACTGATGTTTGGTAAATGTGACTTTGAGTTTGTCCTTGTGGTTGTACTTAAAGCCTGGAAGGCCAAGTCCAGCATTATGGTGTCTTTGACACTCAAAAACCACTCTGCCGCCAGAGCTTCTTGCAAAACCTTCAAGGGGCCTGCGTTCTTTTGCAAGGTGTGCCTAAAGGTTACCTGTTCTAATGACACTAATGTTCACTCCTCCATTCAGCAGGGCCCAAGCCAGTAGAAAAGTTCCAGCTATGGCTAAAGCCTTATAAAAACAGACAGAGTCAGCAGCACTGCCAAGGGTACCCTCCTTTACACAGTGTATAGGAGTTAATGCGTAATTCACAGAATTAAAAAACCCCCAAGTTTTTACTAGACCTACTAGGACATAGCAATAGCAAATGAAGAGCAGCACTAATTGCCTGAAATGCCAAGTACATGATACAGAGATGACTATAACCCTGGAAAGGAGTTAGTTAGTGAACCAAAACATAACAGGAATAAATCCAGGAAACATCCTTCACTGAAGAATAATGAAAGAACAAATTCAGAATGCATTTACCATGCTGTTGGGAGAGCAGGAAACAAGAGTCTGCAGCCTAAACTAAGAGGTTAAGCCATTTCTATTTACACAGATTTTAACATATCTGATAGAACCAGAGCCTCTGTTTTGTAACTAGATTAGCTGATGTGAATCTGGCTGCATCTGTGTGGCATCACTGCAATAAGTGGGATCCAAGTGGATGACTAATCGTGGCAGTGGATTGGATATCCAGACTGGGCTGTGAGGTGGTCAGGCAGCCAACTAGCTGTATATAGATATGCCCATGAGCAATCCTAGTCCATTCACTACATCCTAGGTGCAGACGTATGACTGGTGAAATTTCCCTAATGTTTAGCAAAATTAAAGAAAATCTATATATTAAAGCTCCAAAAATCAAGAAGAGAAAGAGTGAAATGTGCTTTTCCTTATTGCTGTACAAGTTGGGGTATTTTGGGTAATTATATATCCTGTATGAAATGACAGGCTGGAAGAAAACGAAATCTGTTCCCGAGGAAAATGAAATATAGAGTATACAATTTAACTTTTCCCTGGAAATTAAGAAAAGTAGAAAAGAAGAAAACAGCAATAGTTTCAGCATTACAAATGCTCATCTAGTTTGCATTCAGAGTCTTTCAGTAAGATGCCACAATTAAAAACTCCTTCAGAACAAAATTGACATGATTTTCCTTATTACACAGATGGTGATGTCAGCTACATAACTTCATTTGTCATAGCATCTTATTACCCACTTGAAATTCTGAGTGATGGAAACAATTAAAATTGGAAGAGTGAAAAAAACCTCCTCATGTTTCAGTCAGGTAATGAGAAATCCACCTGATAAGCAGATGTTACTCAGTTGTTTGTCAGTGTAATGCAACTACCTAAATGATTTTATTTACAACCTGAGGCTTTCCTACCAGCTTATCATATTTGTGTTAGCTTTGCTTCAAGAAAATAGCAAAATAGAGGGATTTTTTTCTAACCCCACATGTTGAGCTGAGAACTCCTACTATATTTTAGGAAAGTCAGGGCTGTCATTGTTGTCATCTAGACAAAAAGCAGGAGGATGGCATTATTTTGTTACTGTGACATGTTTCTAAATGTACCTTGTGGATTCATATAACCATAGGATGGTATGTCTGCTGATGACTCATGCTGACTCACCCACTGAGCCAGAATTTACTGAGCCTTCTTCTGTGCCCACACACAGTGATATGATTTCCAGTCTGAGTGAATTCTTTAAAATTTAATTTAGTAGGCTTTAACTACAGAGACAGATACGCTTCTTCAGTAGTTGCCTTAATTTGTTTTTATGTCTTATTAAATGTGTGTTCAGATTATGTTTTGCAGAATCCTTTGAAATCAATTTTGAAAATAATGTGGATAAGTGCAACTGTGCTTTCCAAAGATGAAGGTCTGTCTGAAAGCACTGGAGGTAGAAGCATTGATAATCTACTGATGCCACTGACCTAAAGGCCTAATACATAATCACTGCCTCTCTGCTATGGCTTTAGCAGCAGTGCTTGTGGGCATCAACTATGGTAAGTCCCTAGGCTTAGGCAATGAATAATTAAAAAAAAAAAGACAAATTGACCTGATTCTGTTTTTATTTTTAAGACTTAAAACCATATATTTCCCCACTGCAGTCAAAAGAATTAAATGGTATAAAACTAGGTGTGAAAGCAATTCTTTAAATGCTACCACAGATATCTTCAGAGTGATTTTACTTTTTCTGAAATAAATAGAAATTATATGGAAAATTTTAATGGGAACATGATGAGCCAAATTATTTGTCTTTCTCCAAGTTCTGGTCAAAATCTGCTAAGGTATAGCAGCCTGAAAAGTAATTCCTGTTGTTACAGTATGAGCTGTAATGACTGAGGAGAAAACTACCCTGGTGACACTCTCTCTCAGAACCAAATAAAAGCTTCTCTTCAATCTTGTACTCTTTGATGAAGACTCGTATGTTTTGTTAAATCAGGATTTATGATAGTCTCATCCTGACTCCAGGATTCTTTATCCACCACACAGGCTAAGGGAGAGAAAAAATATTTTGCTTGGACTGCTTCTGCATGATTTGCTTTTTAAACTCTTCTGAAAAAATAACTAATGAATGTTCAAACAACAGAAAATGAGATGTATGTATCTTCCCCCCCCCAAAAAAAAGATCAAATTCTTCAGTAATCGGATTGAGGTCTCTAGACTTTTCTCCACCTTTCCAATATTCTGAAAGAACAGTTGATGCCCCTAAGCCACATCCCCTTCCCTCTTTCTGTGGGATTTTATGTCACTTCTCAAAAGTATGTCAGCTTTGACAGGGTTTTGGGGCTGTGTGTTTTACTTCTCTTGCTCCTGCAGTCAGTCAGGCATGATTCCTAATCTGCGAGAATTCGTCCATGATTCTGTCTTCTCATCTCTGGGATTTACTAAATTGCCCTGTCCTCTAAATCTGAAAGTGCTGGATGAGTGGACACTTCATCCCCAGTGGTTTCTGCTTCGCTGACTTTCTTGTACTTTGAGTATACAGTCCTTTGTTTTGCTTTTTGAGAACAAAACCGCCAGACTTTAAGTCTTTAGTCACACCTTCCTGCCCACATCATTGTTCACACAGGGCTTTCTTGTAATTCTGTCACTAGAATTCAGAAGTTGTTGGGTTTGTCCTTTGAGTTAAATGTGTTTGAAAATAGAATATAACTTCTTTTTGTTACTTCAACCCTCAATGACCATTAAGATTCTGTATGTAATGGAGCATGATACAAGGAGAACCACACAGCTGTATGACAAGGTTTGAATAGAAGTTGAAATACGTGTTTCTCCCTGAGTCCCCACATGTTCTGCTCATTAACATTCCTTCTCTTGCTGTTGCACTGCCACTCACAGCCTCATCTGGTCTGAGACCATCCACGACTTCTATCAAACAAGCACAAAGGACTCTGCTCTGATGAACTCCTGTGAGAGGGATGGTCTGTAGCAGAGCTGCCCGCTTTTGACATGCTACAACTTTCTCTAAAGAAAGGAGAGGCCCATGTACTGCACTCCATCCTTTGCTGCAGGACACGGCAATTTCCTCAAAGTGCCATAATTACTGAATATATCCAACAGGTGGCTTGCAGCAAGTTTCCCACGCTGAAGAGATGAGTGCCCAAGAAATATATAGCAGATGAAAGTAGATTAGTATCACCAAGTAATTCAGACAGCTCATTGCTGGTCTCCTGCTTTCCAAGCAGTGCTACAGACCTGTGAGGAGAAAAGAGTGATTACCAGATTAATTGTTCTGACAGCAGCTCATTTCTAAAAGCCCTCTTTCTCAAGGGGCTCTGGTCTTTCCTGTGTTTTATTGCTGAGAGGGAAAGGGCCTCTAGAAGCAATGGTGTAAGAAACAGGCTATTGCTAGTACCAGAGCAAGTCATCTTGCCTACAGCCTATTCCAGAGAGCCACAGACTAAATAAATAAACCTAGAGGTCATAGCCACTGGATGCCCCGGCTCCATTTGACGTCTCTGCAAATACTGTATCTTCCTTTCTTTTACTCCTGATTTGCAAAAAAAATAAAGACAATGTGAAAGTGATGTGCTGGTAATTGAAAGAAAGCAACATTTTTTCCAAGGAGCAAAAATTCCCAAGCCCCCTCTAGCAATGCAAATAAGCAGTTTATGGTGCTTAAGTAAATACTGGCCTATCTTCGGTAAACATACGTGATTGCAAAGCCTGTATCCAAAGGTCCCTCTCTAGCTGAATGAACTGGCACTGAGGTTTTCTGTACCTCTGTAGCTTATTCATTGCTAGCATCCAGTTTTAAGTACCATACTGTGATATGGCAGTGCCAGCAGTGAGTTTGGCAGTGTCCACTATGTACTTACCTCTGTGCTTATTACGCTTCAGCTGTGGAGCCTCTCTTAATTATTTTTATTTCAAACACTTTATGAAAAAGCTGGCCTTATTACCATGTCAGAGCTTTGTGCAGTAGTGCTCTCCAGTTATTATATTGTTATTCTTTCTTTTCCAGCTTTCAGAATTTTGCTGTTCTTACACCCTTTTGAAATGGACTGTAATATTTGCATTTCTTGAATCTTTTTAGAGATGTGAGATACTCACTTAACTTCTCCTGATGGTCGTACACTCTGCAGTTCCCTGTGGCACTCTCACTTGACTGTCTTGGAGTTCCACCTGTTCTTCTGCCTCGCCTCTCCTTCCCTGTGATTTGTTGCATCCACGACAGAGCTAAAGCACTGTGTAACCTCCAAAAGATTTAATCTCAGTTGAGCACCTGCAATTGTGCAATCTCATGTGTTCAATAAACACCCCACTGGAAAGACTTCTCCCATAGTGTAACACTGACTCTTGCTATTTGTTAAGAAATGCCTTGATTTTTCAAATTTCTCACAGGTTATGGGTATTCTAAAGGTTTGTGTGCCAAGTCATTTATTTGGACATGATGCTTCTTTAGAAATATCATTCCTTGTGCTTGCTACTCTTACTTGAAATCACTGTTATAAAAAAGTAAAGCTAAATAAGGGGAAAAAATTATCCCGGTAAAGCAAAGGATTAAGACATGGAAACAAACACACAAACAAAAAGCATAGAAACAAGAAAATCCAATTTCGAGACATACATTGTTCTGGCAGTCACTCACAGCTTGCCTCTGAGAATCAAGGAGCCAGTACCATGACACTTCAGGATCTATTCCTCAGCTGGGTTTTTGCCTGCCTCTGCCCAAAGCATGAGGGACTTCCCTACTGCAAGAGAGGCTAAACCTCAAAACGTTTCTTTGGACCATCTCCCTTCCCTTGCTTCCTCCAATTTAGAGGCAATTCTAATACACGGTATGGTAGTTTTGACCAATCAGAGCTGTTCAGGTGAATGCAAATGAAATCTGTCTTCTCTTGCCTGAAATGGAATGATCTCTGACATCCTTTGACACATCGATTTCCAAACTTAGATTTACTTTCCTGCTTAGAAAGTCAGCTGAATTATAACTTGATTTGGGTCTCCATTTCCCAGACAGTGTAACTTTTTTTATGAAATTTTTTTTCATGCCTTTTTAAGATCTCATAAATGACATATAATAAAACTATCAACTCTGCATCAGACCCTAACCTCGCAGCTTGTGAATTATGGATTGCTTTATTCATAAGGTTCAGTCACGAGATGCCACTAATAATGATGATCACTTTGGGGTCTGGAGCATTTTCTCAAATAATTTCATTCCTCTTACTTCCCTACTTTATCATATCAGAAGCTTTGCAACTATCACAGTAATTTCTAACTTTAATTCCCTTAGCCACTGTTAATTATAGATATCCCAGCAGTTGCAGAGTTATTTAGTCCAGAGTTTCTTGATCATGAGCGGAATCAGAGGTTTTCTGGGGGCCCTTTCACTTTCAGAAATACTGCTTTTAAAATGTCAACTCCTATCATCAAGGCTTTGTTGGTTTTGTTTCATTTTTGTAGTGCAGAGTATGAAATTCATGAAACTGCTCATTTCTGCAAAGTGGAACATTCACATTTAAAATCCGATGTCCCCTTGTCACTAGCATTCGATTATCTTTGAAATTAGAAAATATTGTCTAATAATTTGAAATACACTTATTCAGTTGGGTGATAGGTAACCTGTTAAAAAGGTGTGCTTCACACATTTGCTGACTTAGTAGTTCTGTAGTTGGCACAAAAGACATTCCCAACATGCATATTTTAACTGACAGTCCTTTGGTGGAGTGTGGAAACAGAGTTTGTAACATTCATTGTGCTGAGAGACAACAAGACTGTTCTTATTTTATATTTTCTCTCAGATAACTGTGACTACTGATTTATTTTTGTGTTTCAAAAACACCACAAGATTTTATTTCCTCTTCTTCTTACCTGGCTTGCGTTCCTACCAAGACTGGTGGCCCTCTGGCTTGAGCAGAGCTGACCCCAAAGGCTGTGATCGTGATGCTGATTTGTCTTTGCTGTAACAGGAGGGAGTCAGAGAGCTCCATACCTCAAAGGAAATATACAGCACACTTCATGTTGACACTGTTATTATGGTTGGCATATTTTGATCATCTCATTTGCTCTTTGATACTGATGTACAGTAAAGTGTGAACATTATCTTTAAGCTGCAATCTGATCTTAGTGAGCTTTAAGTGCAGTGAAGGGCAGTGGATTTTCTCTTCAGCAGCAACACGAACAGCAGGAGCTCTGGAAATTGTAGTGGCAACAGCAGCTTCTGTTGTGACAGTTCTTTCGTAGGTCACCATGGTGAGAATGCATCTGAGTGTTGGGTTTTTTTCCTGTCCAGACACTAATATAATTTCTAGAATCCAGAATAGCTTATATAAATTACTACCCTTGTCATTAAATATCTTCATGCAGATATGCTAGCAAGAAATACACACATTTTCTTTTTTAGGAGGGATTTATTAACTAGACAAAGGATTTGACAATATTTTTAAAATCTTAAAACAGTTGTTTCGTTGGTATATAGTTGGAAAAAACCCCCAAACACCATTAATTGAAAAAAAAAAGGGCTAATAAGCAACAACATGGAACCTGGCCTACATTGTTTTGCTTTTCTTTGTGAAGATTCATTACATGCTTATATGTTTTAAAATTAAAAGTGTCAAATTTTGAACTGTGGATACTGCAAGACAACACAGGGGATGTACCTGGACTTTGCATGCAGAAGGCAAAGCTCTTTGCTCAGAGCTTAAAACTGAAATAGCTGTAATGTGACAGTCTGACATGGGCAGCTTTGATGGTCAGGGACAGCATCCATCAAACTACCCTACAAAAATGAAGAAAAGGAATAATTAACTCTTTTTTCTTGCATGAAGGGCTCTATTTGGAGTCAGTGTTATCCTTCCAGTCAATCATGCTCATTATCTTTACCTCCCAAACTGGTGTGCAGCCTGTCAATCTTACTGGAAGGCTGTTGGCGACTCTTTAACTGAGTCACCACCAAGTGTTTCCATTAGCAAGTTCACAACAGTCCCATCTGCAGCTCTGGCCTGCTGGGCCACTTCTTCTGGGGTTGTGCACCACTGGCATGGATACCAACAGCACTGCTTAGACATTACGAGATTTAAGAGAAAAAGGCCATTCCCTTGACACGAGCTTGATTTTTGTAGTTTGATTGATTTCTTGCCACTTTTCCTTTCTACTTAAGCTGGTACTCATCAGTTGTATGTATGTACAATTACTCAACAGCCCCTGCTGCTGTTCAGCTCTTTAGGAAAAGTTTCAGTGACCTACTGGACGTACATGAAGTTTCTGTCAGAAGACATTTTTCCCCCCTTAGTCTTAAAAAAAGGCTTCTCAGGACCTGCTTCATTCGTTGTTTATGTTTCAAATGTGTATTAGGGCTCCCCTTCACACTGCACAGTTTGGTTGCTGGTGTTTTTCCCCTCAGAAGGATGGTGAGTCACATCTATTCCAGTTTAACAGCTCCTCTGATCTTAACAGAATGCCCTCACCAGAAACATCCTTGAATAACACAGACCACTCACACAGATCAGATTGCTCCTGCCTGATGTGTTGCCCCATTCCAGGCAGCTTCACTTACCCATAAGAACAGTGTTTGCTACAAGCCCCCGCTCTCACTGGGGTCCTCAAGCTGTTACTCTTCCTCAGCAATGGGGATAAAGAGAGATGACAGTGAATGGAAATGTGGGAAGGTATTTTTAAAGTGCCACTGATTTTATGTGGGAAGGTATTTTTAAAATGTCAGTGATTTTATGAAGCAACTTTTGCCACTCTCCCAGGTAATTACTTCTCATAGTTACGGCAAGGAAGGGTAAAATAGTGAATTAACAGTAATGATAATTCCAAATGAATTAGGAAAATATCACAGAGATTAAATAGGAAGCTGTTAACTTATCATTAGATTACTATTAGAGACTATTGTTAGGAAAGAAGTGTAAGTGGGCAGCAAAAAGTAGCAATGGAATTGCATTGACAGTAAGAGATCTCAGTTAATAGCTGCAAATTTTGATGATAAACTCTCCAGGCTTACTTTTATTTTTACTTTCATGCTTACTTTTAAATTTTCATTAGAACGGTCTCAGCTATAAATTATTGTGTCTATGTAGCATTTGAAAGATGTTTGAAAATTGAGAGGATATTGTTAGCAGAAGTCATCTATTTTATGGAGCTTAAAAGCAAGCTTGTTAGGCAAACTTGATTGTCTTCTTCAATAACGTAAGCTTAAAAGATGATAAGAACATAAATATTTTACAGTTGACATGCATAAGCTTTTGGACTATCTTACAACACACTAAGCTATCTTAAAATACTTCAGTCAAAGGTAGAAAAGACAATCTAAAGCCTGGATAGTCAGTGAAGAACAAACCAGGGCAGTAATGAAGACACATTAGGGATGCTGGACTAGAGTAGTCTAAGCAAAAAGTGGTATTCTAACAGCAAAGCAAAATGTTTAGCAATATTTTAGACTGGAACAGGAGACATCTCAGCAAGAAGTTAACAAAACTAACACTTCTGGTCTGTGTCTCATGCTACCTACCATACTGCATTGAGTTCTGTGCTTCCCAGTGGCAGAGAGGAAAAGTGTGAACACATGCTCACAAGTTACTGGGTTACCCAGGCAAATTGTTCCTTATCAGCAAGGATGCTATGGCAGCCTAACATAGCTTAAATGAACACGTTTTCCTCCGGCAGCTGGGTGAGCTGGGAGCACACACACAGGCAGCTATTACAGCTTGTCTGTGGCATAGTAACTTACTAAGCCATGCTAAGTCATGGCTTAATTACAAACTGGCTTGACAGCTTGTGGTTGTCTGTCCCTACCCAATTTAACAACATGAACAAAGCTGAAATGGAGGCAACAGATATAATCATGGCACATCAACCCCTTCAGTTTGTTACATCTCAAAGCCAGTTCATGGCTGCCTGCGTACATCTCTGAATAAGTACTTCCACACTGCCAATTAAGTGCCTGTGTGAAGGCACTTAACCTGTTGCCCAGCCACGCTTAAGACTGCATTTGTCATTCTAATGCTGAAGCTGAATGACATTTCATACCATGCTGTGATAAACTACAATATTCTGTCCTTCTTTGTCATCTTTTTGAAGTGATGAGCTCCCAGCAGCTAGAGGAAATTTCTGATACTAAGGTCTTGCTTTTATACTCTTGAGGTTAACTGCATTTCTATTTCTCCATCAGTTTAAATGTATGTGGTTTCCTAGTTTTCCTTACTGTTGGTACCCCTAAGCACTGGCTCATTTACAAATTTATTCCCCACCACTTTCTTGTATCAGTGTCATTAAGGAAAATATCTAATAGGTTTAAGCCAAATATTTATCCTGGGCACTGGGGGAGTGTGGGGGGTTGTGATAGTAGGAAGAAAAGCAAACAACCTTTACTCAGACACCTCATTTCTGATCATTAGATTTTGCTTTATCCTCTGTGGATAATCCATCACCTTCATTAGTGTCTGGTACTGCTCTGTTAATTCCTGTCATCTCCTCCTTTATCTAGAAGTTGAATGATATTATCAAAGGAAGATCTTAGGTTAATCTGGTAAGGCCCACCTTCAGTAAACAAACATTACACTTTCTCATTTCCTGATATACTTACTTTAAAAAGCTTGCTACCAGACAAGTGATTTCATTTGACGTGATTTTCTGACTTCTGGAATGGGCATTATCTGTTCTTTCTGCCCAGAAGCTGTAGACTGTGTTTTACTTTCATCTTATACGTAATACCAGCAATCTCCTTTCCCTCCTAGCTATTAGCTATCCTGCCCTCGAACCCCGTGTTTGAGATCACCATCTTTACTAAAAATTGAGGCAAAAATATGCATGTAGTTTTAGAATCAGATGTAGACTATTTCTAAACCCCACTTCTTCCTCAACGGAAAGCAACATCACTTCCTTCTTACAATATTATGTCACAGCTGGATAACGTCTTGCTGTTTTTTCAGATGCCATACATATACCATAAATCAGCCTGATTTTCCAGATAAATTCTCCCTTCATTCTCAGACTTGTTGATGTTTGAGATCCTTCCTGAACCAGATCTTTTTTCTGTTTCATGCTCTCTGCTTATAATTCTTACCCCTCTCCTGATGCCATTTCTTTTCCACTTATGGCTTGAAGTCTCTACCTCGAAACCATGTTGCCTTATGTGAGATACAGGATCCCAGTCATTTGGTTTCAAGGTACCTAAGGCTTCTTCCAAGTTCAAGTTTTCATTATACAAGATGATTTTGTTGCCAGGTCCCTTCACTCATCACAGTTTCCCTTTCTGAAGTTGAGAATGTTCTATTTTCTTTCACCCCCACGTTTCATCACACAAGTTGTGATCACCTGCTCCGGGGTTATTATTTACCATCAGGCCTTGGAAGGCATATTCCTGAACCATCCAAAAGCGTTACTTTTTACAGGCTCGGTGACAGTTTGGAGGAGGATTTAATTTACTACCAGAGTCCAGAATGTCTCGCTCCAACTATGAGTAGCATGTATTTCCCAAATTATTAAATGAGAATTTGAAATCTCACTGACTATTTCTTTGAACCAAGCAGTACCATCTATTCAACAATATGGAGTTTTCTAACTACCTCCAAACCTTCCACCTAGGGTCTGTAATGATCTCAGGGCCCTCTTCTCTCAGTAAAATCTGCAACCATCTTTTCCAGAAATACAATGGAACTAAATTTTGAGTTGTTTTATTACTTGCCATTTATTTGCAGAACATTGCTTCTTTAACATAGAATATTACTACACACTTTTATTTTTACTTCTGTGTTTGCTCAACCACAAATTCCTCCTAATTCACGTGTTCTGGTTAGGAACCAAGTTTTCCTTTAGCACAAGGAGGGTGTCCTGAACTGTTTTCTAAAATTCCTCCTTTTTCCTAAAATGCTGGAAATAGTATATACACTTTTCAGTTATTCCATTTTGACACAGTAACATTACTTTTTTGCCTTTGTATCTGTCCTTTTTTCTTTGCTACCCATCCTACATTCTTCCTATTCCCCATTGCTGTATTAACATTTAATCTTCATCTTGTTGAGCAAAACCAAGGTGAAATAGTACATGAATCTTTCAAAATTTTCTCTGTTCATTTCTTAATGTGAAGATGACCTTATTATCTGTGGTGATTTCCTTCCTTTCTTCACAGATGGTGTAATCTAGAAGGGGTACACAGGGAAGTGGTGAAGAACTAACTACTGTTGTTTAGTGAATTAGTTTCCATGGGAAGTTACTCAGCTGAAAATGAAAGAGTTTGTTTGCTTTGCAGATAAAAAAGTATCCATGTACCATGAATATTGTCAGTGTCTGAGAATGCCTTCTTGTGAAACCAGAGCAGTCACCATTTGTCAAACCAGTACGAAGGCCAGTTAAAACACCAGATGTACGCATGCTTCAGACAAACAGCTACCTTTTAAAAAACAGAGGTAAAAATTGAGAAAATTACATTAAAACACTGTCAGATCAAGTAGCTTCCCAAAGGTACTGATTTTTGGCAGGACCTGGTTTAAAGCTCATTAATTTGAACATTAAACAAATTTAATTATTGAGATTTGTTGACAGCTACTGCTAAAAGGATGAATCTCCTCACCAGTAACAATAGAACAGTAAAAATTGGGAATTTTAAA
This sequence comes from Lycocorax pyrrhopterus obiensis, assembly GCA_014706295.1. NCBI lineage: Eukaryota > Metazoa > Chordata > Aves > Passeriformes > Paradisaeidae > Lycocorax > Lycocorax pyrrhopterus. Next base: position 26,169,450 of record JACSVZ010000004.1, read on the forward strand.
AACTCTGCATAAGAACTCACCTTCATTCCTCTTTGGTGCAGTATCAAAGCTGTTTGCAAATTACCTTTATCCCATACTGTCTATTTCCCATTTATTACCATTTCTGTAGTTCATAGTTATTTTCATCACCACTAAGAATAAAATGGACATTGCATGTATTAAAAAATGCCGACTCTTTCAGGCATGCACACATCACCGTCAATCCAACACACATGCATTCCCACGAATATCCTGCCTTGGTAATCTTAAACAAAGCTTAACTGGGGCCAGCCATGAAATGGCACAGAATCCCTGGATTAGCCATTAACTCCACATTGCCACATACAAACCATTATTTCACCTACTTATTACTTCACTGCCCGCCCCTGCTGCCTGTCACTGCTGCTTGCTTCTTGCCACACACACATCTTGAGCAACGCCAGCGCTGAGTTTTAGCCCACAGAAACCAGCCAGATATGCACATTTTCTACTGATTAGGAATGTGCTGTTTACGCTGGGTTATGGACTTGTGAACAGTGTAGGGTTTTCAGTTAATCTCTAACATTTAAGCAGGTCATGTTTGAAAAGCAGTAGGGAATATCACTTATTACTTCAGAGAAAATGTAGGGTAATATTTATTCTTTTGGGAAGTCCATTCTGTAAGGGTTGTACAGCTAGTGAGATTGTATGGAAAGGAAGTATTTTATTTTTCCTAAATCTGTTATAAAATTATACATGCAGTTAGAGCTAAAGGTAAAATGAAGGGGATCAGAATGCCTGTAAAATCTAGAAGCGAGGAGAAAGGGTCAGAAGGCTTGAACAACAACTAAAAGACTAATTTGCGATTTCTTACAGTATTTCTGTACATTTTTGTTTTAGTTGTCACTGGGGGAAGAGTGGCTGCTACAGTAAATTAGACGGAAGAGTCAGTAGTAGCTGAGTATACAATGTTCATACTGAGCAAAATTATCTAATGCTACCTAGGGCATCTCTCTGGCAAGTGGCCAAGAAGCAAAGTAGGGGGTGCAAACAGGGACCTGATAAAATTACAGCCCAGTTCCATACCTGCTGAAATCTGTGCAGGATATACCATTACTTTAAAGAGCGTCAAGCCCTCAAAAATTCCTGGTGAATCTCTTGAAATAAAACCAGTTTCAAAAATCCAAGAAATATCTAGGCTAAATAAATTTTGCATTCATCAACCCAAACATACAGCAATTTTTAGCCAGATTTGTCATTGCTTTAATAATACATGAATTATATTTAAATGACTATGAGATACAAGCCTGAGGAAAGAAAAAAAAAGAAAGAAAAAAGATCCCTAGCTATATAAAAGTATCCTGAGTCCCAGATCATGTGGACACTGCAAAGTTAACTAGGTTGATTGGCAGCTGGGTCTGGGCACTCAAATTAGCTTGTCTGTGAACAAGTTTTCTATGACAGAAGGGTAACCGCAGTCTCAGCATTCTGGCTCTTTCTGAACTGGCTCACGAGTGCCTGTGCTGAGGCAATCTAGGTTTCATTCTCATTCAGCTCTATCAGCTGGTAGGGAGCTGTGGGAAGCAGCACTGTCACACAGGCGTGAACTATCCCATCTTCTCGGTGTGGTGTGGATGCATTTGAAACCACAGAAAGCAAAGCTTCAGCTCTTAGAGCTGCAGCTGCGTCAGTCACCTGAGCAAAAAAGCACCCTCAGAGCTCTGTGCAAGGATTTTCTGATGTGAGTGGTGGTGCTGATGACCTTAAAGGTAAAAGCTGCACAGTATTTTCTGTACTGTGGATGTAACTCCGGAGACCCTGGAAAAATAATCCCATCCTGTGCCTATGTGGAAAACTGGGAGAGAATTTCAACTCCAGACAGAAAAGCTCCCATCTTTTTCAGGGTCAGTTCCTTTTGAAAACACTCCAGAAAATGAACAGATGAATAAATAAAAAATGCTATACAAACTGTATAGCCGTGATCTCAAGTCCCGCGTGTGACGGGTGTTCATTCATGCTGATGTATCCAGTGTGTGCGGAGGAAACACCTCAGAGTAAGGAAAGGCACAAGGGCATCAGCGGACCATAGTGTGGGAATTGGTATGCCATTTCTACAGACAGCAAATTAAACTTTGGGTTCTCGGGAGTGCAAGGCAAGGATATCCCTTCCAGCTTTCAAGGAAAGCCTTTAGGGTATGACTGCAGCAGCTGAACCGCCATACAGAGCTGTAGGGGCAGGAGCGGGTCCCTCTCCAGCGAAGCGAACCGCAGCTGGCTTCAGCCAGCCATTGAGTGAGAAAGGTGGGAATAGCACGGGATTACGTGGGATCAGACAGATTTTCATGTTCTTTCCTGAACAAACAGTTTTGGTTTGGGGCAAGAAAGAAGCTGAGGGGCAGGCGAGCCCACGCAGGGTGTTCATTACGGCCTCCCACGGCGAGGCTGTCGCTGCAGCCGGAGCGGCCGGCGGCGGGAGCAGCTGCCCATTCCTGCACTTCCCACCTGCCGTGACTCAGGGCTAAGAGGAGATTTTGGGGTGACCTTATCACCCTCTACAACCACCGAAAGGAGGTTGTGGCGCTTGGCCTCTTCTCCCAGGCAAGTCGTGACAGGACGAGAGGAAATAACCCTAAGCTGTGCCAGGGGAAGTTTAGGCTGGGCATCAGGAAGAATTTCTTCACAGAAAGGGAGATTACACATTGGAATGGACTGCCCGGGGAGGTGGTGGAGTCACCATCCCTGGAGGTGCTTAAGGAAAGCCTGGATGTGGCACCCAGTGCCATGGTCTAGTTACATGCTGGTGTTCGGTCACGGGTTGAACTCGATAAACTCAGGCGTATTTTCCAACCTAATCGATTCTGTGACTCAGTGATTCTACTCTTCAGGCGGCCTCGGTGTCAGCAGGGCTCGGTGGGGTACCAAGGGCGGCCCCAAGACGCCTCCTTCGGGCACCCGAGCGGGGCCGCTGCCCCTCCGTTCCCTGAGCCAGGACACGGCGCTCGAGCCCCGCGGGCAGACGGGAACGCAGAGGACCGAGACACCTCCAGCCTCGCCCTTTGGTGCGGTAACACCAGCAGCCCCGGCACACCGGACCGACGACGGCGATAACCCCAGCTCCCGCCTCCCCCTTCCTGCTTCCCGCCTCCCGGGGCGTGCGAGACGCAGCAGCTCCCGCCGGGGGCGCGAGGCCCCGCCCCCCGCGGGCGGGACACCGGCCCCCGCGCGCTCTGATTGGCTGGCGGTGATGTAATCGCGTGCACATACGGGTACTCCCCACTGCCCCCCGTGGGGCACGGGGAAGGTCGCGCGCCCCTAGCCCGCCCCGCGACCAATCGGCGTGCGGAGCGGCTCGGCGCGCGGGCCGGGCCGAGCTCCGCTGCCCCGCCGGCCGCGCTTGATTGGCAGGGGCGGCAACCAATCAGAAGAAGGCACCCGCGGGTCGGTTGACGCCCCCTTGGAGAAGCGGCGGCCGGGGCGAGAGAGGCTGCGGGAGTGGCGGCGCTGGGAGCCAATGGCCTGCAGGCAAACCGCGCCGCCGGGAGGGAGGGGATGTGGCGGCGGGAGGGAGGCTGGGAGGGGCGAGGGCGCTCGCTGTCAGCCGCTTCCGTCAGTCCTGCCCGAGGCTGCGAGGCCGGGAAAAAAAAAAAAAGTGCGGAGAAAGACGGAGTCCGTCCTGTGTCGTCTTGATTGACGAGAGCCGCAGCCAATAGTTACCAAAGCAGAGGGGGGAGACCCAATCAGAGAAAAGCTTTTAGGCGGGGCCTGCGGGTGAGCGGCGAACAGGTCGGCCAATGACAGTGAGGAAGGGCAGTGCCGACGGGGCCGACGGCCAATGGTCGGCGGGAGAGGGCGGGCCGGGGTGAGCCTGGCCCCGCCCGCCCCTCCTGAGCGCGGTGACGCGGGCGGGGGGACGGCGGCTCCAACATGTCCGCGCTGCTGGCGGCGCTCCGAGTGCGCGACCGGGCGGCGTCGGCGGCCGGCGGCGGCCAGCGCGGGGCGGCGCGCGCCTGAGCCCGAGCCAGCACCGCCCGCACCCGCGCCCGACCCCGCAGCGCCGCCGGGCGCCGGGGGACGCGGGGCACACAGGTAGAGAGAGCGGCCAGGGCAGAGCGGGGGAAGGGGCTGAGCGGGCCGGCCGGGCTGGGGCTGCGGCTCCGGGGGGGCGGCGAACACGGCGTGCGGTGGGTGCGCCCCCGGGGAGCGAGCGGGCGCCGCGAGGCCCGGCCGCCGCCTTCCTCCCGCCGGGGGAGAAGAGAGGGCCGGGGCCGCGCTGACACGGCCCGGGCCCCGCACGGCCGTGGGGCCGGGGAGCCGGCAGGTCGGGCCCCGCGTGGGTGGCACCGGGGAAGGCGCAGGAGGTGTCCGGCGTGTGCCGGCGGCTGCGGCTGGAGCCGGGCCGGGGGACGGCCGGCGGGCCGGGCCCGCGCACGTGCATTGGCCGGGCCCTGGGGAGTGTCGGGCCGGGGCCCGTGTTGCAGACTGGCTGTGGGGGTGGTGGAAGGTAGCGAGCGACGGGCACGGCCCCGGGGTCGGGGGGAGAAGCTGCTGTGAGGCCTGGGTGCTTGTGACGAGCTGGGAATGAAGTCACAGGCAGATGGGCAGTGCCTAGGAGTCTTTAGGCGAAAAGAGTTGAAGGTAGTTCTTGCTCGTAGTTTGGAGCTTGCTGGCTCTGGGAGCCCAATGGATATACTTTTACTATAATTTACAATACTACCTCCCTCGGAAGGAGAGAGTAATTTTGATGAGTTGGAGGTAGCTAGAAAATTCAGTACCTGTCTTGTTTTGTGTGCTGCGGTAGGTTGAGGGATGTTTTTATACCGTGGGGATGCAGGTAGTGGGTGAAACCACATGTATTTGGGAGTAGTGGTATAGGAAGGCCTGTGAATTTAGGAATGATAGGTAAACAGGCTTCTGTGTGTTGTGAGAAGTAAGGTGGTAAGTTGGCAGGCATCTAAAGGCTGTGGAGGAGGGAGGCTCTGGGTGGTAGGGAAGCCTGTATGCAAGTTACAGGCACAGTGGTAACAGGTTGCTACAAGGTTCTGAACTTGTTTTGTTTGGTGGCCAGTGTGGTTAGACTTAATGTGCGAGACGTTCGTGTGTAATATGAGCTGGTATGTGGACAGCAAGTCATGCGTGTTCCTACTGTTGTGCTTTGGTTTGTCTGCTGCTCATACTGGGAGCTGAGAGAGATGCCCGGCTGTCACCAGCTCAGTGAGCTCTCTGTCTGGTGGGTGGAGATGGGCTAGAGCAGCAAGCAACGTGGTCTGTGTCCTAGGAACTTGAGAGGAACTGTGAGTTGATGTTTCACCTGTAATGAGATAGAAAGGCTGGATATTTGTGTTTGGTCCATGGAATACAAGTGAGAAAACATGTAGCAAATGCCACGTGTTGAGATCGTGATAGTGCTGTTCGGAGAAAAGTCTGTGCATGTCCTGGGGAGCTGTAGAACTGTAGTTATATATGTTTTTGACAGGTATCAGGCAGTCTAAATTTCTGTCTATTAGGTCATCAAATGCTGTCTTCTTGTAGGTAAATGTCAAGAATGACTGTGGACTATAAGAAAGCGAGGGGGCTTGGGTGGATATTTGGGTATGGTTGAAAACGGCGGGAAGGATGAATTTGTATACAGGGTGAAGATTATGTTAGGCTATGTATACATGTGTGTATCAGGGGAATGGTATTTGTGCAAAAGGGAAACTGGAGTTTTCGTATTGCTGAGTTAGTTAGTCTGTGTATAGAGAGAGGAGGCAGGCGTTTTTGGCTGAGGCTATGAAAAGTTGAAATGGCGTGGGGGAGGGATGATGAACTGGCTCCAGGGTCCTGTACAGGTTGGAGGCTGTGGGGATTTTTTGCTGCTCATAGTATGGAGAGAAGTATTTTATAGTTATGGCACCTAATGAAAATGAAAAAAGTGAATAAAGATGAGGCAATTTATTACTGTTATGAATGTTACTGGGTTAAAGGAGGTTACAGGACAGTCAAGGGGTTTCTGGTAAAGTGCTTTTTTTTGTTTGTTTATTTTGTTCTGTTTGTTTCACTAGATAAATTGACCATTAACTTTAAGGGTAAACTTTTGCTGAAACTAGCACTCATAATGGTGTTGACAGATCAGCAGCTAACAAATGTGGTGTAGACAAGCTCCTGTGTGTGGGGGCTCAGGGGCTCCAGTATTATATGTATTTATTACGTGCATTTTCTATACCTTAACGCTTAACTGAGTGCACGTATCCAGAGGATATGAAATCTATACTGGACATATATTTGTGTTTGAGAGAGGGTTAGTGCATCAACATTTGAGGGTCAGAGATTTGTGAAGAGATGATCTGTTTAGAATGGAAACCTGCTTGGATCACTTTGAAATGAGCAGTAATTACATGTGTGTATCCCATGTTCTGCAAGTTTGGGATAGTTTGTTCTATTTATTTGCATAGCCCCTCATCTGTTGTTCTGCACATATTTAGAGGAGGCTGTTACACAGGGTAGTGATTTAATTAGGGCACACAACATTGGGATGAGGGAAATGTAATTAATGTAGTATGGAGAGGGCTGCATAGAGGATGCTGAGAACCCTTTTTTCTTTTATAGTGGTAGCCATGAGGTGATCAGTTAGTCAGGTAAGGAATGAGAGAAAGAAATGAGTAGTCTTGGGTTACCCTGAACAATCCAGTTCCCTTCTTGTTTCTGGTGTGCATTGCTCTTTTAAATTTTTCTAGTGATAATCACTAATTCTGACTTAGTAAACTTGTCTCAAGAAATAAAAGCCTATCACAATTAAAATTAAAGCTTGTGAAATCTGTGTGTTGAACAATTGTTTCACGTGCTCACTGTCAAAAACTACTGCTCTCAGGGGTCCAGTGGAGAGTAGTGAGTGTTTCTTACATGAATGCGTTGCCTCCATATTACAAAAGGGAAAGGCACTGAAATCTACTCTTAGTAGTGGATGTAAAAATCTGTGTATATGAAGTATTTGTATTACTCTTTGGAGCAGGGCTTATTTAGACTGCAGCAAGGGATGGAGATGTGCATAGAACAATGTTCAGTGAGTGTTGAATGTCCTTCTTAAATGGAGCAAACTGCAGCACACCTTGCTGAGTCCTGCCATAGTGTTCAGTGGGGCAGGGATGGGCTTGGCTTGTCAGCGTAGTTTCTGTTGTTTGGTTTGGTCTTGGTTTTTTGGGTTTCTTTTCAAAAAACCCACTAAAAATCAAAATGTATCACTTGGTAGTGCCTTGCATCATCAGTCCAGCAGGAATGCTTAAATCTGCCTTATAGGTCTACTGCTGTAGCTTAGGAAGTGGGAAATGGCTGTTCTTTTCCAGTCAGCACTGGAAGATAACTAGCTAACCATTGGTTTTTATAAGCACAGTCTCTTCCAAGAGAATGGGAAAGCCTTGGTGAAAGAATCCAATCTCTAACTCCATGTTTGGATTGTGGAGAGTGATTACTGTAACAGGCCATGCATATCTTTGTGTCCATAGTTGGGTTTTTTTTCCCTAGTATTGATTCTTTCTGCCCACTACCTTAATCAAATATGCTCTGTGTTGTTTGGTTTTTGTTTTTTAGTTCTTGTCACTTGTCCACTGATCTCTCTGAATTCAGTGCTGCACTTTACTCCCCTGTGAAAAAAAAGCGTTCTTCAGATCTTGGGCCTTTTAGCAATTCAAGTGTTTCAGTCTGTCTATTGGTCTTGTCAGTAAATTGGAGGAGAGCAGTGGGGATTTCTTTGGAAAACTGGTGAAATCAAAATTTTCACTGTCTCGGTTCCTCCTCTATTATGTATTACTTTGTTAATTGTGTGCTTCAATTTATGCTTGATGGTCTTCAAGATTTGGCTTACAGCTGTACAGAGTGTGAATTGTGACTTCTTCCTTCTCACTGTCTGTTAGCAGTGTGAATGCAGCATAAAAGTTTTATGGAAGTTAGAGGAGTCTGGTTTAGCCCTGACCTACAGCATATCAGGTATACATAAAATATTCAGGGAATTTAATGTCAAAATCCAGACCAGTAATTGCAGCTTCTTAATTAAAAAAAAAAAAAGCCACCCAAATAAAGTGACATCTGACTAGAGAAGCCCAGAAAGGAGAAATTGAAAGATGATCCCTAATGTAAGAACAAGGATGCAGAGTTTCCAAAAAGATTATCAGTACTGCTTTTACTTAACAGACAACTTTGCAAACACCTTAGCTGTTTGGATGATGTCTTTCAGCCTTAGACAGATGTCTAGTATGGGAAACTTCATTAAAACTGCTTGTAATTTGCTTAAACCTAGTACCCATTTATGTTTGTATCTTGTGATAAAGTCAAATAAAAATTCTGAAGAATTAATGAGTGTCACTCCAGAAGTAAACTGGTCTGAAAATCTTCATGAGATGGTAAGAAATTACTGAGCTGGGGTAGCTCATCTCTAGTTTCTTGAGATGAGCAGTTCAGCTCATCTCAGTTTCTTGAGACATCATTGGCATGTTCAAACATAAGGGTTGCCAATAAGTGTAGGTTAAATTAGTCTTCTGGCTCTTGGAAAGCCCTGTGTTGGGAGAGAAAGCACAAAGATGTTTTAATGTAGAGAATGATGACAGAAGGGAAAACTCCGTATCTCAGCAGACAGCAGCCTTTCTTATAATTTTGAAGGAAATAACTCAGCCCAGGTATTTTTGTTCTGCTATGAAAAATGTTATCCACAACTCTTTTTTTCCCTGTGCACCATTAGTTTCTCATTAACATTACTTCAGTGTGTCATTTTGTGATGTCACTACATTACTATCTCCTGGCGTAGGTTCTCTTCATCTTTGATGGGAAATAACTTTTTTCATTGAGTTTTCTTTCAAACAAATAGTACAACTAGGTGCTTAAGTCTATTTTCACAAGAGTTAACATGAAATAGGTCAGAAAAACATTGCTTAAGGATGTTTCAGACTGGGCTACTGGAGAGTTTAAGATGACTCTTTAGTGTGTATGGTAATGACATGTCAATAACCACAAACTTCCCGTTAAATCACAAAGGAAAGCGTAATTCGTTCTTTGCTGTTTTCATGGGATTAGTGTGTTAACAGAAAATGTCATCTTCAATATTCCTACTTTTGTGTCTGCACCCCAGTATAGGAACTTGACCTTTACTGAATGTAGAGCAAACTGGCTCTGCCTTGTTAGCATATGAATTAATTGTTTTTAGCAAGGAGATAATGAAGTAAGATGATAATGATTTGTTGAGCAGAGGAGGTAGCACTTTATTGTAAGTTATTCATGCAGTACTGCTTTAGTCTGTTCTCACCAGCTTGTTGGTCCTGCTAAAGGCAGGTATATGTTTGAAACTCATGATCTTCTATTTAAAATTTTTTATAGAAAAAGAAAAATTGATAATGGGAGAGAACTTCTCAATGATGGAGCTATTTGTAAAGAACTGATGTTTTGATTCAAGTGAAACAATGAATATTATGTTGGTCAGCTTATTCAAAAACAAAAAAACCTCTTTTCTGGATGGCTTTGTTGGTTAAGCTGATGTGCAAGTAATAAAAAACATTATTGAGCACATGCTGCTCTTCCTTTCCGATCACCACATCCAGTGGAGTTGATTGAGTTGTGTTTTCAATGTTATTTGAAAAGTTTTATAAAACAGTAAGTGTAGGTGATGCATAAAGTATGTAGATCTTGGGTGGGTTATTTTTTATTTTTTTCTGAAAACTTTTCTGGAAGTATCCCACTAGCTTTTGAAACTCCTAACCTGTAAAGAGGTGAAAACAAAAGTGGATGAGAGGTGATACACTGCTGCCATTATTACTCCAGAAAAAAGGAACACCCTGTGCAGCCCTCCTTTCTAGGGCTTTTGAGGTGTGTGTTGGCAGCTTAAGTCTCTGGGTTTACTTTATACTGCTTGAGGCTCTCATAAATGAATGGACAGTATGTGCCACGTTGATTGTATTTACGTTAGCAAGCAGTATGCTGCAACTGAAGAAGGTTGTAGAGTGAAGCTGTAAGTTAGGTAGACTCAGTGCCCCCAGTGGGTGTACTTCTTGGAGTTTATTTTAGACTAATTGTAGTCTGGTTCTGTGGACTGAGTATGTTCCAAGCTTTCCCAGAGTTTTGATGTAGGTTAATCTTGGAGATGTTCAGATCATGTGTTCAGAAACTTCTGTGAGATATGAACTAAAATACAGGAAGTGGGTGACAGATTTACTTCAAAAGCGTGCTCCTAATTCACACTGAAGTGCCAATACAGCTGTACCCATTGCATCTCTAAAAGGCACGTTAGAGCACTGCAGAGGGTGCTGAGCTATGCAGGGGGAGTGGGTTCTACCCTCTGCTGCCTCCTAAGTGTTGCCAGGCCTGCAGAAATTGTCCTGCTGCTCTCTGACTAAGGATTGCTTGTTTATCTTGACTGGTAACTGAATATCTGTTCCCAAATTATTGTCCCTAGTTTTGAAATTTTGTGTGAAAATGACAGTGTTAAAACTACAATAAATTCTGAAAAGTAGTTCTTTCATGGTTTTACTTCAGTTAATCAAGAATGAAACTAGCTGTGCGAGCAGCAAGTTATTAAGCCTGACTTCCTGTGGCTTTGTGTCTTGTGGTTGGATTTTTCTGGGTATAGGGTATTGTGACTTCTGTAAGTATTCTCATGTGTTTGGAGCACTACCTGTCCTGCTATTCTGTATGGGATGATGGTTTTGGTAACACAGCTGAGCTTCTGCTGCACTAGTTTGGATGTGACTCTTTGATGTGACTGTTTATTTCCACAAAACTCATAGGACCTGATTATTTGTGAAATATTTACCCTTGAGTAAACTTTTGAGTTGTGTTTCAGTGAAACTGTGGGGACACAGAGAACACACGCTGTAGCTTGGCTTGCTGGGGTTTTATTTTATTTTCCACTAATGTTATTTCTTGTTTTGCTCTTTGTGTGTGTGCTTGTTTGTTTTTGTAAAAAATAATTACCACTGTTTAAAGTTTCTTCCAGAAGAGTTAAAAGTATATCCCCCTCAACATTTCAGGCAACTTGTCTAGAAATAGGAAATTGTGTTCTTCATGACAGCTTCTTAAGAGATGCTAGAAATCTCTTCTTTATAAGATAGACAAAATTCTTCAGAGTATTCAACATGCTTGTTAAATATCGACAGGTGTAAAGTTGCCTTTGTATGTTGCTGATGTACATATGGTGCCACATTAGTAGTTTTGGACCATGATTCTAGGAGAGAAGTGAATGAGGATTTTGACATTGCATAAATCTCTGGGGTACAGCTAGACTGGATTTAGAGGGTGGTGGATTAGCAAGTGGAGGGGGCAGGGACTTGTGTTTGTGGTTGCCCTTTTGACCTTGAAAAACGACTGAAACTGTAATGTGCTTTGAAACTTTTCAGATGAGAAGTACTGCGCTGAAACTATGTGGTACTGTGGGCTGTTTTGAGAGTTCTGTCTTCAGTGTATAAAGCTAAAGAAATTGTTCCTTTTGCTTCTGTTTGAAGCGAGTCTCTACTCTAAGCACTGCCTTCAGAGAGCTTCTGTAAGGGTATGAAAGGTGAATATAGCACAGATGTTACTCAGGGTTTTTTCTGTGTCCTTTCTTCTCCTGCTCTCTTTCCCTAGTATAATAATAAAATATGTCTGTACTATTTGTTCTAGTTCCCGAGAGGAAAATCTTATCCTGGTCAGAAGGTGCTCTGCATACCAGCTTGTGCACAAGACCTCACTTTAGATAATGGTACTAGTTGCAGGCACTGGTTTCTGGTGTCTGACATTAAGCTTGGTTCTCTGTGGAACATTTGATAAAATTGTTCATAGCTGACTTTTCACTAAAAAGTGTTTTTTAGTGTGCATGTTCAAAGGCAACGTGAAGGTTTTTTTTTTTATTTCGGCTGTTGTAAAACTCAAATCCAGACCTAGCAGAGGTAGGCCATTTACTCCCTCAGGTAGTGTTCAGTCCCTCATCTTGGAAAGTAAAGCAGCTCCATCTATCTCAAGAGAGCCCCAGTGCACAGTACAGGCTGTTAAGGCTCACAAATGCCTCACTTTGGGTGTTGTCAGTAAGAACTGAAGTGACGCCTCTAAGGAGGTTATTAACAATGTCTAATTACAGCTGGGATTTACACTCAATGAGCGTTTTTCAGTAATTGTGGGACTACTGCCTATACATGTATCAAATGGACTCCTCAGATGGGATGTTTATCCATTTACTAGCTTGTCATGTTTTCTGTGCCTTTATCACTTTTCCAGGAGACACATTACAGCAAGAGGTTTTTTTGTTTCACTTTTCCTTTTCTCTGAGATAATCCTTCCTGCTCTTTTCTTTGCTGATTGCTTACGCTGGTGAATGAATTTATTGGACTCATCCGTAAGTCTAGGTTGTGTCTGATTATGTTACTCTGAGGAGTACTTATCTAAACAAGTAGAAGGTTGTGCATAATACTTGAAATAATAGAGGTTTTATACATAAACAAGATGAAAACAATGTTGTGAAAACAATAGCTAGAGCTGGGAGGAAGAGGGAAGTGTGAAACCTGTTCCGTAAATCCTCCGTAAGTGCACCGCAATTCAAACTGCTGTTCAAAAGATAACCTCCAGTTCATAAGCATTCAGTCATTTAAAAAAATGCGTTAATAATAGGAATTGTTTGCTTTGTGTGAGTTTTCCAACGAGCCCTCTTTTAGATTCTGTGCATCTCTTGCAGTGTAAAGAAAGTGGAAGCAGTTCATCGTGTCTTGTCTCTTACAAGTAATTTGCGAGATCGAGGAAAGGACAAGCATACCACTTTTGTGGATGATTACATTGGAAAGAGATGTTTCACAGTGTTTGCTGGAGTCAAATAGCTGTGCAGTCTCCTCTGCAGGCAGGCCTTGAGAGCTCATCTGTTTTTCCATAAGTGGTGAAGTGATAGTTTAACATTTTCCTATGTTTTAAAATTGAAATAATAATTAGGCTTGTGTGCAGTGGGGAAGGAAAGGATAGTTAGGACTCTGCTATAGTAACAATGGTGTTTTGTATCTTACTTTTATATCATAGTAAACAATAAATTTATTTTACTTTTGTTTGGCCTTTGATTTCTTATGCTGAACCATGTCTGTACTATTTATATGTTTCTTACGGTATTTGAGTGTGAAAGTAATGGCGGTTAAGAACTGTTGAAGATCGACATCTAGTTTGTAACATTAAGTCCAATAGGATGACATCTCGATTTCTTAACTAGAATGCACCAAACACAAGTAAGTCTGGGCCAGAGGACTTACCTAAAATATTTGATGAACTCAATATAGTAGCTGTTGTTAACCAAAACAGCTTATTTTGTGGTTTTGACTATTGTTACAGTATTATCTTAATTTAAAGAAAAAAAGGAATGCTGTCAACTTAGCATATCTGACTTTTGGAGGGAAGGGGATATGGTTATGAACAGTTGAAACAGTTTCCTGTGATTTTATAACATGAGGTGAAAATGGTGCTTTAGTTCTGGAGTTAGGGGGGGAAGAAATAAAATTCTGGTATAGTTCAGGATTCTTGAAATTAGCTTGTGTGCTGTGCCAATGGCAGGAAACGGAATTTAACATGGTTAGAAAAATGACACTCTGGAAGGTACTCTGCAATTGTACTTTATTAATTCATATTTGGAAAAAAAATTCCTTGAAAAATACCATGTATTCACGGATGTATTTAACAACCATACTATTTTCAGTCTGAAGTTCTGTGTATTTGTAAATCTGTACAGAGGGAATGTAGGGTTCAGTTACTACTGGAAGTGATCTTTTTTCGCTGTTTTGATTTGGTCAGGCTTAGGAGATTCAGATGTGTTTTGTATAAACAAAAACTTGGGGTAGCAATGCCATAGCTGAAGTAAGTAATTTTTTTGAAAGGTGTCTTAAGGTTTGTCCAGACTCGAAACCTGATTATGTTGTCAAATGTCACAAAGAATAGGAAACCAATGTGGAAAACTTGTTAATAGATCTCTCCCCATTGTCCCTTCCGCCAAAGATCTTGTTTGTTTGTTTATTGAAGTACTGATTAAAACAAACTCTTGCATACAAAGCACATGTGACAGCTTAGATCTCTCATGAGTTGTCAGATTTGTGCTTAAAGCCTTTCTAAAGTCAGGTAATGGTCCTAGAACACTGTATTGGAAACTCCATCATCCTTTTCTGCTATTTCTCTTCTTTTTAGTAGTCATCATCTTAAGCTACTGCTAGTACAATAAGAAATGGTAAACCAGGCCTACCTGTGAGCAAACTTTCTTCTGCACAGTTCATTTTGTTCCAATGTCAGAAGTTGGTTTTTTCTGGTTAGTGTTTATCCTCTCCTTTCCTTGAGTCAAAGTCTGATACTGTTACTCCAAGACAGAAACTGAAATAAGTTAGGAGAGGACATGAAAAGTAGTGTTCTTAGTAAGGAGGAAAACTACAATGCCTTCTAAAGAACGTATTACATAAGTTCACTGATAACTTCAGCTAATCCAGAGAATACTTGAGTAGGCAGAGCACAGTATTCATCAAGGAGTATTCCATCTTGCTCTCATCATGGGGATCTGTTTTTTGTTCATTTGTCTGTTCATCATGTTAAAGATTTTTATCAGTACATACCCTGCAGTGCCTTTTATTACCAAGTTCTGCTGCCTGCCACTACCTCTGCTTGCCTTTCAGAGGTATCCTGACTTTTCTTGGTACTGGCATGAGTAAAACCCAAAAAGTAAAAATTGACCACTGACATTGCTGGGTGAGGTGGGGAGGAGCTTCTTGCTATTAGTCTTCATTCTCTGACCTTATTTTTGTGTATACTTGGTTTCTTTGGGCTCATTTTCTCCTGTTGCATCCACTCTTGAGAAAGACTGGGGGGAATGAGAGAAGATTTAGTCTATAGTGCTTTTTCCTGGACTGTGCAAGTTGTTGGATTTTTTTCACCCTGAATTGTGCAAAAATTCCTGTAGATAGTGGAAAACTTAGTGCATTATGGATTTAAGGTGTCATGGCATTGGTAGACTTGCATCACTGTTGCTGAAGAAGCAAAGATTCTTGAAAAGTCCTTGGATGACTGAAAGGATGTACTTTGACTGAACTTGTTCAGAGAAGGAAAGTTAGAGTGAGCTGATGTGACCCAGATTAATTTTTACATTAAGAGGGGAAAAAAAGCAATAAAGCTTGTTAGGTTCAACTGTCAAAGGGTAGTGCCTTCAAAATTCTATAGATCGGAGAGTTCATGTAGCTAGCATGTAATTCAGTTGAAGCTTAGTTTCTCTTTGTTGGTTTCTAGTCATTAAATCTTACGCTAACTTGGTGAGAGAGCTGGGCACTACATACATCAGCTTCCTTGTCAGCCAGGCACTGCTGTTACTTTTTGCAGCTGTTTAAAAACAATGGGTATAGCATCTTTTTGGAAGCTGAGTCATTTACTGTACATAATATAGCTTTGGTTTTGTCTCTCATTATGGGGAGTTCATTCCCTCTACCCAAACAGATTTCTGCTGCATGCTGCCTAGTTGGTGACTATCTGGTATTCCTCCCTTTAGTTAAAGGTCCGTAGAATAGTTTGGTTTTTCACCACCTTTCAGTGTTGATACAGTACAGAAAAGAGAGTTTTTGCTAGGCCTCTGCACACGCTCAGGCATTTTTTCTGGAACCCACTCATAATCTGACTTTCATTAAGGAAGAAGTTCTTGTATAATTACCTAAGTATGTTAGTGCTGTTGTATTTCTGCAGTTTTCTGCTTCTGAACATGTGCAGGATCCTCTTCCTTCTCATGCTGATACTTGACTTTGTCTCATCTCGTGGTTAGAATTGGGTAATGTGCATATGTTTGGTACATATTGCTAAGATTAATTTTCTCTTAGTTTAGCTTCTTGAATCAGCTTGCTGCGTGAGGATATGAGAGCAACTACTGATGCCAAAGTTGGGGTAGAAACTACCCATGACAAGGGGTGGGTTTACAGCAGTTGTCAGTTCAGCTTAGCCTAACTTACTGTAAGACTGCATGCTGAGGTGTTTCAAAGGAAGTTCTGTTTAGTTTTTAACGTTGATTCTTGACACTGGTGGTTTGGATATCTGACGACCTATCTTGTGAATGGAAGTTCTATATTTACTTAGAATGTTTCTGCTGATGAAGAGAAGACCATAGAGAAGTCACATAGCTGTGACAGTGTCATGTCACCAGCCATGTTTCAGTCCTAAAGTAAAAGAGCATGCAACTGAATGTTGACATTAAAGCATCTATTATAACTAAATTAAAAAGGTCCATCCCCTCTGTTGGATTTTCCCCAAATGCATAGCCTGCTACAGATGTTTATATGACTCCCTTCATAGTAGTCATTCCGGTTTAATTAAATACCAGCGCTTGCTGACAAGAATATCTGTAGGTACATGAGAATACAACAGAAACCAAAGCTTTGCATAGCAAAGGTCATGGTAAGGAGTTTGTCAGAAAGTTTCTGAGCAAGTCAAGCTGTTTTTCTGTGCCTTTTGTCACATTTGCAAATTTCCTTAGGGGATAGGAGGACTGCCTCAGCTCATCCACTGTGGTGTTGGTCACTGCTTAATGTGCCGTTAAGAGTATCTTACCCACTCCCTGTTTCAAGCCTAAGTTTTGATGAACTGCAAAGGGACTGAACTATTTTGGGTGAAACATGAGTAATGTCATCACTAGTAAAGAATAGAGTTTGCAGTTGTTTGTCAGGCACTGGCTGATGCTGTGTCCAGGAGTTTCCGTATTCGTTCAGTTTTGGAGGTCTCTTGCAATATGGTTGGGGAGAAATTCAAGCTATCTGAAAAGATGGAAGCAATCTGAATTCTAGAAATGCTTTATAATGTCCATAATGAAACATGTTTGAGTTTTCTTGGTCATTTGCTGTTCTTTTCCACTTCTTTCTCTTCCCTTTCTCAGCTACCTGTTTCTGTAATAAATTTTAGATACAGTAACGAGTTTTCCCTTTTATAACCTCTGCTATTTACTGTTTTGTAGTCAGATACCTTGAAAATTATCCAGAAACTCAATGTTTGATGCCTGTGTTTCACATGTTGAGACCTGTTTTTTTTAATGCACAGAGTTCTTGTATTTAGGCTCTGGAACATTTGAATTCTGCAAATTGTTGAAGCATAGAAATGGTTCCTATTCTCTGTTTCAGGCATCCTTGCTATGTTATATAATAAAGCAAGCTTTCTGTTTCACTTAATAAAAACATTAAATACTGCTTTATTAGGATAGCACTATCAATAAGTAGTTTATATAAATCTGTAGAAAAACAAGAAAAGCATTTCTGAAAAAGGTGACTATTTTCAGTCTGCCTAGCTTTACCAGGGGTTAGTCGTGCTTGACTGACCTGACTGCCTTCTGTCTAGGTCTTCAGCTGAGGATAGAGCAGTGATTTTTTTTTTTTTTTTTAATTTTTTTTATTTTGACCGTAGCAAGTCGTTTTGGTGTCCCACAGCATACTCCTGTCTACAGTCTCAATGGGAGGATGACTAGACAAATGAAAACTGGTTGAGGAGTCATTTTGAAGGGTAGCTGGCCGGTGGTTCATACTCTGGCTGGATAGCAGTTACAACCAGAGCTCCTCAAAGGTCTACTGTCTACTAAGTAAAATAGTTTTAACATAATGACTTACTCTTGTTGACTGTTTTTGATATTAAGCAGTAGTTACTTGGAATCTGCCTATAGAGTAGGCTTGGAATAAGCAAGGTACGTTCATTGAATAAACATTTAATCTAAGAAAGGGAAAAAATACTCTTTTTCAGTGTCAAAGATGAAGTTTTAGAACATTATAGTTATCAATATGTCTTGTCTTACTTGCCTTTGGTATTCTGAACCTTGTGGTAAAACAAAGTGATTAGTAGAGAATTTGAAATTACTGGGGAGGGAGAGGTAAGCAAGATGCTGGATACTGAAACTAAATCTCAGTTTTTCTCAGATTAGTTTCTTTTCACAAGCCTGGACAAAGAGGGAAGTGAACTGTCATCTTAGATGCTACATGTAGACAGTCTCCGGAACAGACAATGCTTGAGTCGGATTCTTGGTGGAGAAATAATATTCTGGTCTATGAAGGCTTGGTGCGTTTAATTGTGGTAGCCTTTCTCATGGGTTTGGGGGAAATGCAACCTTGTTTCTTTCTTGTAACCAAGAGAGCTTAGATGTGTTGCTGCTTGTGTATTTTCAAAAATCTGTAGCAGCCAGTAACAGGCTACCTTGTCATGGTTTCTGTGCTTTAAAATAAGTTGAAATCTTGGCTTTTCGTCTTTCTTTTCCTTTGCATCCAGGATGTGGGTATATTATTGTACACAATTGCCTTAGTATGCCAGACTTCTTCATTATCTCTGCACTTAAACATGCATACGTACACATGAATGTATGCAGGCACTCTCTGTCATGTGGTTTACGTGTTCCTGGTTTGGAAATGGATGTGCTTACATGACATCTGTAAAGGTGGTACATATTGAAAGTGGGAGTTTTTTGGCAGGTAGTTGCCATCAAATGGTTGGTATCTTAGATCACTTCATACTTTCATCTTTAACGAGTGAAAAGCAGTCATGTGATGTTGGGCTGCATTGCCATAGACAAATAGGAACTTCTTGACTAATTTGGCCTCTTCCAGTGGTTCATGGAGTTTATTAGTTTCAGTTTAGCTGTTACTATTAAGCAGTTGAGTTAGAGATTTTATTGTGTTGAACTAGGAGAGAAGTTGGTCAATTTTTCCATCTTACTGCTTTCAGACTCAAAGGCTCTTCTGCTTTATTCACCCCTAATATGCAAGGAAGAGTCTCTAAAGTGAATCTTTATCAGAAAGACAAAGATTGGGAAGAAATTTTACTTTTGTACTGTGTTCAAGGTAAGACTTTCAGAATTGTCCATGATCAGATGACACAAAGCATGAATGCTGAGACTTGGCAAAATGGTACTGTTTCTGAGTTCTTGGCTTGCATATTATACTATTCGTGCAGAATGTTATGACTCTTTATTAAGTATTAAATACTTCTGCATATTTCTGTTGAAATGCACTAATGATCAGAGGTATATAAGCTAGCTGTGGCTGTGTTCTTTAACTAAAATAGTCAAGTAGGTTGCTACTTGTAGCTAATGTTTACTGCAGAGCTGTCTTGGGTAGTATAGGTATTGCTAATTATAAAACTGATACACTAAGTTGCATGATATGGAATGTCTTATTAAATTGGCAGTGTCTTAGTAACTCTTCTTTGTTTACTTTGTGGTCCCTGTGCTGAGCTTGTTGTAATTCTCTGTGAATGTAGAGAGTGAACACACTCTTGAGTAATATTTCAGTCACTTTCAAAATATCAGGAAATAATTGGGATTCAGAGGGCAGGTCTACTGCATTTTGGAGGAAATGATGGATGCATTTCTTTTAATAAAGCCATAGCTTCAAGCACCTGCACAGTTGTCACCTTTCTGCAAGTTAGAGCATGATCAAATGGTAAGAGCCATTAGCATTGTTCAGCAGTGATGCCATTGCCTTCAGCTTCCATGCACGATTTAACAAAATGTTAATAATGTTTGTTGTGTCATTCCCACACCACTCCCAGGGAAGAGTGGAGGATATATATATATAAATATATATACACATGCACATATATATATATATATGGCTGTGAAGCTGATTAGGGGGCTGTAGCACCTCTCCTATGCAGAAAAGCTGATAGAGTTGAGGTTGTTCAGGCTGGGGAAGAGAAGGCTCTGGGGAGACCTTACAGCAGCCTTCCAGAACCTAAAGGAGGCCTACAAGAAAACTGGAGGGGGACTTTTGACAAGGGTGTGCTATGATGGGACAAAGGGTAATGGCTTTAAACTGCAAGAGGGTAGGTTTAGATTGGATATTAAGCAGAAATTCTTACTGTGAGGGTGGTGAGGCACTGGAATCAGTTGCCCAGAGAAATTGTGCATGTCCTATCCCTTGCAGTGTCCAAGGCCAGGTTAGATGGGGCTTTGAGCAACCTGGTCTAGTAAGACGTGTCCCTGCCTGCAGCAGGTGGGTTGGAACTAGGTGATCTTTAAGGTCATTTCCAACCCAAACCACTCTGTGAAGAATGGAGAAGCACATAGCTATCCCTTTACAGAGATGATATTTTCACAGAAAAGAGACTACAAGGCCATGGTTTCCAGTCATAGAAGAGGTGTTGGAGACACTCAGAAGGGCGTGGGAGGTGTTTTGGGGACTAATGTATAAGTAGCCCTTAATATAGGCAGCTGTTTGCCTAATGCTAGCTCTTCAGTTTTGGAGGGGTGGAAACCCACTGAAATCGGCATTCATTGTGCTGCATTCAGCATCTGTTTGAAAGCTCAGATCAGCAGTCTTCTATTCACGTATCTATTCCTGAGTTTTTGTGACTGGGTGTCTGTTTTTTATGTAGTAGGTTTTGCTGAATTATTTGTGTGATCCCCAAGCTAATTGTCTGCTTTTCTTTTAAACCGCTAAATTCATCTGATTCTTTCAGTTGTCGTTCTGCAAATGCCTGAATACTTAAGAGTATTCCTTTGTGTGCCATGATTATTTTATGGATTCCTAGTTTGATCCAGATAGTTTGTTACACTAGTATAGAATACATGCAGGTTAAGCTTTATGGTAGTAAAGTGGTAAATGTGAGCTTTGGAATATAGAAATAATTTTTGAATGTCTTGACAAGTTGTCTCATAAATGGGATGACAGAGTAGGGTGTTTGTCCCCTTGCTACAATTAATGTGTTTTTTTAATGTGTCTTTGTGCTAAGATGTTCCCATCACTATTCAATCCAGCAAGGGCATGACTCGGAGCCAGCAGTATACAGGAGCATTGGTGGAGCTGGAGATGGTGTCTTAATCTGTGTTATCCAAATTTGCCTGCAGCTGATGTCTGAAATGATGAGTAGCATAAAGTGAATGTTGAATTATTAACATGCTAACTTTCCCGAAATCCTTTTGGCTGTCAAGTCTATCATTACTGCATTGACTGCCTGTAATGCCCTTAAGCACCTTCTCTAATATTGATTTCTTGAAAATTGGCATGATCTTCTTTCTTGTATGTTAGTTGTGACATTCTTACTGACAAAATTGCCCTTTGAATTTTTGCAGGTATAGTTCAACATGTATTGTGATACTTGTATAGTGGCAAAATTAAAAGAGTTTTTACTCAGTAGAAAGATCTGAAACTTCAGCATTGAAATATATATTGCGAATTGAGAGTTTAAACTATTGATTAAAAGTGAGTCCAAGTGATTTATTGTGGAACTGAAGTTGCAGTCTGAATTGGACAAAACTTTGAGTTTTTAAGCTTGCAAATTGCCAAGTGGCTGCTTCTTGCCAAGTACTCCTCTGTTTAGATGACAAGTGAAGCAGTTCAGATAGCCTCAATGCAGACACCTGAAAAAGATTCCATGTGTCCAGGCAACGATACTGGAGCCTGCTGCCAGAAAAAAAGGTAATGGAAATTTATTTCACTCTGCAGTTCCTAGAGATAGTAATTTTTTTAATTAGACTTCTTAAAAAGTTTCTCTAGCCTGATGGAAAAGTAGAGCATCCTGTAAAAGAGCAGGGAGGAGAGTAGTGTGTTTTCCGAACTAGTATTGACAAGTCATCTCTGATCTGAAACATGACTTTCCGTATCATACTATGGATTGAATATCATGTGATTACAGGTATATTGATTTTGTTACAGTATGGGAGTACATAATTATGTATCGGGTACCATCAGCTGCTTCTCTTCAGCGTTTGTGTAGAACAGCCTTAAAGGTACTTGGAGATTTGCCTTATTTGAAATTAATCAAATCAGGTTGATTTAGGAACGTGATAAATCTGTGTTAGCAATAAGGAAATTACTCTCTAAACAAGTGGACCCTGTTAAAAAATTTTAATTGCCTTTACATTTCTAAGTGCTGATTCTCTTAATAGTAGTACAGTGCTGTTACTGAAGTAACTTTGCTAGTAATTAGAAGCAGCATCTTAACATGGAAGAGACAAAGGGAAAAAATGTTCTAAAACTGTAATTGAGATATAATAATAACTATGTATTGTAACAATTCCTATTTGGAGCCTTCAGTTCCTGTATTACTTAAATTACTTCTTTTGAAAGATTGTGTGTGTAGGCTGTGAGTTGACATAACAGATGCTTGAATTCTCTCTTTCCAAGCTACGTGCTTTGCAGTAAACATTAAAATGCCTATAGCATCATAACTCTTAATATTTGGCAGCTTGTACTGCTGGTTCTGTTATGTTACCAATTTGAACATGCTGGTGATTTTATTGTGTTGAATGACCTTTTTGCATTTAATTTAACTCCTGATGTATATAAATTTAGCAAGTGGTAACATGGCTAAAAAAAGCCACAAATAGAGCCAAGTGTCTAAGTAGTGCAGCGGGGAATTTATGCCTTCTGTAACTGTCTGCACATCAGCAGTGGCCAAGTTTTTTTTTTAAATCTGCTGTGATGGCTCAGTTTTAGTGTATTTATACCTGAAGACTTACTGTTAGAAGATGAGGAAGAACCTTATTAGAGAGAGGGGAAGTCCTTTCTCTGATCATTGGTATCATATATAAAGAAATAAAAACCCATTCTTATTATCGCTTTTAAATTTGATACAGCTTGATTTCGGTCACTGTAGGACATACCAGCACTAGCGAATTCTTGCTGTATTTTTTGTACTTGGTGCTAACTGAAGTAGTGTTATTTTGATATTTTTTCTTATTTTTCACACCACTTTGTGGAGTTTAAATTCCTTCTAAATTTTGGATATACTCATGGTCACACTTGGGGTTGTGTGTATCATATTTGTAAGAGAGGGAAAAATGTGATTAGTTGGCATGCATGTATTTTAATGGCTTAATTCCCATAATAGACAAAATGGGATGCTGTTGTGCCTTTGAGAATCCTTTGTGGAATACTTGTTTTAAATACAGGATCTGTCCAAAAAGACATGTATAAACCAGGTTTAAGCTTTTTTTTTTTCTTTAGTGTCAGAAACTGCAGAAATTTAAGATGTGATGTTGAGGATAAAAAATTCCTAATTGGCTTCAGTGATAGCAAGACTTGATGCCAGAGCTGATCTGTTCTAAATGCGTTGGTAGCCTGTAGGAGCTAGGGTGAGGTTCTCTACCCAGATAAATATTAATTTTTGAGGACTCTGGCTTAAAAATCACTGAACACTGTTCAGAGAGGAATTAGTCAAGGTAGCCAGATTATCTGTTCTTTCCTCTTGTGACCGTTTCATATGAGACACTCAAAAGGATATTAATCTTTTGAAACCTATCAGACTTTGCCTGTAACCTACAGCTAAAGTATCTTAAAATTTTGTAGCTCAGTCACCTTTGCTATCTTAGTAATGAAATTATACAATTATGTCAGGTTTCTTATGTCTCTGTCCTACAGTGCAATGAAGTTTGTAACAATGGAGTTTCTTTATTATCCAAAAGCACGTACTTGCTACTGAATTGACTGATCTGAACCACGTTGACTTCTCTGATTTTGCTGACAAGTGATTCTGTCGGAGTTTTTTATGGTTTTGTGCTTAAGCTGCCATCTTTGAAAGACTTAACTAGAAAGGGCTAAGCCTTTTCTATTGCATAATCAACAGAGAAAGTTTTTATTGTCAAGATTTTGTCTGAATTCGAATAATACTATAGTTTGCTAGCACCTTGCTCTCCTAGGGAAAGGAGTGACTGACTCTGGATGCTCTTTAATAGTGCTATAGTAGGTAGAGTGGATGAGACCGTGAAGTGAGGTGTGGTTTAGGGACATGCTGTTTTGGCCCAGAAGACTTCAGAAAAGATGTGCCTTGTGATATTATCAGGTGACAGGTGTGGTGGGTTCTATCTCTGAACACCTGACCAGTGCTCAGGCTGGTTTTGTGCAGATGGACGTTTACAAAATCTGAGTAGTCTACCCATCGTGGTTGTATTTTTTTAAAACATCAGTTTGAAAGCCAGATGTTAACAAAGACAACAAATGGACAGATATTTTCAAACTGACTCATTAGGTATTGCTACCCAGGTATTCTAGCTAGTAATGTGATATTAAATTTGTCTCATGGGGAAACACTGTAAGAATGTGCTCAAATGATAGGCACTGCAGTAATAGTAAACATGATCTTAGGTTGCCCACGCATATCACTTCAGTGTGTCTGAACTGGAATTTTGAATCCCCATCAGGAAGATGAATGATTGTAGACTCTGCCCTTTGCATCAAGGGAAAACACAAACCCGTACAGAATACAAACACATGTTTCTCAATCTGTGACTCCTGGACTGCTGTGGAAGGCATAGTGTGTATCTAGAACTTTGCTTACTCTACAGTGATTATGTAAGGTAAGATAAAAGCCAGTTAGAAACTTTTGCAAGCTTTTCTCTAGAAAGTCCTAGCAGCCCCAATAGACATGCTTGTTCAGAGTAAAAGTCCTCTGTTTACAGTGCTTTGTTGTTTCA
Organism: Lycocorax pyrrhopterus obiensis; assembly: GCA_014706295.1. NCBI lineage: Eukaryota > Metazoa > Chordata > Aves > Passeriformes > Paradisaeidae > Lycocorax > Lycocorax pyrrhopterus. The sequence goes on from JACSVZ010000004.1 coordinate 26,193,763, forward strand.
GTTGAGGTTTGTTTTTTTTTTTTAAAGAAAACTAACATATAAATGGAATACATTTTAACTCTTGAGGGTACTTCCTTCTCCTTAGTTCAGCTAAAGGTCAGATAACTGAAAATGAAAGCGTTTTGTACTTGGGTGTTTTTGCTGAAGCGTGTTAGATGGCTGTGCTCTTCAGCCTCCTCTCTTCCTAAAGCTGGCTGTTTGCAAAGCTGCCCAGCATAACTGGTGGAGATGATTCCATATTTCTCTGCTTGAGTTGCGCTAAGCATAACTCTGATCTGTTACAGAAGAACAGAGGAGTAAGTGCTTGCCAGTGATCTCCCAGCAGGCAAATGCAGATTATGTACATGCATTCTGAATTCCAGTAAGGCTGGCTTTTGGTGTTCCTTCGTCTTCTGCTTGTATAATTCAACAAAGTTTGATTTCCTCATCAGCCAGATGCACAGTCTGCTTCAGGCATTCACTTGTACCAGCGTAGCCCTCTGTATGTCTGCTCAGCCACAGGGCATGGAACGGGAACAGGCTGCTGAGAGCAAATATCACTTAAGCTACCATTGCTGCCAAGATATCCACACAGCCACAATGCGAATTTACTGATCTGAAGCTAACCTGAAAGTGAGTCGCAGAGAATTTAGGAATTACAAAAGTGCAAATATGTATTAAAGACAGGCCTGCAGGAAGAAGGTTTAGAATATCTTTTATAAGATGTATCAAAAAGCAGCTTTCTGATTGCCGTTGATTATTTGTGAGGTGATGTTTAGAAGTATGGACCTAATTACAATGCTAAGCCCATGGTATCATCAAGCTTTCAGGTGAGTGTGAAATACGGATCTACCAGTGTACTCCTGTTGGGAATTCATCATTTAACAGTTTAAATTACTAACTGGCTGTAGAAGTTTGAACTGCAAACTTCAACTTGCTGAACTAAACTTTGGAACCCCAAGTAAATTTATTTAGCTTTTCAAGAAGTTCTGGGTTTTACTTCTAAAACACAGTGGAAGGATACTTTTGCAGATTTTTCAAAACCATAGTATTATATTAACTGCTTCAAAAAGGATAAATTGCTTCACAGAGTTTTTAGTTTTGAACTTTAGTTAGTTCTCCTTACTTTAACTGTTTAATATGGCTGTTTTAGTGCCGCTTCCATGTTTGAAAAGGGGAGGGAGGGGGGGAATCACCAAAAAACCCCACACCCGCAAAGCCATGAATCAAGACTTTGTTCAGTCTTGGTTGATTCACAATAGAATCCCAAATCAAGACATTGTTCAGTCTTGGTTCTGTATAGAACGAGGAACCACTTAGCAAATGTAGAGAGAATTCGTTATCCTTTTATTACAATGGATGAATAACTCTCTCTTTAAGGTGGAAGTTGTACATTGTATCAAGTAAGCAAGCAGAAAATAACTCCTGGTTTAGTTTTGACTTTGTCATGTGGGTACAATAATACATATAGGTACTGCATGAATGTGCATTCCCCTGGTATGTGCTGTCACCTTCCCCAAAATGTCAGGTAGCCCAATGAATGCCTCTTTCAAGAAAGGGATGTTATCTTAGGTTTACTGTATGTTGGGAACATGCACACTTGGTAGGCTGCAGTTTACTAGCTAACCTTTGGCATACACTGCTGCTCTTTTCTTTCTCACTTCTTCTGTCTTTTACTTCTGCAAAATCTTTTAGTGTGTGTGTGTGTGACCCAGTTGACAGTTCTGAGGGACAATATTGGCAGTGGTGGTATTGTGCTGTCATAGGGTGGATCAGGACACATCAGATTATAGTGCTTTTTGTTGATGTTCAGTCAATGAGTTGGTTTGTTTGATGGCTTGTTCTAAAGCAGCAATGATTTGGTTATCCATGAAAGGTCAGAGTCCAGGTCTAGCTGGTTGTGAGGCAGAATAAACACATTGTTTTTTTGGTACTTCTCTGACCAGAGTCTGGAAACTTGCAAAGGACTGGATGTTGTAGTGGTTTTGTTTGTTTTGAACATTAGGATTCAGCCTGAGGATCATTAGTGCTTTGCTACCAGCATTATTAAGTGTGTATTTAATCATCAGGAAAACCAGCATTTGATGCCTGCACTCCGTAAAATAACAAGATGGGGTTCTTCAAATCTCTCTGGACTGCGTCATTTTTTTTTAATGTGCTTCTTTTGGAATATTGAGTTTAGTTCTTTAGCAGTGAATTATGATGGCTTTGTCTGTTTGGTCTTACCTTCTGAAGAAAATACTGTAAACATGGTTAAATTCAAATGTTCTATTAGCCCAGGAATATTTAAGCTTTTCTCAATTAAAAACTATCCTACTGTACAGTGCTGATGTCTTAGTAGCAAAAAAGTTTACTGAACTAACTTAGTCCTACTAAAATATTACACATAACACAAAGACTTAAGTAGCCCAAATAAAATGCTTAATACATCTTGTAACTTTGTTAAGCCTTTAATAGGACGCATTCAGCTTTATTCTTGTGATGTAATTTATGATGAGCAATCTGGACAAGATGTTTACATTTGTGTATTGTGAGCATTTCTGGCACTCAAATTATTAGGAGCTGGATATAATGGTTTGGTATCCCAAAGCTGTATAATGAATCTAAATGTCTTTTCATACTGAGGAGAAAAAACCCATGCAGCTGATTTGGAGAGGCAAGAGTCGCTACTGTGCGGATTAAGTAGAAGTAGTGTCCCTTCGTCATGCCATGTTCAGTGGTGGAGGCTATGTCTTAGGGTGCTTTTGTGTTTTGGGACACTGAATACTGCATTCCTCACTTCTGAGAAGAGAGATAGTGTACATAGAATTTGTGTGAATACAATGGTATTCTGAGGTAAAATGCTCTTAGCCCAAAACATCTATTTTTGAATCTGCCCTGCTGTAAGCAACCTTCTGGCTAAAAGTTATCCCTGTCTAAGGAATGCTCTCACATCTTCTGTAGAGTAGAATCTGGGAGGTCTCAAGGTTCTTGCCTTGAAAAGCAAAATGCTCATCTTTCAGGGCTGCTTTTGTGAGTTTGCCACTTTTTTGAAGGCCACTGGATTAACATCAGAAGCACTGAGACTCCTGAGCACTTTGTGGTGCAAACACCTTGTAACCCTCCTAGCTGGGTGGGGTCTTATGAAGGTGGGTGACAGTGCATGGAGGAAGCTGTGTCCTGGCCGCGTGTTTTGTGTCTGTGCCCTAAAACTCCGTGTGTTTAAGAAGAGGCAGTTAAGCTATTTTACACAGCTCTGTGAATCTGCCCTGTGTGTGTTTCATTTTATTCCCTGAAGTTCCTTGATGTGGAAACAACTTTTTTACTGAAACTTTTTTACCTTTTGGGGAGAGCTTTTGCCTTGTGGTCCAATACAATGATTTAGGATACTTTTTCAGAGTTCATTAATGTTTTAGTGGATGCTGCTTAAGGTGTAGTTACACAGTACTTGGAACAAACATGAATTGGCAGCATCTCTCAGTTCTGCGTTTTTGTCGTTGACACTTGGCTGATTTGGCATTTCCTAAGCTGGTTTGGAGACCTCAAGTGACAGGAAATAATTGACTTTTTCTGGATTAGTTTGGTTCCTTGAAGAATCCATCCTGTTATGGTGCGTAAGAAGAGAGGATGCTGGGGAAAATACAGGGCTTGCAGCAGTGTAGAGCTACAGGCATAAAACTTACTGAACTCCTGCAATTTTTCAAAAGGTGGCAAAGTAGTCCTTTTGAGCAATTTTGTGCTTATGACACTTTTTAGGAGTTGAAAAGCACTGTTGAGTGTTTGGAAGAGGCAAGCCATAACGAAATGTTGTAGCTCCGTTCTTCCATCAGTGGGCTTAAAGTCAAGGTCTATAGTCGATCTCCTTTATCACTCAGCTCATCAGAGTGCTTTTATCAGTTTAAAATCTTCAGTGTCACAATAAGGCTTGTGCTTCCCTCCTGCCCCAGACAAAGCTGGCTGTTATCCAGAGTTTTTCCTTCGGTAGTCCCTTCTACCAAGTGTACTCTTATGACAACTTCTGTAAGATACAGTGGTTTGTAAGATTGAGTATGTAGACCCTGCTCCATGAAGGATTTGGGGCATTTGCATGCTGTTCAAAACAATTGGTAGATGCTGTTGTTGATCCACATATCTGAATTGTTAGTTATTTGCTACTTTTACATTTTAAGCTGAATTTCTGGTTCATTTCATAGGAACTATTTTTAAAGAAATGTAATGATTCCTGTTTCAGAGGATCTGAAATGCTTTTGCAATTGAAGCTTATTGCTTTTGTTTTAAACTCTTGTGCATTTTTACATCTAAGGAAGCAGAATAAAGAGCTCACAAATTACACATGCTGCACATGGTGGGTTTAAGTCTTGTCAAACACTCAAGGAGTGTACTCTGTCATCTGAGTAGGTGAATAAAATTAAGACAGCACAGTGATGCTAGCAGGCATGCAAAAGCTATTCCTTCTGTTACTAATTTAGGGACTTGAATGGCAGGTAATAGGCTGATGACTTTTTAAATGCTTGTCAGTGTTGGTGAGGGAAATAGAGAAAAATATTAATCTGATTCTTTATTAGCATAAATCTTGAACATGGTGTTTAGAGTTTACTGAAAGGTCTTTGCACACCCAGGCACAGCTTTATTTCAAACGCTTCTATTTAGGAAAAAGTTGTATTCGTGAAAAAATTCATGTACAAATCTGTTGTACACCATCTGGAGTAGCTAACTACTTCCTTTGTTTCTTTCTAGGAAATACCAAAATAAAGCAGATGTTGTGTCCTGTACTGTTGTCTCAAGGTTTTGCAAGTCATTCTGTTACGTGCTTCTTGGCAGCAGGAATGTAAACTAATTCTTTCAGCACTGAACTAGAACCTTGACAAGGTTAAAATTACAGGTAAGAACAAATTCTGCCACTTGGAAATTTGTGGGAATATGTAATTGCTTTTACTTTGACTGTGTTTTTAATTTGTAATTGACTATGGATTTAACGGAAGTTTCTGAACAGATTGGATAAAATGATGTTTTTTCTTCTTTAAATATATTTGAATTTTGCCTACTGTTATTTTTTAATCGGAAGGAAATATAATTTCAAGTATAGTTTCTTTCCGTTACAATACAAAGCACTGCTAATAAGTGAGGGACAGGGAAATGTAATTTTTCACCACCTAAAATGTCTGCTGACCCAGATTTTGGAGAAGTTTATGTTCTCAGACTGAAGACTGTACAGTGTCAGTAAAAGTCATGAAGCGTTTTGCCCACTGTGGTTGAGATCAGTTTACTGTCTGCATGTGGCTTTTTTCCCTACAAGGTCTGTATTTCCTTAAATGCACTAACAGCAGCAGTACTACTTAAATTACCTGTTTTAATCAGTTACAGAAAATCTCTAAATTTCCTGTACAAGGTTCCCTGTAGCTTCAGCTTTTGAATCACCTTTTCAAGGATAAAGGTTGATGATGTCTTTTTTTCCAGGTCAATGAAAATGTTTTGGCTGCTGGTTTTCTGTCATTAACTTTATCTGATGACAATGGAGAACTCTTGTCACACTCTGTTACCTTCTTTTGAAATAGTGTATAGGGAACTAAGAGTCAATGTTCTTTGAATCCTTTTTTAAAAAAGGATAAATACAGTGCTATAAGACCACAGTAATGGAAAAAAATCCCACATCATCACAAATACCTGTCACAGAGATTGCATGTTTTGGGTTGTATGTTTCTGAAAGGTTTAGTTCTGTTTTTAAACTGGGACTATGTGTTTTGAAGACTGTCTTTGAAATAGCTTTATTGCATGTGTCTGTCTTCCGAATTATGGTCAAGTTAAGGTTTTTCAGTCTTGATTTCACATTTTGGTGTCTTTGACAGGAAGAGTTGCTTGCCACATTTCAGTAGTGGCAGGCAGGAGTCTGGACTGTTGGTCTGAAGCAGTCCAGTCTGTCTTACTCTGAAGTTAATAATGCATAGGTTGTAAGTCAGTGACAGGTTTGTGCCAAGGAGGTGGTGTTGATTGTTCTGGTGCTAAAATAAAAGAAGGGTTCAAATGTGGTTTGTTTTGAGGTTTTTTGTTAGTGTTGTGTTGATTGAATGTTTGTACTTATTTTGCAGTGATGTAACATGTTGTAAAAAGGCACAACCCTTCTTACACTGTGCAAGTCACACTTAATTTGAGTGGACATTTAGCACTCATCCAGCCCAACCCTTGTGTCTGGCTTCCTCAGATTTTTGTGTGAATCAAGAAATTACCCCTCAATTATGTAAATAAAGGTTTATTGGTTTACTGTGGTTTTTCAGGCCTGCTGCAGAGCACTTATTCTGGTGTTTCAGACCTGTTTAGGAACAAGTCATTGATGATATGAATAGGTGATTCATTGCTGCCCTATTCTCACAAAAGTGTGTCTGAAGCTTTTTGTAAACAGACTTTGAAAAAGGTAAGAAAGGTTGTCTGAAATGCCTAAATTTAGAGCAAGGGAGAACTCACTCCTAGTGACATAATGTGTCATGCTAATGAGTAAAATTCTTCAGTTTTATACCAGTAGTGTAGTGGATAAACTTTGGTTCTTCTTCTTCAAAATCTGAGGTGCTATTTCTGTAGTAAAAACCTGGCTGCTGTTTGTTAGATTGATGATTGAAAAGGAGCAAACGAAATTTAACTCAAAATACTTGGTGTTTTATTGAATTTAGAAAACCAAAACAGCAGTTCCACACAGAAACAATTATAAACTTTATTTGCAAAGGATCACTTTTATGCTAAGTTAATGCTTTGTTGTATCCAAGTGCCACATGTGCATCTGTTTTGAACAGCCCAGTAAAGAAATGAGAACGTGCTTATTGGCTACAGGAAATACGAGCAGATAGGGACAAGGAATTTCAGAAAATATCGTAGGATATAAATTTTGTCATAGCATGGTCAGTAGCAGTAGTGTGCTTTGCACTGTCTGGGCCCAGTGTTGTTGTATTTGGTGAACCAGCCTGGGTATTTGCCTATGTTATGTACTATTTTTTGTGTAGTTACTCTGTAACTCTGATAAACTGTTTGCTGGTAACAAACAACTGGGATTGAATTTCCCAGTCTTCCTAGTGTTTGGAGGAAGCCTTGGTAAAGAAAAGCTGAATATGTTACCTGAAAACCTAAAATGTGTGACATTAAAGATGACATTGACTACAGTAGTCTCTTTCTGACTGAGAATGACACTGCATACTCCTTCAGCTTAGTCCCTAGCAGCGGTGCTAATCTGAGCTAAGGCCTGCTGATAATCAGAAATCCCACTGGCAAGCACAGAATTCTGCGTAGCTAAGAAAAGCACTGGATGTTAATTTTTAAGTTTTCATTTGGCCACAGAGCTGTGTGAATTGACTTTTGTGACTTGAATAAGAAGGAAACTGCGTGGTAAAGGTTCTGTGACTAAAAAATACATCAACCTGGGCACCGATGACTTTGTAGTGAGTGCTGTGATTAGAAAGTTTAGATTCAGAGTCCACTTTCAAGGTTTTTGTGAAGTTCATCTTGAATATCTGAGGTATGATCTCTGTACCTATTGAGCTGCATTCCAGAAAAATAAGAGGCCTCGGCATAAAATATGCAGTTTGTCCATGGGAGACAGATGGTTGCCACATAAGCTGAGCTGGAAGATCTGTAGTTAAGTAGCATCATCCATGTTTTAGTAAGGTGAGAGAAAGCAGACTATAAAATTAATCTCTGAAAGGACCACAGGCTTGTTTTTCTGATGTTAACAATGTAGCTAGAAAGGTTATAGCCCTTAACCTAGCTCCTGGTGCTCCTTTCTATTTTTTTGTCTTTTCTGTTGAAGGTTACTGCCCCTTTGGATCTGCTGTCTAAGCTGCTGGCTTCCAAACCCACTGCAGTCAAAGTCACAAAGTTTTGAAATACTAAAGCTAACTTTGCACTTCTTCAGTGAAACAGTTCAAAGAGTAAGGGCAAAAACATCTCAGCCAGCAGTTCTGAAAGAAAAGAAATTGCTGGCACAATGTAGTGGTGAGTAGCTGAGGCAGAGCAGAAGCGGTAATGTTTTCAGGTACTGCTACTGACATTGAAAATAGATGTGAATCTACAGCATTAAATTACGCCTGTGATTGTTTTGTACCTCCAGACCAATTCAAAATAGCTGAAGTTCATTCTCAAATCTTCATCTCCTTTGTAACTTGCTGGTTTAAAAGTAGTGTGGTGGGGGAAAGGTGTGTTTTGTTTATCTTTGTTACTGGCTTTTTTCCCCTAACTGTTGTAACAATAGAGATGCTGAAGTTAATTTAAAAATTACAGCTGTAGCTCCTAGGCATGTATGCTACCTGGTAATGGGGATGACTTGCAAAATTTTTTGAAATTCCTGGTTTAGAAGCCTTCTTTGGTTTCTTTCACAACATCCTGGCAGGAAAAGGTTTTGGTAGGAGGCTCTATATTGAAGTTTTATGTTGGTATTTAATTTCTTTCTGTCAGTATTGTTGGTCAGCTAACATCCTTCCTAAAGGCAACACCCATGGCCACAGATTACCTTAAAACAAACCAAAATCCTCCAAACAAATAAACCCCAGGAATGGTAATAACTCCTCTTCTATGTAGCTCATTTTTAAGTGAAAATAAAATATTCAGATCTCATTAGGTTGCAGTCATTTGTTTGACAGTATTTGTGGCTATAGTTAGAGTAGCTGTTACAGCCAAGCTTCAATAACTACTGGCCTAATGTAAATTCATGTAGTGCCAGTATTTTTAAGGTCCGTCAGTTAGAAGCAAGACCAAGTTTTCTGGGATCAAAAATAAAAAATATCTGCAGTGTGTGTAGACACATGTACTGCATAAAGTCTGTATGTGCACATAACACACACTAGAGAGACACTGCAAGATGGAGACAGAGGAGCTTTCTACCAAGACTAAAGTTTGATTTTTTTACTTAAACCAGAGAAGTTATTTCTTCCTGCACTTACCGTAAGTTTTGAAATTGTTTGTCATAGATACTTTGATTATTTATTTGTCATTTACATCTTCAATATCTAGTGCAGCATTTTTTTTTTGAAATGTCATTCTTTTTTTATAGCTGGAGCACATGTGCTTTGTAACAGGAAACTCTGGCACTGTTTCTTTTCCACAGCAGTGACTTATTAGAAATGACTAGCCTGTTGAGTGAATCCTTCTGAGGAAGAGAGATTTTACAGTACACTTTTATGACCTAAGCCCAAAAGATTTATGTTGGACCATTCTCATATTATGAAAAGATACATTATTGCCTTTGGGACTATTGGCCATCAAGGTGGTATTAGTTTAGTTCTGATGTTTTTTATGAAACTGACATGTGATGTGAAAGTTATTTTATAGTATCTACAATAATTTTGATTATGGCTTTTAGACCTTTGTAATCTAATTATGTGCTGGTTGCTGTCATGGTTTAACCCTAGCCAGCAACTAAGCACCACACAGCTGCTTGCTCATTCCACCTCCTCCCTCCCCAGAGGGATGAGAAAGAGAATCATAAAAATCAGAAAATTCATGGGTTGAGACACAGACTTTTTAATGGGACAGGGAAGGAAGAAAAAGAATTAAAATATGCAAAACAAGTGATGCACAATGTAATTGCTCACCACTTGCCAACCAATGTGAGCAGTAGCCCCTGGCCAGCTTTCTCTCCAGTTTTACATTGAGCATGGTGTCATATATTTTGGAGTACCTCTTTGGCCAGTTTGGGCCAGCTGTCATGGCTGTGTCTCGTCCCACCTTCTTGTGCCACGCCAGCCTTCTCCATCGGCAGGGTATGAGATGTAGAAAAGTCCTTGGCTTAGTATAGGCACTACATCACACACTGATATTTTTAGTTGTTGCTATCAACATTATTCTTGTACTGTATCCAGCCCACAACTCTATACCAGCTATTAGGAAGAAAATTAATTAACTCTATCCCACCTGAAAGCAGGATTATATCCACCCCTTATTCTATACCATTTGCATCCTACCCAGGTCCCACACTTTACAATACATCCCAAGTAATCACTATGACCTTTCCTGTATTTTGACATATACACAGAGATATCATTCCCATAGTATATGGGCCATCCCTTCAAGATGTTTGTTGAGTTTTAGTCCATGACTTTGGGCTTCATCTGTCATAGTAGTCCTTCAGGGCAGGAGAGAATGTGTGTAGTGTTGGATTGTTTTATGCTGAAGCCAGCGCTAGTTCCACCACTGCTGCGCTTGTCATCCAAACTGCTTCTATCATCCAAATTCATTCTTCATTAATCTGGGTAATTCTATTATAATACCCTTGATATGGCATTTGACAACTATAGCAGTGATGACCTACAATATTTTATAGCAAATAACATAATACAGTTCAAATCATTCACTGTTCTTACCCAGAATCAAATCCCCTTGAGGTATGCATCGGACTTCCCCGTCCTTCTGCATTACCCACCAAATGCACCCAGGTCCCTGAGCAAATGCAATCCTGTGGATGATAGCTGGATCTCTTGTTCAGTTCCTTTGACCTTTCTTTATTTTGTGGCAAAACCGGTTTTCAGAAGGATTTGAGCTATTTTTTCCCTCTCTCAAAATCTTCTGTTACTGTATTGCCTCACACAATATTGTCATGAGTGTATTAGGTGTTCTAGAGCTTTGCCTTGTTTCAGTACTGTTTAGATCAGTCCATGGCTAATAGTAGGTCTGTGTTTCCACCCCTGGAATAGTCAATTCCAAGTGGACTGAATGGGCCTGCACTCTATTGCCAGTGGCTTGAGAAAACTGCATTAGCAGTATCAGTTGTGGCATACTGCTTGGCTGCCTCTGACTCCAGTTTGTATTGAAGTTCCAGCAGGTCTGGCACAGCTGGACTTGGAGGTGGCGTGGCTTCATTCAGGCCATGACAGTCTACTGTTAGTCTGCACTGGCCATATGGGTCTGTAGGAGAGTGAATGAATTCTGCTTGATCCCTCCTTGGCTCTCCATTTGACAGATCAACTTATGGATGGTATCAGGGTGTCTTGGTTGCTGTGGTAATGCTGCCAGTGCACTGTTGTGATGGCACCTGTTGTTCTTTGACCCTCAGCAGCCCCACACCAGAAGTGTCCTCCAGGAGGTGGGGCAAGGTAGACAGCTGTTTAATTTCTACTGTCTCCAAGACAGCTATACCAAAAGCCCAGCAGTACCTTTTGGGTCCTTGAAGTACACCCTCCTGAGACAGTCTAGGCAAAGGATGCACTGGAGTCTCAGGGCCAGTAACGATGGAGTGCTTTTGCCACTTGCTCCCAGTCAGGCTCACTTTGGCCTCCAGCAGAGTTAGCTGTTGGGATTGCCCTGTCACTCTAGAAACACAGATGGTGCCTGCCCCAGTGCAGCAGTGTTTGCTGGAGCCTTCGGCTCCTGTAGATCTGCTCTGCAAGGTCATCCAATCCACACAGTCCACTAAACCCAATTGTTTCTTTCCTTCACCTGCCTGGAGGCAGGGCCCCTCTAGTCCTTGTTGTAGTATTCACTATTCACTTCTTATAAATGTGAATCAGAAGCCCCTTGAAGATCATGAGTAAGAGCAACCCCTCTACTCTGGGGAACTGCCCACTAGAGTCTGGAGCAGCAATGTCCTGCAATAACCCCCTCTTTTGATTGTTTTTCCTTGCAATTGCCCTACTTACGCCTCTAGGGTCAAGGTAGATTTTTCCATCCCACTTCCTTATGTCCTCTCTGTGGTCACACAGGTAAAACCACAGAGTGACCTGTGCTGTTTATGCTTACCCCCAGTAGTCGGGACACTGGTCCATACAGGTGGGGAATAGGGTGCATCTGCCTTGTCCACAGCCAAGATACAGACCTGTAGTGAGGAAGAGGCATTTTGTTTGTATTGTTGGAGTTGGTCAGTTTGCCCACCATTTGTCCCTCTCCATCTTTCCAGGTCATTACTGCCAGTGAGTTGGCATGTAACAGTGGTGCATCCCGTACAGTCTTCCACCACATGGGTCAAGTACACTTGGCTTTGTCTGGGTCTTTCGCTAACTGCTCGTTGTCCAAATCATCATAAATCTCCTCCAGCATGGCTAATTGCCTCAGATACTGGATGCCTCTGTCCATGGTGGTCCACTTGCCTGGGTGGCATAACGTCTTCCTTGAAGGAATACCTTTCCTTTATACCTGGCAGGAGTCACTTCCAGAGGCTGAGGGCTTGTGCCCCTTTTGCAGTTGCTTTGTTAATGCCCTCTTCTGTGGAATGGGATCCCAGCTGCTTGATTTTTTTACCCTCTAATTCCAGGCTACTGGCCCTGTTACTCCAGCATTGGAGCGGCCAGGTGATACCTTTGCCTGGATGATGGCTGAAATCTTTTTGCGTATGTCACAGCTCACTCAAGGATAGGGGAGCAGATGGTTAACTATGTCTTTTATGCGTTCTGCCTCTTCCCCCACCTCTTCTCATGGTAGCCCTGCTGCTTCATCCCTCACTAAATGAGCTCACCTCCGTGTATCTCTCTCCTTGTGCATAGCAGGGGCTCATACAGGCACGAGTTCACTGGTTCAACCACAGTGCCTGTCACTGGGGTTGGAGTAGCCCATGCCCATCATTTTGCTATCGAATCCAGAGGCCTTTTTTTTGCCCTCAAGGGCACTGTATAGTATTGAACATGGCTCAGTAGGCCTGGGCCAGGCCACAGCATGTTGCTGTGGGTTTTGCCTCTCTGGAATTGCCAGGGTGGCAGCATAGTTTTTCCAAATATTTAACTAGTCTTTCCAGATTTTGCACTTGTTCAGGGCTGAAGTTCCAAAGCACTGGAGGTGCCCACTGTTCTAGGTGGTTGCCCATACTATCCCACACGCTCTGCCACTTACCACTATCCAGCCTCAGGGCAAATCCCTGGGTGGCATTCTGAAATAGTTGTAGGTCCTTAAACAAGACCTCGAACACATTCAGAAGACATAGCAATAGGAATGCTGCTTTGAACATCCCAAGAATATTAAAAATTCCCAAGTGGTGTTTTAATTAGCCTGGAGGAGAAAGGGAAGATGAAGGGAGGTACCAGTCTCCGCCATGGACTGGGTCTCTGAGGAGAAGAGGTAAAAGTTGTAATTATTAGTAGTTTCCTATAGATGGCTCTCAAAGTATGGAGATTTCGGCAGTGCTGAGTACAAATACCAAATCAGTTTCATGACTGGCAATTCTGTCATATTATAAGCCAGTGTTACAGAGTGCAGCAACATGACCTTAGCTCAGGTCCCATGGGTGACAAACAGCACAGGGGGCAAAATATACAAGTAGAGTATTATATAACGTAGCTTCATGAACGATGACACCAACTTTGAGAGCAAATACATCACCATGGTGACCGATGACTAAACTAATATGGGTACTTATAACAAATTTCTTGTGATACGTTCTAGTCAGATTGGTCATTATCTCAACCCGTTGTGCCCTATGTTGGGCACCAAAAACGACTGTCATGGTTCAGCCACATCCAGCAACTATGTACCACACAGCTGCTCACTCACTACCCTGACCCGGTCAGATGGAAGAGACAATCAGGAGAATAAAAGTGAGAAAACTCGTGCATTGCGATAAGACAGTTTTAATGGGACAGAAAAGGAAGAAAATTATAATAATAAAAGAATTAAAATATACAAAACAAGGGAGGCACAATGCAGGTGCTCATCAGTCACCGGCCAATGCCCAGCCAGTTCCCAGGCAGTAGCCCTGGCCAGCTTTCCTCGCTGTTTTTATATTAAGCATGATGTCATATAGTATGGAATATCCCTTTGGCCAGTTTGGGCCAGCTGTCCTGACTGTGTCCCTCATGGCTTCTTGTGCCCTCCTGCCTTCTTGCTGGCAGGGTATGAGAGCTGTCAAGTCTCTCTAGTATAGCTAACAATACTTAGCAACAACTGAAAACCTCAGTGTGTTATCAACATTATTCTCATACTGTATCCAAACCACAGCTCTATACCAGCTACTAGGAAGACAATTAACGGTATCCCAGCTCAAGTCAGGACAGCTCTGGCCTTTATGACAGCCATCAAGTAAATATTTCTGCCTGTTAAATATAAATGGAAAGGAGCATGCTTTTCGCTTAAAGCGGCTGCCTATTTCCCCTTTATGATATATTGGAAAATCATGAATGTCTATTCCTGAGCAAGAACCTTGTGTGAGTTTTTAAGCAGATCTTTGGAAAAAATCAGCAGATGTGGTTGTTTGTCTTTTAGATGCAGACACAGGATTGTGCACGGACCTGATTTTAAGGCTCTTTCCTTTATGGCTGATCTAATACCAAAGAGTCTTCACTGTGTGGCTGGGGCAGAAAGGATATCGATCACGAATTTGTCTTACATGTCAGAGGACATGACTTTTGCTTTCATATCTCTGTACCTCAAAAGGCTAGATGTCTTTGGTTTCCCTGAGCCTGAATTGTTGCCTATGTTGCCTGTGTATGAGATAAGGACTTCATGTAGGATTTGACTCAGGTAGAAAGCATTAGAGAAAAATTTAGGTCGGAACTTCAGAGAAGTAAGCCTTGGGTTAGATTTTTGCTCTGGGAAAGGAATGTCAGCTTTTGTTAGAGACTTGTTGCCCTGAACTCTCTTGGAAATGACTCAGCTATTGATGCAAGACTAGAGATGAACAGTGTGCACTAGAGAGGTAGCTGGAGCCTTTGCTTTAGCAGTGTCCTGCTCAGATTCAGCTTCTCCATTGCCAGAGAGGGGCAAAGGCCAGTAATTTCTTCCTATAAAGTAATTTCTTCTCTGTAAAGGCATTCCAAATGCCTTTGAGCCTTGGTGATTATTGGTCCTTGCCAGGCAATAGATTTTTTAAAAATTTTGATTATTATAATTTTATTCTTCTGAGAGTTGGAAAGACGACCAGGAGAAGAGAATCCTAGGGTTTCATTTTTGATCTGAGTAATATATAGTGTTTTAAAGAATAGTCTGTGGAGCAAGGATAAGAACTATGGCCTTCTCCATTTCCAATAAAATTTTGGGAATTACAGTAGACATGGTCTTCCTGATTTTTGGAAGTTTCAACTAATAATCTTACGTGGGGTAAACATTTTCACCACAAGGAAATTAATATGTTTTCTCAAACCAATCTGTTATGCGATTAAAGTTCATACAAAAATGGGATCTTTGGAAAGTAAATCTCAAGGCTGAAGGGTGTACTGAATTTTTGAGTTTGTGCTGATACAAGCCATGACTGAATTACTGGTTTGCAGGTGGGTGCTTCATCTGCTCCTCTGCTGACTGTGTTTTATCTTGAGACTAAATCTTGCTCTACAAAGATGTTTGGGGCTTAACGCCTTAACTCCCTCAAGAAATGTTGAGATGGTTTTACTAAGAGGAAGTAT
Organism: Lycocorax pyrrhopterus obiensis; assembly: GCA_014706295.1. Taxonomy (NCBI): domain Eukaryota; kingdom Metazoa; phylum Chordata; class Aves; order Passeriformes; family Paradisaeidae; genus Lycocorax; species Lycocorax pyrrhopterus. The sequence continues at coordinate 26,209,014 of JACSVZ010000004.1, forward strand.
GATGAAGTCTTCATTAAAAACTTGAGCAGTGGAAGGGTATTCATGCTTAAAATACATGATACGAGGGCATGGTCAGTTAGATAGAGGGTAGGCCTTAACAGTAGATAGAACTTGGTAGGCTGGACCTACCAAGGTCTGATGGTAACCTCAGGAGGTATAATCAAGTCATGTACCTGGAATAAAGTAACCTTGTCCCTCTATACAGCCTGGGTGATGGCTGTCTAGGAATGAGCTTTGCCAAAAAGAATGATGGGGTGGGTCCTGGTGGAGAACCAGGACATATGAGTTGAATATTAGAGAGCAGTGTGTCTGTAGTGAGGGAGGTTTGGCACATATTGGAAAAGGTGTATCCAGCATCTTGGGACAAGTGATTGTTTTCCTCTGTTTGGAACTTGTGAGGCTGCATCTGGAATACAGTGTGGACTGCTCACCTCCCAGTACAAGAAAGGCACAGACATGGAGGAGCAAGCTGAGCAGAGAACCACTCTATTACTGAGGGGCCGGAGCATGTGGTGTGTGAGGAGAGGTGAGGTATGAGCTTCTTCAGTGTGGAGGAGAAAAGGCCAAGCTGTCTTCCAACACTGTCATGGGAGGGATAGAGAAGGTAGAGCTGTGTTCTTCTTAGAGGTGTATGATGAAAGCCTAAGAGGCAAAGGATGCAAGTTGATTCCTAGACTTACTGATTGCAAGTCAATCTCTGCATCCTTTATTTGCAGTATTAAATGGGATATTTAGAATATTAAGAACGTGATCTTGAATAGTGCAATTTTCTTTTTTTTTCCAGTTCTGAGTTGTAAAAAAGTGAAGCTACTTATGAAGTAGGTAAAACTAAGGTGTGACACATGCATTTAGTGCGGTTTTTTTAAAGTGTGTTTTATTCTACATATATAAAACACAACACAACACTGAGCTCACAGGCCTTTGCAGTTACATAGGTTTTGATCTCTTTCCTCACTCAGTCACATGATTTCTTCCACATCTTTGATTTTAAGCATGTAGGGACATACTTAACACAGTTAAAGGAATCTCATAGAAGGTCTGAAGTATTGGAGGATAGCTGTCATTTTGGCAGCATTTCAGTCCTGTGTGACAGTTTTACTGGTAAGAAAACTGTTTACTGTTTTGTGTGCTTTTGAATAGTTTTATATTGTGTGTAATTTGTGAATAAGTGATCATAAGCTATTAGAATCCTTTCACAAGTCTCCTTTACTGATGTTAGTTGCACTATTAAACTATGTGGAACTTGTTCAGCTCTTAAGTGAGAACTTTGGTTGCTGAGAGCTCTGGTTTGTGGTGGTATATTGCACTGCCTTGCTTGGCTTTTGTGTTACCCTCTGACACAGATTAATTAATTAATTAATTTTGTTTCTTTCCAAAGCAAAATCAGATGTTTTGAGAGAAAGGGTTAGGAAAAGTTTTGACTACATATCTCAGTGATGAATACAGGTTGTGTGTCCTTCCCACCGATTCACAGTGTTGCAAAAAACTGCTGAGCAAGCTGTTGGGGCCTCTGTAATAGTGGGGATCCTCAGCACTGCATGGAGATCATTGTAGCAGAGAAGGTAGTGTGAAGTTGGGTTTATCTGTGTGTAGTCCTGTGTATCCTTCATATGTGTTTAGATGAGGGAAATGGCAGAAGTAAGGATTAATTAACCTCTTCCTGGCCTGGTAACAAGTTCTTAAACTAGAACTAGATTATCATGACTCTGTAGACTCGGTGGGTACTACTGTGTCAGAGACTAGTGACTGGTTGGGATCAGTCATAACAGAAGTCTTGCCAGTTCTTTTTGGATGAAATTTGCTGTAATTCAAGGATTTCAGAGGGTGATGACTTTTAGCGTGGACTGAGTTTCTGAGGTCTGTGGATTAAAGAATGCGTTCTCTGCTGTCTTCGTAAAGGGCAAGGTAGTTTTTCAGGTCTATGTAGGACATCTGAGTCTAGTACAGGAGAGGAACTCAGAAGTCCTCTAAAGCTTCAATGTAGATTATTCACATTTTACCTGTGAGTTTGCTCTCTGGTGATGGTCTCCAAATACTGAAGAACTTGTAACTTTCTGTGGATTATTTAATTCCCTTAGCTCATATCTCTTGTAATTGAATAAATTTCAACATCAAGATCTTTGAACTTGAAATGCCATGTAAGCACAAGAAAGTCTTTAGGGATGGCTGACAGTTGAGGTTGAGAAGCCTGGGGAGATCTTATAGAGGCCTTTAAGTATCTAAAGGTAGCATACAAGAAGGCTAGAGAGGGACTATTGGCCCAGTGTAGTGATAGGACAAGGGTGATGGCTTCAAACTGTAAGAGGGTAGGTTTGGATTGGAGATAAGAAAGAAATTCTTTACTGTGAGGGTGAGACACTGGAAGATGTTGCCCAGAGAGGCTGTGGATGCCCCATCCCTGGAAGTCTTCCAGGCCAGGTTGGATCGGGCTTTGTGCAGTCTGGTCTAGTGGAAGGTGTCCTTGCCCATGGCAAGGGGGGGTGGAACAACATGATCTTAAAAGTTTTTTCCAGTCCAAACCATTCTATGATTCCATAGTAAATATTGAAATGTTGTTTCATGAAGAACTAAGTATAATTTGTTAAGAGATGCCTGTGAGAGGTTTTCTTGTATTTAAGTGGGAATTACTGCCTTGGTTCCTTTGGCAGATGGTGTGTGTTCCCCTATGGTCACAATTTTGCCATGCCTTACAAGAATACAGAAGTAGCATGGTACGTGCAAAGCTAGCGAGACCAGTTCGTTCTTATTTAAGAACATGGATTGATTTTCTTCATGCCCCAGTAAAACTGGAAAGAGAGTAGGAGTGATATAGTTGTTGTTTTTCCATCACAAATTAGTCTCTGCAGAAGATGACAAAATCAGCAGGGCTGCAAAGATATGTGAACTACTCTGCCTTCATATGGAGATTGTTTAATTTTTATGAAGTAGGTCTTCAAAAAAGACAGCACCCCACCAAAAAACCACTAAAAATGCAAACAGAGGTTTGTAAATTCGCACTTCATTTGTGTCACGTATTAATTATTTTTTTCTGCAATACAGTTGTTGACTTTTGCATATGTGCATGTTTTATCACTTGTTTTATAAAGAAGAAACACGGGAAGCGGACAACAAAGCTTATATGGAATGGTGGTTTTATAAATAAGACTTCTTTTCTCTGTTTTCCAGATTCCATATTGCATAAACATGGGTGCATTTTTGGATAAACCAAAAACTGAAAAACATAATGCTCATGGTGCAGGGAATGGCTTGCGTTACGGCCTCAGCAGTATGCAGGGATGGAGAGTGGAAATGGAAGATGCTCACACAGCTGTTGTAGGTATTCCCCATGGCTTAGAGGACTGGTCCTTTTTTGCTGTCTATGATGGTCACGCGGGATCTCGTGTTGCAAATTACTGCTCCACGCACTTATTAGAACACATCACTAACAATGAAGACTTTAGGGCGACAGAAAAACCTGGATCTGCTCTTGAACCTTCAGTGGAAAATGTCAAGAGTGGAATCAGAACTGGCTTTTTGAAAATTGATGAGTATATGCGCAATTTCTCAGACCTCAGAAATGGCATGGACAGAAGTGGCTCAACAGCAGTGGGAGTTATGATTTCACCTGAGCATGTATACTTTATCAACTGTGGCGATTCGCGTGCTGTTCTCTATAGGAATGGACAAGTCTGTTTTTCAACACAGGATCACAAACCTTGCAACCCAAGGGAGAAAGAGCGAATCCAGAATGCAGGAGGCAGTGTAATGATTCAGCGTGTTAATGGTTCATTGGCAGTTTCTCGAGCTCTGGGGGACTATGACTACAAATGTGTTGATGGTAAAGGCCCTACAGAACAACTTGTTTCTCCAGAGCCTGAGGTGTGTGAAATTTTAAGGGCAGAAGAAGATGAGTTTATCATCCTGGCTTGTGATGGAATCTGGGATGTAATGAGCAATGAAGAGCTCTGTGAATTTGTAAAGTCTAGACTTGAAGTATCAGATGACCTGGAAACAGTGTGCAATTGGGTAGTGGACACTTGTTTACATAAGGTATGTAACTCTTTTCTCCAGACAGCTGTTCTAAAATTATCTTCTGGTTAGATGAGTACAGTGTTAACAGTTGTTCCTGGCCTACAGTTCCCCTTTTCCAGCGTCTTTTCCTTAAAGTTCTGTACCCATTTGACTGTATATCCTTGCTGAAGAATATACAGCCTCATCCTGTACGCTTGGAAAGGTGATAGCAATTACAAAAATAAACGCTGGTTTGTTTTTTTCCCCAAGTAATGCTTGCATATGGTTCTAGCTCTAAACTTGGATTCTAAATACAAAATTTGTAAAATTAATCTATTTTGAGAGAGGTACTTTGTGGGGTTTTTTGTTCTTTGAAGTTGGATAGTGTTTGTATCCTTTGTGTAAAACCAGTGTTGGCACCATCTCCAAGGTGTTGTTCGTCTGTCATCTGCGGTGGTGCCCTCAGCTCATTGTAGCTTAGGTGGAGTAACACTACCTTTGCATGTGAGCTTGCTTCTGCTCCTCAAATTTAGTTTGTTTGGAGCAACTAGTGATTGGTCTACATATGTTAAATAGGTATTCCAGTTCCAACATTCCCTGAAAAGTGCAACTCCTGCTAGTACAAACAGAGTTCCTTTGTTAGGCCACAGACTAAACATGCAATTTTGAGGAAAATACTAAAATTCACAATTGTAACTCTAAAGGGTAAGTTGTGTGGTTTTTTCCAGAAACAGGGTTGTATTCCAGCGTATACCATACAGTGTATGATGGGTTTAAATGCTGTGGCTTTTCTGACCAAGAGCTCAACCAGCCTTTTTAAAGGATGGTCACTCTGGGATACTTCCAGTAAAACTGAGCACTGACCGCGTGTTTATTTTCCAAAGTCAGATCCTGGATCTCTGTAACAATATTGGAATGTTGTCTTATGTCTTCAGGCTGTGAATTGTACCACGTAATACTAAGTGATAGATGTCCTCATATGCTTGGTACAAAAGGGAATGTAGGCTAACTCCTAAGTAGTATTTCTGGAGGAATTCATTCTATTGTCAAATTCTTAATTGCTTCAGGAGAAGGATTTGTTTTGATAGATGATTAGAATGATCCAGTAACTTGGGTTTACACAGCAACAATATGCAGTGATTAATGGCACTTAATATTCTACACAAAAAAAAGTAAAGATTTGATTTTCAAACCAGTGGTTTAAATTATGGTTCTGCTGTATCCCCTTGTAAGAGACTTAGAATTGTGTTTTTAAATTTGGCTGTGAATTATAATTTTGAAAATTAAACATGAGCAGGAATGTGGTATCACAGTATGCTAGTAAAGAACTGTCGTTAAAATTAGTATCTAAAAAGCCATTGGGTGGTATTTCTGAGCACATGATAGCCTGTAAGGTCAGCTTGGCCATACGAAGCATTTCTGTTTTATACTTGCTTCAAGGTGCTGTGTGACACAGGTGCATTCTGATAAACAGACTTGTAATGCATGTAATGGCTTACATGAATGCCCTGCAACTAAAACAAATTAGTTGCTTGAGCTACGCTGTTCTAATAGTATTGGAGAGTGTTCTGCATGTCATTTTGCAACAGTTGTTGTTTTACAATTTGGCTTAAGGTAACATTACACGGCTGTCTAATTAATGACCTGTTTTATTGGTACTATTTTTAAATGGTTGACATGTAGATAAGTCCATTAATTATTTAAACTTCAATACTAAGAGTATATGCAGTCAAAATCAGTAGAATTAACTCTAGTGAGCAGTGTAGTTGGGGCACTTAGAGGTTCTTACTGATCAAAATACAGGGGTTTTTCAGGGTTTCTTTTTTTTCCCAGGTTTTCTGTAGTACTGTATTTGGAAAAAGTACAGATGTGATTAGAGTAGAAAAATGAAGAATAAGACTAAAGATACTAACTTCTCTTTTTGTTTTTGTCACATAGGGGAGTCGTGATAACATGAGTATTGTATTAGTTTGTTTTTCAAATGCTCCTAAGGTCTCAGACGAGGCAGTGAAAAAAGATGCCGAGTTGGATAAGTACTTGGAATCACGGGTTGAAGGTAAGAAATCCATTTAGTTCACTAGATAGTGAACAAATCACAGTTTGATTGTGATAGTGAACACAATAGTCTCATAATTATCTTGAGCATGAAAACAAAAGCCATGGAAGGGATTATGCCACTTTATGTTGGGTTAAATTCAGGCCTGGTTATAACTGTGAACTTTTGTATGTCAGGAAGAATGTTTTAGGCCATATGCTTGCTTAGTTTATCCTGGTATTCTGCAAACATTTTCTTCATGTGAGCTTTATGTTTTTACTGCTATCTTCATAGGCTAAAATGCAACAACTGACCTTGCAGAGTGTTATATCAGCTCAGTAAATTGTGATCTTGCTAATGTCCTTCTTATGAACTATTAAAAGGGATATTTGTACTGTTTCTTCTCTTCTTCTGTGCAAGTTTTTAACAAAAAGAAAAAGCTGTACTGGGTTCTTGTGTCCTTGTCCCAGTAATCTAGGTCGTTGATGTAGCCACCCTGAATATTGATCTGTATGTATGACGGCTTTCAGGTACGAGTTGTCTTTGAGCACGCAGCTGTTGTGTGTGGTGTCTTTTCCTCGTGTTTAAATGGATCTAAATTGAAATGGGTTGTATATTTGTAATTTCTGTTGAGGTTAGAGAGCGCTAGTGGTCACTTCAAATGCTAACTCTAGGCCTGTTTCTTGGAATTTGGCTTACATCCCAGGCTTCCTAGATGACACTAGTTAAGATAAATACCTGTTGTCTTCTGTGCCAGAGTAGCATACATGAGCTGTTAATAGGCTCTGGGAGAGAGCCAGGAGCAGTTGCCTTCACTGGCAGCAGTCAGGTGTGCACAGTGGTTACAGGTTAGTATTCCCAGCTTCTTGGTGGCTCCTCTCTTGTTAGCAAATAGGTGAAAAATATTTTTTTAGAACTGCAGTGGATTTTATCGCTTTTATAAGTGAATTTTAGGGTTAATAGAAAATCTGTCAACTTGTGGTCAGAGTGACTGAGTTAACTAATCTGTTAACTGATTAATTTTAGCTCTATTATCACATTTAACTGAATAATACACATACAAAAAAATAGTTAAGAGTTTGTAGTCTAAACTGATGTGGAGTCATTCCAAATATAACTCAAAATGATTGTTTAGCTTAACTACTTCAGAGAAATTAATTGCTCCAAAGCTTGAACTTCTGTTTCTTCAGCTCTTGATTTTTTTTTTCCCCTGCTTGAGTTACCTGTGTCATTCTGTGTTCTCTTAATTGGGCAGAGTTCAAGGCCTTTAAATGGCAAGTATTTAGCAAGAAATGAGAGTTAGCATATTTGAGGTAATTCTGACAAGATGTGGAGAAAGAAAATGGAACAGACTTCAGAAGAACTTGAAATATTTATCTGATTTTTAACAAATTTTTGCATTCATAAATTCTGTGAAATTTTAGTTTTGACACAGTCTCCTTAATTAAAAGAAGTTGTGGGACTGCAATATACCTTACACATGTGCCTTGACTATTACTGGTTCAGAAATGATAAAAGCCTTAGCAAAATGTTTCAAACCACTAAGCAGCATGAGGAAAATTGTTTAGAAATATGTTGGACTTTTTAAAAACAGAATCTGGTTTAAAGGTTTACTTAAGTAGGGAGCAGGAACACTTTTGATTTAAAAACAAAAAAAACTCATGGGGGCAAGAGTATCATCTGAAGTGTTGGAGTTGGGAAAAGTTTTGGAAGGTGGGAGTTTCTTTTTGGTTAGAAGAAGACAACTACCTTAATCAGTTTTGCATTCATCTATTGACTTAGTGTAGAAAACAGTGCCTAAAAGAGTTGTGCCTGAAAGGTTTAATCTGTCTTTAATTCTAAAAATGTAAAGCCTGGTAGATATGTTGTGACATTGATAATATGGATTTGTTTAAAATACCTTTCTAGAGGATGACTATTCCTTTCCAAAAGCAAATAATGGTTTTTGAACACAATTAAGTTAATAAGAGCATTTTAAAAAATTTATTAATGAGTTAACAGCTCACAAGTTATATGCAGTTGGCTGATAGCCAATAACAATTTTATTTATACCTGTAGTAAAAACATTCTGAAAAAAATAAGCTTGTCTGTGAACTACCAAGCTGCAAGGATAGATGTCAAAAATGTAAACTATGAGTTCTCTTAAATACTCTCCTCTTTCACTAAGTGACTAATATAAATCAGGGCAACATTAGAACTTCGTATAAAATCCTTTGGGACTTCCTGAAGCAATTTTAGTTTAATCACTGGTGTTTGTTCTTAGTGAATATACACTGTTCTGTTTCTGTTCTCTTGAGGACCTTAAATTTCAAGCTGACTGTACTAACCTATCAAGCCTTTTAGGCAGCAGGGGTTTTTTCACTACTGTACTTGGGCATTTTAAGCTCTGGCTCAGGGAGAAAAGCAGTGTTTAAGGCATGCTTTTGTTTGATTTAAAAAAGTAAAAAATAAAAAAAAAATACTGAAAAGCAGTTTTTGTACTTGCACATGTAACATTTGTACTCTATCATGTGACATTCCTAAGTGGAATGCTGAGATTTTGTGTATTTGTATAATGAGTTGGGGTAGTAGTTCCGTAAGATCTTTCCAGAGTTCTTAAAAGAGAATTACTGTCTTAATACCCAGGGAGATTTTTTAAAAAAATTTTAACAGATTTATTAAAAAGCAAACTCAGCAAGTCATAGTTTACAGGGATTTCTAGTGGAAGAACTGTATACCAATGTTCTTTTGCTAGTTTGGGTTTTGAGGTTGACAGAATGTGGGTAACTGCATTCCAAAGCTGCCACTTGTAGAGTATACTGAAATACTTAATGAGGTTAAGCTTGTGCTTGAGTCATTTCTGACTTTGAGCACAGCCCTGCTTCTGGTTTGAGTTGTTTAATTGGTCCGTCTCCAAACTACAATCATAGAATCATCAGAATGGTTTGGGTTGGAGGGGACCTTAAAGATCATCTAGTTCCAATGCCACTGCCATGGACAGGGCCCCTTCCACAGGTGTTTTGGACAGCAGTGAGGTTATGCTAGGTCACTCTTTTCTTACTGCCCCTTGCAAATACTGCTTTCTGCTCTCTGCTTTTCAGAGACCCAAAGTTTGGTCCCACAAAGAGAAAACTAGGCACAGAAATCAATTCAGTTCTCTGATGTTTCAGTTTATTTGAAAGGGTCTATCAGAATTGCAGTTAATAACAGATAAACCACAGAATCCATAAAACCTAAGAAACACCCTACAAATCATAAATAAGGGCACATGATCTGTGTAGGCTTAAACAGTCTTATTGGTAAATACTTAAACAGTCTTATTGGTTAATCCACTGAGTTGGATGATGCATTTTATATATGTGGAATATATATGGTATGTGAAACTGATTTGTCATAATAGATAGCTGGGCATCAAAGGAGGTGCTGGAACATGGAGAACTTGTAATGCTGTCTGCGTGGGGACTTGCATGATATAAAATTGAAGTAAAATGTTACCTGAATTTTCAAAATGCCTCTCCGTGAGTTAAGTGTTAGGCTGTTGGTGAAAAGTGTTTTAGGAGTAAAGTACTAGACCTTGTAGTGCACTTTCATGAATGTACATATATAATAATATCAGGAATTATTCTTTAAGTGTCTGAATTATATTAGCAATGCAAAGATAACTGTAGGGTTATTCTTAACATCATAGAGATGAAGGTGAAAACTTTGTAAGTGCCCATAAATCTTGTTTCTGAAAACATTTGTTTTCTTTCTCTGGTGGCCTTTTTCAAGTACATCCACAGTGGGTATCTGCTAACTGATGTGTAGTGAAAACAGGTCGTGCTTGCTCACTTGCTTTATTCTCAATTTTCTATTAGGAAGCTTTGTTTTTTTTAAGAGAGGGAACAGGTTCTGGATGAAATTATTCACTCTAATACCAGGAAAAGAAAAAGATAATGATTGCTTCAACCAGAATTCTTGATTTGCCACCTTCTAGAAATGGAGAGAAGATGCTCATGGTTCCGTTCAGCACTCCCTGAGAAGTTGTTATACAGTGTAACATAAATGTTTCTGGTACCAAGAAACATAGAGCAATCTTTAGCTGTGATTGCTTTCATTCCTTTTTAGGAAGATATAAAACCCTTATGCTTGCAGTTAATATTTAGAAATTGCTTGCTTTTGTAGTCTTTCTTCTTATTAATTCTTGCTATTTGTCTACTTTTCCTATGTATAGAACCAGATATGCTCTTGGTATAAAAAGTGTATATTCATAAGATACATTTCCTGTCAAAATTATATTGTAGCAGTACGATTACTTCTAACTAAGTAGAACTGTACAAAAGGATCCAATGTATAAGAGGAGTTGTAGCTAATTTGTGTGAGTATGTGTGGAAGAAGTGATCAAAATCCTAAGATTCAGGCATACTTACTCAGCTGTCATTTCCTTTGCTAGCCGTGATTCATCCTGGATGGATGGATGATAATACACATCAAGTTTTGTGGAACAGTCTTTAATGACTTCTAGTAGTAGTGCACCTATCTTAATCTTTGCAAAGATTGTATAGTGCTGGCTTAAAATTGAGTCTTAGAAGCATAATAGTGCCTTATTTGTTACAAGGTGCTATAATTATTCTACAAGGGATTGCTTCGTGGAGGCATTACTACTGATCTGCCTCATGCGAAGTGAGCGAGTACCTTGCCAAGCACTTTTTTTGAACTTGGTAGTCCTAAGAGAAGCCTGAATATCACTTGCTTCCTAGGTAAGTGATAGACAGCAAGAAAGGTTTAAATACCAGGAGACTTGGGATGAGGAGTTTAAAGTAGGTAGGTGGTATGCTTTTCTACTAACTTAAGAATCTCGTAAATGCAGGCTCCAAGTCAGTCATCCAGAATATAATCAGTTGTAGGAAAATTAAATTATTTGTTTGTCTTTGGATAGTAGCCAAGATACAGAATGACTGAAGTTTTTTAGGATGATACTTGAGAGGATTCATTCTTAAATCTTCTGGTTTGTGGCTCAAATTTGTTTTAATCTGGAACAGTGTCTACAGAAATGGCACTCCGTTCCTTAATTTAGTTGATTTTCAGAAAAAAAAATCCTCTCTTAAAAATAAGTGACTCATGCATACAACTCCAATTTGTAGGTAAGTTAGTGAACCTTTTTATGCCATGGTAGTGGTTGATGAGTAGAGGCTGATGACTGGAAGCTGATAGCTTTACACATGTATGAGTGTATACACAGATACTACATGTGCATCTTAACAGCAACCCTGGTGAAAGAGAGCATGTGAAGATTTGCTTGAGTATAGGCAGTTCTTTTCCAAGGTAGAAGAACTCAATACTGCTGGACTTGACTTGGTGTTACATGTCAGCTTTGAAAATGGAATACCATATTTTTAATTATTATTAAAATAAGTATTTTTTATTACTCCTCATCAGTCCCATATTCTGTTTTGGCCACTTGAGTGCTAATATTATCTATCCATTATATATCCTCTTGATTGCATGATGGTCGGAGTGTTTATGCACTGGAGATTCAGGCCTTTGAGGATACAAGGTGTTACTCACAACGAAGCGTGACAGAATCCTGGGGAAGCGCTGGCTTTATAGCATGTAATGTGTAGCACTGCAACGGGAAGCTAACTGAAACAGACTCCCAGCTGCTGTCTTTTTCAGAGAGAACAGGCTGCTGTCTCCAGGGTATTTCATTCAGTTCACAGTCTGCTTCTGGATTTCTCTTAGAGAGTAAGGCTTGACTCATACTGGACAGACAGACCATGAATTTAAGCTCTGTTCCACTGTGCAAAGACTGCTAACGTAAAATGTAAAGAATGTTTTCCTGTTTACATGTAACTTTTTCGTAATGCCTCTGTTAAAAAGTGATAATATCTTGTATTTCAGTGTCTTAGCCAATGGGTGGTGTTAACTCAGGACTTCTTCTGTTTTTAAATTAGAAATTATGGAAAAATCGGGTGAAGAAGGAATGCCTGATCTTGCTCATGTTATTCGTATTTTAACTGCAGAGAATATCCCTAATTTACCACCAGGAGGTGGTTTAGCTGGCAAGTGAGTACAGTACTGGAATTTCTTGAACTGTTCACTGAAACTCTTTCATTTTAATGTTTTACAGTTTTCTTATTGTAATAGCTATACTCAAGTCAAGGTTTTATATTTGAAGCTAGTTTACCTTTTGCAGTATATAAACATTTGTATCTCTGTCCCCATTCCAGAATGGTAAAGAGAAAACGCATTAATCATATTCTGGTACATAACATACTAATTTATTATTTCCATATAGCCATTTCAGAAAATTAAAATATATATATTCTTGGCTTTTTGCTGCTTTACATTTGTTAAGGGCTATCAAACAACGTGAATATCAAAATGCCAGGAGATCACTTTTCCTCATGTCATGTTTTCCCAACCACTTAAAGTCCATTATAAGTTTGAGACACTAGTTATTTGCTCAGAAAACATTCTCATAAGAAAATTGTTTTTATTTGTTTAGTCTGAAACTCAATGGTAGATAAACAAGAATATTGAACTAGAGTGTGCATCTTAAAATTTAACGGGAATAAACCTTCAGAAAGTATGTTGGTTTTCTCGTGAACCCAGTGGTGATGTTCTAGCAACCTATAACTTAAGGATTTTAATGAAAAGAATTTAGGATTGTATAGACAATTGTTAACCTGGAATTCCCCAGACAGTAGGACTCATTATTGTTCCCTGGCATAGAACATGTTGTTTCTGGAATATTTGTATTTTACAAAATACTAAGTCCTGTCCTCTGAGCATTTGTGTGTGTGTGTACATCTATTTTCATTGCATGTACTTGTTAATGAGCACTGTTTGCCATGATTATATCTTTCTAGCCTTGGAAGTATCTGTACATTCTGGGCCTTTTTTTCCACTTGTGTGCATTCCAGGCATTCAGAGAAGTTTTGGTGTGCCTGTTCTTCTTGGTGCCTCCCAACTGCTGTGTTTTGTTGTTTTGCTAATTAATAACTGCATCATGTACTGCTGCACTATTCTGGACCCTTGACATATAAATTCTGTTTTAATTTGTTATGATTCAGGCTACATTTTTCATGGACTTGGTTCAGCATTTGCATTTTGGTGCCTTTCTCTTCATCTTGACTTTTAAAGTCACCTGACTTCAGGGGTGTACCTGCAGTTTCTTTCAAGAGAATATTATACAGTATTAACTAACTTGTTCTTGGTCTCCAAATTTGGGACAAAGACAGGAAGTGACATAAGTAAGTTCATTTTACTTGCAGGAAATTAATGGAAGTCTTGGAAAAAGTACTACTGCACAACCCGAACCCATATACTGTGTAACTTAAAACTTTTGTCTTAACAAGAGAATATTCTTTTCTTGAGGTTGTTATCCTGGGATGTTTCCAGGTCATGAAGAAGTTACACTTTGTCCTTGTGTTTGAACTCCAAGACCTGGCTCAAGCGGGTTGCGAAGAGATCTTGTCTGTGGCTGACATCCATGGTTTTAGCACCAGTTAAAGTTGCTCCAAATTTTTAGTATGTCTGAGCTGGAGAAATGCAGTACAATGTTACTGTGACTAGAGTGTGTTTGCAAACCTTAGGAACCCCTGAAGTAGCTCCACTTATATTGGCACTGTATACTTCCTTCAAGCTTCTCGCTTGTGTAGAAGCCCCTACTTGCTCATTCTTTGAGACTGGAGATGTACATGTGTCAACTCTGCTGTGGTCAGTTGATGGTGGTGTTTTATCCTTTAAAATCTTACTCTATAAAGACTCTTTTCTGGCTTAACTCCAATCCCCTTGTGCTTTCAAATGCTGCCTCAAAATTGGTTGTTTGTCGCTGAAGTAAACAAAAGTCCTGAGCTACCCTGGTACCTGGGCCTTAGTAGTTCCACTCAAGGTCTTGCTCCTGAGTTTTCCCATCAAAGAAAACCACAGAGAAATATACTGTTGAAAGAAAGAAAAGTGAAATAAGAAGACTGGATAATTCCTAAGGACCTGACTTTCATGTCTGTTTAGACCCACTGCAGTGGCTACCTCGTGCTTCTGTGGCAGTCCTGCTTGGACTGTCCAGGCATTTTCTGTTACATTGGAAGTGCCTTTGCTTTATGTAATACAGACATTTAGTCAGAATTGTGCTATTTGTCTATCACTAAGTATGGAATTAAATGGAGAGAACCCCTTCCTGTATCATCAGCAAAAAGATTCAGTTTCTTTTCTCTAGGAAGATCTTCCATCAATGCCAATGGATCCTATACTACTTCAGATATGCAACCTTTCCAGATTTCTTAAATGTGATCAGAAGGAGCCTCGTCAAACTTGTAGCATTCTCAATATTGTGGGGCAGAAAGTTCTGTTGCATCGAGAGCCATGACTCTGTATTTGAGACATTTGCAGCTGTCTTCATCTGATGCCTTTGTGCTCTTTAGAAGACTCAACAGTTGGTGTCCCTCATTCTGACATAATTTTTAGAGATCTTGGTCACTTCCAGACTTAAAGAGTCTTAGTCCATGTAGGAGTTCTTTTTGTTGAAGCTGTCAGTAACTTTGATCATATTTATTATAGCTGTCTGAATGTTTCCCAGTTTTAACTTTGATTTAAAGATGTGAGTACATAACCTTTTTTGCATCAGAAGTCTGTTTATATGACGGGTTTTATTTTTTGTGCTTATTTTGCCTGCCTATCAAAGTGCGGCCTTAAATGGCACTGCCACAAAAAAAGTCTAGCTAGTGGCTTTTGTGTTTTAATTTCTACAGTGTGAAAAGACAATAGAAAACACATCTCAGAGGTTGTATACTCTGCACACCACACTTCAAAATTTTGTAGGCAAGTTGTAACCTGTGTATATGTAATAAAAATGGGGAAAACGGAACTGTCTTCAAGTTCCATGTCCAGAAATAAGGCAAGAAAACCAGCAATCCTGAAGAATTCTTTATTAACAAGCAACATATAGGTTTAAATGTTACTCTTGACAAAATCTGACTATGCAGCTCTAAAAAGAGGTGGACCATGGAGGTGGTAAGGTAAGAAAATTGTTTTACTTTGCTCAGTCTTTACAAATCCTGACCAGATTGCTAGATCCCCAAATATCTTACTGAAAGTGACTAAGGACGGGGGTGGGTTTCATCTTTTTACAAGGCAGATTAAAAGGAAAATACCTTAAACACTTTGAAATGCCTACTCTGATCACACTTTTCTCAATGTTTTGAAATCCTTTGTTGTGCTTAATTTTTTTTAAACTTCTTTTTTTAGGCGTAATATTATTGAAGCTGTGTATACTAGGCTGAATCCACACAGAGACAATGAGGGGGTAAGTTCCCATTTTGATTGCTACACCTCTTTGTTGATGTGAATGTCAGAGTTGTGCCACACATTAAGCAAAAGTGTTCATAACTGGGAATAAAGTGTTAGAAATACATTGTATGTATTGTAACATATTGCTAATTTTTACCTTGCTTTGGATGGATTTGATATAGAAGTTCATCCTCAGAAAGACACAAAACTGACACCCAATTCTGAAAGACTTTTTAAACATCTAAATGACTACCACTTTCTCAGTCAAACCTATGAGGCAACAGTGCAGGGTTTTTCTAAATTACAGTTTATTATTGTAAAAAATTAATAGCAAATTTGTTACTTAACTAGCTGTTATTCTACTGTCCAGAAGTGTAGTACAAGAGGGGACAAACACACTTCCTGTTGTCTTCTGTAAGGAGGCCTTTGTACACTGAATATAAAAGATAACAAGACTAATATTGACTATTTTCATAGCATTTGCACTGTCTTTTCATATCCCATCTCTACTGGTCTAAGGAAAAGTGTAAAGTGATTTTAGATTACTTCAGTTATGATTTCTAAAATAGCTTACATTCGTCTTCCCATTTCCTATGAAGTTGAATTTTAAATAGTACGTTGAAATATGGTTTATTGTACCTCTAAACCTGATTATTAGGTGGCTCTTAGTGTAACTAATAACTGGTGCTTCTATCAGTTGTGGTTAAATTTGTTTAAAAACTGGAAAAACTGAAGAACTCATAAAAACCATCAGTGCTTGTACACGTTTTCATTTCCTGTGCAGTTTATGTGAACTGTTTTGTGGAAGTGCCATTCTTATTCTAGTAAATCCTTTGTAATATTTTTTTCTTCTGAGATGCTACGAGGCCCTCAGTCAGGTAGTTATTACAGTGAATGGTGTTGCACTTGAAATACCTTGAAAGTATCAATTGTGCACCTTGAGATAGTAAATACGCAGTCTCACTACAATTATTACTGTGTCTTTCCCATTGTCCCCTGCTCTTAACTGCCTGTATTTGAGTTATTATCTTCAATTGGAAAGCTTGCGTGGGTGGAAGGGGCCGCTATTCTGTTAAGAGTACAAACAGGGAAGAAATCTCTTAACTTCTTAATTTTTTAGATTTTGTTCCTTTGTCTAGATGAAAGTGATAGGATATGCTTTCTTCATTTCACTTTCAAGAAATTGTGCAACAGTACCCCAAACCAAGATACACAAAATTTTCCTCTTTCCAGCTTCTTTAGTCCTTCAGGAAAATCTGCACTTCTGTCAGCCTGCTACTACTTTTTGTATTTAGCCAGAACTTTCCCTGCTTTTTGGGGAAAAGTTACTGGTATATGTGGCTTATTTAAGAATTAAATAAAAATTAAAACAGCATAGATTTTACAAATTAATTGGTATTTTAAGAAAAAAACCTAAAAGTTTGTCTAATGGTTACTTTTTAGAAATGTTATATGCCATAGCTGCATTTATGATGTACCTGTTCTAAGTCTAGATTTACTTCTCAATAGCCCTGTGAGTTTGCTGAAAGTTCCAATATGCAGTACAGCATCCTTTTGTCTATTGGCTTCTTTCAGGAAATGTTTATGCATCATCCATTTTAATTTAATAAAATGAGGTAGCTAACCTAAATGTGCATTTTGTTCATAAAATAATGCACTATTTACAGCTTTGATCTTTCTTGCTGTTGAAATCCCTGAGTAGTTGGTTTGGTTTTTAATTTGGTTTCTTAAAAAGAGATGTGAACAGTAGACTGCAGTCTGCTTCCTAAATTTTTCTTATGTTGATATAGAAGTGCCAATCTCAAAAACGATGTGTTTTAAATAGAGTGGATTAAATTCCAGTTTGATCTTGTGACAGGATGTCATTTGCTAGTCAGCACTTTTATTCTTTTCACCCTAAGTGATACTGGCCCAGAGTAGTTTGAGGATGAGCTTGCCCTTGGTGAAGGATACAATTCCTGTTTGCATTTTCCCAGCAAGTTATTTTACTGTCCTTGAAGTGGATGAATCTAGTAGGCCTCATCTCTGAGGTGATGAAAACATGACTTCCTTGCTGGTTTACTCAGTTTCAGGTGTGTATGTGGTGATCTTGTAGCCTTCTGAACTGGATACTGAAGTGTCCAGAGAGGTTAAAAGGGAAGGAAGCTGTTCAGTTACTCAACATCAGGCTCTTCAGAATGTCTACACACAGTGATAATGTTGCTACACATCTCACATTTAAACAGGAAGCAAAGGTAGGAAAGAAACATACAGTATATCCCAATGATGACATTGCCAAGTGAGACTGAAATCTAGCTAATGATGCCCCTGTTTAAACTAGTATGAGGCAAAAGCAGGTGTTCATATGAAAGACTGAGCTAGACACATGGATTCTGAGTCTGCAGAGCACAGAGGTGCACTTGACTTGCACTTGAGCATCCTTCTCTGTGTGCAATTAACAGTGCACACGTGTCTGCTGAGAGTGGGTGTTGTACTGAATATTTCCTTTACTGACTGGAAAGTCTGCCTGTGGCAGTCATCTTCCATCTTATGGTTGTATATAAGGCTAGAGCAATTTTTATCTTGGCAAAATAATAACATAATTAGTTGCTAAAATATTAATGCAAATGAGTAAAAAAAACCCTCTAAACCACAAAAACAACAACCCAAACAATCAGATTAACTTTTGCAATTGAGAATATGACTTCCTTCTAAAGACTATACTTTTTAGCATCTAACAGTTTTAAAATAGTTACCCTGAGTTCCTGTGAACTGGATGATAATAGGTTTGCAAGTTAGTTCTTAGAAAGTGTATAAATTAAAAACTTGGTTGTATCTCTTTCTAGGCTAGCTTTGTTTTACTCGGCACTGTAAACATTTCAGGTAGTGTTGCACTTAGATATTTTTTTTTTTTTTTTTGGTTATCCAGACTAGTGATGATAGATTTTTATTCTTCACATGTGCATTTTCTGAGAAACCTTAACATAGAGCCTAAATGTGAGATGTCATGCAGAGCAAGAGTCTGAGAAATGAAAGAATCCTTACTACAGCAGTATTCAGAGATCACTAGTCTGGCTTCAGGGTATAGCAGTCCTAAGTTTTTTTCCACTAGGAATCTCAGCAGATTTACAAGTATTTTATAAATCCAGGGCTGGAGAGAGCCCTGCACTGGGGTCACAACAAACAACTTTACCAGTTTTTGAGCAGAGACTTCTGCTGTAAATGTGGTGGCTTGTGGCTTTACAAGTACTAGTGAGAGCACAGAAATGGTATGTATTGGGGCCTGATGTTTTCAGAACTTTAAAGGGAATTTAAAAGAATGTATTCATAGCTAAATAGTTGTTAGCACTGTGATGTTACAATACCACTGAAGAGTTGTTCTACTTACTATGTTGAAGTACTACTCTTTTTCTGTAACTCTACTTCTCTGACCATTTAAATTTTTTGATGTGTTCCTAAGACTAGCAGACTACCACCCAATTAGACTACTTCACTGTATGTATATATCCCTAAACACAAGGAACAATGTTAAAATTACAGTGGCTGTGTTAATAGTTCCAGTGGCATTTGCTTAAAGCTGCCTTTGAGCATCTTATTTGAAAGCAGTTATGTTTCTCTTTTGTTTTTACTAATAATACACTCTAGCAGTTGGCTGAACCAAATCATATGCCATTTAAGAAGTGTAAATGGACACAACTCTTTACATCATTCTCAAAATATCATAAATCCAGTCTTTAATACGTAGCAACCCTTTTCATGCACATAATTTAATAGCACAAAACTTGTGTAAAAACTGTGAATGCTCATGTTAAATATAGCCAGCACAAATTTATTCTTGTTTTTATGGTCAGTAGCACTTAAGTTGAATTGAAGTGTGAGGGAAGACAAATGCTACCTTGCGCAATAACTATAGTTTTCAGGGACCTGTTCTAACCACACATCATTAGAGAGAAATCTCTGTCTATATAGTGTATAATATATAAAAGAGGCAGTTTCAGTCCTACTGTCTGTGGGGTTTCTTGTCTGGTAGCACTGAGGGACACAAGGGAAGCACAAAATAGCCTGCTGTAAAATAGGGTGCGACGCAAAGCAGGATGTGAGCTTGAATATCAAACGCTAACAGCACTGCTAATTCAACTCCTACCAGCATTTGAATTGCTTAGGAGTCTCAGGGCTGCTATTATATTGCTTATTGCTTTTACTCTTCAGTGTTGCATGGAGCAAAATCATTCACTTTAGTCTGCCAAAGGAATTTTTTAAGATCTTGGTATTGTGAAGTGTGGAAACTTCAGGGTATATGTGTGCTAATGTCAACCTCACAGCAAAAGTGATGGAGTAGACAAAATATGGAATTTAAATGTTTTCTGAATTTTAAAAAACTGGAAGTCTCCAGCTATGCTGCCATGTTTAGTATTAGCTAGGTATATGCGTAACTCAGTTTTTTTTCTTTGTCAAACCAAGAAACAGGATGCATCTGTAGCCTCTTCTTGATGCCCTGGGTTTTCACTGACATTATGCTTGTAAGGCATTGAACCAGTTCCATTTCATGCATCAGAACTACCTCCTTTATCTTGCTTTTTCTCACTAGGCTCTTGAAGAGAAGAGAGTATTGAATTTTTGAATATTCTCTTGAATATTTTCATATTTGAATATGAAAATGCTAGTACATGTGAGTCAAAACATCTCAAACTAAGACCAGCAAACCACTGTGAAAATGTCTCTTACTTCTGGAACAAATTAAACTTAGAGGGATGCCATTATCTGCAGTAATACTCATTTTTGTGGTAAAATTGTCCCCCATTTTAACTTGGACTGTGCTAATCAGTCTTGGGGCTTTCATTCCAGCAACATTACATAGAGCATGCAAAATCTTACTGATCCCAAGATATTTTCTCAATACTGCTGTTAAGCTTGTAAATGAGTGGCGGCAGTACTTGTAGTTAGGAAGCTTTTGGACTACATGACAATAAAATGAGGTCATCATAAAAACAAGGCAGTCTGGATTGTGCCTCTAATGTCTTACAAAATCTGCCAGCTTCCAGAGATAGTTTCATTTGTCTAGATTGATAAGTTGCTAGATATTAATAATTTAAAATGTACTGTTCCCTTAAAGCAGCAGTACTGCTTTAGCACTTGGAAGTGAAAATACCTAGTATCAGTGTCAAAGCACTGTAGCAGATGTGTATGTCTATCACCAAAACCCACATTTTTTTCAACTGAAGGCTTGTAACCAAGCAGTTCATTTGCTGAGGAGGCTTCCATTCCTTAACCAGCACTTGATACTCAGATTTTGTGCTGTAGGTTCTTAGGTTTGACATTAAATAACTGTTCTACCTGCTAATTTTTCTAAGCAATACACAGTCTGCCCAAAGGTGTGTCTTATGTCATTCAAATACCACCATTCCTCATGCTCATGGGTAGCTGCTTGCTTCTTTTCTGGCAGCGTCATGCATGCAAAAATCAAGAGTGTTTACTGAAACACTGAGCATTTATTTTGATGTGATGGTTCAACTAAACTGCTATCAGTAGAGTCATCTGTTCTCTGAGTTTTTCACAGAACTGTGCTGCTACTGACTGTGCAGAAATTCACATTTAAATATATTGACCTGGTGGCTAAAGAAGCTTAAATTTTTGAAACTTTCCACTGACAAATAATCAAAGTTGTGGGGGGTATAATCTGTATTTATCAAAGATACTTGGAATAAAGGTGGAGTTAATGGAGAGAAGGTACTTTGACTTGCTCAAAATGAATTGAAATTATTAAAAATGCTGGTTTAATAATTATCATTTCTTAAACTATGTTGTTTAAAAGGATGAACATGAAATATATTAAGTTGTATGTTGCTAATAAGGTGTTTTACATTCAAATAGAGCAAAGCTGATGCTTTCTCAGTTTGAAAAAAATTGTTTTTTCGGTTTGCTTTTCTTTTTTTTTTTAATGTGGTTAGAGTATGTTTTAGTTTAACTGCTGACTTTTTTGGGGTGTTGAATCTCAACCGAAGGAGCCTGGCGCGGCCGAGGAAGGCGGAACGCAGGGGAGGTTGGTGGAGGCGCTGAGGCAGATGCGGATTAATCATAGGGGGAGCTACCGCCACCTGCTGGAGGAGATGCTGGCCGGGTACCGCCTGGCGCAGCTGCAGGCCCGGGGCCCGCCCGACGACAGCGCGGCCGCCGAGCCGCCGCAGCCCCGCGCCGGCCCCGCACCGCCACCGGCACCGGCACCGCGCCGGACCGCGGGCAGCGACCAGAGCGGCGAGCAGCAGGCCTGACCCTCCGCAGCGAGCTGCGCTGCGCTGCGCTTCACCCGCGCGGCCTTCCCTGCTTACATCGCACCCTGCGGCACTGCTAGCCTGGAAGACTCTCTGGCTTTACTTCAGTTATTTGTACAGATTGGTTTTACAGAGCTCTTACATCCTTCCAAGTTCAGCTGCTGTGGGATTTTACAGTAACTGCATCTTATGTTGTGTAGCAAGATTTAACTTCCCATTCGAGATTCTGATTTTCTTTTTTTAAATCCTGTGTCACCAACAACAGGATCTAACGTGGTTACGCAAAAAGACATTTTAAAACTTTTTCTTTTAAGAACATTTATTGAATAATAGTTTTGATGGTGTATGTTTGCTCATTGTAAAGTAATTTACACCTTAGTTGTATCTTTTGTGCAGTTTAATTGAATTATACAAATTCTTCAGGTTTTTTTTTTCCCAGCATTGTGTACTGCATGTTTGTTTTGTTTGTGTATAGTTTCTATTACAGCTAAATTACAAAAGCTGTTGCATTTTAGGTTGTCACTTATGAAATGTTTGATTTTTTTTTTTTCAGTTTAGATTGTATCCACTGTTCATTATAAATACTGATTTTCTAGACAATGGTATTATTACTTCCCAGGCTGTAGCATAGCATATATCCAGAAATGAAAATGTACTTAAATTGAGTACGTAGTGTCAAGTTATAACAATTTGTGATCAAATGAAAATAAAGAATATGCTGTGGAATGATATCTGTATGCATATTGACTCTTTTAAGCAAGGAATAAACTTTCTTTGAAGTGTTATCATTTTGACATGACGTGAAACTTTTCATGGCTTCTGATGTGAACTCATGGTGATCATTAGTTTCTACAAAGCTTTGAGTGATTTGGGGTTTGGAGCATTCATCATAATCCTGTATTTGGGCAACATTTCTCAGGTTTAAGCTAAACATCAGCCATATAAATGAATAAACTATTCTTCTAAAATTTGCCTTCTGCCACATCTTTTCCATGTCTCTTGGGGTACAACATGTACACATACGTGCTTTTGGGTAGGTCAGTGATAATACTGGGACTTTGCAGTAGTGGTAGCTCATCTGCTAATAAGTGAAATCTGGAATTCTTGTGTCACTTGTCAGTTCATAACATATAACACTTGCACAAAAATAGAATTGTTCAAAATGGGTACAGATTTCACTGCCGTAATGCAAATGAGCCTGCGGGAATTTCTTGCAGACCCCGAATACCTGAAAAGCTGAGTTCCGTAGTATTTTGTAGAGCTTTTATTTTTGTTTTGTAGTCCAGAAATTTAGTATATATTGGTAGTTGTGATTTAGTACAGTTTTAGGTTAATCTTGGTTTTAAGTTGTTCTGCTATAATAGCTTTACTGGATTCATGTTTTATAAAAGTAAATTCCATCATGACGTTGACAAACAGCAAATATTTGTGTGTGGAAGGGGGCAGGTATGGAAAACAAGGAAAATGTTTACTGTCTTATGCTAGCATTCTTCTTAATTATGCCTCTCAACTCCAAAGTACAACAAAATGTTTTCATTTGTATTGGTGAGTAGTAATATTTCTCCTCTTCTTTTCCTGTAGGGTGCTGGAGATCTAGAAGATCCGTGGTAGCCTTACAAATCTACTAAAATGCTTTTGGTTCTGAAAGGGGGAAAAAAACTTTTAAATCTGATTTCTTCAATACAAGGGAAAATTTCTGGTGGATTTCCAACATTTTGTGAAATGGGCAGAAAGATATTAGAATTTTCCATCATTTGTTCATTTTTGTGTTTTCTGATATTGCCACTCTTAGCATTGCCTGTACTACAGTATTTTTACCAGCCTCAGGCATTCTGATTACATCTGTAATGAACTTTGGCCCTAAAAAAGAAGGAAGGAAGGAATATTCTCTCAGCAGATCGGTGTATGTACCTGAGGTGCACGGGATTGTAGGTGTTCTCTGAAGATACACTGTGGCTAAATGAAACATGCAACACACAAGCATGAGAGAGAGTACAAGTAATTGTTTGAGACGTTTCTTATTTCACTTTACCGAGTTGGAAGGCTTTGCAGCTCTGTGGCTTGGAAGTAATTTCAATTGGGCAATATGCTATCAGATATGTATTTTATTTTATTTTTTTTTAATTTTCCAGTTTTACCTGTATTACCAGACCGTTAGGTTTCCCTGCGGTGTCCAAATTGTGATACGTTGCCTACTGCTTGCTTGAAGATAAGTGTATTTGGCAATAATATATGAAGATTCTAGGCATCTAAAACCAGTAAGAATTTTACGCATGTGTACAACACACCCTTCAACTCTTGCTAGAGAAGATCTTTTTAAAAAAACCAAACTGGTGAATTTATAGTTAGTAGTGACTTGCTTTGACATCTCTCACAGCTGCAGGTTTTTTTAAAAATGCTGAAAATTTGCCTTTATTATAATGTAAATTGTGATT
This sequence comes from Lycocorax pyrrhopterus obiensis, assembly GCA_014706295.1. NCBI lineage: Eukaryota > Metazoa > Chordata > Aves > Passeriformes > Paradisaeidae > Lycocorax > Lycocorax pyrrhopterus. The sequence goes on from JACSVZ010000004.1 coordinate 26,232,971, forward strand.
ATTTTTTTGTTCTATATGTGGTTTTCTATAGTTTTTTGATTTTTTTCAGCTTAAGATACAGACAGAAGTCTTGTGTAATATGGGTATAATTTTTAATTGTTTGCATTATTTTCAAAGTTCAAATTATCACTTTGAGATTACTATAAATACACTTAAAATTATCTATTTTAAATTAAGAAAATATTAGAGATATTTTCATGGGTTCAATGACCTTTCATTTTATAAGCAATGGGCATGGTACAGAGTGGCTGTCATGTAAGGTACTTGAAGATTCTTAGTTTAATTCTATTTTTGCAATAACCTTGACTTTTTTTCTGACTTCTTTGAGTTGTGCATGTAATGAGTCCAGTAAATGCTGAAAATGGGGAAGAGTAAAGTATTTATCTAAAATAAAAGCTATTGGGGAGGGGAAACAATGAATGTATCCATCTGTACATGATTTACATGCTGTGGATGCCTTGTAAACATTTTCCTATTTGTTTAAACTGTGTTTCAGCGAGGATGTAATTGCCCTTGTGTGTAGTTTTAAGCTAATGACAGTCATCAACTGGTTTTGTGTGAAATTAAATTCATGGTATTTTTCTGTAACTTTATCCCCATGGTGAGTCTGTACAAACCACACGCTCTTTCATACTGATGCCGAAGGCCAGCTTTTCCAGTCATTTTGATTCACTGTGTATCTGATTTATTATTTTTTTTGGTCTAGAGAGGATTATTGCCACAGTATATTTTATTTATTCATTAGATTTTAGCCTTGTAAGTTAAAGTGTTTTAAATGATGATGTTAACAGGTATTTGTCCCTTTACTGGTTTTTTTGGGGTTGTTAAAAGATAGGGAATGAAGAATGCAAAATGGTTTATTGTTCAGACTGTCCGCTCTGGTCCAACCCTGTACTGATAGTACCTTCCCAGTATGATATTGTGATGTTTCATACAATACAGTGAACATAACCAACTTGTTATCTTCAATAAAGGATTGCTAAAACAGTGTGACATGCTCTCTATTTTCTTGAGAAGGACTTATTAAGAAGATGCAAGTGTTCCATATAAGAAGATAACCCAACAGGATCTATGAGATCCCTTAGTTGATGGATTTCTGTTTGTTCTGTAGCAGATGTGCCCCTTCATCTCAGAAAGGCACAAGTCTCCAATTGAGCTTCTCTGTGGGAGACAGGAAAGGGCAAACAACATTTAGCTCTCCTAGGGCAAATCCATCCCAAGTGCAGCTGGATTCTTAGTCCAGCTATGGGAGAGCATTCATTTAAAGACTAAAAATTCAGATTAAACTTGACTTTTTGGTCAACTCATTTCTTGAAGTTTCTTAAAGATCTGAGCTTAGCCTTATGAAATTTCACTGTTGCACAGAGTTTTGAATAGAAATTTCTCTATGTTAATGTTTTCATGTTAGAACCTTTACTAATTTCTTCTTTAAACTTTTACAGATCTTTTTTTCCAACTTACTAATGTAGTTGTTTAGCTGAGTGGAAAAGGAGAATGGAATCCTCTGTGATGTTGATACTGCAGGATAATAACCTGCCTGAATAGTTAGCGTTACTGTAGAATGGACATCTTCACAAACAACCTGAAGATTTTCCAGTCTAAAAATCTGTAACTTCTTTGAACTTTTTTGTTGGATTTGCTTGTACAGCATAACCGCTGCATGCTTTCCTCATGAGCTACAATTTTAATGCCTTGTTCCACTGTTGAGACTTCTAGTACTCCATAGGCTTCAGTCCTATGAACAGTTTTTTGTGTAGATTTTTTACATTAAGTGGCTAGTATCCCCAAGTAAAAGGGTTTATGCTTCTTTGTATCAAAGTGAAGCATACACACAGGTTTTTAAAAGAGAAGGATCACAGCTACATCAAAATGTAAATCAAGACAGCTTTTTTCCTCTAAATTAGCACTACTTGCCATTCATGCATCCACTTGGTTATGAATTCTAGTTATGGTTTTAGTTTAGTCAAAGTACTGTGTAGATTTCAGCAGCCTGGGAAAAACTTTGCTTGTTGACTTTGTATTCTTAGTGTGAGAAATCCGAATAAATGGTAAAATTTGTTCTTGTATTTGCCATAACTTGTCAACATTTTAAAATTACATTGTCTTAATTATGTTGCCACCTGATAACTAACATAAAGATACTTAGGTAGAACACTGAGAATGGGAAGTACCTCTTGCACCTTGGGTCTTTCTGTTGTGTCAAATTCAGCTTGATTTCATTTTTATGACTTCTTCTGTAGCAGAGGCAAAGTAGTCCATGTAAGTTCTCAAGTCTGGTCTCTGAGCAAAATAAAGATCTGTTTTAACTGTTCCTCATTAACATGTTAAATGGAATAGGAAGTAACGAAGTAGGTGCAAATATAAGTGATGTCATTCTGACCTCTGAAGTCTCATATTAGGGGTTAACTGCTAGGATAGTCTCCTCTTAATAGGCTGGATCTTCATGTGGTTATTGCATGCAAACCTTTGCAAGACTTGGCCAAAATGTCCGTATTTTTCGTGGCCTTAAATGTGAATCTGATGCTGATGTTGCTATTTGAGTGGTTTAAAAAAAAAAACAAACCAAAACACAAAAGCAACAACAAAAAAAACCCAAAACCACACAACCAAGCAAACTGTTAAGTTGTTGATTCTTTTAGCACATGCGAGGCTAGCTATTAGTGGCTAGGTAGTTTCTTGGTATCATGTATGAAGTGGAGTTCAGTCAGCCGCTTCATCTCTGAGCTTTTGTACACTGTCAGCCATAATCACTGGCTTAAATCTTAAAAAGCAAAATTAGCCCCAGAAAACCAGTCATTTTTCTTTGGCACTTTGAGTGGAAATCAAAAGCAGTAGGAACGCAAGATTAGTTGCAGCATTGAACCAAGCTGTAGTAGGCAACTTTTACCTCTGGAAGATGAAGCAGAAAGCAATGCTGCCTATCATTAGGTACAGGTCTATACTGGGGCAAAAAAAAAGAAAGGCCAGAATGCTAAGCTGTTTTTAATTATCAACTAATTCGCTGTTTGTTGGCTAAAGAGCAAAATTTGGATTTAAGGATTGTCTGAAGGCTTGTTGCTTTTGGCTCTTTATAGTTCTTTTTTACCTCTAAACTGAAAATGAAGTCGGAAGTAGCTGCACTGGTGCAGGTAAGCAACTGCATGAGATGCTCCCAGAATGAAGGCAATTTGACACAACTGCAAGAAGTACCCAAAGTCAGTAAATTTATGCAGTCTAATCCAGGTAAGTATGCAATTTATGCAGCTAAGGCTCCATAAATGTCTTTGTAACCTGTTTTCTCAGTGTGCCAATCTGAACTAGTCCTGCTTGTGTTCATTTGGGCTGTTGCTGTACAGACCTGACTTAGCTGTGCTTGGTTTGTACCGTCTCATGTTTGTACTGGCTGCTTCCCTGTTGATCAAAACATGAGCAACTTTTGCATTTTAGCATGACTGTGCCTTCTGTTTGTGTTCAGCTCACTGTGCTCATCTCTCGTTTCCATCATTCACTCTGTCACTTCACCAGTGCTGCTGTGCTTAGCTCTTTGTACATCTGAAAGGTCATGCTCGTCCAAAGACTTTACATTTCCTTCAGAAATCTTAGAGCTCTCATTTGCTGTGATGCCTGGATTTAAAGACTGACTGAGATTATTGAGATCCTTCTCCTGCTTCTGTCCTTGGCTGTCCTTATTTGTCTATGTGCAGCTTGACTGGGAATTTTCAGAGAAAAAGTCGTTGCTGTGCTGATAACTGTGATTAGTGACTGAGCTAACATCACCTAATGATTGCATCAGCACCTGCTTTTAAACTTAACAAAGACCGATAAGGGTTTAGGTCATGGGGTGGGGTGATAGGAGAAAAAAAATGGATGTTCTCCATCAGTTGGGTAATCCTTCTCTGAAAGCACTTGTCCTTCCCAGTAAAGGATGAAAAACACTGTAGTAGGAATGAATACACATTCTAAAGACTTGTGGCAACTAATTCAAACAGTCTTGTTGGAAATAATTTTTCCTGTTGTGTCAAGTCTGCTTCAGAAATAACTTTGACCCTGGTCTGCTTTCTCAGACTTTTGGAATCTAAGGTGAGTTGTAGGAAAGTTGAGTCTATGGTGAAGTAGTATTTAGTGTTGTAAGGACCCTGCCCTCGACCTTTAAAAAGCTGGAATCAAATTCATGAGATCCCTGATGGCGATGTTGGAAGGTTGTCTGATCTTTAAATATAGAAATACTGATTTTTCTAGCCTTTTTCAGGTGGCTTTTGGAATATGTTGGGTAGATATGGGATATTTTTGAACAAATATTGTTCAGAGAACTTATATGCAAGGTTCTGTCAGAAAATGACCAAATGTGTTCTGCCTTTATCATTTTGAAAGAGCTGCAAAGCTTAAGTGAAAGAAATTGGACAGAAATTCATAGAAGGAAAATTCTGTCTTGTGAGATAAAACACTACTCTTGGAAGTTAGTGTCCAGGACTTAAAAAGAGAACCCAGAAATATTTGTGTATGTTATATTCCTTTCAACACTGTTATATTTTCTCAAAAAAACCCCAGAATTGTCTTTTTGAAAAATGTGCGAAAAGAGAAGCTCTGGTGAAAATGCACCATTCTATACTGATGTATTTTAGCTACTTCTGTGGGGGGTGAGCATGTAGATTAGTAAATATCCTACATTTAGGAGTTAGTTGGAAACTTTGAAGTAAAATGCATATTTAAATTGCATTAATGAAGAGATATTTCCCATTATTTTTGTAAGGAAGCTTCTTGACACCATTCCCATTAAATTAATTCTGTGAATATTGTTTTTGTTTTCTTTGGCAGGTTACTAAGGTGCAAAATGGTGGATGTCTGCTTAATCTTGGACAAATAATTTACAGTATTTAATTTGTTGTTATTAGGGGAAACTGGATAATGTGAGGGATTTTTTTTTAATCCTTTATCCAATAGTTATCTTCATAAATGCATCTAAATTTAATGCTACAACAAGGATTTTGGCCTGGGTATGTAAAGCAGATGTGTTTTCCTAGTGTGTTTTAAATAAATATTTCAACTTTGAGAGCAGAGAATGTATGAAATGAAACCAAAATACTTTTTCCAGCTTTAACAAATCTGCATTTACTTTGGAAGGAGATAGTTTTTGGAAATAACTCTGCTAACACAAACAGTGTCAAGGTGTTTGGAAGTGTGGTGCTTTACAAGAACTTCTCAGTCTCTGCTCTTAATACTTTTTACGTTATGCTGGCTGTGAAATTTTAAAATGGTGAAATGTATTTTACATTCATCTCTTCATTCCTACTTGTCCTTACCTTAAAAAACATGTAGGAAGTTCCATGCTGCTGCTTCAGAGATTATAGTTGTTGCATTTAACTTCACACTCAATTTATTAGAAAACCCCAGAGGTCCAAGCATGTGAGTAATTGCAACAACTTCTTTACATGCTGTTACCATATTTCAAGTGCTGTTTCTGTGAACTGAATTTAAAAAACCAATAAAAGCCAACAAAGTTATATCTTTAAGATGTGACTTCTCATATGATCTTAGTAGCCCCTATGCTTTGAACTGCATTAAATAAAAGATACTGTATTAAATAAAGGGAAAGGAGAAAAAAATTTACCAAATGGGTATTGTGTTATCACTGACTCGAAGATGTTGTACACCTGCCTTCCAGCTCAGCCTTCAGTATTCAGATATTTGAAACATCTGTCTTTGAAATGCAAACAGGACACCCACTCAGAATAAAACCAGTTTACATTGCCCCCCTGTACTTGGTACACCAGGCTCCCAGAGAGCATAGCAGAGCTAGCAGCATGAGAGCTATGAGAGACTGCCTCATATATATGTATTGAATGAAGAGCAGAAACGTGCTTTAATTATCCTTGGAGCGGGGAATGAGTATGTGGGATACTTAATCGCTTCTCTACTTGAGTGAGGGGAATGGAGCGGGGCATTTAAATGCACTATGCGAGTGCTTGCAGAAAGTGGGATTGTTTTTCTCTGGTTCACTAGCATAAACAAGTGAGGTGCCAGAACTATTTTATGCAGATACACAATGTGGGGTCTGGCACTGAAGAGCCCACACACTTCTGTGAGTTCATGAAGTTCCGAATGGAAAGGCTGGCATTTGCTGCAGGTGATGCTTTCTTCACCTTTCTCCAAGTGGTGCTTTCATCCACATGGCTGGATCCTTGAATGCCAGACAGTTCCAAAACAAAACTTGTTTTAGGCAGTATTGAGAGTAGTATTGAGAGTTTTAGCAGTTCTTCTAACTTACAGGAAGTAAGGATTGTCTTCAGTTTCAGTTGTTGTACCTTCAGGTGAACATGAAATTAAGGTGAAGTTCTGCTACCTGTGTCCACACTGAATGGTGTGTGTTTATCTGGAAAATAGTTTTTGTAGTTGTGGAATGTTTTCTTGATGCAGAGGTCTACTTTGTGCTGGTCAGAGAGCCCCTTCCGCTTGTATGTGCCAGCTGTTGCTGCACAGCATGCTCGGTCCTGAATTGAAGAATAAGATTTTTGTTGATTTTGGGCTTTTTTTACAGAATGTGTGCTTTCAGTTCTTTCGTTTCGCTTCCAGTGCTCCCACTGATTTTTTCACGCATTACTGCTGCTGGACTGTACGGTCTGTTGTGGAATCCATGAACTGCTGGTCAGAAGCAACCATTGTAAAGCCTTGGGGTGCAATTCAGTACTAGAGAGTGAAGCTTTCTGTACAGACTGGAGATTTTTGATATGAACTGAGCTCTTCCAGCAGGAAATTATTTCACAGGAGTACAACCTGAGTAAGTTTGATCATGGAACACCTGCCACTAATTTGATACATGTGAAAAAGCAACTTATTTGCAGGAAGGCCTATCTTGATGCACTGAGAGAGACAGGGAAAAGGAGTAAATGCATATGGAGTACCATATGTATCTGTGATACTGTGTGTGTAATTCCTGCAGGTGGGGAAGCTGAGGCACTGTGAAAAGCTGTACAACTTGTATAGTATGGCAATATGTGTGCTCATGCAGTGACAGCTGTTGCCTGACAGCCCCTGCCTATAAATCCTTCATCCTTCCACAAGAGGAAGTGCTTTGTGCTCAACAGACCAAAACTTGCTCCTCAGATTCCTATTCAGTGAATGTAAATTGTTGTCAGAGAGAAGCCTTGGCAAAGGCAGATGTAGCTTGTGGGGTGCTGTGTTTTTGGTAACCCGAAGGATGGGTGGGGTGGTGATGTAGTGCCATGCCATTTTCTTTTTTTTGAGCTTCTCCTTGGCTTCCTGTTGGGCTGCCTGGCTGTGCTGTCTGTATTGCAGATCTCCCACTTCAGGGATGTTTCAGTAACACAAGGTCACTCTTGGGTTTATAGCCATCCAAACTTCAGCAGTCTGCCACGATTTAATACTGTGCTGAACCTCTCCATCTCGTACAAGAGTAAGATCAAAGTCTGAGTCTCTTGCTGGGAAAGGTTTTGAGCAGTAGGCTGGAAAAGAAAATCCTTTGGAAGTTGTCATCCTCTAGGACAGAAATGGGACTGATGAATGCCATGAAGGGAAGAGTGTAAACTGAAAAGAGTACAGTTAAATGTGAGTGAGCTTCCTCCTGGAGAGGCAACAAACCTGGAGTTTGTTTTTCTGTGGATTGTGTATAGTGTTTGACCCTCTGGGGGGAAGCATCCAGAAGGAGTCAGCACTGCGTGCTCTTGTTCTTGCAGCTATGATAGCAGCAGGAATTGGTGGATAATTGTTTTATTAAAAATAGAGGGAGAAGCCAGCCTTGCTGATCAGCCATGGGGAGCAGGGGCCGGGTGCCTCCTTCCCCTGAAACCTACCCCTGAAATGTCACGTGAGCCAAGCAGTAGCTAATTACAGCATTTATAATGACATTAACCTTTAATCACATAGTCCATTAGTGGACTAAGAGCATTAAAAAAGTAACAAAACCCCCACCAAACCCTGTCACAGTGTCCTCTGCAATTACATTTTGCCACCCCCAGGACTTCAGGCTGATGGCAGAAACTTCAGACATGCTCGTGGTAAAAGATACTGTGTCAGAAACTTGTTCCCCTAGACCTTCTCTCTCTTGACAGCTGCCCTCCAGGTCAAGGGAGGATTTTCTTAGTGCTGAGTGAAAGGTAGCTTTAAAGGTCAGATTATCCATCAGTCTTGTGGGAGCCGCCGAGGTAAAGCTGACAACCGTTGTGTCTGCCTTTTTTACATACCTGTAAATCTGGCCCTGATTCTGTAAATAATGAGGTTATATTTAAAGTGCATTATGTCAGACCAGTCCCAGTGGCAACAAACCTTTTAATGAAAAAGCATAAAGCAAAAGAACTTTTTAACAATAAATGTCTTCCTACACTTAGCACATTAGGGTGCATAATCACCCCTCTGCATGGTTTTCAGCGTAATATGTGTGGTATTGAGGAACTGGCAAGCTACTTGGCATTTGTAGAGCATCAAACAGTAGATGACTTAGTCAGTCAGTGCATCTAAATAATTATATATAAGAAATACTTGTGAAAATTAACCCCTCCATCTTATAGAAATAACCATGGCAATCTGTGTGGAGATAGCAGCTATTACTGCCCACATACAGATTGGTTTTGTTTCCCTACCTAACCCTGAGGTAAACAGAGTAACTGGCACAGAATATGAAGTGTTTCCTTTACTACTTAATGCCTTTCAGTGGATTCTGCTAACACAGTTGCACTGGCTAGTTACTCCTGCTAAACTGTAAAATAGCTCAGGAGGGAACCATTTCAGAATTGCTTGAGAGCAAGCCAGATGCATAATGCCTGCATACATAAAATATATTTTAAAAGGAAAAAGTTAAAGCTCAGTGGGAATTGTTGGTGATCTGCCTCTCTAAGATGAAGTTTATGTTATTCCTTTATCAAATAATTTTAAGGCAAGCAACTCCTCAGGATGAGGAGAGGAAAAAAATAGGTCTGTAATAACAACAAAATACCTGTATGGTTTTATTTTTAGTCTGTGAGGAAAATCATACAGGAGACAATACCAGATTCTCAGGCTTGTTCTCCTGACTCTGTGGTAGTTGATCATCCAGACCTATTTTAAGCTTCTTGGCTTGTGTATTTCCTCCAGGCTTTCTAGAGGAATTTTTAGGATTCAAGGCCCAGGTGTCTACCCTAAGTGTACCTGTGTTCCACTGGTACCTGCTTGCGCTTCAGCTCTTCTCACAGAGCAACGCGGAGCTGATGTGAAACGCGACTGCAGTGTGGCCGTGAGCCCGCTCAGTCCGACCCTACAAACTGTGTGTTCCCCAGCACTGCCACTTGGTAATTTCCAGCATGGCTTATGTTCTGTTTTAACCTCCCCGTGATTGTGTCGCTGGAGCTTTGCATGCCCTGCAGCCAGCGGAGGTGGCACGCATGGATTCATCTGGATTCATCTATCCATGGCCTGCGCCTCCTGCGTGCTGCATTTAACTACCAGAGCACTGTAATCCTCCTCTTTTCAGCCAGACGCTTGGCAATTAAGACACAATCTGCCCTACTTAAGGTATAAATAAGCCTTTAATGTTACTTGGGGATTACATTAGGACACGAGGGGCTCTTTTGAAGGCACGGCTTTCGCACAGCGGGATTCACAGAGCAGGCTGCTCCTGCAAGATGCTCCAATAAGGAGAAAGAAATGGTTTCCCAACCACGCATAGAGAGCGGTGGCAGCTTCTGACTAGTGAGATACTAAATTGGCCTTTATCAGTTGTACAAGTATGTGTGCCAAGGGTAAGCTGCCTGTGTCCTTATGTCAAGCAAATTTGTCTATGCAGGCAATAATCATCAGAAAGTTTACTGGCTTAAGGAAAAGACATGGGAGGGAGCTGAAATACTCACTTGGAACTAGTTTCCTGTCTTCGATTCCAGCAGTATTGGTGGGTGTAATACTCTGCACCTGACTGTCCTGAGTCTCCTTGGCTTGTGTGACCCATGCGTCTGTGGCAGATGGCTGTGTTTTGGCCATCGTTTGCTCTTGCCTCTGACTTGCTTTGCTGTGCTTGGGTGATTGAGGGAGCTTTTGTGTGTGCAGGAAGCTATGGGCACTTTTAAACCTCTGAGTTTGGGGGGAAAAAAGCAAGCTGGGGAGTACCAGGTCTTGAGGTGTATTTGATGCAGTCTAAAAAAAATCCTCTATTTACACATTTTCTACTTTAATTGAAAGTTAAATCATTGAAATGAAACAACTGAAATGGGGTGAGGAGTCACTGGCATTGTGCTGAATACAAGTGTACGCCCTGAGTGTACAGTGCCTGCCTAGAAACTTTTACAGCTTACTGATATGATGATGTTAAGACTGTAGAGTCATTAAATGGGAGTGAAACTATCAAATAATTTCCCCCTTCTGGGTTTCCTGGCAATACTGAATTAAAGGTACTGAGACCACTGCTGTTATCTCAGATGCTCCCACAGCTGCTTGACACTGCACAGGCTGAGGTTGCTGCCAGGCACTGCTGTAAGGAAGAGGAAGAAAAAGATTAAATCTGTCATCGTCAATTACCTGTTCTTAGCTCAGCTACTGAAGAAATAACATTTTGTTGAGTAATTTGAATATTGCATGCTGGACTTCTTACAATCCGTAGTTTATAAACTTCTTTCATGGCTTGAGGCAAACATAATAAACACTTCTTCTGAGTCACAACCCAAGCTTGTCTCCACTGCAGCTGTCCATGAGTTTCCCTAGGACCCTGACCCTGTGGTCACAGGTAGGAGTTAACTTTTATAGTGATAGGGCAGCTCCTTGGCAAATCTATATTGCTTTCTTTGTCCTTTGGTATGCTGGGCACGGGGCACCGGTGGGAGGGGATGTCTTGATGGATGCGGGCTCGCTGCCTTCAGGCACTTGGGGCTTGAGGCATACAGATGTGCATGTTTGTGCAGACTTTGGGCAATGTTCTTCCCGCTTAGAGTAGTAGAAAGGGGGGGAAGAGGGAGAAGGGAAAGATTTGTTTTTTTGTTTTTTTTTTCTTTTAAATGGGGGGATGGATTTTAGTAGTGGGCAGTGGGTTTTTCTCTTGAGTTTTGCTTGTGCCTGTGCAGAGCTATCGTGTCCTGCCCCGGGGCTGGCTCTGGGCGTAGCAGTCCACCTCAAGTGCCCCGCTGCGAGTCGCAGGATCGGTATGTACCGCAGCAGCTGTTAGTGCTTAGGAGGTGGGGGTGGGCTGGGGCGGGTTAGTTACACTGTGAAAACGACGCACTACCAGCCTTTGAATCTTTTCTCCTTCCTTTGTGTTGTTGCGTTTGGGCCAGTGGTTGCCAACGCTTCATTCTTCTGCTGTCCGTATTTAAATTACCCATATTCAGACTGCTTCAGGAAGGGGAGACTATGACCAGTCTGGAAAGCTGCATATTTACTAGCGCTGATAGTGGTAAAACCTGAATTTCCCCCTGCTGTCAAAGGGAAGAGAAGGGTGATGTACTGGAGAGAGCAAGAGTAAACATAACTGTGCTCAGCTGGTACCAACAATAGGCTTTTTTTCCTCGGGGGACTGCCCTTCGTTGCAGCATCTTGTTATCTTGCTGAAGATGCTGAATGTGCGGAAAAATTGGGAGCACTTTGCCCTTTTTGTCCCTTTTTTGAACTTTGAGCAGTTGGTCAGGATTGATTATAAACCCAGATAGCTAACTGCGTTGCTTCTCATTTCACTGAACAAAGGTGCTGTGGCCAGAGTCTCCAGGGCAAGACCTGTCAAGTAAAACAGTCGAGGTGGAAGCTAGGAGCTTACCTATGGAGCTGAGTGAGAAGGGAGGTGTGGAGAACAATGGATTTGTTCAAAATGAGGCTTTTGAGGACAAGGAGACAGACACCAGTAGCGAAGAAGAAATGCCAAAAACATGCAGTGTTGATGTGGACCCGGTGGCTGTGCAGGAGACAGTGCTGAAGCCTTATGCTGGGATGCCAAAGGAAGTCTTGCTGCAGTTCTCCAACCAAGCCTGCTACAGAGTCACCAGGGAGATCCTCTTCTGGCTCATAATTGCTGGTTCTGTTGCGCTTGTGTGCGCTACCATTGCGATCATCGCTCTCTCTCCAAAGTGCCTTGACTGGTGGCAGGCTAGTCCCATTTATCAGATCTATCCTCGTTCCTTCAAGGACAGCAACATGGATGGGAATGGGGATCTGAAAGGTGGGTCAGTTTTCATTCTTGCTGTGTGCAGAGCTGTGTAACAGTCGTCTGTGTATGAGTGTATATAAAAAACAAAGCCAATAAAAGAGTACAGTCCAATAGACAAAGCCACCCTAATGGAGAGAAGTAAGAAAAGTTGTTTGACAACGTTAATGGCAACTCACATTGTCGTGAATAAATCCAGGAGTTGCTTGCTCAAGTTAAGTCTAAGCCTGGAGTTAGAAGGGAGGTTAGAAATGGTGCAGAGAGCAAGCAGCAGCACAGCTGCCATCGGAGTCAGATACCTGCACAAAACTGAGGCCGGTCAGGAGAACTTGGTCATGTTTGATTGGCTGCTTTTCCTAAGGAAAACTAAAACTGACAAAGACGGGAGAAAGATGTGTTACTTCTTGTTTTCTTCATGGTCTAGGTGTTATCAGCTCATAAGAATGCATGGAGATGGGGCACCCAGTAGCAAGGAGGCAATGCCACTTATCAGTAGCTGAGCTGAGACTGCCCTGCAGAAAGGAAAGGCACAACACCAAAATGGGCAATGCATTTGTCAACAAGAAGTGATAGCCACAATGTACAGTACTGGCAAGTGAAGGGCAGAAACTGTTTCTGTAGTTGCATACCAGTGGTAACAAGTCAGGAAGATAAAGGGACCTGTGTACTGTCTTTGAGAGCCCTTGGCCAGCTCAGTTAAAAAAAAATCTTCTGTCTTTTCTGAACAGATGATGTCCTTTTCTTTTTAAATAGGTATCCAAGAAAAACTGGACCATATTACATATTTGAATATAAAAACTGTCTGGATCACCTCTTTCTTTAAGTCACCTTTAAAAGATCTTGGATATGGAGCTGAAGACTTCTATGACATTGATCCCATTTTTGGATCAATGAGAGATTTTGAGAATCTGATTACAGCCATACATGACAAAGGTAAGCTGCATCTCCAAGCAAAGTAACTCTTGAAAAGAAGGACCTTCTAGTGCAAGGTTGTAACGTGAGACTTCAGTTTGCACCTGGCAATCCCCCCATGCTGGCATTGAGCAGGAGCAGATGGAGATGGCAGCGAAGGGTACAAGGCAGCTCCACAGCTACATGAGCTCCATGATTGCTGTTTCCTGCCGTTTGGCTCTGGGGCAGTGCTGGGAGCAGGACAGAGGGCACAGGGAGCTACAGCAGCAGCGCAGGGCGGCTGCAAGTCCTCTGCAAGGAGAATGTTTGTGGGTGGTGGGCTGGCACCTCTCCATGCTCCCTCAGGCACATCTTACGGGCATTGAAAGGCTGGGATCAAGCTGAGGTGCAGTTCTGTGTGACTGAACACGAGGGAACACATGCTTCCTTCCTGCCCTTGCACCCTTGCTTTGGTGCGTTTATGCCTCAGACCAAATGTTTGCTCAGGTGTTTCTCCTTACAGCTGTTGAGCTGAGTGGAAAATGATTTGCCAGTCTGAAGTATTTGAGGTTTCAGTAAAATGTCTGGTCTTCAGGAAGGGTGGTGAAGAACGTGTGTTCACTGATGCTAGACTGGTGAAGTGCCTTTCCCACTTGTGAGGTGTGAGACAGGTGTTGAAGTCAGAGTTAGTGGAAGTGGTTCATAACAGCAGAAATCTGTTCTGATTTTTTTCCTTCACCCTTCTTTCCTTCCCAAAGCTGTGTTCCAGCTACTTTCAAATTCCAGTTAGTCTAACTGTTTTGGTAGCCTGGTACTTTTTGTGGGGGTTTTTTTTTTTTTTGCCTCTCTCCTTCACCAGACTTCTGGCATGAGAGAAGCCCAAATACCTCTGATACTGCATTCAGAAAATATTAACGCTGTTTTAAAAGGCTAAATGTAATGTTGTAGTTTGGGGGTTTTTTAATGTTGGGGGTTTTTTAAATGTTTTTGTTTTTATTTTTAAGGGCTGAAGGTGATAATGGATTTAATACCAAACCACACAAGTGACAAACACCGGTGGTTTCAGCTGAGCCGCAATCGGACTGGGAAGTACACGGACTACTACATCTGGCAGGACTGCACGCAGGCTGCTGGCTCAGTCATTCCTCCCAACAACTGGGTAAACACGGGAAGGGACACATGCACATCCCGAGCTGGATGCCACAGAGCAAAAGCAGCTGTACCATGATTGTCCCAGTGTACACAGGGTTTTAAATGACTGGTGAGAGGTACAAACTGATGTTACTACATGAGCTAGTGCAGATTAAGATTTAAACCAGGTTGGGGGGTCAGGCGAAAAGTTCCTACTTCAAGTGGAATTTTAAAAATTACTTTTGTTTCTTCACCTCTGTGTTAAATCTTCATTCATGAAACAAACACAAAAATATGGTTATGCACGAGTTGTTCACACATGCCCCCGTCTGTGTACGGGTATTCTGCTCTAGAAACTGCGTGTCAGGTCCTCTGAGATCATAGTTGGTGGGGAAGGAAACAAAGCAACGTGATCTTGGCTTTTTTCCTTTCTTCTGTAAAGTGATCAGGCCAGAAAGTGTGTTGCCTATTTCAAATAGGTTTATTTTAGATTTGAACTGGTGGGTGCATGATTAGGAACTGCTATATTCTAAAAACTCAAGGTGGAATTGATACTTGTATGAGTTGGTATAATTTCTCTTTAAACTTAGAGTCTTAAGAGCTATCTTAGCTTTTGGAATTTTTTATTACAGAAATGGTGATAAAGTTTAACATTTTTAACATGCTGACTGTTGTTTGCACTTCAAAGGGATAATATCGGATTGCAGAAAGCTCTGAGTTAACTAAAGCTATTTTTAATAAGTTTTAGGAGAAGCAATTCCAAAATAAATGCTCCCACCCATGTTTTCCCTTCTATTCCAGATAATTCCCAATCAAAGTTAACTTAATAAAAAACCTTCAAAACCCATGATGCTGAACAAGAAATATGTGTGGTAAAGCACAGCTAAAAGGAGAGCAACTAGTGGGAAAAAGAAATAAAAATCATAAGTACCAAAATCTGCTCAAAATGTAGTCCATTGATTAGGCATTTTGTGCTTATTTTATGCTTGTAGTGCCCAACATTTTAATGTATGCACAGGAGGAAATGTTTGTTAAATTAGTAGTTCTGATTATCTCCCTCCCTTGGATGAGCAGGTGAGTGTCTTTGGGAATTCCAGCTGGCAGTTTGACGACGTGAGAAAGCAATGTTATTTCCATCAGTTTGGGAAGGAACAGCCTGACTTAAATTTTCGCAGCCTTGCTGTCCAACAAGAAATCCAGGTAAGTATGAAACCCACTGCTGCTGAGCCAACAGAAGAGCAACTCTTGCACTGGAGCCTGTGCAGAGCTGACTTACTCGAGTGCAGAGAAGTTTTTATCTCTGTTGATACACAGAGCTGTTAATTAGCCCGGCAAATGGGGGGATGGCACCTTGTTTTAGCAGAGAGATGTTTGCATTTTCAGGAAAGCAGAGGCAATGCTGATTTGAATTATAAGGAATGCCTGGGATTGTGGATAAGGGGGAGATAGTGAGTTTGGATCTGTCTGCATGTCTGACGACTTTCCAGGGGAAAAATGAGTGTTTTCACAGTGACAGTGGTGGTGGTGTCCCAGCAGACAATGTGGAATTCATTAAGATATGGGGATGCAGGCCTGAACATGGGGAGCCTGACAACTGCTGCTTCTTTTTCCCCCCTTCCTTTAAGTTATCCCTCAGCAGGTAGCACAGCTACTTCAAGTGTTTAATTGACTCTTAAGCGTTTGCTACTTCGTACTGTTGAATTATGGTGCCTTTCTTTGGCACTGGTCTTCACAGCTGCCCAGTCCTCCTGGGATGGTCTCTGTGGGGCCTCTCCCCTCACCAAGTGGGTACTGCATGAGCTCAAAGAAACAAAACACTTCTGGCCATACTTTTTAACTCAAGCATGCAGTGAGACTGCTTTTGAGACTGGTGGTTGAAGAACTCTGCCAGGAACCTCTCTGTGTCCTGGTACTTCCCTTAATGCCACATCTTGCCATTTGCACCTTTTTTTCCTCATAGCATTGCACATGCTTTTTAATGGTCCTGGCTAATTAATTTTTTAAAATGGTACCTGGATTATTGAAACTCCAGTAGCAAAGAGATGCTGCATTTCCTATGCCAAAAAAAAAAAAAAAAAGAAGAATACATGAAAGCTGGGAAGTTTGGCCTGCTAACACTAACCTTTGGTAAATGTGTATGAACATCATGTTAAAGAATAATCTTTGTCTAGTATTTTAATTCAAAATCCTGTTCCAGAAGGTTGGGAGGACTCAGCAGGAGGCAAATGGACTTTTGCAGAGAAGCTCGAGTCTTTGGGCACCCAAGAACAGCCAAACTCAGCAAGCAGCATGTTGTGGCTTTCATGTGTGCATAGATGTAGATTGGTGCCAGTGAGAACCACGTCAGTGCTTGATGTTTGCAGTGCTGATACCTGGGGGTTGCCTTTGTGCTGAGCACAGGTGTAAGCATGAACATTTTTGGGTAGGTTCAGTATTGGACAGACACCGTATTGAGAGCTGCTGCTTTCACAATGGTGCTACCAGAAAGTGCAGCTCAGTGAGGCTGAGTCTTTATCTGCCAAACAAAATTCTGTACAGCTTGAGTGTGGACTAATTCTACTCCAGCCTGTTCAGACAAGTGTACTTCATACATTTAAAAAAAGGCAATTCAATAGACATCTTTAAAAAATATTAAAAAAGGTTTTTTCCTCACATGAAGACAAGTATCTTATCTAAAAGGACATTTGCAGAAACCACTCAGGAGGGACTGAACTTTGGAGGTTTTTGTTAAAACCAGGGCAATTAAAACTGTAGTAATACGATAGTTACTGAAGTAGGATATAATTTTACTAATAGTGACGAATGTTGGAATTTGATAATGAAATTTCAAATCAGTAGCATTTGTAATTGTTGGATAATAATTTTTCATGTTTCTGCAAATCAATAAAGAAGTCTGAAAATAAAGCTAAAAAATATTACATCAGTCAAATAAGAGAGAACAAATGTTTTAAGAGCTCTATTGTGTAAAAGAAAATTGGTGGCAGAAGGTTTGTGCAGAACAACATATTCTTGCATATTTGAATCGATGTGTTCTAATTGTGTGCAGCCATGATGAGTGTTTATCAACAACAGCACTTAGCATGAGCCCAATTGTGTTGATGAATGAAATTAGAAACTGCTTTTAGCGAGTCATGCCCTGGCTTTGGTCTTCTGAATTATGGGAGAAGTTACAGACCAGTCTTTTTCTGTTTTGTACTGAATGAAATAGTAAGACATACTTTATTTAGTTATTAATTTGACCTTAGATCAACATGATTCTCTCTAGCTTCTAGAAAAATTTGAAGTACAAATTAAAAAAATTAATTGTTATGTATTAACATCTCCGTACAAATTTAGTTTTCTTTTTAAGGGTATACTATTTTAAATGGGGTGGGCTCACTTGGACTTTTCAATTTTTACCTTTGTCTAGGATATTATAAAATTTTGGCTCGGCAAAGGAGTTGATGGATTTAGTTTCGGCGCTGTTAAATTTCTCTTAGAAGCAACACATCTCCGAGATGAGCCTCCAGTGAACAAATCTCAGAATGGAGTAATGTATATGTCCTGTCTACTTTCTTTCCTGCATTTCCTACTGAGACAAGAGTGCCTGGTTTGACTCTTTTGGGGCTTAATTGTGGCTGTAGGAAAATCAGGTCAGCCATGTCCCTTGGAAGGCAGGTGGGTCTTGAGCACTCTGCAGAGAGAGCTCTCAGGAAAAAGAAGCCCCAATAAGAGCTGGAGCAAAACTAAAAAACACTGGTATAGGCAGCTTGTCACAGTGAGAGGTGACCAGGCACGTTCACTGTTGTTCATGCTATTTGCTTTTGCTCTGATAATGAACTTGGTGACGTTCCCAGATAGTGCCAGCACTAAGACACTGTTCTCCTGTGGAGCTGGGGATCACAGACAGCTGGTCAGCTCCAACATGGTGGTGGTGTTGTGTTACCTTACCGAGGTATTGTCCATCTTTCCAGCCTGGTGTGAGGCCACAGCACCTGCTGTGCTCACTGCTCCTGATGGGCTCTGTTGGCTAGTGCTGTGGGTGGGCTTTCCCAGGTGAAGGATGGAATCCAAAATTATCAGTCCTCTGCCACTCTAGAGTTCCTTGAGTACAGTTCAGCTCTGTGCTGTTAGTGTTAGTGTGCTGAACTCATTTCAGTAAAAATTTGTGGGCTGGTGCACTCTCAGGAAAGGATGGGAAGAATTTGGAGAGTTCTGAAACCTAAAATATTGGTCAACTAATGTGAAATACTATACCCTGCTTTAAGGAGAGTATCACAGCCTATTCCCAGCTCTACCATGACTACACGACCACGCAAGTTGGTTTGCATGACATCATCCGCAGCTTCCGCCACACCATGAATCAGTTCAGCACAGAGCCTGGCAGATACAGGTAACCAGCATAGCTGGCCAGTTTTTCTCTCATATTCGTCACCTTCTTGCTAGCAATAAAATGGTTTTATAATAGCATAATATGCCACAGAAATGCAAATCCTCCAATGCAGATAGCAGTGCATAGGCTCTATTGTCTCTTCCCCAGTGTATGCAGAACGGAAAGGAGTTGGCCCTGTTAGCTCTGCTCTATCTATGGGCTGTACAAAGCTAAGCAGAAAAGGAAACCATTCTAATCACAGAGATGCTGCAACTCATCAGCTCTGTACCTGATTTATTGTATAGTTTTAATAGTGCAGTTCAAGTGAGACACACAGAGAGTGTTAGAATCACAGAATGGTGGAATTTGGAAGAGACCTCCTGAAGTTCTCTGGTCCAAACCCCCTGCTCATTAGGGCCACCTGAAGCCAATTGCCCAGGAATTTGTCCAGATGGCTTTTGAACATTTCCAATAATGGAGACTCTACAACCTCCCTGGGAAACCAGTGCCAGGGCTCAGTCGCCCTCACAGTGGAAAAGTTTTCTGATGTTCATAGGGAAGCACATTTCCTGTGTTTCAGTTTGTACCCATTGCCTCTGGCTCTGGCACTGGGCACCACTGAGAAGAGCCCGGCTCTGCCACCTTTGCACCCTCCCTTCATGTATTTACATACATGGATGAGATCCCCCTGAGGCTCCCCTTCCCCAGGCTGAGGAGCCCCACCTCTCAGCCTTTCCTCCTAGGAGAGATGGTTCAGTCCCTGGTAGCCTTAGTGGCACAGTGAAGGGGAAGGATTACCTCCCTCACTTCTGGCAGCACTCCTAATGCAGCCCAGGATGCCATGAGCCACCTGCAAGGGCACATGGATAGCTCATGGTCAACTTGGGGGACCCCCAGGTCCTCTTCTGTGAAGGAAAGCATGGAAATTGCTGGAATGCACTGTGTGGCTGTGGATTCAGAAAGATAAGACCTCAGCCAGATACTTTAGCCTTGTGTTGACTCTTGTAGATTTTTTCCCAGCAATTTCCAAGAAGTATTTCTCTTTGATTCCTTGGCTGCTTTCCAAAATATTGTTTCTCTATATTAATCTTTTTTTTGATGGGGGGGAAGTGAACATAATTCTTAATGCTCTGTGTCCAACCATTTCTAGTTTTATTCTGTTCTGTGTAACCAAAAATGAGCCAGAAAGCTATTTGTGTACTTCTTTGTAGATTTATGGGTACTGATGATGATGAAAAGGAAGATATTGAAGCAACAATGATGTATTATGGAACGACTTTTATCCAAGAAGCAGATTTTCCCTTCAATTTCAACCTAATTAACATGAAAAATCTATCGGGCAACAGTATTTTTGAAGCTGTCGACTCGTGGATGAAAAACATGCCTGCAGGAAAATGGCCAAACTGGGCAGTAAGAGTTCTAGACCAACTCTCATAGGAAGGGCTTGTTCCTGTAGGTGACAGAAACCATACACACACACACACACACACAGACACACACACACAGATTGCAGTGGGATCAGCAGCATCCTGAGCACGTGGCTGAGCTACAGTCGCTGTCCTTGTGAAAACTACCAGCTGCTGTAGTTGGAGTCCTTGGCACTGTCCAGCTCTCTTGCCCTTCAATAACAGTTCCACTCCCTATGCAAGGATGACAGAAGGGAATTTATGATCATGCCTCTCCCTCAGTGTCTCCAGTGGCTAAAACACCAGTGAGAATGGAATTGGGATAATTATCTTTGACCATAAACTGACTCACTGCAATGGATTGCTGAACTCGCCCGGGGCCAGGGCAGAGCAGGCAGTGGAGAGCAGTTAACTTAAAACATTGCTCCTCTTTCCAAGGAAGCATGTTTGGAATGTGCAAGGGATTTTTTCAAAGCAAGCAGAGCGATCCTCACACAGCAGAAAAAAATAGCAGGGAACTGTAAGCAGGGAGAGTTGTTATTTGTCATCTCTTCCTCACTTCTGCCTCATGTGCTGCTGGCAGGACTTCTGTGTATTAAATTTTTTGTGACAGAAGTTTGTAGTGGCACCAAGATAAAGATAATGGACCTCATAGCCCTGGAGGGGAAAGAAGACCCCCAAAACATTTGCTACCTTGTTAAATTAGTTAATCAATTTCACATAGACATGACATCTTATAACATGTGTTTAACAGCATGATGTTTTCTTCAGGTTGGAAGCCCTAACGCTGCGCGGATTTCAACTCGGATTGGGAAGGAGTACGTCAATGTCATGAACATGCTGCTCTTAACCCTCCCTGGTACTCCTGTAACTTACTATGGTGAAGAAATAGGCATGGAGAACATTGTGTCAGAAAATGTAAGTGAAGAGCATGTAAACTCTGGTCCTGTTGTTTAGTTCCAAGTAACAGAACATTCAAAAATACAAGAACTTTTGTTAATCAAACCCAGTCTTCCTCACTGCTTAAATGGTTTTCCATGTTCCTCATGGCAAACCACTGTACAGCATGTGGAAATGGCCAGGCCAGAGACCAGATCCAAGGTCTTGATGTGTGTCTGAACTGGTAGACTTCAGTTATGGATCCTGATTTCTGTCCTTCTCCAGATCAGTCTTGCATGGTTTGCAGCAGCGTTGCTTCAGCAGAAAGGACAGCAAGAGCCAGCACTGGGCCTGGCCGGTGGTTAGGAGAGGTGTGCTGCAGTCCTATGAGGGAAGAGGAACTGAGTTGTCTCCTTCCTCCCATGGAAGTGCCCTCATCATTATGTCAGAGTCCATTATTTCCTGGCTGTTATTTAAAGGAAGTCACAGTTCTGATTCTGTCCAAGCCACAGCTGTCATGAGTGTGCCCAAGCTCAGAAGAAGGGATCTGCACAAAGGGGAGGCTGCCTGGTGGCAAGCAGAAGTGGCTTTTGGTTGTCATGCATACTCTGTCCCAAAAGGGAACAGCTCATCTCTGCCTCTCCTGACCATATTTGAGCACCATGAGAACATGGTCCTATGGCAGATGCTGGTTTCCCTGTGGAAAGCCTCTGTTAGGGAATGAGGCAGCCTCTGACTGTTAGAAATGGCATGGGCTAGCTTTGTATCAAAGGGAAAAAGGTACTTGAAGCACAGGATCATCTCCAGGTTTGTCTGATTCAGATGTGAAGAAATGATTCTCTGATTTAAAAGGAAATCTCATTTCCTCTGAGAAACCCCTAGGTCAAAGTATTGCCTGCATTTTCTTGCTGCTGCTGATTACTGCTGACAGAGTGATTCTCTTAAGAAAAGTGGCTCACCCTGAGCTCCTCAGGGTTCACTCTCTTTTAGTGGCTACCCTGTGGCTCAGGACTTTGGAACAATGCAAACCCACCCTTCACTCAGTCTGGAGAGGAAGGTTCCCTGATTAATGGGTGTCTTAGGAAGATGGAGAGTATTTGCTCAGGATGATATAGTCTATAGCCCCAGCATTTAAAACACTGCAGGAGATGCTGAAAGAGGTAAAGATGAGAGGCAGTGTTACCAGTGTTGAAAACTTAAGATTTTTTTCCCCTGCTTTTCAGAATATGCTAAAAAGGAGAAACCCATTATTTATAATGTCACAAAGCAAAGTGACAATTTCTTTTGTTAGGCTGCTGTTCTGACAGATTGTATTGAAAAGTGTCCTTTATATGAAAAACAGTTTTCATGGAAAACAAACACTCAAAGTATGTGCAAAATATTTTATGCCCTCTTATATCATTAAATTTAAGTGTCAGATCTTTTGGCAGCTCTTCAATAACAATGAGGAAGCTTTTTCAGAATTTTTCTGAATTCTTCAAAATGAGAACTTCAGACTTTTTTTACGTCGACACTTTTTAATCAGCTAAAAGCCAGTTTTCAATGGTTTTGCACTTGGAAATAATAATTTTACCTTTTTAACACAAACAGTCCTGTCAAAATTATACCCCTTGCAAATGTAAGCTTGAAAAGTTCTGAGGTGAAAAGTGCAATAGTTACAAAAGAACAGACACTGAACAGCGCTTACTTGTTGTTCACTGTTATTTTAACGACATCTCTTCTAAGGACTCATTACCTCACATATTCACTCACTGCATGTCTCGATATTTATCAGAACATCCTGGCTGTCATCAGCAAACTTTTATCCAACCATCTGTTGCAAAGGATGACAACTCCAGCAAGAGTCATTTGGGAATTCCATGTTTTACCCAGTGATGCTGTATCTGAGATGATCCACTCCTCTCCATTTCAGGAACTGTCTTGGTTCTCGTTTTCTCCTTAGATTTGGACCACAATTACATCCTCATTAAGTTTTAATGTAAACCACAGGAAGCAATACTGAAATGGTGTTAATCTGGGAGATGTGAGAACGTGCTATTCAAAGAATAATTTTTAATATGCTAATCACCACTTTATTTTCTAGGTGACCCTCCCAGAGAAATCCCCCATGCAGTGGGATGGAGAAGTGAATGCTGGTTTTACTGAAGGCAACAGCAGCTGGTTACCTGTTAACTCCGACTACCAAAGTGTAAATGTGGAAGTAGGTGTCTACATGTGTGACAAACTAATGGTCGAAAGATATTTTAATGTATCTGTTTTGCTCTGGTTTCCTTTTAGTAGTGGGCACTGGCAGTAAGAACAAACTTAAGGGAAAAAAAAAAAGCACTGAATCCTCACAAGTTTTATTAGAAAAGGAAATCCTTGCACAACAAGGAGCCTACTTCATCTATATTCATTTAAGCAGAGCAACTACAATTATGATGTTGATGTGGCAATTTGGCTCTTTAACATCCTTTTCATCCTTTTGATATTAAATTGAAAACTGGTCTCTTTCCCCCCCCCCATTTCTATTGCTATAGAAAGCACTGGCTTTGTAACAAGAACTTAACCTAGACCAACTCTAACATAAGTAGAGCAGTGAATCAAACAGATTTTGCGGAGCTGACCAAAACTGAAGGCAGAAAAAAAAATCTAAGATAGCAGAAATATAAAACATGAAATAAACCCTGTGACTGCAGTAGACTGGACTCAATGAAAGAGATTCAGTGTCAAGCTTTCAATGGCTGTGGCTTTCTCCTGAATCAACAGTACTAAAAGGAAGCTGTGGGAGGAAGCAATCACATTAGTGCCGGGGAACTGTTATGCCTAATAACCTCTGTCTCTGCCACTCCACACATGCCAAGGAAGTGCATGAGAAAAAGCAGTTTTTCAGTGAAGTTTGCAGACAGATTTGAAGAGGGATAATTGTCAGCATGGAATTCCGATAGGCATGTTCTCAGCAGACTGAGTGGATGTGAGAAGGGAGTTGTATTTCCCCCCTGCAGTGCCAAGAACTGACCCTGTTGGTGCTGACTGTTGCAGATCCAGAGCACCTCGTCCAACTCAACCCTGAGTCTGTACAGAGCGCTGACCTTGCTGCGGAACGAGGAGCTCCCCATGAATCGAGGGTGGATGTGCCACATCTGGAATGACAATGATGTGTTTGTGTACGTGAGGGAGCTGGATGGGTTAGACAGAGTCTTCATGATGGTGCTCAACTTCGGCCAGGAGTCAACAGTAGACCTGAAGGCCATAGTTCCTAACCTTCCCTCTGAAGCTGTTATAAGACTCAGTACTCATTTCAGCAATGCTGGTGAAGTGGTCAATACCAAACTAATTAAAACTGAAATGGGAGAAGGCCTGGTCCTTGAATATAAAACAGCAAAGCCTGTTCATACTATGGAAGCTTTTCAAGGGAAGTGTTTTGTGGCAGAAAAAGCTTGTTATTCCAAGGCCCTCAATTTACTCTACGTGAACTGTTAAGTAAAGGAGTAGAATACCTATGCTTTCATGTTAATTTAGAAGATATTAGTTTCAGGGAAATGCTAAAAACACTAATTTTCTTTGGCTTTTAAAACTTTGTGCACAGAAAAAATGTCCTGAAAAATCAGGTACATAATTGTCTTGTATCTGTATTGATGATGAAAAGTAAAAAGTATGGTATAAACTGCTCCTTAGGGTCTGTGGAGAAGAAAAGTAAACCTGTTCTAAAAAAGTGTCCTGTTTAAGCATGTATTTTTGGGAGGAGAGGGAACAGTTGCTTTCTGGGTGCTGACCCTGGAAGTTGCTGGTCTGTAAGTGCTCCTGTGGAATCCCAAGCCTGTGGCAGTTCACTTGAACTTTTTAGAAGTCTGCAGATTTGTAAAACTTATTCCAAAGGGGTGGCCCTATATTTGCTAAAACAGGTAAACACAAGCAAGACTAGTGTGTATCATTGTGATGTTTTACCTCTTCTCTCACATCTAACAGTTCTGATTATCCTCAGTTAGTAAGAAAAAGAACAAAATATAGCTAATGTATCTAACTCCACACTCTGATCTGCATTTCCAGTTGATTCTCCCCCTCCCTGCTGAGTCAGAATACATTTGCATTCTCTTATTTCTTTTCCTGCCCTAAGGCTGAGGTGAGGGGTGTGTACTTTAGTTCAGAGGAAGCAGCTGACTCAACCCTACCGAATGTGACACTTGTACACATGCTCTGATTTGCATTTGCTGCACCTGCAGTGGTTGATGTGGCCCTAGGTGTGCACCACACATCTCTTGTAACAAGCAGTGCACAGCAGGCACATCTGTGCCTTTCTCAGAGGGCAGCTAAGCTATGAATTGGGCTGCTTTAGTGGGGGCATTCTTTTTGTTTTATTCTCTGCCATCTTCTGAGACATTGAACTTGTCCTCCTGAGGGATTTTGGCACCTCCTTCTTAAGATTACCATGCTAGGTAAGGTAATTGTAAGATTTTTAATGTGCTCAGATCAAAGAGTTCTGCTAAAATTCCAGTTCTGGAGAGTGCTTTTCTTTGCAGTTTTGTCAATCCCACCACGTGATCAGTACACCATGGCTCCTGTGTAGATAGAGAGGGCAGCAGTCATCATCACCTACATACGGGAATTAGTTCTAGGAGTACTGAGACTTCTACATCAGATGCTTCAGAGGAGTTTTACTGCCTTGTGTAAGATGTGGCCTTGCAAGAGATGCCTTAGACAGGAAGGCTGCCTGTGCCAAGTGCCTGTGGCTCTCCTGTGAGGCTCTACATGCCCACTGCTGTGCTCCAGCTCCGCTCGCGTAGCGCTGCTCTGCTGGCTCACGTGAACAGAGCTGCTGAACAGACTCATTTCTGCTGGCAGCTGCTTCTGCACAGCCTGGCAGGGCAGAAATCCAGTTCTTGGTCTGGACCTGAGACCTGAGAGGAAAGATCCTTTGGAGAAGGTGCTTGCTTTCCATACAAATCCAAATCTGACCTGAAGTTTTTCAGGTGGTCAGCGTGTTTAGCAGCTATTTGCAGGGTTTGCTGTGATGTTGGGGGTGGCACACTTCCTCAAGTTCTCTGTTCAGAAAAGCAAGGTGTCTTGCAACCTAAAATAATGAAAATACTTTATTACAAAGTAAAGTTCTTTGCGCTACAGACTTCCAGGCTCTTGTGCAGCTATTCCCTTTCCTATACTAATGCTAAGAAATACCTTGCCTTAAGACAGCATGTAGCTTTTCCTGAAAGAATTTGTCTTGGGAATAACTGCCACAACCACCAAATTAACATTTTCTAGCATTTGTTAAAATTAAGAATAATAAAATTTGTATCCAACTGTGACAGTCTGAGACATCAGTAAAAATATGTCAGGTCTTGGCAGTATTTTGCTTTCAACATGCACGCTTGTATAAAGTGCAAAATCTTGAAAGCTAATTGTAATAGCTTTGATAGCACAGATCATGCATTTCAAAATGTAAAGATCTAACCCATCACGTATGTTTTACACATGAGGAAGATGGGAGTAAATAGTATGACAGTTTTAAGCACTTAATACTCCACAGAGCAAGACTTTTCCTGCTGGAACGATGTTTTGCACAACCTGGAACCTTTCATTCAAAGCTCTTAGCACATTATAGTGGGAACTGAACACTATTTTGAGGCTATTTCAATAATCTGGCTCTGTCACTGTCTCTTTTATATCTGTACAAGTATCTATATAAAAATATATATAATTATAGATAAAGGTTGCTGGGGTTTTACATTATATATATATATATATATATATGTAAAATCAGCAGTTGCTCTAGCAGTTTTTCTTTATACTTTAAACATACATTTAATGACTGCCCAGCTACTGATGCTGAAGTATCCCTTGAGGGGGCACAACCCTGCAACACATTATGGACCTGTGCAGTAAAGGGACCGTACCTCATTCAGCGAGTGCTCCCAGGATGAATCACAATGACTGCCGTTTGCCTGGACATCTAAGATAATATTAGGAATCCAATTTCCTGGAACAAAGAAGCTGGTGATCACTTTACATTGAATGAACAAGGAAAAAATTCAGTGGGTATGTGAATTGTTTAAGGATAGGTAATTCTGCCTTCTTGTCCTGACAGAATTTCTATTATTCCTTAAGAAAAAGAGCATCATTAGAGGGGCTTTCTGAATGAATTATCTGTATTTCTAATAACTCCATATTTGGAAAATATTAATCTACTTAGTGTGTTTGTTCTCTCTGAGTCTTTTTGGAAAGACATACTTTTTTCTTCCTGCACAAAGAGCACAACTACAACTGCAGCACCTGCTTCAATTTCTCAACCACTGCAGTTGTGCTGCTCACAGAAACAGAGCATCATGAAATGCAGAAAAGGTTATTCAAGATCTCTTTTGGTAATGATGGTAAAAACCTCTCCCCAGTTCAGATGGTACTAAAAATAGTCAGGCTTGAATGTACCTTTTGCTGGAAACTCCCAAAGCTAGGGTTAAGTTTCAGGTATAAAAGCACCCGTGCCTTGGCCTTGTTGTCACTCTAACTTGGACTAACTGCAGCTTTAGCAAAGTGAGACAAGTAGGTTTCTGTATAGCAGCAAAAATAAGATTTTTCTCCAAGAGTTGCTGAGAATTGCAGCCTGGCCCTGTCAGCAGCTGGACTGACAGTGTGGGCTCACCTCGCCCTGTCCAACAACTGCCCTATGTGGAGGCCTAGGAAAGAGTGAGCCCCACTCACAGGCTCCCAGTCTTTATGTTTTTGCATCTCAGAGAGTGTCCTGAGCCTGCTGTGGCGCTGATGATACGGGATTGTGTTTGAATTCATTTAAGGAGGAGTCAATCTCTATGGTGTCTAATTACATGACTGTTAAGATTTTGGTTCTGTTAACTATTTATCTGTGACATTCTTATCCTTACCTTTCTTACTTTTTCTGCTGGCATGATCTAGTGCAGCCTTCCTGAGTTTCTGTACATACTGTAAGATTCCTGTTAGTGGTATCCGTTCATCGTTTTCATACGCCGTGATAAAAACTGACGGATAACACTGAGATTAAAAACCAAAACCAGTTAAACACTTGACATCTGGTCTTTCTCATAGAGTAACACATTTTTCTCCAACTATACAACTTGTTAGGATTTATTTTAAAACTCATCTATTACATAATTACTTAGTGTTTTCTAAGAGTTTTATCACTCTAACTGCAAAAAGTATTTTGGTCTGAAAAATGACTTCATAGCACGGGATAATCTACTTGCAATGGTAAAAGTCTGGTACCTGTCTGCTTGCTGATGATTGCAAAAAAATGATAAAAAGGGAGTAATAATCACAGAATGGTTTACCTTAGAACAATAGTTGAGGTTTATTTTTGCAATCTTTCTGCACAGAAGAAAGTTGATTTTTAAATAGTAAGAATTTTACTTAACGAAACTGTGCAACACAGCTAACACACTGTCAAATAAAGAGAGATTTCCCTTGAGATGACAATGTCAATGCTATAGGTCCTCTTCCCTTTCCCTGTTTGTTTTAATACCTCTGGAAAGGTATTAAATCAGTGGAAAATAGTGTGTTTTGCAAGCTTCCTCCTGTGTCAAAGCCTGCAAAACGCAGTAGAATGACAGAACCCCCCCAAAAGTGAAGGCATTTTGCACGTTGAGATTAGCTATACAATAATCTATTCCTGAAAGTCCTAAAACAAAAGCAAGTTTAGAAATCAATACCATTTAGGAGAAGGCATTGGGTTAATTTCAGTAGTCGCTTGTGACTTAAACTATTGCTAAGATTATTACTGAAATAATTTATATTGGAGGCTTTTTTTCAATTTCAGTTATCTACTTTTTGTTTTCTTACAAACCACTACACGTTAAGCCTGTAGTATTCTACACAAAAAGCATAGTTTTACCTGTGGCTTAATATTCTGGTATGGGCAATAGCTTTTGATATACTTCATGCATTTTTCATCTTCTAATGGATTTCCCCATTCTTCTTGTTCCTCAATTGTCAGTGGGAGATGAGTTTTCATCATTGTATTTAGAACATCTACGAAAGGAGCCTTGGAAGTAATTAAAAAAAAAAAAGTTGGCAAATAGGACAAAGGACCTTGAATATCTGAGTCAAGGTGTTCTCAAACAAATGAGGAAAGTGATCTTAGAATTGGAATGTTTCCAATTCTGAAAGTGGTAGAACGAGGCAGAAAACACAGTTTAATGTTATAATCTGTAAAAGGTCTGCAGCAGCTCACCTGTAAAACCACAGCTCTGATCAGTGCTGGATCAGTGTTACACAGGGCTCCTGCAAGAACTCCGCCAGCACTGGCAGCTGCCAGTGCTGTGTGTTTGGGCTGAGAAAATCCCAGTTTGTGCAGCAGCATGACGCAAGCCCTGAGGTCATGGAGACCTTTGAGTTTATTATGCTGACATCCATCTCTGTGCCAGCTAAGGCCCTGCTCTCCTCCACCCCTGAAATATAAAGCACTTCAAGTTGGAGTCTCTTCAGAAAACATTACATGGTGTAGCTTCAGATAGTGAAAGAACAGCAGCAGCCACGGAGTTGCAAATCATAGTTTGCTTTCCCAATTAACTCTTCTCTGTCTTTGCCTTTACCCTTCTTTATGGCTAAAAGAGACAACATGAAGACCAAATAAATCCATTCATGATGATTGGTGAAAATACTAACTGTATAAGGGCACTCTGTGCCCTTGTGTGCTTGTGTCCTGGAACCCATGGGAAAAGTAACACTTTAGGAAATGACATTTTCATTGTAGGCAATACAAAATCAGATAATATTATTATCATCTTTTTATACAGGAAACTATGAAAATATTGAAAACACTTCCAATACTTTCATTACTAACACATTAAAAACAGCAGACTAGTATTTCTGCGTTCTACACCAGACTCTCAGGGTCTGTCTTCTGCTTAGCTTGAATTCTGAGACTGTTAGAAAGCTGGGTTTGGGGCTTTTTCCCCCTAATTTGTGAATTTCAAATGTTACTTGAAATGTTACATTTTGTAATATAGAATTATAAAAATGGTTTATACTTCTTTCTATGCAACCACAATTTTGGTTCTAAGCCACCTCAAGCTTCCTTTTCTGGTTCCAAGTTTAAAATTGGTAATTTGATTAGCCTGCCATCTTTGGATGAAGAATCCATCTTCATGTAGGACCGACCTGCATCTTAAGATACTTAGTGGGGTGTGAGGAAGAACAGCACAATGCTTGCCACCAAGTACAGCAGATTGAATATATTTGCTGAATTTGTTTTGGGACTGGTATTTCCAACAATTACTCATTCCTCCCCTTCCTTTCCCTCCCTAAAGTGATTCTTTTGTTGTCTTCCTTAGCTACAGAGAAAAATTTAAGTCTATTGTACATTGCAGATGTAGATTTGTAGCTAAACTGCAGACAGAGGATTTAGCCAATAAAAGAACAAGGGTTGCAGGTTAAATGCTTAGTTGTTGCTGTGGAATGTAAATGGCTTTCAGAAGACACAGACTGAGCATTAGCACACAATGCTCTCAGAAGGAGAGGGAGGTAGCATGTCACTGCAATTTGAGCATGTAACCGAAATTTTTCTTGAGCAAAGATGAGACAAGCAGTAATGAGACTTGAAAATCGATTCTAAGTTACATACAGCCATCATGTAGATTTAGGAAACCTAAAATGCAGTGCGCTCTTGTGGTTTTTTTCCCTGAGGTAAATTTAAAAACTGCTTAAATAAAAAATCTAAGAAGAGATGAATAATTAGGTATAGGTACATGAAAAAAATTATTTCGGTACATCTTCAGTTGTACCTGAACAAATACCTGTATATCCTGCAAAATAGAATCTTATTTCCATTTTATATTTGACTTACCTAACATGGCAATATGCTAATATCCAACCCTCTTCAATTAACATCAACTTCTCTTCTTTAAAGCTCATGTTCAAATCTATGCCATAAGCTCCATATACATGAACTAGAAGTGGTCTCCTGTGTAGTTCTTTAGAATTCTTATTATGAAAAACTGTAATTGGCACCAAAGTTTCATCCTGGAAAAGAAGGAGTAGTTTTACAATAAGGGACATTGCAGAAATCTCAATGACACATGGCAATGAAAACTTCAATTATTTATTTTAAAATGTATTTTTTTGATTACAGTAATTTTTTTTCATTTAGAATGTACAAAGCACTCTTGAAAAATAAAGCATGAGACTGAACCTCTGCTGTGTGGGCTTACGGATGCAGGGTATAAATTCATTTAAGTGCAACACCTGAGGAGTTTTTAAACTACAAAAGCACCCAAGTCTTCCTCCCCCCCTTTAACACCAAGAATATATGTTATTAACAATAGAGTTTACCACTTACCACAGTACAAACTCTTTATTAACATCTCCAAATTTTTAAACTCAGGCTGTTAAAACTTTCCTTTCTTGATCTGCACTGTGCAGCTGGTTGTGGGGTGTTCTTTTCAACAACTGGCACCTTTTTCATTTATCATGTGGAGTACAATACAATACATAAACTAGCAATTCTCACTTATGCTAAGATTCTTGACTCATCGTGTGCTGTTATCTCCTCTGGAATACCCAGGTTAATGAAAAAAAATCACGACTCTTTCTTGTTCTTCTCTATAGCACTGAAGAAAACACCCACTGTTTAGTAACTATAGCACCAACTGCTCTTTACATTTTTTAATCTCTGTTCCCTGCCAAATGCACTTTCTTTAAATGGGTGGGGAGGAAGGAAAGAATAAAAGGAATGGGAAAAAGACTGAAAAATCTTACCTTGCTTTTAGCTAGTAAACGTGTAGTGTGACAATTCGTAATAATTGGTACCTCTTGCACAGCTTGTTCAATGAGATTATTTTCTTTAAATGAATATGCAAAACGCTTAGGGGGGTGTACTGGGGAGGAGAGCTGAAAATAGCAGGTGCTGGTGGTATGTTCAGGATGAGATTCCAATTCAAATTCACAGGCCCACGTAGGCAGCTGAGAAAACAGGGCATTTCAAGTGAGACCCTTACACTGCTTCTGTAAATGTCGCTTAATGTGTCCTTCAGAGTAAAAGACTTTGGATATTAACTAATTATCTTCAGCTTGTATGTAGCACAATCTGTATTTCATTTAAATCCAGTAATGAAACAGTCAAAAAGTGAAAGACTGGTGAATTTTTCCCCTGAGGCTATTGGATAAAGTTGGACAATGAAGTAAAAATGAAAAATAAATTCAAATTCAGTTTAAAATGGACATTAGTGCAGATTTTTTAAGAGAAAACATTTGAAATGATTCTGCATTAGTTTTATTTTTTAGATCCTATTTTTCCTTGCATTTCCAGTTCTACTTCAACACGTTATACAGCCAAGTCCATGTCAGCTATTATGCTTTTACTGTGAGTTAGCTCAGTAATGCTAAGCCACTGAAAACCCCTGCCTCTTAACTTTGTTCCTAGTGCCAGCCATTGTGAAGAACAAAACCTTTTCCTGGCACATTCACCCTCAGACACTTACTGTTATTATATTTAAGGTTTTTAACTCTGCTAAGAATGAAAGAAATCAAGATTCATTCTTTGAGAGCAGCAGGGACATAGCCAAACCCTCTGCCAGACCGTTACTTACTTGGGTTAGGTTGCTAGAGGCTTCTGAAAAGGCAGCAAAAGTCCAAGTTCTCCTGAGTAACTGCAGGCCCTTTCTGAATAAATAAACTACGACCATTTCAAAAAATGAAGATTTTGGAGACCATACAGTGTACTTTGTTGGAAACCTTTTTCTGTAGCAGTTTTATAAAGTGCAGCATTGGCAGCTGGTTGCAATAAACTTGTGAGTTGTTCAGACTGTATTTTTCAAGAAAACAAATCAATTAAATATTTCATCTGAATGGTCTTCAGAAATAATGGATTTGGATTGAGTCACTTTGTTTTTAATCCACAAGTATTTAACAACTAGAGAAGGGAAGCAAATACTTTGCACCAACTGTACTGCAATATCAACTCTTTCCATTTATTATGGGACAGTGTTCATACCTGTTTTCTGAACATTAGTCTTTTTCCTGTGGGAGGAAACACCACTGAGAGTAACCAAAAATAGGCCCAGTAAAACTAAGTAGAGTGTTTAGGGAACTCAGTTCTATTTTACATTAGAAATCAGCTGTATTTTGAAGAGCTTGACTGTAATCCGTTGAAGAAAGGACTGACACACAGGATAGCTGCCCTTTAACTTTCTAAATGCTGCAATAAGCCACCACATGAAATCCTGAAGAACAGCCACAGGTAATACAATTAGTCATAACGATGAACTGGGCAGTATTAATAGTTTCCAAACCGCTTTTACTTTTGGAATTTATCTTTGCTTTCATTATAATGTTATGTTAAAAACAAATGAAATAATGCTGGAAAAATATTATGCTGCTTAAGCCAAGCTAAAACTTACCTGTATTGACTGAACTGAGTGTGAAACAAAAGAAATCACATTTAAGTAAAGATGACCAGCATTCTTCAGGAACATAATGCAGTCATCACTGAACATCTCAAAATCTACTAACTTGGTTTTCTTTTCCAGTGCATAAACTAACTGCCAGTTCTCCTTGCCACTGGAAGCTACTGGTGCCTTCATCAACTGTAAAAAAAAATGAACAACCTTGTATTACTAAAATGTAGTAAGAGTTACAAATGAGAGGTACAGACTTACAGGTGATCTCATACAACATTTTTCTTGCAAAAAAACCCCCCTTATTTGTATTTGGGGTGTGTGCCTGTCTAAAACTGGAGATTTTTAAACTCCCTTTACTTAGGCAAAATGGAAGAACAATTCAGTAACATTTGGAGAAGACCAAGTCTCGAAGATTACCCTACAGAAGACTGTAATGCAGTAAGTGCTTTCAGCATGGCCAGCACAACTGTAGGTGGGTTTGATTACATAGACTGAGATCACCAACTTAAATCTTGATATAGGGGAAATGACTACTAAAGCAGTAATTTCTTGATGCTGTCAAAGGAGTTAGGATCAAACTGGCATCCTACAGGTGAGACTCCATGCAGCACTATCAGTCTCTTTAATCCATGCAGTTCTCTCTCTTAAATTATTTCAGTAAGCTGTGAAAAACAGAATTAAAAGCCAACCTTACTATTTCTGTATGACCTGCAATAGGTATCTAAATTAATCCTATGAATGTAATTATCAGTCAAAATTGCCTTATATTCTGCAGGTTCTCCATATGTAGTAAGAATGTACAACTGCTCCTTTCTGTGCTCGATGTGGTAAAAAACCCCTGTGGTTCGTGCTTGCACGAGAGCAGGTGACTCAAAAGGATGTCTGCAGTCAACCAGCCAAACTTCTGAGGTTGTCTTGCTGTTGCTGTTGATAGTGAGAAAACGCCTGTCTTTTGTGCAATAAAGGTCTACAAAGAATCTGTAGGGAATAATAAAATTTAAAAAAAAAAAAAAAAGAGAGAGCTTACATTTGGTCAGTATTTTAAAATACATCAGTTGTTTCAGAATCATGGGCTTCCATCTGCAAGGTAAGAAACAGCATTCCTGTAAGCAGACTGGAGAAATTTCAGGCTACTTGGCTCCCAGACCCACTTGTGCTGCATTTACCCTGGGATTTTAAAACCCTCAATCTTGTGTGTGAAAACTGAAATCTGCAAGGAAAGCAGTTCAATTGTTGCCCAACTGAATCTGGGTTTTTGCATCATTGAGCTAGACTGGAAGTTCATTGATGCATACAGGCTTTAAAATTCAGGAAAAATGTAGAACTTTTTATTCAGCTTGTAACCCTATTAAAAAAAAGGTAGTGATGGATAATTAATAAATGACATAATGTGGGAACAGCAATAACGAAAGTGGGAGCTCTTATAAAAATAAATTGATAAAATGTCTATGTGCTACTGACCTTTGTCTGAAGTGAATAAGACAAAAAGTACTATTTAAAAAGAAAAAAGGCACAGAGGCCTATATGAGGCAAAATGGACAGTGTTGCAGTGATAAAGCTGGAAACTAGGAACTGGTTTCGGAACTAAGAAACTAGTAACTACCTACTGGTTTTAAACGCCTTTAAAAATCTAGAAACAGAAAGCAAAATGATAACCAGTGGCTGGATGCTAATAGTAGAGAAGTTCAGATTCAAATTTGTGTGAGTCATCCTAATTAACTGGAATATCACATCTTGGATCAGAACAGTCTCTTTGCCATTTTGAATCCTTAGGCCTAGATGTCTTTAAAAGCAAAACTGTCCAACACAAAGATCCAGATTCCATCAAGAAAATGCAGGGTTGAGTAGCATAATCTGCATCATAGAGATCAGATACATGACTGCAATAATGATCTTTCTAGAATTCAGAATATTTGACCAGTGAAGAAAAAGATGCTTTACATAGCATTTTCAGTGCCTTTAATTATTTGCAGGTGGAGGAACTCACATTTTTTTGGTACTACTGTTTTTTCTAATTGCACCCTCTTGACATCTTTAGCAGGACAGGCACAGAGGGGGACCTGAAGTCTGCAAGAAAAATCAGCCTCCTGCCTTTCTAATACCCATGAATTTGGCAAGAATGTGGCACTGCATCCAGCAGAGATTCCAAGAGTTCAGCTCTGCTGATCCTACCTCTGAGAGGGTTGAGCTGAAATGCATGTTACACTTCTCCCCAAGGACTCTGACCTTGAAATTAATTTTTTTTTATTTGTAGCTTGTTTTTAAGGATGTCAAGAAATTTTCAGCTTCTAAGAAAATATCTGATTGCAACTAGAAGAGCTGGTGAGATGCAGACCAGAACTGCACAATGGCAATACAAAAGAATGTCTTGCCATCTCCAATGAAGGAGTTCAGCTCTGAGCTGCAGTAGCAGATGAACCTTTAGAGTAAGTTTCTAGTAGATTTACTGTAATGACTGTGACCTTCAGAATTATGCCAACAGTTTCCCTGTGGGGAAGTGCCAGGTCAGTAGAACTTGATTTTCCAAAAGTATGCATCAAATGCAGCTGGTAAAAAAGGATCTTATTTATTCCATCTCCATTGCAGATTTTTTTCTGGGTTGTTTTTTTTTTGGGGGGGGGGCGGGGGGGTGGTGGTTTCCTGATGAAAGTATAATTGAAATTTCTTTACCGAACATGTATCTTGAATTAAAAATAATCACAAATATTTATGGAATGCTGTATAAATATGCCACTTGCTACAATGCTGAAAAGCTAGTTCTGCACTCAATTTAGCAAGAGCCTTCTTGTCTTCCTAAACCACTGCTTAAAGAAAGGTTATTGAGAGGGTATTCAGTCAACAATAGTTCTGTCTCTTGGAATGTTGTAATGGTTTTGCTCATCCATTACCCAGAGCAAGGATTAGCCTGAACTTATGTATTTTTTTAAAAAAGATGTATCAGACATCAATAGCAGAGAAAACAAAATGAAATCCACGGTCTGGTTTACCCTGTATGAAACTGTCACACATTCATTAAAGGACACCCTGACCTGAGAGTGACCTTGACATTTATAAACTCAGCTGAACTCATGAGGTAAGAGAGGAAAGTTAAATCTCTGTTGATCACATATCAAAAGGAGAACTGAGCACATTCTCAGGCTGTATAAGGCACTACTGACAGAACACAAAAATGCATTTTACCATTTGAAATATGATATGGAACACTTTGTTTTCCAAACCAGTTATATTTTACATATAAAATACTCTAACATATGTAAAGGACTTGTTATATTTTAGGTAAGTATTACCTTGCATCTTGTTCTGTATAAACTAACTTAGTATGTTTCTGGTAAGTGAAAGTGGTCATGAACACATTCTGGCATTTAAGGTTCTTCTGAGTTGTGTAATACAGAACATCATTTGCTGCCCATTCTGGAAAAAAAGACAAATGCATATCAAATTCAGAACAGTGTCTAATATTACTGAGAGAAAATGGGAATTCCATGGACACTGGACCTAGTGCTGAAAAAGGTGGGTTGCAGCTGGCATGGA
Organism: Lycocorax pyrrhopterus obiensis; assembly: GCA_014706295.1. Classification (NCBI taxonomy): domain Eukaryota; kingdom Metazoa; phylum Chordata; class Aves; order Passeriformes; family Paradisaeidae; genus Lycocorax; species Lycocorax pyrrhopterus. The sequence goes on from JACSVZ010000004.1 coordinate 26,269,583, forward strand.
ACTGAGGACAGCACTCCTGCATCCTGTGGGGACTGAGGTAAGCACCAAAAGGTTTTTCCATGTTTTCTCTGAATACCACAGAACAAGAAACTCATAAAGTATTGAAAAAATAGCAAAAAAAAGCAGAGATCAGTGTTGCAGGGCCCAGTAACAGGAAGCTCTTGACCCTGTGTGGGTTCTGGAGGTAACAGGAAAATAGGAGACGTGGCTGTTTAAAACAGCAGAGAAACAGAGGTTTACATGGAGTCAGCAAGATAATAAAGACATCATAAGCTCTGCACTGCTGCATGTGACTGCACACAAGCCATTTAGAGAAAAGAGATGATGCATGTGCCCCATGGGTACTGCTGAGATAAAAATTCTCCAGTTTTCTATGCTTGTGTATGTGTTCACCAACATAGAAAGGTATAAATACAGGACTCTTGTTATTCTGAAGTTATTCTGATTGATCCAGCCACATTACTGCCATCTCTTCTGCTCCTACAGACACCAGAATGATGTTTAACACATATGCTTTTAAAACTTATTGTATGCTTAGGCATAAATACTGATTTTCAGTACAAAACCCGAGGAATTAATAACATGAAAATAACACAAATACTTTGCTTTCTCAACAGCAATGTGGCTCCAAAGTGCACAGGTAGCTGAGGGTTCACTATGAAGACAAGCCTTTAGAGGGGAAATCCAAGTTCTTCTACAGCCTAGCCTATAGAAAAAGCAAGGTGTAAATTTTCAGGAACTTCTGTTTGTCTCCGTGCTCTCGTATATCACTCAATACTAGCACATAAACTTTGCAAGTGGTTATAAGACCTAATTCTCTTGCTCATGATTGAGGCACCTCTGTGCTTCATGACACCTCTGTACCTCACTCACACCTGACTTAACTTTACAGAATTTACCATTCTGATAGTCATCTTTTGTACTCTGATTATCTGTCACACTTATTTAGGCAACAGGATGTTGGTTTCTTAACTGTACTGATTCTTCTGGGTCAACCTGGAGAGATGTTCAAATCAAGTATAGTGTAAAATGTCATTGGCAAATTTCCATGTTTTATTTTCAACAGGCATTATAATCTTCAGTGTGGAAACACAGCACTGAATTCTTGCTACTCCTCATTTTTTTAACCAGGAAGTTTTACCCAGAGTGTTTTTTTTTTTTTGCCCTGCCCAGGCAAATTGCTTACTGCACTATATATACTTGACATCTAGCAATATAATCTGAAGTACAAGATGTGGAGCACTGCACACATATTATTATACTCTTTAATATGCTATAAAAGAATGATTTCCCATTCACTTCCATTTACCTCTGCTTCTTTTAACAGCAATATAAAGCTCTGTAATCTATTCTGAAAGAATTGATTCAAGGCCTGGCTGACTTCATTGGGCTCCGAATTGTGACCCACATCCTGGATTCCAGTTGAAATTCCAGCCAATACTCACTTGTAGGTAGTACTTTCACACTTCTCAAGCAAAGCTAACTGTGTACAGCTACCAGTGACTTCAGTTGTAGCTGTAAGGGTTTATCAACTAGAACATTTCTCAAAAAGATCTTTATATGACAGTCATGTCACTGTATTTTTAATACAGCTTAATGGATTCAATAGAAGAAATTACATGCACGACTGTTCTAAAATGTATAAATGCTTTTACGATGAAGGAAAACTTGTATCCAGAGAGCAGTCCCTTTCATGCACAACAGATAACCTGTAATTGTGCAGTGTTAAAGAAATCATAAATATGAAACAATTCAACACCTGTAAGCATTAAATGTTGCCTTCATTTAAAAAAAAAAAAAATTACTTGTAAACTAAGAAAAATGTTATGTTGAAAGCTTGTGTGATCCACAGGATATTTATAAACTACTTACCAAAGCTAAATACACTTGGAATTACTTTTTCCACAACAGGAAAATTACCAAGTTTCATAATAATGCAGGTTGCCTCTTCAGTATTTTCACTTTTTAAGCTGATGGCCATGTAGCTTTGATCTGGTGAAATTCTGATCCGCTGAATAAAGGCATCAGAAAAGCCAAGATCTTCAATACTGAATAAAATGTCAGCATCTCCTTCATCTACTACATAGGAAAAAGAGATAGCAAAAAATCCTGTAATTAAGACACTGTCAAAATGAACGGTGATTGTTAATGTCTATATTTAACAAATCTGCCTCCAATATTCACAAACATTCTACTGGAATTTATCAACACCAAATACCTGTCTTGAAAGATATTTGCAAATGCACTTTGTAAAAATAAACAAAAAATTATAGTTCCAAGGAAAAAAGTCCTGTAGTTATTACTAAAAATATTTCAAAAGTGTAGATCTTGGCTTCTACTAAACGTATTGAATTTTAAAGCTCACGTAGCTAGAGCACGATTGTTTTTAATAAATAAAATTAGAAATTCTTTCACTCCCACCCCCCCAAAATAAAAAAGCATGGATGTTCTTTTCCTTTTTTCAAAATGTTAAGTTAGGGTTCTGAAAAGAAGTGTCTTCTCTCTTTCATCTCCAGCAACTTACCTTAGTATGAATATATACTATCCTCTAACTTCCTTTAACTCACCTTTTCAGATTCAGAATTCTAGAATTATTACTCTATTACAGAATCGTATAAAAGTATTTTTAGGTAAGAAACAGACAAGCATTAATGCAAGAAAAGAACACTAAAGGATACATGTACACCTTTTTTTACGAATCCTACCATATTAGGAAGAGAAATCCCTTACCATCATCTGCTTTTGCAAGAAATATGCAGCCATTCTCTTCAAAGTACACATTCTCTCCAAACCTCATCTGTTCAATACAAACAAACATATTTCAAGTCCAGCATACCATTAGACTATTTCCTTTGAATCCCTATATACAGTCATTTTTCCGTACAGCAGAACTGTAATGTAACAAATTGTAACAAATGTAACAAAGGACAGAACATATATTCCCTACTGAAGAAGGAATTGCACACATCAGAAAGGTTTTTTTCAGTGAGGGTACTTAAGCTACCCATACCTGCTCTAATCTCACAGAAGGCTAAGATCACCTTCAACTGCTCTTGCAACTGAAAATGTCCTGTATTCTTTATCCAAAAGTCAGATGGTTACTTTATCTTTACTTGCTTTTGTCTATGGAGAAACTAAGGTAAATTCACTGCCATAACAGGTATAAGCTGTTCTAAACACAAACTGTTAACTACCCACAATTATTAAAATATTCAAAACTTCTACTATAAAAAAATGAGTAAACCAGCATTTTATAGCAGGAATGGCTTCACTGTCTTTTATTTGTAGCCAATGGTGGGATATGTTTGTATTGTTTGCCACTTACCCTTGGGCTTCCTGAATTGAGTGTATACATGTTGTGCAATTCTTCCAGTTTTTCTTTGATTCTCTTTGTCATAGCTTTGTATGTTGGTGAAATGTCATTCCAGTTTTCCTGCTCTGATTTCAGAAGGTTCTTGTGCAAGAGGTCTGAAGTTACTATGGATGTATTTTGCTTCCTTTTGGAAGGGACTTTTGTTCCTTCCTGCTAAGTAAGGAAAGACAACAATGGCTACAAGCCAACATCTGAATACACTGAGGCAGTATCTCCTGAGCCACAGGCCCAAAACCACCTTTGCATTATTACAAAAGTACATGCCAATAGAAACAAAAACTGCAGTTGGAATATGTTTTATTGTAACTCTTCCTGATCTTTCGGGGAGGCACTGTCAAATGTGCTTTACTTGACACATTTATTGAGGTCTTGTCTTCAAAATTTAGGGTACTATTAATGTATGCTCTTAATTGATTGTAAGTAAATATATTTGTTCCTTTTCTAGAACTAGGTTTTACTTTTTATGGGATTCATTTATTTTTCCTTCTTCACAGCTTTCTTTCATAATTTCCTGTCTTTAGAGTGTAATTTCTCATTTCCTTTCCTAGACAACACCACCTCTGTCCCTGTCCGTAGGAGTCCTAGCAGCTTGTTCAGGTTCTTGCTCCACCTCCTCAGAAGTGTTAATATAAATGTTCATAAGGTGCAGAATGAAGTGAAGCAGTGAACTGACATGGGTTCTGCAACAATTTTATCAGGAATAAGTTTAAGGATCTGGTTTTCCATGAAATGTGAGACTACTGCTGCCTCACTGCCAACAAAGCTGTCTTCTATTGTAGAAGTGTTAAAAGTGTGTTAAAACTGCTAGATCAATGCTACTTCCTCTTGCATGCTGTGAAACCTCACTTGATCAAGTAATAAGCTTCACAACGTATATTACACTACATAACACTGCACAGATCACACAAAGTAGCATTTTATAACATTCAATGTATGATGTGAATGTGTCTAAGCCTAAAAAGCAGCCTATGCTTCATACCCCATCCTCACTTTCCACCAAGGGCTGTTGGTTTGTTCCTAGTTTCTCTTCAGAAACACATGAGAACCAAAACGTGAATGTTTCAAGTAGACTCTGAAGGGAAACCATCTGCTCCAGTTACCAAACTCCCTATGAACATAAAGCACATCACTAAATGAGAGCTGACAGTGTCTGTCACTGGTTCAGACCAATGCTTCCTCTCACCTGGCACAGGGCAAAGAAATTGTGAAGGCTCTTAGAGAAGCTCTGAAGCAACTGAGTGATTGGTCAGGAGAAAGAAACTGCTGGATGCCAAAGTTGTACCACCTCACCCCAGTCACTGGAAAAAATGTTGTAAGAGAACAGCAACCCCCAAATTAGATGCAACCAAATAAAAACCTCACAGTGGCCATAAATGGATACTTAGGGAAGCATAAGAATGGGACAAGCCAGATTATTTTCCCCAACAGGTTATTACCCCAGCCTTCAACAATTTTAGCTCAGGAATTTCCTGGCCTGAACGCGGTTCCTGGATATTTAAAGTCTCTCTCGTATATGTCATATGTATCTCTCATATATGTCTCTCCTTACACCTATGTAAAATTGTAGCATACACAACTTATTTTGACACGCTTTATGAATGTTTTGATGATTGCCCTCCTTTCGTTTTCAGCAGTTCCCACTGTATTCATTTGGAAATATTATATACAGCTGGTAGTCACAGTGTAGGGACATATTAAGAATTGCTGTACACCTCCCTGCCTGGGGAAAAAAGCAGTAATCTAGAAAGGTTTTCAGGATAGTAGAGGATCTCAGTGACATCTGGTGTGCAAACATTTGCTCCAAAGCAAACAGACACAGCCTCCTTTCAGGTGAAAACCACGTGTTTGTATCCCAGGACCAGTGTCACAGAGCAGTATTTGTGTTAGTGAAGAGCCACTAAGTAAACTGAACCACACATTCTTGTCCATCCAGACCTCCTATGTTCTCCTTGAAATGTTTGCTTACATTTGAGACACAGACTTAGGAACTCTTTACTTTATGGTGACAAATAAAAGAGTTACAAGATGAACTTTGTGTCACCTCTGAAGAAACACTGTCAATTTGAAACAATTTTAGGACAACCATATATCCATCTGAAAACATGTTTAGGATCAAATAAACCAAAACATGTATTTTTTAATCAGTACTTATGCATATAAATAAGTTTCCAAGCAGTCATACTGCTGTAAGCTTTCATAATACCTTTAGCAAAATCTGGACTAGAAACACAGACAGAAGACCTAAAATTATTTCAGACTGTTTTCTGACTCTGTGCATGATATACTGCCAGCCAGTTACGCAATATTTATTTACAGATATCAATGCATAATGCTTTTAATGTATAGTTTAGAACATGTGAGCACGATTATGAGATGTCAATATTTTATTTTAATATTATGGAAACCATGACCTACTGGTTAACATGGAAAAGTTAAGGGTTTTTTTGAGCCAGCTCACAGTCTGGTATCATCAGTTTGGACACTTTGCCTCTACACTAGCTGATCTCTCTCTGCAGTTTTCTCCTGACACTTTACATAAGTCTGGAAGATACCAATTTTTTCAAAATTACTACAGCAGGAAAATCAACTAAAATGCAGCTTTATGTCAAAACAGCATAGGAAAGCTGAACAACGATACATGTTTTTGAACATAACTGATATCCTGGACATTATCCCTCTGCTTCAAATTCTCTGGGAAAAATGTGTTTCTTCAACACGTGTAAAGTATGACTGGGTCCCTTAACAGATGTGCCAAAGTGGTTTTTGACATTAAGTCTATACTTAAGCAGCATACCTTGCAGGAAAAGAATCTGCACGGCAGGATGCTTCCAGGTGGTGCAGTCCTGTGGGTGCATGTACTTTCTGAACAGTCCAGGATGTGGCACTTTTTTGGTTTAATTTTACTGTAAGGACACATTGTTTGAGGAGGGTTATGCTTAGAGTAGTACTTGGCACTAAAGCGCAGCCCTTGGAGAAGATTTCGCAGTCCAGCGCAGCACATCCTAACCTTCATTTCTTGACAGCCAACCTGAAATTTCTGAAAAATCCCAAACTGCCGATCACTTACACTGTGTGAAATATACATAACGTAAACTGCAGGCGCAAATATACATACATACATATGAAATATACATAGCGTAAACTTCCTCTTTCAAAGAAATGCGACTGATTCACTAGGTAAATCAAATGAGAAGAAAACAAGTAAAACTTAGTCTGTTTGTTAACAACTGGTACCCACATTTTAACCTGCACATTCCTGGCGGCCCAAAGTTTAACCCCAGTGAAACTACGAGGAGAAGGGGGGGTGCCACCGTGCACGTCCAAACGCTGAAGAACAAAACACTGGGAAAGTTTGGAGAAGTCACCCCCTCCGCTCCCCCATAATCTAACACCAAACCCACGCTCTCCCCCGAGGGTCCCTCGGCAGCAGGAGCTGAATCCCATCCGCAGGAGCACCACGTGTCCCGCCAAGGCCGGTGCCGGCGCGGCCCCGCTCCCCGCCAGCGCTGCCCCTCCGCCCGCGGCCCGCGCCAGGACTCGCCGTGGGGCTCCCGCCGCTCCTCCCGCTCCTCCCGCTGCCGCCGCGCCGGGGCCGCCCGGGGGAGAAGCCGGGCGGGCGGCAGGGCTCCGGGCGGGCGCTGCCCCTAACCAAGATGGCGGCAGGGCGCTTCAGCAGCCGCGGCGGGCGAGCGCCGCTGATGTCAGCGCCGGGACGCGGAGCCACGGCGGGCGGGCGGGCACGGTCCCTGCCGCGGCTTTCCCGGCTGGCTGCCGTGCCACACCCAGTCCCGTCCCCGGGCGCGGAGGCCAGGGGCGACTTGCACTGAGGCGCGCCACCGCCGTGCCGGGCCTGAAGAGCGCCGCACTCCTCGGCGCCGAGAGTCGCTCGGCGCTGCCCTTAACAAAGATGGCCGCGCCCCTCCTCCCGCTCCATCCCTAGCCCGGCCGGTCCCGCAGCCGCTGGATGCTCAGCGGCGCGTCCCCGCCGCCCAAGGCAGCGCTCCCTCCCGCCGCGCCAGCTCCCGGCGCTCCCGCCGCCGCATGGCCGAGGCTGCCGGCTCCCCGCGCCGCCCCGCCGCGGGCAGGTGCGAGGCGAGCGGAGCGGCGGCGGCCCGAGCCCGCTGGCGGCTGCTCGGACAGGTAGGGGGAGCCCGCGGGCGGGCGGGGGCCGGCATGGCGGGGCGGGCGGCGGCGCAGCCCGGGGACAGCGCGGGGTCTCTCCGTGTGCCTTCGGGCCGGGCTGTGCCCCAGGCGGGCGTGCGGAGCGCTGCCCGCACCCGTGACAAGGAGGAGTGCGAGCCTATGGTGGGTTATGTAAAGGGGCTTGTAGCACTCTTCCTGGAAAAAAATGATAATAATAAAAATATATACATGTATATACGCACCCATCGCTCGCTAAAGAGAGGGGAAGTGGAGCGGCAGGCATTGATCCCTTCACTCTCGTGACCGGTGACAGGACTTGAGGGAATGGCCTGAAGTAGTGTCAGGGGAGGTTTAGGTTGGATATGAGAAAAAGGTTTTTCACCCAGAGGGTGGTTGGCACTGGAACAGGCTCCCCAGGGAAGTGGTGTCAGGCACCAAGACTGACAGAGTTGAAGTGTTTGGACAATGTTCTCAGGCACATGGTGTGACTCTTAGGGGTGTCTTGTGCTGGGCCAGGAGTTGGACTCGATGGTCCTGGTGGGTCCCTTCCAACTTGGCTTATTCTATGGTTTTATGATTCTAAAGTGTGCCTTCAGTAGATCTCCAAAACTGCCCGTGGCCTGTGTTAAGGGAGGAGGACCAGCATCCCACTGGCACCCCACAGTCTGACGGCACTTTGGGATTTTCAGGCCGTAGTTTGACACCTTCCATCGATGCTGCTGGGGCTGGTTGTTGTAGCTGCCACCTCATTCCTGCCCTTTGCTCCCTGCCCTCCAGACTGCCTTTCTTGGGGAGCTGGGGCAAGACCTTGCTCACCTGGCATGAAAACTGCATTTTGCTGAGGGGCTGTGCCTGGAGGAGGGTGAGGAGGAAGAAGGAGCAAGCAGTGACACCTGTGCTGTGGTGAACAGCAGCTCCCCAGCTGCTCACTTTTGGAGCAGTGTGAGGTTGGAAAGGATTCCTCTGCAGATGAGCACAGGCATAAAGGTTTAAAAACCCTAGTCTGTTTCATTGTTTGTTATTGTTATGGGATGTGAAATTTACAGCCCTAACTCGAGTGTTTGGTTCTGTGCAGATGGACATCTGGAGCTGCCTATGGACAGCTGTCCCTGAGAGGGCGGAGAGGTGGCACTGTGTCTGTGGTGGCAGCTGGGTTGGAAGGGGCACCTGGCTGCAGCTGGGTCACAGAGTGGGGGGCCTGAGGACATCAATATTGCACTTTCTGTGTGCTTTTGGTTTCCAAATTTGCCGGTAGTGTTCAACAGGACCAACGTCCGTTTCCAAAGCAGGAAATGTCAAAGTTACTGGTAGGAATATCAGGTTTGTCTTTGTAGGTTTCTGTTCTAGCAGACCATGTAAGCTGCACTCTGTGGCTATACGAGCTGTTATTGTTTCTGAACATATGCTGCCTTCGGCATATTCCTGTCTCTTAAAATCATAAGGAGCTTTTCATAACAATAGGATGGGGTTGTGGAAGAGTGCGTGTAGGTATTTGGGGAGAAGGCTTCTGTTTCTTTCTCAAACTACATGTATCTGTGACCTTTTCCTCTACAGATTCCCTTGTTTTTTCCACGTTCTTCAGCTTTTCTGTTGATTTTTGTATGGTGAGCAAGGATCAATTTAATCTTACTGGTACATCTGAAGTAAAAATCAGTTCTGTGCTCTTTGCTGCAGTGGTGCTCAGATCTATCTATGGATTGGAAGAAGGTATCAGCCTCCCTTTAAATCCATTTTTAAAGGAGCACTGTCAAAGTGTTTCTTACAGTGCTTTTAAAAGCACTTTTCATACTGCTTATAATAACGCCTTACGTGAAATCAGTTCTGTGGTGTGTTTATATATTGAATTTGCTTTCATTCAATGCACACATAAATTGATTTACTATGGTAAGGATGCTTGAGTGCATGCTCGCTGATTTAATTAAGAAAAAAAAGCCCTTTTATGAGGTATCCTATGAAGCTAGCATAAAGAATCAGGGGTTTGCATAATTACCTGTGTGTTCTTTATCAATGAAATGTTTTATGTATGTACTGAGTTTGAAGTTTGGCAATATTTTAAGCTTAGCCTGTCAGAATCAAGAAAAGTATTTTTTGCATTTAAAAAAATGCTGAGGGAAGTTACCCATTTAGTGTGCATTTGTAAATGACTGGAGTAAGTTCTCTGAGGCTGTGTTTTGAGCTCTGCCAGTCTCTGTAGCTGATGGCATTATCCAGTTCATAGTTTTCAGCAGGGAAGTTAGAGAAATAGGCATGCATTAGGTTCCTCCCTATATGTACATTTGCTCCCTATTGAAAGTTTCATGGAATCTATAAGCTTTGTATGTTTACCCTGCCTGTTACCTTCCTCTTGGTCTTCTCATACAAGTCTCAGAATCACAGATTATGCTGAGCAGGAAAGGACCCACAAGGATCATCAAGTTCAACTCCTGGCCCTGCACAGGACCATCCCCAAGAGTCACACCACATGCCTGAGAGTATCTTGCTCACCTGATAATGTACTCTAGCTTTTATTTTTCAGTTCTGGAAGTTAAAGTGAGGACAGGCCAATGACATTTTTTTTTCCTGAACAGAAGCACTTCTAAAACAATTTTGCATCTCTTCCTGCACCTCTCTCTGTGAAGGGTGCCTGTGCTCCAGATCTTTTTCCATGTTTTTGTTAGTCTTGAGTTTGTAAATTGTTTACAGTTGGATAAAACAATTTGGTTAACAAATTATTTGTGAAAGTCAATACTATAGTCCTATGGATGATATTTAGAGCGCAGTTACAGATTATGTTGTAGCTGATTGTGTAGAAACTTTCTTGCATGTGCAAAATACCATGTTGCAGTCACTGCCAGAGAACTGGCAGAGGTTTGTAGACCATGAGCTGTTACAGAATTTGGCTCTTAGTGCAACTAGGCCTAACACAAGGATATACACAGTTAAATACGGGGAATTTCAGGTGACTGCCTTTCTCCATGTTGTTTGCAGGAGATTCTTTTTTGGTGAGTTTCTTTTTTAAGAGACATCAACCAGTTTTAGGTTTTATAAGGAGTCCTAAACAAGGTTCTAATACTGTGACTAAATACCAAGGGTGTTGCAATTGAGATCTGTGATAATATTTTACTAGAATCTTTGTAGAACAGGAGACTGTTTGGTGATGAGTTAAGATAGGTTTGTCACCTTTTGTTTTTGTCAGTGGATTATTCTGTAGCAGCAACATATCTTTGTAGCTTGTTTAACACAACTGCGATCCTTTTAGGAACAGACTTGAGGAGAAAAACCCCCTTTGATCCTTACGTAAAAAATACAGAGTTAGATATAAATAATGTAACATACTCTCCCTTTGTGCTATTTTCTCAGTCATACTTAGGGTTTTCAAAGATTTGACCTGCTGTTGTAATTTTCAGATCTTAGACCACTTGATTTTTGTTTGAGGCTGTGGGAGAAATGTTCTTTTGAGTATTCAAATGCTCATGAGATTTTCTGCTAACCCAGAGAATGCATTTTACAGAGTGGCTATAAGATGTCTCTGTGCAACAAAAACTGAAAATAGAAAACTGTTGTCGCTGCTGTATTTTTGTTCCTGTTAGTAATGGCTTGCTATTGCTTTAAAGAAGTCCCCAGACAACACACTTTTCTGAAAATTAGGTCTTGCTGCTTTTCTTTAGTTGTCAAGATAGTCCATTTTGTTTTCAGGCACACAGCTATTACATGAAGGTCTTAATTTTGCTGGTCTTTTAATTTTGTTCTCCTGCTCTGGTTTTTTGTGTTTTCCTTCATGTGTGTATTTTTGTCATGTGTAAGTAGTGTGGACAGCACCCAGACATTTCTAAAACTTAATGGAAACTGCCTGTGCCTTTCGTATGCTGAGACCTGCCAATGAAAATAGCTCCAAAAGCAGTAAGCCTGATGCCTCAGACCTGCTGTTAGAAACCAACAGTGTAGCAAATACAATTGTTCTGCTCACATATGTAGTACTTCCAAATATCCTGCAAAATAATAGGTCGTGGCCCCAAATTGTAAGGCTGTTAAATATGAGTGCATTTTCAGTTAAAGCATGTCAACACAGGTTGGGTACAGCAAAAAAAAAATCACTGACCCGTTATTTTTTTTGTACACATCCTGTATGCAAGGCTTCTATTTCAAGTTTCATAATTCTGGAGAGCTGTTTCTCATTTGATTTATCTGTAGTTGGCAAAAACTTGTAAATTGCAGTGCTGTCCTACTCAATGGAGCTATTCCTTGTACCTCTATCAATTTATAGTGATGAGTTTATTTTCTGCTCTGGTTTTTTTTTTATCCATCACTGGGGACTGCATATGCACCTTAATTTTAAAAATGCAATGGCAATTATTTATGTATTCTCTCCAATGTTAGGAGAAAGAAGTTAAATCCAGGACACCTCTCCTTCCACATCACTGCCCTAAGGAATAAGTCTTTTTGTCTGGCAGGGAAATGCTGGCAGTCATCTGAGCAATGGCACAGCTCAAACCAGCTGAGTGCTGGGTTTTCCTGCACAGAGGGGTTGATACCTCACTCCCTGAAGATGATTGAGTGGAGCAGACTATGCAGGACAGAGAGCCCACGTTTTCACTTTCCCGAACAAGTGTTTTAATCATTTAAGAAATGCAAATGACATTCTGTCTCTGTCACTGCCTTGAATTCTTCAGTCTCTTAGCACTGAAATTGGTGCTGTCAGAGTGTTTTGGGGCTCACCCGAAGTCTGGCTCATGTGTCAAGCCCCTTATGGGGGCCTGGAGAATTCACAGTTGTGGCGTCTGAAAGTCTGGGGCCTGGGACAGGTAGCAATTTTCTTGACTTGGGCAACTTTGGCAGCATCTCTGCAAGTGTGCAGCAGAAGACTTGTAGGGTAGGGAAGGAATACACAGCGGTGTGCCTGGGGAACACACAGCGCTCAGGCACCTGAAGATCATGTTTTGGATTTGTCATTTAAATTCTACAAAAGATACCTTTGTTATTGTTGTTGTTGTTGGGGTTTTTTCCCCCTCTATAGGGACAGTGAGTGGCACAGAAATTGCTTGGGGAGGGCACTGCTTGGGCTGTGGAACTTGGTAAAATGAGAGGATAGGGGAGAACCCAGTTTGCCCCTCTGATTTTTGCATGGGTTTGCTGGAGCATGAGTTAGAGCAGCAGCTTTGTGTACATCTGAACACAGTACATTTGCTTTACAGTTATTGAGACAAAATTCCCAACTTGTTCTCTTGACCCTTACCATCAATACCACTGTATTTTGTTCAGGCCTGACCTACCTGGTTATTCATAACTACTAGCTGATAGCATAGCCATTATTGTTTGCCTCTTCACTTAAATAGGCATGGGTTTGTTCTTTTCTTGGAAGTTTTATTGTTAATGTTTAATTTGTTTTTCATTTCAAAGGTTCTGAGGAAAAAGCACTTGAAAGATGTGCATCTCCAACAAGTATCTGTCAGAAGGTTTGCATCGTTCAATCTCTTTTCAATAGAAGACCAGAATACAGAAGAGGAAACTGGGACCTGGGTTCAGTATAGAAGCATCTTTTATCCCAAGTACAGTGTCTCCTTAAGGTAACCACAATTTGAGTTTTAAGTACTTTCTAAGATCTTTAATGGGCCTCACATATAAAACTTGTTAGTCATTCTTCCAGTGTTCTGTGTAACTAGGGCATAGTTTACAAATAAACTGGTAAATGTTATTTTTAGTTGTTTGTTACAGTAAGCAGCCTGTCTGACTCTTTTTTCTGGTACATTTCACTGAAGTGGCAGACCTTGACTGAAAATAACTGATGCTTGTAGCTAAAACAGAATGCAAATATGAGCATTTATTTTATATTTTAATAGCTTTCTGTTTTGACATTCTTCAGCTATAAATAGGATATAAAAAAACCTGAACAGAGTTATTTATAGTCTTTATAAAAATTTTATGACATGATGTTATTAGTAATGTTCTAAAAGGGTTTTGGTAATTATCTGTATTTTATTCAGTTTTCTTCTTAGTGGTTCTTGTAAAACTCAAGGATAATTTGGAAGCCAGTTTTCAAAACAAAAGGATAAAAAAATTTCCTCTTCCTACAAAATAATATCTACTTAATGAAGTAATCTTTTTTATATTAGGACAGGTCATTTGTATTAAAGAAATTGACAATATAGAAGTCCATGCACAAACAAACCCACAGAAACCTGACTAACCCCCCAAAAAATCCTCTGAAGGAATGAAAGTGAATTCTCAGTAGCTTTGTTTATAACTCCCATTCATTGCTATGTTTGTGGGATTTTGTTTTTGTTTTTCTTTTCCTTTCTCTTGCTTTGAACTTCGTTTCCATGTTCTGTTTTCTGTGCGTGTGTCTGCTGTACTTGGTTTGCCTCAGCAAGTTTGCAACAGTAACTTAAGAATCCCTGAATTGATACTTGTTCTGCAGCTGCTGCTTAGCTCTCTGAAGGTGGAGGATTTTGCATTCTCTGCACAGTCGGAGATATTCTGGAGACCCCAAATCAAAAAGTGCTTTTTTTGTTTACCTGGGACTTTAAATTAAAGTCAATCTTAGAAATTAATATCTAACACAAACTAGTGGCCATTGTTAAACTGCGAAATTTTTTCAAGGTTTTAAAATGAACCAATGAGAAAAAAACAAACCAAGGAACTAAAATGCTAAATACTGAAGGAGCCCCACAACACTGCATGCAGATCATTTTAAATTTGCATCTGGATGTAAAATCAAGAACAAAATTCTTTAGAGCTTTATAAAGTTTTAATTTTCCATTTGCCAAGCTTATGCTCATTGATGTTAAAAGGGCTCAAAAGGAAACTTTTCCATTGGAAAACTGCGATTTGTAATAGAAGTAGGTGCAGTATTCTTCCATGTATAGACTTTTCCTGTAAACCACCAGCCAATGCTGTGGACTAATTCAAACACTGACAGTCTACATAATGCCTTTGTGCAGTGTCCCTATTCCTTGTTTCTAGGTCTTCAGAGGCACATTGGGGCTAGGAAACACAAGGTGTCTAGGGAGAATTTGGGCTGAACAAGGCTGCAGTCCCTTACAGTGCAGCCCTGACTCCTTTAGTTCACTGCCGTGGCTTGCAACACTCCCTGTCACTTGATTTACTTGTTCTGGAGTTTTAAGGTAGGAGATGAGCTAAGATTCACCTGTGCTGGCGGTACAAAAGCCAAGGAAATGTCACACTGATCCTGCTCTGATATTTGATAGTTGTGTACTTCTGTTTCCACCACTTTCTATGTCATCATTGTATTTGGTATTATTTGCCTAATAGTAGTTTCATTGATTACAGGACACAGCTCAACTATAGCCTATGAACAAGCATGTTTATTTATGCATTATTTTATTATGTTTCTTTAATCTTGTTCAGTGGAAATGTGTAGTTTCTGTGCTGGAGCAGGCCCACACTGCCTTTCAAAAATTGAATATTGAGGAGAATAGGGACACTGTCTTCGGGTGAGGATATTTATTTTATGTTTTCCCTGCATTTTGTTTCTTTCCAAAAGATATTCAGTGACCTCTAAAAATGGTAATCCCTGATCATTTTAGGAATAATGATCAGAACTTGCTTAGTCTTACACTTCTATATTAACATGTTTTCTCCACACTGAGGCAGTGACAATAGACAGAGTATACTTATTATTTCAGAATATTGCAGGAGGTGAAGAAGAGAAGGAGAAAATACTGTGTTTTTTGCCAGGAACAAAGTATAAACAGACTGGAACAAAATCAACTTTACCATGAGTCCATGTTGAATGAAGTTTCTCCCCTGTTTTTGCAGAAGCAGTAATTTAGGGGATAAGCATAACAGTTTAACATACGTAACAGAGCAACAGTTCTTCTTGCTGAAACTTTCAAATCTAGAAGATAAGAAATCCTGGAGTAAGCGTTTGTGGATCTTTGAGAACTGACCATGTGTTGGAAACTTAAGGGTTCTCTGTACGTCTGACAGTCTTATCTTGGTTTTTCTCCGTCCACTGGCAAAATATTATTTATAATAATATTAAACAGCAGAAACAATTTTAGCAAGTTAACAAGAGCATATTATTAACAATAACTTCAGTCAGGTAAATCCAGAACAGCATGCTTGAACAGGAGAGCCTTTTTATATCTTTTTGTCAGGAAAAAAAATGTTGCTATGGCCCCTCTAAAATCTTGACAAAAGTGCTTTTGAATTTTCATCTATATTTGTTTTCCTTATGCATTAACATCTTCTTGGAAAAGCTCATTGCATATGTTCAATGTTAAAAGGGTTGTCAGCTAATATCTTGACAAGACTAAATACTTAAGAAAGTTCATAAGGTTGTTAGTGGCTTTTGGCAAAGAGTATAAAGGTCAAGCTATATCAGTTCAAGGGCTATCAAAACTGATCAAATTGTATATTCAGATATGCTATGACCTAGCTGGAATTACTGCTCCAGAGGGGCTTGGGACCAGTTTGTCAGGTAAATAGAAGCTTTTGTAGGAACTACCAGTCATGTGCATGCTTTTCTGAATTTTGTTGTTTTTGCTGTTTCTCTAACTAAACTCAGGCTGGATTCACATCTCAGAAAGAAGAGCTTATGCCGTGTTTTTCTGTTGCTAGTTTATTTTTTTGCATCATTCTTAATAACAAATCTTCCAAAGCAGAAAGTCAGAACCCCCAATATAAGACAGTTTTCAGGTTAAAAAATTTAAGCTGAATTTAGGTGCCATTTTGAATAGATGCTTGAAGTGAAACATCATTGACTCATTTAAAAAATCCCCATGACTCTTCTGGTTAAACAGTGATCTCCACTCTGCTTAAGGAAATGTAGATTCATAACACATGGTGGAAAGTGGTCTCTTGAGCTTTGTATAGTTACTAAGTTGCTTCACAGTAGCTCTGGGATATCAAAAGGGGTGTCTGATGAGTGTGAGGTTTTGTTAGCAGTGAAAGGTGTGTCAGAATGAAATTTCTTGTGTTAGAATCCAAAACCTCATTTGAATAGTGTAGTCTCATCTGGATTTATATTGTATTTGATGTTCCTACACACTACATCCTTGTCTTGATGATGTTAATTGAGCTTTAGCTTTCCTGACCTGAACCCTGGATGCTCAGACAATTTCTGTGTGTTCCTCACAGGCTACTTGACTTTGCTTCCACACTCTGTAGGTTTCTTTTTTGTGTTTGAATTTGTCCAGGAGCATCTTATTCATCCACGTAGGCCTCCTGGCTTTCTTGTCTGACTTCCTCTTGGTCAGGATGCATTGCTCCAGAGGTGATCCTTGGATTTTAACCATCTTTCTTGGGCCCCTCTTCCCTCCAGGTCTTTATCCTATTGTATTCTACCAAACAGATCCCTGAAGAGGCCAAAGTCTGCTCTCCAGAAGTCCAGGGTAGCAAGCTTGTTATGCACCCGTCTTGCTGCACTGAGGATCTCAAACTCCACCATTTCATGGTCATGGCTGCCAAGGCTTCCTTGGACGTTCACATTTCCCACCAGCCCCTCCTTGTTGGAGAGAACAAGGTCCAGCATAGCACCTCTCTTTGTCGGTGCCTCTTGAAAAAAGAAGCATTTCAGGAACCTCCAGGATTTTTTATGCCCTGGTGTGTTGTCCCTCCAGCAGATATTGGGGTGTTTGAAGTTCCCTATGAAGACCAGGGCTTGTGAATGCAAGGCTGCTCCTCTCTCTGTCTATAGAGGCTTCATCTACTTGGTCTTCCTGTGGCAGACTGCCAGTATAATGTCCCCAGTCCCTGCCCTCCCTTTAATCCTGACCCATAAGCTCTCAGTTGGCTCCTTGTCCATCCTCGGGGGAGCTCCAAGCACTCCAGCTTGACATAGACAGCACCACTGTTTTCCACATCTCCCCTGTGTTTTTATTCATAGAACTTTCAGGTGTATTTGTTGGCTTTTTTCAGGTTCTATTTAACTGTGGCATTATTTCACTTTGCTGTTAAAATATTATGCATGTGCTGAATATGTATTTTCTTAGGGATAAGAAGATATATAGTAAGTAAACAGAACTATTTAAAAATATTTATTTAATACTGCCTTTCTAAATCCTTCTATTCTTAGTCAGGAATGTGCTTTTAAATTTGAATTTTGTAGGAATAGTTTTAGCAATGAAGTGATTATAGATCATAAAGATGCAGTGTGTCACTGTGGAGATGGTGCCTGCCTTTTAGACAGGAACATTATTCTTTTATTTGATTTAAAAAAGGAGCAATCAATATCTTCAAATTTTCTATTTCAGGATATGGATTTGCTTTTAAATGGTAGGCTCATTTTAAGAAAACAGTGAAGAAATAAGTTATTTCTGTGGTAAAATATTTTCCATTGATCAGTCATTTGCTGTTTCAAATACTAAAGTGCAGAACTGAAAAGAACAATGTCAGCAGTTTACAGGAAGGGTTAAATCTTTGTAAAAGATGTTAAGTGTACTGTGCAAGATGTCATGTCTTTATTCTGAATATGAATGAACCTTTAGATAAAAATGTGACAGAAACTATTAGATGATTCTAGACCTGTGGTTTAGAAATGAGGGGCATGCACAGACACTACTTGTCTGTGTCAAGTCGTGTGTTAGAAGATGATATAGGACTGAATTCCATTGGCCATTGCTCTTGGATATTTCTGCTAATAACATTTTGAATTTTTAACGCCTTTTTATTTTAGGGATAGAGATCAAAAAAGTGAAGTGGATTTCAAGGAATATTGCCTACTTCTTATGGACAATTTATGTGGATATGACAAATTGCTTTCTCCTTTTATTGCATGCTGAGAGACAATGTGTGAATTTAGCAGCATAAAGGGTTGGCCCCAGGAGCTGGAAATGGAGGAAAGAGATGAAAAGTGATTTGGCAACATACTTCTTTTATTCACTGATCAATGACTGTTGATCAATCACTGACTGTTCCACCATATTGCCCAAGATGTGTGTATTTGTAAAAAGAATTGTAGTCAAAGAAGCTTTGTTTTGGTTTCTTGCCATATTAAGGTGTGATCTAGAACTGGAGTGAAAGAGGACTTGACTTGTTTTGCTGTACTCTGGCCCAGAAAGAACATCTGATCAGATAGCAATGTTTGCAGGTAACTCTGAGGTTCTTAGTGAGCCACAGTGACAATTGGTGGTGATATTCACCAAGCCTTTTTGTAAAGTACCCTTAACAGAAACATTTTACCACTATTCCACCTTTCATTTTTCACAAATATACTTTTAATTTGTATGTAGGTTAATAGTGTATAGTGATGTGTTGTGTTTGGTTTTTCCCTTTTCAATATTACATGGAAATGTATTCTATCTTAGTTTTTGTAGGTTTTTAAAGTGTATGCAGACATGTACTTATTTATATTATTTTTCATCACTCAGTTTAAGAACAAAATAAAAGAAGGAACTTCCTTTTGTTTCAATATGGCTCATGAAAAGTATGCCTTAATAGGGACCTCCTGAAGGATTTTTTTTATTTTTACTATCCATAGCTATTTTTATATACAGGTAAAAGTCTGCCACTTGTGTTGCCTGAATTGGAGAGGAAGGAACATTAATATATTTAAAGATTAAATAGATAAAAGATCTCACTCCCTCTGACTTCATCCAAAGTTGATTTATATGTAGTCCAGAGTAAGGAATTCTGCTTTGCTTTGTATCAGGAGAAACATAAGTTGAATTAGTTTATTGTTCACAGATTTGTCTTCCTATTACTCACTGCCTCAGCCACAGAATTTTTTGTGTATTGTACCTTGAAGACTTATTATAAGAACACTGTGAATCAGATTAACCATGCCAGCCTGAAATTCACTTTTTCCATGATGCTTACTTGTGCTCATTTGAAGTACTTTGTTGATCTCAGCAATCAGAGCTTTGAACTTCTTTGAAGTTCTTTGAACTGTATGACATCCAAGACATGTTCTAAAGCACCGAATACTAATGTTCTTCTGTATTTTGAGATATCTGTAGAAATTTATGGGAATTTAAGGGCTGGGGTTTAATCCCAAGCTTCTGTGATTCCTTTCCTTGACTTTCATAAATTCAGTGCACATGACACTCAAACACTCTGTGTTTGTCAGCTGCACTGTGGAAAGCTGTGATTGTGACAGGCATTCGTGGAAACCAGATGTGATGTATCTTGGCAGTTTTCTCTGGGTTTGGTGATGGAGGAGCAGCTGATGGGGTGGGACAGTGAAGCAGCAGCTGTTCCGGAACTGCTGAGGATGTATGTGCAGAGCAGTGGACCCCAAACTAAAAGCTCTGCTTTTTAGGTGCAGGACTGAGTAGCACAATATTTGTGGCAGAATTTGGGGTTAGAGAATACCTGTATTTACATATGCATGTAACTTTTATTCTGTGAGTAAAGCCTGTGATGGAAAAGAGTTGGGGAATAGCTGGTGCAGTTTGTCTGCAGGCTCCATGAGTACAGATCTCCAAATAGCAGAAATGGCTATTGCTGTTTGGAAATGTGTTTTCCTGAGCTCTACCTTTCACAAGTAGATCAGCTGTTGGCATGTTGCTTTCCTCAGTCCTAAAACTTGTCTGCAATAAGAGATTATGCTCAATTCCTCAATTTTTGGTTTCCATAAATTTTAAGCGGTTTTGGCCAGTGCTGTGGTTTTATCATTTCTCCTTTTTGTGTTTGCCTACCTTTTGACCCTTAAGTATGTAAATTGTATTATTTTCTACACCAGGACACTTCACTTCTGTTTTTCTTTCTTCATTCTGTTGAACTCCTGGTACTAGATTATTAAATTTTTCATCCTTACCTTTGTTTGCTTCACTTGGAGAGTTACATGATAACCTTTAGATATGAACTATGTACATAAAGAAATTGGGGGGGGGGGGGGGGGGGGGGGGGAGAAACCAAAACATGTTAACCCAAGACTACCCTGCATGCCAACAGAGATTAAAATATTTCTTTACTTCCTCAGCATCTCCCTCCCCCCATCTTACATTCAATTAGAGATGAGACATTCACAGCTGTTTGAGAGCCCCCAACAGCCCCAGACATAGGCAGAGTTACAGAGTTTGTAGGGTTCTGAGGAGTCAGCAGGGGAGAGTTTAAAGTGTGGCTCTGTGGTTGGCAGAACTACCAATCCTATCTCCTTTCTTGTCACTTCCCTTGCACTAACTCTGTTGCATAGGTTGTCCAACTGGATAGAAAACAAACTTGCAAAGAAGAAGTGCATTAAAAATCCATGTGATCCATCAGCATTCTTGTAGACTTCCACTGCAAAGAAGGAATGTAATTTTGGTTTGTTTTTATGTAGCTGGGAGAAGAGCATTAATGTCCAGTTGAATCTTTTGTAACATCTCTCATATATTTCTTTGTCCCTGCTGATGGCGCTTGGTTCAGTTTGTTAACTTGATTTCCATTTGATTGTCATTTTTTTCAGAATTTGTCTAGTTGCTGCTTGGTGCTTCTCAAAATTTAACATGTTAATGTTTCTTTATTTAATGCTTATGCTTATCAGAAGCTATAAATAGTGGGTTTTTCACAATAAATATACAATTTCATGTTTGCAAAAAGATTGATTTTTTTTTTTCCCATTCTTAAAGCAATCTTCCTTCAGGAAAGAACAGCTGAGAGAATGAGAACTAATTTTGGAGGTGCTAAAATTCTTGGATTTATTGCATTTTTTTCAGTGTTTCAAATCAGTGTGTTCCCAAACAGCCTTATAAGATACCTTTGAAACATTATTAAAACCCTTTCTAGATTTTCTTCAATGCGTTTGTGAAACAGCTATGTAATCTGATTGTTGTAAAGTGTAAGACTAATGTTTTGTTCATTTTAGGCTTAGATTAGTTTGGAATATTTAAAACAAGATTAGATGCTTTTTTATGTGTGCGTCACTGCACATTTAAAGGCAAAACTTAGGTAAATTTATTCAATTTTGGTGCTTATTCTTTCTGCTGCTGTCAGTGTTTTGCTCACTGCATTCTAAAATTCGCAGTTGGTGTATGAAATTTAGGTAATGAATTTATTATCCCCACTTTTGAATGTTTATTTCATATGGGTTATGCGAATATAAAACCAAAGAAAATGCAGTTCACTGAACACATTAATCAGTTTCATCGTTTGCATTAATTTAATTAAGTGTTCTTGATTTTGTGGGAGAAAATAGGAATGTGCATACAGCTGCTGTTCAAAAATACTCTCTGGGTTTTCTCTTTTAAAGAAATTGCTTTACCAAAGTTCCTCCTTTCCTCTGTGTGACTTTCACAACTAAATAAAAATTGGTGCTTCTTGGAAATGTTTTCCTCTTGCTAGTAGTTTCTGAGAAACACATTCCTCCTGGTCCATGGATTTCAGTGCTGGGACTTTGGTGATTGTCCCCTTGTTTTCCCCCTGGTGGCTACAGTAGTACCTGTTTGCTACTTCACTGTGAAATGGGCTGGTGAGAAGTGAATGCATATAGTAAATCTCTTTTTTGAAGATGGGAATTTTTTTGATGGTTTATGTGTCAGTAAAGTCACTATTTATGTTTTCTTCCAGATTTCACAATGGCCTCTTAAATGTTAAAGATGTTCTTACAAGTTTTGACAACACAGGGAACGTCTGTAAGTCACCGTTTATCTAAATACAGTACTGTTGGTAGAAGTCTAACTGTACCAATATAAAACATGTCTGTATGAGCCCTCAATAACCATTCCATTTAGCTGGGAAACTTCATTACTGTGGTCAGAGGTACCATAGCATTACAGTTTTATGTAGCACAGCTGTTTGTGTTGGATACAGCCTTAAGTCCTCCCAGTGCAGGTTATTTTTGGTTCTGTGGCTGTGGTGGGAACATTAGAGCAACTGGACTGGATTGAACAAAACATTAGTTTATCCCATTGATTTGTGTTGGCCAGTGGCCAGCAGTGGCTGTGTGAGGAACAGCAGTGCAGGAACATGAGTAGCAATCAGGGGTACTTCTAGCTTGGAGAGGACAAACTCGAACCACAGAAACACAAAAGAAAGCACTCAGTCAAATTGTGAAATTCCTCCCTATAGAATTTGGATCCTAAATCCTAAACCCTACAGGTTTGGAATCTAAAACATGAAATAAATTCAAAAAGCAAAGGGGAAAAAATTGTGCAAGAAAAATTCACTGTGGCTATTAAATATAAAGCCACCACTTATGGCTTAGGAAGTGCTGGGTGTTAGGAGAGTTAATGGGGCAGTAGGATGATATGTTTGTCCTGATCTTTCACTCTTGTCTAAGCATCAGTTACTGGCTGCATTAACCTGAGGCAAGATGAGCTCTAAGTGGGCCATCAGTGTCTGACCCAGTATGGCTCTGCTTCAGTATACTTATTAATAAAATTATCTATGCTATTAATGGACTTAAATTATAAAATTGTGGTAGACCATGGAAACAAAGCTGAGCAAAAATATTGAAACATTTTTGATGTGACGAGTAATTACTATTCTATAATTAACATTTAGAGATACACATATAATTCTTGTTTGGTTATTCTGCCTTATCTTTCAAGTTTGATTGTTTGTTTTCAAACAAGCAAATTGATAGAATAAAGTTGGTAAAGTTTGCCAGATGTTCAAGAAATATGCACATATTTCCTCCTCCTTATCAAGCCAAAGATATAGAAACTGCTCTGATATATATGTGTTTTATCTCAAAATTCCAGTCTTAGTATTCCGATATGTTTCAATAAACATTAGTTCATTATGTGACAACTTGAGCATTTATTTTCAACAGCAGAGAAAATACTTTCTCTGTGTGTGTGTGTGTGTGTGTATGTGTCTGAAAGTGCTTCAGGTAATGAATCAGGACAGTGTAATATGGTACCATGATTTCTTGCTCTTTGTTCTTTGTGTGGGTACTGAGATTGCGCTCAATCTACACAGATTTCCTTGTTAACACAAATAGTTTACTCTGCTAAAGTTTTTATATGCTTTCCTGTTGATAGATGTGCTGTCAGCTCTTCTGTTAATTTTTTACAATGTTTCAGCTACTTTTTTATTGACTGCAGATGGTAGTACAAGACTTGCCCTCTAACAGGCACACCACCAGTGCTAACACAGGAGTAATAAGACATCTGTAGTTCTTCTCACTGTTTCTCTGTTCATACAAAGATTCACATTTGTCCTTTTGGATTCAGAATTGCTTTGAGGGTTCATGCTGTGCTATTATATATAGCATTTGCCAAGTCATTTCTAGATTCACTGCTTCCCCATTTTTAAATGTCTTTGTCTGCAAGTGTCTGTATTGATCTACATATTACGATTTATGCCTGTTTTACTATGCACTCTAGATTACGCTCTATTAGGGTAACTGTAAAATTATTATCTTCTGCCAGCATGCAGTACCGGCTTGGAGTGTAATAATCACACTTTTTTGGTACCACCTGTATGGAATAAATGTTCTCAGTATCCAAGCCAGAGTAACTATGTGTCTGTCACATCATCATAGTAAAGTTCCCCCAACTGTGTGTGACCCAACTGCTCTATTTGGGTCATACCTGACAGAACTTCTGTGCACTCCCATTATCCCTTAATTTGAACTGGCTCTTTCTTTGATCTTTTCCTGTGTATTTCTTGACTCTCTTTGTGTTAACCTGCTGTGGAAATGATGGGGGTGTTGTGTTGCCTCCTTTTACCCCCAGAGGTAACTACTGTTGTATTTCTAAAATCAGGTTGACTGCTTTTTGCAATTGCTGTAGTGTTCTACAAGAACTTTTTATTATCAAATCATAGTCTACTCTAAAAACACCCCCAGATATTTCTGAAATGGTCTTTGACAGTATCATATTATTTCTCCTAATATCTAATACTAATGGAGCTAGTCAGAACTGAATGTGCTGTCACAGCAGTGTGCTCTGTGAGGGGGATGCACTGAATAATTACAGACTTCAGTGTTCTTTTGGGAGACACTGCATAGCCAGCATTTATTTACTGGCCACTAAACTTCACTTAAACAACTTGGACTGAGTTACCAGAAAACAGGAAATGTTTTAGCGTTCTGTATGTTTGTTTTGGCCGCCATACTGAATATTTATCAGCAAGATTAATGTTTTTTCTAGAAATCATTGGATTATGAAATAATTTTGTATTAAACAGATTAGCTTTTGTAAAAACTGTATTTTGTTTTTAAACATAGTAATTTGTTTCAAATAACATGGCTTGTGTGGTTTGGGGGGGAGTTTTTCTTTCTTCTAGTAAGTACTTTTTGTTGAAACAAGCTCTTTCAGGGAGTGTTTCTATGGTCTTTCTGTTTCACATTTTGATCTCTGTGTATATGGTCTTTGACAGCCACATCACTGTACACCATCAAAAGAAAAGTGGTAGAGCAGACTCCAGTTAATACCACTGTCTATACTCCCAGTAGGTATCAACTCAGTACAAGATGTGCCACTAGCTGGCAGCATTATATAAAATATCAATAAGCAGCTTTTGAGGAATACTTGTGACTGCTTCTAAAAGTTCTGCCTTACACCAGAAAGACTTCAGGATAGAAGTGGAGCCAACTGCAGTAGCTGTCAATGGTGTATTGCAGGGTCCCAGCTGTTAACTCTGAAAATTGCCTCTGCACAATGGCTCGTTCAAACTTTGTATTTGTATACCTACACTTGTATTCTGTCTTTTCCTAAAAGATTTCTGGAGATGCATTTGCGCTGTAGGATTGACACTGTGAATGAAAATTCACACTACAAGTCGCAACGGGTTTTCACTTTCTCAGAAAAATGTGGAAGTTTTTTTCTCTCTGCTCATCCTTTCTGGGAGAGTGGTTTCCACATGAAAACTCTAAATGAATTCTCCACACAGACAGGATACAGTGCTAAATGCACTTCATTCAGCTTTAATTCTATGTATAAAGAGGAGGCAGGGAAAAGAGGACTGGAATGAAGGAAAGGATCAGTCTGTTCGTTTTAGACAACAATATGCCATCTGTTAAAAAGAGGGTACAACCTGACACCATCTCTAGTCCTGAGATAGTCCTTTAAAAGAACTGATGGATCCCAGGCAGAAGGTTCAGTGGTGGCATTGTGGGATAGCATCAGCTGGCCTCCGGAACCACATGCCACACTCATCCTGGCAGAAGAAGTCTTCCAAAAATTAAGGAAAATTCTGCAAGGATGAGCTTTTGAGAGTGTCTCCTTCCCTTGCCTTTCCAACTGGGAGAAAGCAGTTACAAATGAAGTGCTTATATGACTATATCCCTGAAGTAATCATTGCAGATTATGTAAGCATTTAGATTTAGTGAAGTGATCAGAGGCCAATATATAAACCTGTTTACTATTTGCCCCCAGTCTAAGCAAGCTACAGGCTGTGTAAAGGAGAATTTTAGGAAGTGAAATGCAGCATATTTTCATCTATTATGTTTTCATCTGGTGTTATCACAGAAACAGGATATTGCAGAATGCTCAAGTAGTATAAAGTTGAAAATTTAGCAAAACATTTTCCTGTAAACTGCACATGGCATTAGTTAATAATGTAACCATTTTCAAGAAACAACGTGTTCAACACATATTCATTTTATTTTCTATTTGGCTGAGTGTACAATTGTGTGTTTTAGAACTAAAAGAGCAGCAGAGGGTGCTACAGTTACAGAGCTACCCAGGCACACACTCCAAAATTGTTGCTCCTGCAGGCAAGTGGATCCTGGAAACACTTAAGCTTTTCATTTGGAATAGATGTAAACAGGATAGTTTTAAATTCTGTTGCCTCTGTTTATAGAGGAAAACAGGTAATCTACAGGAAATCCAGGAAAAATAGAATTACATACTCACTTTTTTCTTGATTTTTTTTTTTTAATAGTTTAATTGATGGAAAATGTTGCATGATTTCATGAAAACATAGTGTCTGGAAATAGTTACTGTTACAAAACACAAAACGTCTTTAGAACTGTTTTTGTTTATGCTAATTTTACATTTAGGAGTTCCAGTGTCTGCAACAAGTTTTTTTGGAAAAATTTGTTGTTTGTTTGGGGTTTTTTATATGTTTCCCAAATAAATGAACTAGCTAAATTGAAGAATATTTTTGCCCTTCATGTAGTATTTTTCATGAAAGTAACATGAGAGAAGGATTTTTTCTTAAATTTCAAGTTAACATCAAGGTTTTTGGGAAGCACAAATCAAGGGGGAAACAAAGAAATAAATTATTTTTCTCCTTTTAGTTTTCACTTCTTTTTTTTCAGTTTATACTTACTTAAAACTGGTAATTATGCAACCTTTAAAAATGTACTTAAGAAAAATGTTAAAAAAATCTGCTTTAAAACAAAGAACATTTTCTTCTTTCCTCCATTCTCTCAAATAACTAAAGCAAGAGGGATATCTTCTTTCTGGTAGTATATGAGGATGGGTTTGGAGAGCTGCTTGTTTCTTCAGAGCTCTCACTGTGTGCCTCAGATACCTGAGCTCCTCAATGGAGAGATGATGGCAGCTACTGAATGATCATGCTTGGAAGGATAGATGCCATGAAGTTACCTGGGGAAAATCACCAGATGACATCCCTTATGGCAGCTGTATTTCATGTAACATTCCCTAGAATCAACCAGGGAGCAAAGTGCAGTTTTCAGGTGCTGCTGTGGAAGTTTCCAATGTTGTTTTGAGTAAACATCTGGTTCTCAGTGGTGAAAAGCCTGCCAGCTGGAATATGCTTCCTGCCTCTCTGTGCCTTAGCTGGTATTCTCACCTGAAGAAACTGCCACCCGTTGTTCTCTGAGCCTTCTCTCATTCCTCTGGTGTGGCAGTTTGAAATTATTTACAGTGTCAGAACCTCAGAGCCCCTTGAAAGTCTTCAACAAAAAATAAATTGTCTGGAAGAGTGTTTGAATAGCAACGATACGTGTCGTTCTGAATGAAATATTGTATTTATGATACCTACAATTTACTATTCACTATGCAGCTTCCTTTTAAATAAAACATTTCATGATCAGGGTTAAGAAAAACCAGCTGTTTCCTCCCTCCCTCCTCCATCCAATTCACTTCAATGATTCAGTTTACAGCATCATCCCAAGCAGTCACGTTGACATAACCGACATAAGGCGTATGGAATGGAGCAGAAAATAAGTATATGGAGAGAAGCAGGCACCTTTTAAATTACTCTTCCTGCCAGAATTGTTTTTATGAGATTGTTCTCTGATGGAACATCAGTGATTTGTCTGTTTTAAGTACTGTTCTGAAATATTTGGCTTTTCCCCACTCACTAAAATCTTCAGTTTATCAGGAACCTGTGTGTGAAAAGAGGAATCATAACTGTGATCAGGGATCTCTTTCCTCTAAATTACTTTTTTCCTACTATATATTCCAAACATTATATGTCTTTGGGCCTCTACTTTCAAGCATGGCACCAGCTTAGAGAAGTGGGAGGTGAAGAAGCCCAGTTGAGCACTTCTGAGTACCCTCTTTCTTCCTGGGTCAGATTGAAGTTTTTGTAGTTCTCCTGTTCTCCTGCTCAGGTTATTCCAATGAGAACCTTTTGGTAAAAATATGTGAATCTCTTAGAGCAACTGCAGTTACTTTTCTGTGTTGCTGAGCAGTGTTTTGTACCTTGGCACTCTGATTAACTATGTTTTGGCATCATCTGTTGTCTTAATCTTTAAAAAGTAGTTGGCATAAGTAGGTTTCTAAGTGTACTACTCGTGCTAATCTTCTACAACATGAAGTATTTTTGAAAGGATTCCATGTATTCTATATGGATTACCATGAGAAATTAGATCTTTTGATTTACATTAATTAAAATTTTGAAGATACAGTATAACACCTTAAATTAAGTTGGTAGAAGGAGAAGAGTATGAATGATTCTAATTAATTTCATGGATTTTACTTTTGCTTTAGATAACTTATCTTAGTCACCTCTTTAAATAGATAGGGCAGGATAACAAAGGTAAGCATCCATTTAAGATGTGCTGTCTAATTAATTCAGCTTAGTCTTTTAATACATTTTAGAGTTTTCTCTAAAAATATTTCAAATTTGAGCGTAATTGAAATAAATAATTCCAAATGAGTTTGATGTGCAGTAGGTTGTTGCCATTTGTGTGGAACTTGCATGTTTCTTTGTAATCATTCTTTTTGTTTTCATAATTCCTTTTACTTGCCGTGTTCTAGCCATGCTTTCAGTGCTGCTTTTCACACCCTGAGCATGTCCCTTCTGTTTGACACCATCACGTGTTGTTGCTGGTGGTTTCTGACATGCACATCAGATGGGGCATTTCTCTGTGTTGTATTATAGTCTCATCAGTGTCTGGAGTGTGGAGGTAGCAAGGGGAGTCCTTGTTCTTTGTTTTCTCTATACAAATGCAGCTGAAATGTTATGCATAACTTGAACCTGGTTTTGGTTGTGTTTCAGGTTTGGTTTAGAGAATTTTTCAAAAGTTGCACTGTATTTAATTTTAAAAAAATCATATTCAAATGGGTCAATTCATGTCTTCTTTTGAAAATGTCACAGTGAAAGGTTTCAATTTAATTCAACACCAATTCCTAAAATAGTATTCACAAAAAACTACTTTGAGTAATATATTTCTGGAAATGAGAATTTGAAACCTTTGGTGAATAATAGATCCATTTGAAACGTTTTGTCTGATGATAGTTCTGACTGAAAAGTATGATGAAAACTAATCTACATAGCAGTGACCAGACAAAAATCCAGTGTAGAACTAGTATTCATGTACTTAGCTTGATAAATTAAATGCTGTTATTGTGAGTATGGTACAGTTAAATAAAATTATATCGGGTTCAAGCTATTCTTTAAAAAATATGTTTAATAATATGGAAAGAGGTGAATAAGGCATTATTTCAGAAATATAAAGAACTAAACCTAGTGAATTAAAAGAGCCTCCTATACAAATGGTTTGGTAAATAGAAAATGTGTGAGGAATAACTGCAAATTTGTTGTAATTACTGGAGTCCGGCCTTGTGGTATTTAATTAAGACTGCAGCCCACCTGCAAAAGGTTTTAGTGACTATCTTATAAACAATGATTTGGAACATACTGGTTCTAGCCATGGTGATTTTACACCTACTCTCCTTACTGGTAGAAAATATCTCTTCATGCCTAATGGTAGCCTTTTTTTACTAAGGCTTAAACTGGTTATTGGTTTGGTCCTTGGCAAAACTGAAATTTTCTTTTGCAATAGCTTTTTAGGTATATTAATTCATCACATGGCCTTGCCTATATGTTCTTTTCCTTATGTCCAGCAAGCCAAATTCAATCATGTTTTCTTAAGCTACAGTTTTTGCCAGGCTCTGACTTTTCTTTAGACTCCATACGTCTGGTTTGTTTCTTTCTTGAAGAGTGTTTGTCAAATCTGGACATAGTATTCCAGTCAAGACTTCTATAATGCTAAGTAACTCAGGAGATTTTATGTTTTACAGCCTGTAATCCCAATATTGAATTTTCCTTTTACAACAGCATGACTTTGACTCATGTTGAGTTGTTGACTTGCCATAAAATTTTGGTCCTCTTCAGAAGGAATCAGTTATTCCTAATTGTGTATTTATGTAGGAGATTATTCTTACCCAGTTTCAATACCTGGTGCTTGTCCCTGTTGAACTTTTTCCTGTTTCCAGACTTCTCCCAGTTCATTGGTTTTTTTCCTTTGAAGCCTGTCTTTCAACTTACTGGACTTCTAAAATTGATAAATTGCTGGTGTAATAGGCATGTTCCTTTAGATGATCAATGAAAACACTCAACAGAGCACAGTCGGGTGTAGGCATTTATGGAAACTCCACCTGTTAAATTCACCTGCTTTTACAGCAAACTGTTGAGAATTATTCCCCTTATTCTCCATAGTCAGTTTTCTTGATCGGCTCTTCACCCATCTTAACCAAATTTTATTTAGACTGTTTCTTATGAAATTGTCAAAAGACTTTCTAAAGTTTTGATACAAGACATCTACTGCTTCTGCCCTATAAACAAGCCTCTTATCTTGTTGTTCTGGTGAATGGTTTTTTAATTAAAATCTGTAATTTATTTTTTATTGTTATACTTTATCATAGAGTATGCAACAAAAGAATGAAAAACATGAATCTGTTTCAAGTTTTTAATTATGTGAAGATGAGGGAGAGGTTGAATTGAATGAAACGTTATACTTAATTATAGAATGCATAATTGTCTTATGCACTGAAAGTCACCTGATGATTCTCTGCCTTACAATTTCATTCATTTTCTGAAAGCTGTTATTTTAATAATTTATACTGCAGATGTATCCAAACTAAGCTTCTATGCATAGTTCTGTCTTGTAATTCTTTGGTGTCCTGAAGGAGAACTGTGGCTGCTCTGAGCTATGTACTGGTTTTGTGACATGCTTGGTAATCTAGCAAAAATTAGTGTAGGACTGTAAAAGCCATCTACCCTAATACCCTTTATTTCCCTACTTTTAGTAAGTGTGACAGGAAGTGAAATAATGCAAGGTTTTGGGGGTTTTAAAATTATTATTTTGTATGGGGCTTTTTTGGTAATTTGGTAGTACTCAAATGAATTTAAGCCTCTTGCACCAGAGAAATAGAATCCTGTAGATAATATTCAGGACTAAAAAGAAAGCAATTTGATCTCGTTATACCTTTTGAGACCAACTCCTTGTCTATTGTATTTATTGTCAAACTGTGACCTGTGCTTTGTGAATTAAATTTACTTCTCATCTATGCTAGTACTGGTTGAAGGTGTGTTTCACTATGTGAGGGGTTTTTTTCCAATTAATTTTTAGGTTTCCCTTTATACTTAGGCCAATTGCAATATTTTAAGGCCGTGTTTGTTGTCACATTTAAATGTGTGGTTTATATCAGCTCAGAAGATAATACTGTAGTCCCCAAAGCACTCTTTTTATTATTAACTAATCCATGCAATATCACCTTTGTGAAACAAATATTAGATCCATTTCAGAGGTAGGAAGTCTTGTAAGTCTCTATTTTTGTTACAGAGCTGTTCATGGTTAGAAGTGGGAGGCAGAACCAAGCCATCTTACAGTGGTGGTATGCAGAGGACCGCCTGACTTCTAACCTCTCCCACATACAGGTTTATTGCAAGATCTTTGTTAAATTTGCAGTGTTACATTTTCAGGAGTGCCTTCTTATTTTAAATGCCACCCATTTGGGTTGTCAAAATTGAAGGACTTAGAGCTGGGTCAGAAAAGAGACTTGGGCATTGCTGAACTGAACTTTAGATGCTCTGACAATAAAATTTAGTCCTCCTTCAGGTAAGGAGGCCTTTCTACACACGTAGTGGCATGGTCTGGAATTCACCCCAGCTGGTACTCTGAGACCTGTATGTCATTAACTCTTCCCCTCTTTGGAGATTCAGTTCCTAACTTGATGCATTCACAATATTAAATCCTTTCCTTTATTCAGATGCTTCAGCTGTGTCTGTCAAAAAGTATAGAAGGTGTAACTTTTTTTGGTTTGTTTAACCTTCTATGAGGTAGCTGCAGGTTTTATGTAGAATTTGTGTGGTTTCAGACACGAGTCTAATGGTTGTAACACTCCCAAGGTGGTTTCATGAAAGTAGGGGCAGTCAGCACACCTGAGTTAGCAGAGAATGGGCTCAAAGCTTTTATGTGCTCACTTACTGGAGCTCCTTTTGGACAGTAAGACAAGAAACAGTATTACTAAATGTATTGGGTAATCCTTCATGACTGTGTCAGGAAAAAACCCCACTGTAATCTGCCAGTAAATATGAATTTAGAGTGTGAAGACAGTAGCATGCCTCACCATAAGCTTATACCTAGTTACATAAAATTTACCTATTCACACAGCTAAAACACTGTACAATCTTAAGCCATTTTACAAATCAGCACCTTAGTATAAATTCTGTCAGGCTAAAAATACTGGAATGTCTTCATAATAAAACATAATAGGACAAAGCAGCTTGTATACAGGGTCCTTATTTTTGCTGTATGTTGGTTTTCATTTTTAAATTGTGGCAATTTGAAGCAATTTGTAGGTTTACTTACTATTTAATTGGACATTCCTGAAGTAGAAAATATTATTTCCTTTTGTTTGTGTGGTTAAAGAGTCTGCTAAAAATGAGCTTAGCCAGATAAACACCGGGGGTTTTATTACTAGTAAGAATTAATTTGATAATTTTGTCCACAACCATAATCTGCTTTTAAAATCATGCATTATATTTTCTGTGGAAAACTAACCAATATAAATTCCCTGTGAGAAAGCGATGTGCAGCTGCACATCTCCTGTGGGAGAGGCTTACTTACTGACAGGTGAATCTGAGCCCATTTTATGATTATTTCGTAGGTAAAAGGAACAGAGGAAGATTCTTAATCTTAGATTGTCTCAGAAAATATATTTATGTAGGTGGGTTTTGGCTGGTTTCGATTGGGCTAGTGCAGTTATTTATTAAACAGCAGTGAATTGTCAGTATTTATGTACTGAAATGTTTCTCCCTTTGCCAGCTGAGATTAGCAGGCATTGCTTTCAAATGTACATCTGTGAGAAAGTTTTGAAACCAAAAGTCAACTATTTATATAAAATAATTCTTATCAGGGCAGAGGATTAATTATATTGATTAATAACAAGGACTGTGTTTGCTGCATCTGGTTTTAGATTAATAATAATAATAATAATAATAATAATATTTGAAAAAGGTTGAAAAATCACGAGTCTAAGGTACAAACCAAAGCTTGTGTTCAGTGTTTTTCTTTTTTGTTTTTTTCTTGGTAGGACATTTGTCACTTTCTTGAGCTGTATTTAAATTTCATAAAACACAGTTTTTATTGTTTTTCCAAAGAAACTCTGGCATATAGCCATCAAGTTAAAGGACTTATGAATGTTTAAAAACAAATGCATGCAGCAATTTAATTATTCTTTGTTGTATGTAGGCACACTCCTGAGGAATTTTGTAACTTTTCTCATAAAGAAGCAGACTTTTTACTTACCGTAAAGTTGAACATTAAAATGTGAATAGCTTTGTAAGCCTTGACTTAAAAGTAATTACATCTAAATGGTAGTAATAGCAGAAGTCTACAATGGTTTTAGGCTGCCTTTTTAAGCTATTCAGAAAGGCAGTAGGACCCACAAAATGCCTAAAAGATACACAGGAGTAAAATGGCCATACAGGTTTGGCATTTAAAAAGGAGATCTCTGTATTTTTTAAATGGACAGTAAAATATATTGTCCTAGAATATACATATTTCAAAGAAATAAAAACAAACAGGTATCCACTATGACATTAGAATCATATGAATCAAAGCAGAGATGGTCAGCTTTTGGAAGCTCTCCAAATAATGCCTTCTAATTGTTTGCTCAGATAAAATTCTTGTTGACTTATTTTCCTTGTTTTCAAAGCACCTGTTGAAAAAGAAGTATTTATCCTTCCCATTTCCATTGAATTTTCCAGTTCCAGAGTTAGAAACATGCTGTCATATGTAGCACTGAAAAAACTTAAATTATAATAGTGGTATTGAATACATATTCAAGATCAGCTACTTAGCAGGTACTTCATTCATTGCAATCTTTGTTGTAACTCGTAAATGCTCTACAATGTAAATGTTTGCATAGTGCAGGAACCAGTTGCACATCTCCCATGTTAATCTCCAGAAGTTATAATACCTCACACTTTCCCTTGGCAGGCAAAAATAATTATGATAGTAATCAACATATACAATATAGACTTTCAAATATTTAGTTTTGTTGACAGTAGGAGCAGCACAACAATATAGATAATTTCTGACAAAAATTGGTAGAGGTAATCTAAGTGCTCTAAGTTGTTGTGATTGTCATTATTTCATATATGTATTTCCTCATAATTACTATAATGTTTCCTTTTGAGGATTCTCTTAATGCGCTCTTCAGAAAATGATGTGGTAAATATTTTGTATTAAAATACACAGGTACACATTTTAGGGTTTGTTGAGGTAAGTGACAGCCTAACAGAAAGGTGAGATGTTATGCCAATTAATTCTGCAGGGCTTATCTAGAATCAGATTGAACTGCTGGTGAGTGAGAATAATTAATGAAAATTCTGTGTTTTCATATATGAATTGTTTCTTAGAATATCTTTTTTAGAATAAACAGATTTTTCTATGTTTGGCATTTAAAAAGCTTTGTTGTAATAGTTGAATGTGAACTGTCAAAAAGAAGTAGGCAGAAAGTTGGAAATGATGAGTCCAGTTATCATAGAATGGTTCGAGTTGGAAGGGATCTTAGAGACCGTGGAGTTCCAACCCCCCTGCCGTGGGCAGGGACACCTTCCACTACACCAGGTTTCTCAGACCCCCCTTCCAACCTGGCCTTGAACACTTCCAGAGATGGGGCATCTACAGCTTCCCTGGGCAACCTGTTCCAGTGCCTCCCTACCCTCACAGTAAAGAATTTCTTCCTAAAGTTTAATCTACACCTGCCCTCTGCCAGTTAAAAGCCATTACCTCTTGTCCTATCACTACATGCCTTTGTCAAAAGTCACTCTCCAGCTCTCTTGTAGCTCCCTTTGAGTATTGGAAGGCTTCTATAAGGTCTCCCTGGAGCCTTCTCTTCTCCAGGCTGAACAACTCCAACTCTTTCAGCCTGTCTGCATAGGAGAGGTGCTCCAGCCCTCTGAGCATCTTGGTGGCCTCCTCTGGACTCATTCCAACAGACTGATGCCCTTCCTGCGCTGAGGACCCCAGAGCTGGATGCAGTGTTCCAGGTGGGGTCTCAGCAGAGCAGAGGGGCAGAATCCCCTCCCTGGCCCTGCTGCCCACACTGCTTTGGATGCAGCCCAGGACACGTTTGGCTCTCTGGGCTGTGAGTGCTCATGGCTGGGTCTTGTCCAGCCTCTCACCCACCAGCACCCCCAAGTCCTTCTGGGCAGGGCTGCTCTCAGTCAGTTCTCTGCTCAGTTTGTGTTTGTGCCTGGGTTTGCCCTACCCCAGGTGCAGCACCTTGCCTTGGCCTAACTTTCCATAGTTATTCCTGTTAGATACTTTTACAAATCAAAGCATTTAAATATAGGGATTTGATTTGGAATTGCAAAATATTTCTTATTCCACAACTACAGATATATGTGTGCTGCTCAGAAGAGATTAGCCAATGATTTTTAAGTAAATTGGTCTAATTGGCATGGACTTCTTAATGTATGTATGTACATAGGTATATAGAGCTATTACACATAATTCTATATGTTCACATTATATATATGGAGAAGAAAACCTGGTTTTTTTAACAGAGTGTTTTTTAGTAAGGTATTGTCAGAGATTTATTTTACCTGACAGTTTACTTTGACCCTGCCTGAAATAGGATCTTATTGGTGGCATAATAATTGTAAGATGATGAAAGTAGGACTGCAATGTGCCATCTTTCCCCAAATGTTTGAAAGCATTGTCAGCTTTTGAATTACTGTCATATTTTTCAATTGTTTTTAGTACAAGTCAAATTTGACTTGCCTTAGTAATATAAAGAATCTCATTGTCTTCAGCAAGGCTTGTCAGATGAATCAGAAACATTGTCTTCCCTTTAAAACTGATTAAAAAAAATCCCCCCAAATTATTTTAATTTGAATGAGGTGAGAATCTGGTAACTATTGAAATGTTTTCTGTGCTGAATAATAAGGAGCGTGATAATTGAAACTTGGCATAGAAATGAGTAGCAAATTTTACTCTTCCTCCTCTTTTTGAATTGGCAATTTGAATGTTGCATAAAGTAGTTAACAAAACACACTTAGTACCTGATATTCCAAAAGTACAATTCAAAAAAAGAATGTTTACGTAATACAGTTAACATGTTTTACATATATACATATTATTGCTTTGATGTAATATATTTCTTATTTTATAGATACATATTTCATA
The DNA here is from genome assembly GCA_014706295.1 of Lycocorax pyrrhopterus obiensis. Lineage (NCBI taxonomy): Eukaryota > Metazoa > Chordata > Aves > Passeriformes > Paradisaeidae > Lycocorax > Lycocorax pyrrhopterus. Next base: position 26,305,750 of record JACSVZ010000004.1, read on the forward strand.
AGTTGTATGTGTTTGTGTATATATTAATTTGTAGAATTTGTAAATTTCATCTGTATATGGAACAATTTGAAGGACAGTGGCAGGTACTGCCACAGTTGTTTGCCTTTAATCTTTAAATTGTTTTTTTTCCTACCAAAAAACCTCATTGGCTGGTATGGGGAAAAGATCCATGTTGCTTTCTGATGCTAAGAGGAGATGATTGCAGGAGGGAGTAGGAAAAACACTGAGACTGACAAGAAAGAGTCAGAAGACAAGGAGACTGTAGGGGAGAAGAATGAGTAAAACAGTAGTGGCTGGGCAGGAAGGAGAATTGGAAATTAAGACATATTTGATTAGTTTTTTTCCAAGAGACAAATCACATTGGGCAGAGAGGAGCCTGGGTGGAAATCACAAGGAAAGAGATCAACATATCCTGAGACTAACTGGACTGAGACCAGAAGTCAGAGGTGGGAAAGAGGCTATGCTAGCTCAGCTTCAAGAGGGCTGGAAAGAAATCATGGGTGCCCCAGAAAATATTTCCCACAGAGCCAGCAAAAGAACTGTATTTGCAGAGATCTCTCTGATCCCTTCCTATGCCTGCTCAGGTGAAATATGTATTTCATTCTTTTTGACTGCTGCTCTTTGTAGACCGCTGCAATGTTTTAATTTACTTAATTTGTGTAATCATAAAGAAGTTAAACTAATCTGAAAGTTACAATCCTGCTAACAACTTGTGGAAGAAGTGATACTCCAGATGATGGGATTTTTGATGTTTAAAAATACCCACAGAAGTATGTTTTACTTTTAAGGCCTTAGATTTACAAAATGCACCATTATTTTAAGGTTGTCTGTGCAAATGGAAATTTCATGGTTTGTGCAGTTGCTTGGAGAGTAGATCTCCTCCTCCATCTGCCAGAAGGTTCTCAGTGATGGCTGGCTCACATATTGTTTTTCTGAAAGGTTAAGGTCTGATCTGCTGAAGCAAATCATTGCTGAAATGATGATTTCAACAGCAAAAGCAGAAATGTCAAATTAAAAAAAAAAAAGTTCTAGGTGCTTTAGACTCTTAAGACTTAGTGGATGTTTTTCCTCTTTCTGTGCTTCAGGGCTTCATCTAAAGAAGGCCTTGTTCTGAATTCTGTCTGTGCCCAGGTCACCACCACATGCTGTAAGAAACAGAGTCAGCAAGGACTGTGAGGTGGAGAAATTGTTCTCTTAGGGGTGAATGGTTGGCTCTTTTTCAAATAAAGATACTGAAAAGCAGGCAATGAGTAGCCTGCATATGGCTTTCTAGCCAAAGGCTAGAGAAGCCTGCTCTATTAAAAGGTAAATTCAGAAAGTAAGAGAAGGGTCTGTGTTTAACTGAAGTGCAAATATTGGTTATTTTATCACTAAATGAACACTTGCCTTTAGTTCTGTGAACTAGAAGGAAGCAGTGGTCCTCGGTGAAGTACAGTATGTGGCAGTATTTAGTCACATATTGCTTCCTAAGGCAAACAGGCAACACAGCTGTGCTAGGAGTGTAGCAGCATTTCCTCATTAATTTTGTAATTTCCAAAATTTGGCAACTTGATGTTACTTTAATGGAAACGCATGTTGTGATTCTGTATACAAATTTGTACTATAATAATTTTATGCTCAGACTTCAGATCACAAACCCAAGAATCCTTCATGTGGAGAAGTAGCACTTGCTGAGATAACTGGCATGCTTTTGCAGAACATGTACTCAGAAACAATCCTATTTCTGAAAGTACTCCATATCTTAATTTGTATGTCTAACCCTTACACTCCGAATCATCCTATGATTCATAATTCTATTATGGTTTTTAGATAGATAGATAGACAGACAGTAGTATATGGTGATAAAATTGCATACAATAATACAGCAGTTGGAGGCAAATTTCAGTAGCCCCGTGTGAGTCCAAAGAATATGTTAAAATCAAGATTGTGGCATTTGTTGTCAGTTTAAGAAACTTTTAGTTTGTTGTTGTGAATAGTCTTACAGCCACTGCTTCTTACTTATTAAACTTAGGCTTTATTGTTGCACAAAGCCTTAATTTAGTAAGCTCCTGACCAAGAAACATTCTTAGTTTGTGGGATAAAAACAGTTTAATAGGGAATGCAAAAGCCACACACAAGCAAAGCAAAACAAGGAATTTCACTGCTTCCCATGGGCAGGCAGGTGTTCAGCCATCTTCAGGGCCCCATCACATGTAATGGTGAAATTGGGCCATCACTCCACATGTCCCCACTCTTCCTCCTTCTTCCTCCCACTTTATACACTGAACATGATGTCATATGGTCTGGAATATCCCTTGGGTCAAATATGGAGTATCCCTTTTGTCCCTCTTGACCCAAATATCCCTGTTTGGGTCACCTGTCCTGGCTGTGTCTCCTCCCAGCTTCCCATACACCCTCCTGTCCCCTCACCAGTGTGGCAGTAAAAAGGCAGAAAAGGCCTTGGCTCTGTGTAAGCCCTGCTGAGCAATAGAAAAAACATCTCTGTATTACCAACCCTGCCTTCAGCATGAATCCAAATATGGCCCCATACCAGCCACTGTGAAGAAATTTAACACTACCTTAGCCAAAATCATCACAGTTTGGAATAGGTATGTAATGAATACTAGGAACTGGTAAACAATAGCAAAGAGTTTTAAACAGGTGCTGAATGAGAACTCTAGAAATGCTTATTGTCCCTGTAGCTACTTTTATAGTTACTTTATTCAGTTTTCTGAGACAAAGACATTGACCCCACTGTGAAACAAATCATGAAATTACTGATTATTTTTTCTGTACATTGATTGTATATTGAATCAACCTAATTATTATATAAACAGACCTTCTATAGGATCAGAGATCATAACCTTTCTGTATCTCTGTTTGTCTATATATGAGAGCAAAGACAAAATATACACCAATCTAAAATTTAGCAAATGCAGTTTGAATGACTTTTAGAAAGTGCCAGTCTATTTTACAATGTATACACCAGGGTCTTAAACTCACCGCTGGGCCAAGCTAAAAAGGTAATGTCTGATTGTGATATTACTGCAAAACAAATGGTAGCATGCTACTCTGCTTGAAAACATAATGGCTTTATACTATAACCTTTAACCCTGAAATGATGCTTGAGTGGACCTTAACTCCAAAGTGAACATGCCTGAGTAAATAAAACTGTGGTTTCACATAACAGAGAGATACATTTTTTAGATCCTTTGCTGATTATATTGTGTGAAGGTCAATCTTCTGCCCCATTTCTGAAAGTCGGGTCAGAATAGAGATTTTAGGGTCACTTCTTCAAGTATCTAAGCCATTACAATGCACTAATAGGCCCTGATAGCTCATTTTATAAGTTCTTAGCATTAAGCTGGACATTGTTTGGACTCATTTCAAATCCTGCATGTATCCTGCAGGGTTAATTAACATCTTTTTAAATTGATGGGTTTTGGTTATTTTGAATGAAAGTCCTTTGATTTAATTTGTCACTATTTACTATCTTTTACCATGTGTAAAGATATAAAAAATTTTTATTCACTTAAGATCTGTATATTGCTTTGAAATTTAACTATTTAATTTTTTTTTCTTAATTTAAACACATCAAGAGTACAGCATCAAACATGCAGTGGTAGACAGTTGAATACCAATACAGAGTCGTTTGGAGCAGAAAGTTTTAGTCTTACACTCCAACTATATTTTGCACAGTGAAATTTCAGGTCATTGTCTCCTACTTTGTGTAGAATTCCTTTCTGTGTTACTTATGTAATTGCTATGAATCTTCTTTAAAGAATGCTGAGATTAATTAATTAACAATTTAATTAGAATGATGAAGCAAATATGTAATTAGGCAGCACATTTCAGTTTTCTACTGGGGTAAACAGAAGCATATCAAAAAGGAGATAATGAATTCAAATTGAAATAACTGTTTTTTGAGAACAGTTGAGGAGAATAAATTTGAAAATAGTATAGAATAGATGAGATTGAGACAGAAAAACCACAAACTAACACTGCAAATGAGAAGCATGTTGACCTCTAAAACAAAAAAAAAATGTCCCCCTAATACTGGATACTTTTGAGAAAAAATTATTTTTAATAAATGGAAGTAAACTAAAACAAGTGGTATATTTTCAAAGAAGAGGAATGGGATTAGCATTTGAAATTGTAAAACTAGTCTTTCCTTCAAGAGCATATTTAAAATTTAACAAGTATTTTTTTTCAGAGAAAATATCTTTCCAAGCAGGTCTCCAAGAGTAGTTAGCAATTGTTTGGATACAGTCTTAGCATCACCTCTCTCAACCTTCTATCTGGACTAGTGTAAAACCTGAATTGTGCTGCAAGCAGCAGCTCTCTGGTATGTAGAGATTCAGGGTGCAGATTGAATTCATACCGCTCATCAGCAGGTACATTAATTATTCCATGCATCTGGAATGTTCTGTCACTGTGTGGTTGCTTTTAGATCTTGTGAGAAAGTAAGTATTTAGAAAGGTGGCTGGTGTGTATTTCCTCAGTGCTGTAGCTTCACAGAGCTGTTGCATCATCAGATTGACCACAGTGAGGACTTCTTTTTTTGCAGTTCACATGGCAGAGTAGTGCTGGAGGTGAAGTGTTATGTCAGATGTGTCATATTTATGATATTTTCTAATTTTTTCATGTAGACCATTTATCACTCTACCATTGTTCCACCATTTCTTATGCCTGCAATCACTTGTCACAGTTTTTGCTGCACCTCTATCTGCTATGCTATTCTGCTTTCATTCCTTCGGTCTAAAGGGAATCCTACTTACCTCACATATGAGAAAGTTTCTTAGCTGAGCAAGAGCCATGCTCAGAAATAGTGCAATATAGTCATTCAAAAAAATGTGTACTTGCTGTGTGTATGGAGCCTTAGTTCCAGAATAGTGCTTTCTGTGTGTTGATAAATCCTGAGGTTCAATAAATACTGCAATAGTGGATGGCTGCAGTAGGCTCGGTGTCAAACTTTTGAACTTACAGAAATAGTTAGTAATTTCACAAGTTCTTGCTGTTGTGTGGTTTCATGCATAGGTAAAGTTGGCATAGAGAATTCTCCAGCAAGGGATTTTTTTTCTAAATGTCACACCTCAAATCTAGCTGTATTCATTTTGATTGACATGCCATCCTGAGGTTTAAAAAAACCTGGGCAGAAACACAACTACTTTCATGTGCATACAGCATTGTCTTTTTCTTTATAAACACACTGGAAGGTGTAAATAGGATGTTACCTAAAGGATTTTATTCAAGGGCTCCCACTTCCATTGCCCCAGTGCCTCTACCCTCCCATGCTGTTCTTCCTGCTACAATAAATCTTAGTCTACCTCCCCTTACCCCTCTTTGCAGGGCTCACGGCCAAGAGTTAGGAAGTGTAGTTACCTTCAGAAGGAGAAAGCAGTGACGTTCAGAGCAGTTTATCCATAAAGTACGTGTGTATAGCAAGAAATTTTGTTGCTTGGGTTTTTTTATAATGAGTGTAGATTAAGCCAGGTAAGGACTATACATGTGAAACTGGAGTTTGTGCTTTCTCTTGGCATGTTTTTAAAATTTGTTAGCTAAGCACATTCTAAAACGAAATAGGAAAGCAACCTCCAGAACATACTAGTGCTTCTCCACTCAGTTAAATTCAGCTTTGCGATAATTTTGTATGATCTGTTGAGAAACATGTCTAAGTTAAGGTGCTTGTAAATTGTAAGCTAGACACTTGTTGGTATTGTACTACCATATGCTATGCTGATGTATCAGCTTGTTGCTGCTTAAAGAAGGCAGTCCTGTTCCATCTCTTGTGTCACTCCCAATACATGGTTGTCTACACCCATTGCTTATTTTGGCTTTTGATACCAATCTGTCAGTTGGATCAGCTGTTTGATCTAATGGAAAAACTTGCCCACCTTGAGAATGAGTGTTGTGTTTGGTTTGTTTTGGGCTTCTTACCAGATTAACAAACCTATCTCACACTCCCTGTGTCCTCATTATCACAAGAGCTGACACAAAGAAGGTCACTGTTTATTGTTGAATTCATAAGACTGGAATTGGTGTAGTCTGAAAGCACATCTTTAATAGATGTTTGCTCTGAAACAGAGTTTTCTCATTTTTTATAAGCTGGATAACTACCTCAGTTAACAAGATGAAAATATGAGCCAACTTCTTATCTCATTAAAAAAATCTATTAGATCTCCTTTAGCTTTTTGGGGTCTAACAGTGTATAAAATGCACTAAAACGTATTTTTATGTGTCATTATTAGAGGAAAATGTAGCTATGAGTAAATAAAGGAAGCCAGTTTGTCTGATAAGAATAAAATTATATTTTTACATGGTCACTTCATGTAGGACTGCAATTTAATTTCTTCCAAAGCAAGAAAATGAAGGTCAAGAGGGAAACAGCTTACTTCCTGAAAAGACTGAGATCAGAGTATGTAGGCCTCTACAAAAGTCATTTACTGTTCTCTGTACTCTCCATCTTAATATTCAAGGAACAAGAGCTAAGAAAACGTTATGTACGCATGTTCAGCATTTTTCAAAATGAGAATCTTGGCTGTTGCACTTTTAGGGCACAATGAACACTGATTGCCTAAAAAATTATTTTAATAATTCAGCCTTTTAGCTTTAGGTTTAGGGGCATGTTTTGAAACCATTACATTCCTTTTTATTTGTTGTATAACCTAAAATGGATAAACTAATTTATGCTTTTGGCAGATGTAGATTAAGGCCTACTTTGTGTCTGGGATGAGGTATGGGACAATAAGTTTAAATCTCTAATGATTTGAAATTATTATATTTATAAATCCCTGAAAGTATATCTTTAAAATAATGAAAAAATAATTTTGGTCATTGCTACCCTGCCAAATGCATCATAGATGCGTACCTTCAAGAAAAATCACCCTCTTTACATGTAAACTCTGTCTTTTAGCATGACTGTGCAATGAACATTCAAAAAAGAGCAGTATATAACTGATTGAACATTTGTAGCCTTTCTCTCTTATTTTCCCCAACAGAATCATAGTTAGGAAAACACAGCACTGTGGACTCTTGACGTTTCTGTATTTAATTGCTCTTAATTTCTGTACAATTTTCGTAGTTGTGGTCATAAATTTCCATTCCCTGCTCTTCTCAGACTTCCATGATCTTTCTTTTCTGCCTCTGGACAGTGGAGAGAAAGGCTTGAGGTGCATTGCACTGGTAATTACTTTAGTGTTAGGAAGTCTTCTCATTATACCAAAAGCTCAGTGTTTGCATCCATTCCTAAAGTGCTGTAGGTAATGATTATCCTGAGTGTTCCAATTTATAGAATTCATTATGGCCAGATTAACTTTAATTCTTCTCACTTCTTCTCCCCTCACCCACCCATATAGGTCTTGGAGGGTCTCCACTTCCCTCAGGTGTGTGAGCCCTGGCAGTGTTCTCTTTGTTGACTCTGGACAAAGGTGTGACAGAATTGCAAACTTGTGAATCATGTACTAATGTTTGTTTGCTGGGTTTCAGAAGAAGCTGTTTATTTTAGTGGGCAATTTTCATGTGTGAGGAGGTGAAATGTTGAGAAGGCAGCCCCTCATCAGTGGACAAACAATTCCTAAGAATTTAGCTAATGGCCCCCCTTCAGTGCAGAGAATAGATGGCAACAATTGTACTTCCAGACTAAACCAAGAACTACTTGTTTGACTGCTAGGTGTTAATGCAAATTTGTTCTTCAGCTCATTCAACCCTAGGGCTCCCATCCTTTGATTTAATTAAATGTAATTGGTTACATTGCTCCTCCCAGGCCCCTGAGGTGTTTTTGTTTATTGCTCACTCTTCGCAATAATGCTTCAATTCAAGGCACAAAATGCTCGATAAATAAGAGCTCTTTATCCTGTGTTGGATTGCAGGGAGATTATTCCCCTCAAATAGTTTGGTTTTACAGTTAAAAGTGAATGACTAGTGAAATAAACTCATTGGGTGGCAAACCTAGCATATCCAGAAGCAAGGAAATAAGAAGGGTAAATTAGATCAGATTAGAACAAGAAATGAAGCTGTAATGTTAAATTAGTAAGGGATTGCAACCGGTGTTGTAAGAGCCATTGACACTTTTAAATGATGCTTCACTTAATAGGATTGCTATTGGTGCACTAATATATTTTGAGGGTTACTCTTTCAAAGTTTATTATTAAATCGCTTGTGTATTTTTATTAATGGAAGGTATGTTTTAAACAGCATGCTTCAGGTAGCAAAAATTGACCTCAGGAAAATATTTAGCATGTTTTTCTAATTGAAAAAAATGTCGTATGTGATCTGGATAATTACAGTATTCCATTTTTGATTTTTAAAACTACAATATTTAAAGGCTTTCTTTAAAGGGGATGTTTAATTCTATTTACATTCTGTTATCTGCATGTAAGTGCATATGCAATGTATTTCATTGTTAGAGATGCAAATAGTCCTAACAATTTTTATTGTGAAAGTCTCTCTGCTACTGTCCCAAAGGTAACTGTGAAAAGTTGACGTTTACTTTCAGTATTTAAGCACTCTTGCATCTGAGTGGTCTTTTTTGCCTTCCCATAGTGTTCAGAGAAAAAGCATCTTGTCTTCCACAGTGCTTCTGTCTTTATTCAGGCTTTGCTTTCTCTCTTGAGAACAGATGTATGGGACATGGCTTACTAACACACCTGGCTCTTTAGCATCACTCAAAGGAGCTGATGGAAAAGAATGAAACTCTGTAAGAGTTTGAGTTTGACACTGCAAACATTTTAAGCCCATCTAAAGTGCCTCTGCTGCTGAAGGTGAAGACCACCCTTCCTGTCCTTCCCTCCACACTCTCATTTTTGTTCTGCCCTGTCACAGGGCTTGGGCAGTACAAGAATATGAACAGGCGGCAGAGAGGCAGGACTGAAAGTTTACATCAAGGGGCTGGTAGAACCGAACACTTTGGTCAGCACTGCTGATGAAGTCTCATGTCTTCCTTTTTCTGGCTGAGTGCTTCATGCTCTCACTTGTGTCTCATCCTATGTTGAGGCCACTCAGGGAGCTCTTTCTGGAGAGCCAATACAAGCTGGGAGGTGAACCTCCCCCCAAAATGTTATGAGCAGAATTGTTCCTTCTGATGGCACTGGGCAGTTCAGTGATACTTGTAAGTAAATGTCCTTTTTTAATGGTACATTAAATTTCCCACGTGCAAAGTTACTTTATTCTTGAGTACAGTGTGTGTTGGTATGGCAAAACCATCAGTTGGTGCTTGGAACTTCCATGAAGACCAAACAGAGAACAGATTGTTAATAGTTGCTATATACAACAAATTCCCTTTGGCATCCTGTCAGGGCTAAATTAGGTGAGAATCAGGTGAATTCATGGAAACGTGACTGTGAACAAATGAACCCAGATGTGAGCAGATTTGAGGGAGAATTCTGCCATCAAAAGACTGGGAAAATAAATGCTAAATGTTTAGCAAACTAACCAAAGGCTAACCTAAACCACAACATCTCAGTGATTAATGTCATAATCTGACTGATTATGAAATAATATTTTGTTTTGGAAAAGTTGTCCTAAGTCAACAGCTGCTACTCTTACAGAAATTGCAAAGCTGCTACAAGTGTAATGGTTTCCTAAAAACACTAGAAAAAATCGTGATGCTGAATCACAGAAGTATTCTAGCCATAGTAAGATGATAACACCTTTCTGACAGAGTATCAGCCCTGGACTAAACTCTAAAGGGATACTAAAAGAAATATAAATTCCGCTCCCAAACACTTACAAAGTCCTGTGAAACAAGATAATCTATTTCACTGCTTTGTTATTCAAGCCTGTTTTTTGTGGGTATTTTATTTGAATTTGAAAATATTTACATGTATTTTTTTATTTAAATATCACCTGAGGGTCATTTCAAAAAATGTTACTTCTTATTTTCCACACAGTTTACATTCACTTAAGTAGAAAAAATAAGTTTCATAGTCAAAAGACTCTATTTAAAGTTATCACAATGTAATAAGATGCCTCTTGTATATTATGTAAGACCTGCTTTCACTAGGTGAAGTGTGTTTGTATTAATAAAATAATACAGAAAAAAATCATTTTGTGAATAGAAGGCCCTATTCAGAAAAGGTCTTCAAATTTCTATGTGGGGTCAATACACTTTCAGAACTATGAAATGGAACATAAGTAATATTCCTATTCTTGAGCTGTTATAGACTGAAATAAAATTCTTAGAAATATAACTGTACTTACAACCCACAGCCAAATAATGGCATTCATTCAGCAAAGAATGAATTTCTATTCAAGTAATGGCTAATCTGTACAGCCCCTAAAGCCTGGTACTAGAGCATTGTAAAATGGCATGAACCTACCAAAAAGAAAAATGGATAGTTTGGGGTTTTTTTCTCCTCAGAATTTCTAGTTAGTATATCTTCACTAAAAATAAAACATTCTTTTTTTTTTTTTTTTAAATCATAGACCAAATTGATGCTTATTGCTTTATTGCCCGCCCCACATACAAAACAAAACATGCAGCATGAATTGTTCTAACTTTAGGATATTAGGATTTTTTTAAAAATTCGAATCAGAAGCATGGATGTAGATCCTCAGTGAAGAGTTAACTCTCATCAAATTGAAGCAAGACTCACCTATCTTCATGAGTTAATGTTTTGCATTCAGTGCTTTTCACTGCAGTCCAGTAATAAGTGCAAATAAGTAAACCATGTGATGACTGCATTGAGAAGCCTGGTTACTGCTGCTTTTTAGACTTTATATCGTCTTCTCTGTTTGCAAGTTAACTTTTATCTACTACTGGGTGGGTGTACTGACTTCAGCATGGCTTATCCACCCACCATCCTCCTTCTGGAGCTGTACCTCCTCTACCTTCATCCAAGCCCTGGTAGTCTCCAACAACATCATCTTCTGTGTGTCTCTTCCATTTCTCCTCCTCCAGTGGCAGCCACTGTTTAAGATATCTGAGCAGAAGTGGTGTCCTTTGGTTTAATTTTTTGGGTGGAATGTGGTGCTCCCATCAGTTTCAGAGGTTGCTCTGACTGCCTGGCACAGGACAGTTCATGGCCTCGTCTCAGTTCTTTCCTAGAGCCTCTTACTACCAAACCCTACACTTTATGCCCACTATGGCACTGTTCCTGTACAGTAATCATAGTGGGTTTCCCAACATTTCCAGGGAAGTGGATTGTGGAAGATGTTACATTGTCGCTGTTTTCCCCACGGACGAGCAGAAATGACACGAAGTCCAGGTTCAGGGATAAATGGACGCCCCCTTTAATGAATTCTCAGAAGGCTTTTATATGTTAGTTCGCAAAGTGTATTAAGTTGCATAAGGTAATTGGTTTTTTGCCATCCACCCCCTAAGGGGATTGGTCAAGTTCTAAGACACCCATCTCTGAATGTTTTTCTAGTTAGAACTATAACAATTCTGCAAAACAACCTGCAGCTGCAAGAAGTTTACAAAACTGTACCATTGTTTTGAGTTACTTGCATGGGAAAGGCAGAACTCTCACAAAAATGCTGCTGAAGAAATTCTCTGCTAAAGCTTTTTCAGCATCCATATTACGTAGTGAGAGGGGAGGTGAAAACAGAACTAGTTTTTTGTAGTATCACTGTGTGTTACCTACCTATTTTAGTGGTAGTTGTATCACAGGATTGTATTACAAAACTGGTACAGTAAAAATAGTTTGAAAAATATATCTGTTGTTGGGACAAGTGCTTGTGTAATTGTCATATTTTTCTTTTTTTTATTTATTTGCACATTTTTACAGAACAGCCAAATCTATAGTAGACTTGTGTTGATCTCTTGATGTAATCATTATGAGGTTGATGTTCAATTTCTGCCTTATTAATTTTTCATATCTGAAGAGGGAAATGAAAATCTAAATAAAAGAACACAGTACTGTGTCAAAGACAGTATTGTAGTCAGGATTAAGTTAGAATGTACATACAATATTTCTCCATATTATTGCAAAAATTTTAGTAGGCTGAGAGTGCTGTACAACAAACACAATAACCCACAAATACACAAGTCGTAGAATCATAGAATGGCTTAGGTTGGAAAGGACCTTAAAAATCATCCAGTTCTAACTGCTCCTCCATGGACAGGCATGCCTTTCACTAGACCAGGTTGCTCAGAGTTACTCTGATGTGTAGAAGCAATGGGAAAGTTTGTGTCCCATTTGTGGTAGGCTGGTGATTTATCAGTCAAAACATATGGATTAATATCACATTGTGGCCTACATCAGAATATAACTAGAATGAACTCACAGTTGAAGAATGGCAGGGGGTGTTGGAACACAGTTGAGTCTGTGCTGGAATATTAATTGCAGATTTCCTGAGTTGCTCACATTTTGCTGTGGGCTTTGTTTTTTAGCTATAACATCGCATTAGTGTGAATTCACATACTGTGGTGATGAGCGCAGTATAATATAAGGATTAGATAGGAGCTGAAATAGAGCCAACTGCTGGGCTCTGTTGATACAAGTCTGCCAGCAATTGCTGTTCCTATACCACTCAGTTGTAGGCCTGGATTTTCAATAGAAGTGCCAAATAATTTGAGTTTTGTACATCAGTGGGGAAGCGAGTTTGTTGAACTCTTCATATAAATCATAGATTTCCCACCCCCACCTTCCTGTCTTCTGGAGAAACTGAGCTTTCATCTCGCTTTCTTCTTCTGGGTTTGAAGGTATAGTCTGTCATTGGAAGAGCTTTTTTACTACCAGAATCTCTTGTGAATATTCCTACCATTCCCTCCCAGCAAAGGAAGGAAGGGTTGTTCTATTGTTTTTACTCCCTGAGGTCCTGCTTTTTGGAGGTGTTCTCAGAAACATTCCTATTTTAGTGTCTGTAGTGAGGCCTATTGAATTTTTAGGGGTGCTGCTGTCACTAAGGGGAAGATGATGTTTCTTACACTACCAGCAGAATCTGTTAGAAACTACTGCCTGATACTTCAGCTCGGGTTGCCGTTGCGTATCTCCTGTGTCCTTTGCTTGGCCTAGGAATGTTTCCAGGAGAGTCCTGGATCATATGTATGCTTCCTGGACCATCTTGGTTTGTTACAAATCTTCGGGTTCCAGGCAAGAGCCTGTTTTATCAAACGAAAATATTCATCACATGAAGGCAGAGGGAATTTCTCTGGAAGTGTTCGGAATAGGACATAATACTTGTTGAATTGTGGTGTGCCAGTAGACCCTAGATGTACTGTGGCAGATGGCAAATGCCAGCCTGATCTTCACTGCACATTCTACTCCTTATTTTGTTTTTCTCATTGTTTTTCCATGCACGGATTAACCCACTGGGATTTGGAAACAGGCTCTACCAGTACACGATTTGAAGAGTTAACTTGCTCTTGATGTGGCAAACCAAAAATGCTATATTTGTGCTGATAAATCATATTCTTCAGTATTTTACTTAAGTAACTCACTTGCAGACTAACTCATTGTATGGGAGATAGTTTTTTGTATCTTGAAAATCTGGTTGATAATTGTAATATTTTTATGAAATAATGAATTTGGTGGAGAAACACTAAGTATTTAAAACATGAATGAAATCAATGAGGAAGATAAGGTAACTTTTTTTTTCCTTCTTAACCCCGTAAGGAGATCACATCAACTCTATAAGGTCATTCAGTTTTTAGAATTATGATTTAATTCGTTTGGCTAGGTCTCTGTGTAAAACTAAAGCCAATGCAAACGGTGTCACTGCTGCTTTAATACCTCTCCTCAGTGCTCCATTCAGCATCTTAATTTTATGGTAAATTTTTTTAAGGTATTAATTATATTCCTTAGGTCAAAAGAACTGGAAAGTTGTGTATGTGATGTTGGTGTTACTGCCATTGCTATGTTATGAGATCAACATTGCTCTTAATAAATTCTTCGTAAATGTAAACATCATTAAATCTTTTGAACAACTAAACATCAACTAATGAATTTACATAAACACTGCTAATGAACACTTATTTATTATTTTGCATCTCTGCAATTTAGTAACAGATTTTCAAGACAATAGGCAATTTTGTAATCTTAATTTTATAAAACCACTAGTATTTTTTTGTCCCCTTCAACCATTTAATATGTAAATTAGGTATTCTCAAGCTTAATGTTATTCATTTTTATAAAACAAATACATCATTAATCTGATTAAGTTCTTGGATGAGAGTGCTGTCCTCAGATCATTGTGGATCATTTATTGTTGGGCATACATCCAAAAAAATAGATTCAAGCATGGCACTTACAGTCTAGGTTTAGCAGAACTGTTGAAACCCTTAAATGGCATTTTTAGAAGAATGGAAAAGCAGTGCTTACTTGTAACGGCAAGCATTATGCGAAACTTAGTAACACTTCTTATCCTTAACTGCAGCTCACTGATAATAATTCAGAGCTTAGAAATGATGTTGTTCTTTGATGCATTTTAAGAGCATAATATAATAAAGCGAGCTTAGCGAAATCCTGACATTATTAAAGTGTGTTGGTCACCACGAGACGTGTTGTGCCAGCAGCACTAACCACCGTACAGCTGCAGACCCCCATTTTTATGAACCCTGAAGTTGGCTGTGGCTTTCATGTCATCTTGAACACCCACAAGAAACAGTAAAAACAGAAATTTGGTGTGTGCCATGGTGAAAATACGGTGGAACAAACTGACAACTTTTCACCTGTAGTGAATACATGACTACTTTGTATTTTCTAATCACTGCTGTTAGAACTACGTTGTTCAATGTCAGATCAGATTGTAATGCTCTTTAAAATTTCTAGATGGTTGGGTTCTTCTGTTTTCCTAATGTGAAGTCTATTAAAAAGGAGCGCCATTTATGTGTGCTCTAATAGCTTTGGTAGAGGCATGAAATGTGATTGCATTCAGCAGTAGCTGTGCAACTTCATTCCAAGGGCTGTGTTAAAGAGAATAAATTTAGAAAAAAATAATTGGTGATGTTGTTACACGAGCAGAAATACTTTAAAAGTTTTTAGGTGATTTTGTTTTCACATAGTAACAGTCATAATGTCTGTATAAGGGGAATAAGTGGATGCAACTCTGAAAACAGAATGATTTGGTGGATAAAAAAATAACAATTTTTCAGTCACTGTGCTGTTTCCACATTGAAAACAAAACCTTCCATGTTCTGCAAACGATATTTAGCAAAACTAAATTTATGTAGTCTTGAAACAAGATTACTTTTATCATTAAATGAAGTTCCACCATTTGCATTTTTATGTGAGAGATGCAGGAGACTTCAAGTTTCAAGTGGAGATTAAGTTCCATATTTATTTAAAATATTCAGACAATTACATCCGGAGTACTGAAATACAAGAAAAATTGTAATAACCTTACAGGGTACAGGCCTAAGGACCATACCCTTTTTCCAAAATGTGACAACAGTAATTTGGTAATTTTGTGGTTGGGTAAAATCCTAGTGATTCAAAATGCCAATAAAATTCACCCTTTTCCAGAAATACATGCACTTAGAAATAGTACCTCTATATTAGAATAGCTAGATCTTCTTGAAAAATAAAGGAATTAAATGTGCTTCTGTAGCGCTTGCGCTTTTTTTTTGATAGTTAAAAATACTAAAATTTCCTTTTTAGTTCTGTGTAATAGAAGGATTGACTAATGAAGCCACTTACAAATTTTATAGTTAAAAATACCTTCCAAATGGTTAATCTTCTAAGAGTTGGTTCAGGGATATTTAATATTCCAATTTGCTGCATTTTGTCTTTGAGACTATTTTAAAACTAGGACTAGAGCTTATAATATTTTAAGCACTATTATGATATTAAATATTTCTCACTGATGTAGGTGCAGTACTGCACATAATTCAATGTCACAATGTCACTGTAGATTAAAAGGATGTTCTTGCCCAGGGTGAGTGCTTTATAAAATTTTATTCTTAGACTAAAATATTTAATATTTTAGGCATATAAAATACATTTTTTCCCTTGTTGTCTTGGAGACAATGCCAGTTTAGCATAGAAAAATAAACATACTAGATTTTAAGACAGAAATTGATGTCGTCTAGATGAGTGACCAAAAAGACATGATTGGAAGGAATATGAAGTAATAAAATTATTAATTAATAGCTTAAGTAGTTCTTAGATCTCTGGTAAAGCCTATGAATTTTTGTCTGCAGATCTCAGTTATGTGACTGAAAGATTTTTTTATTGTCTACAAAAATGGAAAACGGAAGCTTTTAGTTTCTAGTGCATTCACGTCCCCAGTTTGGTATAGTACCGTGTCCTCTTCTGTATGACCCATCTTCCACTTGAGCAGGGAGTGTCTGAAGCAGGTTTCTTCATACGGAGCGTCTGCTCCGTATGCTCTTCTTGGGTTGTTGTGGAGAATTCATACCTCTGCTAATTCATACCTCTTGTGTGAGTTCTGAACCAATTGAGGCGCTTCTGATGTTCCATTTCAGACCTGTTAATATTTTTAGTCAGCTATCACTTACTGATTGTGCTCAAAGCACCACTTCAAAATGCCTGCACTGTGATTTGGGGATGGTTGACTACCACCAGAAGGTCTGAGGCCACTGCCTAACTTTTGTCATTTCTGATGGGGTTTTTTAGCCGCCTAATTAGCAAGCTTAGAGCTTGTTTGTTTGAATATGTTATTGAAGATTTTATCTCTAAGTTTTACTTCAGTTATGAAAATTAATGTGTAAGACCAAGATTGGGAGTGTAAACTTCTGCAAGAGCTCTTGTAAAAAAAAACGAAGTATCTTTTTTTGTATGGGAGAGGATTGCCTTCTGTAATTTTAACTGTCTCTTGAAGACCTGTTGCGCAGCTCTTGGCTTAGTACCACTTGTTTCTGCTGGTTAATGACTCATAATGTGAGATTTTTTACAGCCTGTGTTGTTATCTTGCCTTTTTTCCCCTCCTCTTACTGACTATATTCAGAATTATGTGGAAGTCTTTGTTAGTGAAGGAAATAGGAAATCTTTCCCAAAACATCTGGTGAAACTAAACCTTTTGACATTCATTAGCGCTCCAAATGTTTCCCTAAACTGTCATATCTGTTAAACTCTGGATTGGAAAACTGGATGAGTTTGCAGTTATATATTCATAAATTTGCACTTATATAAAATTGGCACAACATTAATCATTAAAACCTAAGGGACAGCTTAAAGTTCATGTTTGATACTACAATATATTGGTTTTCAATATTTTCTTATAAACTGAAAAGGAAATGCTTATAATAATAGCAAATTTATAAGCATGTTGGTGTGGCCTCTTTCTGATTATGTCATTCAGCAGTTGTTGAAGAAGAGCAATTTAACATTTTCCTGGAGGGAGATTGTTAGTTTGTTAATTTAGTTGTAGGTTTTGCATATAACTGCTCTTTGTTACTTCTGTAACAATTCTGTACGTCTTTTGGTTTATAGTTTAACAGGTTTAGTCACCACACTTGTAAGGCATTATCTTTGCACTGAGGTCAGATCAGAAGAAAAGGTTGCTCATGCAGATCAGGCTGCTCTGACAGTGAACAATGAAACTTGCTAGCTTGCTGTTCAGTTTAGTTCCTAGAGCCTATATTTGTTTTACACTTATATTTTCTTAGATGCATAAAAAAATTTTGGCATAAAATAATTTTCTAACCGCTAATCTTCAGCACAGCCTCCCAGATTATGCAAATGACAGTGGAATTATTACTTTCTGACTTCTGTATACACAGTAAAATTACAGACACATTTTCATCTTTAAAGGAAGAAAACTACGTTTAAAACAACATAAGGCATATAGTATGGACTGCAGAATGAGATTCAGTTATTTCTTGTGGGTCAGAAGGAGTTTTGTATTTGAAAAGCTATGTCTGTTTCAGTATAATTCTGCAAAATTATAAAGGAAATGCATGTTTGATTCTGGTATTATAATTCTATGATAACTGTCTTATCAGTGTTAGGTGCTATGGCCTAGTTCGAACTTTTCATAATGAAACTAGGTTTCTGTGCAGCTGTATGTTAGAAATCTAATTAAAGAAGGCAGGTTTTAGGGCATATCTTGTCCAATAACTAACTTTTACAGACAGAACGTGCTCATTCTGAGCCTCCATTGCATTTCAAAACCGAACTTACCAGTAGCTGCTACGTGGTAAATTATATTTGCAATTTATTTTTGCTACATCTTAAAACCTTTTTTTTTTCTTTATCATAGCAGTGACTTCCTGCCCGGTACTAAATAAAAGCCTGTTGTAATCCTGGCCTGTGAATAGCTTGAGGTTCAGCATTCTTTCCTCTTCTGTGTCAGGTTCTCTGTCCCCACCACTGTAGAGCATTTTGTTTTATAAGGGGTAATGAATGGTGAATTGTTGATCTTCTGAAATGCCCCATTGGATCTTTCTGTTAAGAGCTCTGCCTTGCTAGGACTGAAGTCCAATGCTTAGCATTTTGTTACGTTTAAGGACTGTATTTGTGTAAGGCTAGACAATATCTGCTGCACTTGATGCTGAATTTGCATGAACAGTGTTTTGATGGAGATAAAAAAATCTTACCTTTCTTTCTGTGCATATCCTACACAGTTTTTTTTATGTCTTACCTAGTTATGTATATGTACACATTGTGAATCGAACATCACATCTGTGTTAAAAAATACGTTATTTCAGTCCTTTCCTCAAGATTTTCAGTTATTACTGAGAAAGATGTGATTTGAGTATCCCAAAACATAGTTTGCTTCTATATTGCTTTACTAGAATGAATGCACAAAATTTAATTTTAATATGAAACATTTCATCATAGTTGGAAAAATGTTAACTGGTTTTCAGTGGAAAATCTAGTTGAATGCTTACAATAATTTTAAATTGGTCAGAATTTCAAACCTCCTGAAGCAGATGCAGTTTGGACATTTATTTTCACAATTTGTTTTCCCATTTCTCAACCTGTTACACTGCAAGAACTTCACTGGGTCAAGTGTCAGTGCTTCTGAGCCTGCCCTTGTTCATAACAACTGAAGACAGCTCTATTTCTCTGGGACAATGAAGCACATAGTTTTCAGGATAAAACTTGCACAAGCTTGAAATGAAGCATTTGTGCTGCATGCTTCTTTAACAATGGAAGAAGCTAATTTTAAGAGAAATGATTGTTCAGTGTATACCAGCGTCAGCTTTTGCAATCACCTATCAACAGTGACTGAGGACAAGAAATCACATGCCTGTGAAAGACACAAGAAGAACAGACAAAACCCCCCCAAAACCCAAAGTTAAGAAAACAGCAATATGATGTAAACTGGATAATGGAAATAAAACTTAAAAACTAGATTTACGTTCTACAGCATATAAGTGTAGGAAGAGAAATAAACTATTTCGTTACATGCTAAACCTCCTCTAAGTCCGGACTGCATGTGATTCAGGTGGTTCATTATCCACCTTCATCTGTTTTAGGGCTTTATCCTAATCTTGATGTCAAATACAGTCACTATAAGGCTGCACATTTAGTGCCAGATGATCTTCTAATCTGATTTTTGTTTCGGTAGGGTTAGTTTTCAGCTGGATCAGCTCCCTAATCCAACTTGCTGAGCAGTTGCATGGGAAATGTTGAAGTATGCCAGGAGAGGGAAAGAACAGGACTGCCCTGTTTTAAGAGCAGGCCACGTTTAGCTCAAATTAAGTACAAATAAAACTTTGCATCTCCATCCTAAATTGTGGAAAATTCAGTAGATAACAATTAATTTGAACCTGAAAATTTTGAGTGGGATGCAGTTTGTGTTATTACTTTTTCTTGAGATGTGTGTTTACTGTTTTAATTATAAATCTTTAAAAGTTTTGCTACTTTTTTTAAAAAAAGCAGATGAACTGAAGCTCAGTATTCAGGTTTTTCGTTTACTTCATCTATGCACAAAATTGTCTGTCAGTGGGCTATGAACTATTTGATTGCAGCAGTATATTTCATGCTTATGTAGCTTACTCGTTCATAGTATTTTGGCTACTTTTTCATTGTGGATCAGCAGTTTTCTTCCTCTCAGAATGTTCTTGAATCCATAATCTGTTAGTGGCTATCATTATGATGCCTTTTCTTTCTGAAAGAAAGAAATAAGCTAGGCCACTTTTCCAAGCTTATACATTTATGAAGAGCTGAATATTTAATAGGTTGCTGTTGCAGAAGTCTTTCATGATGCTTATCTTTTCTTCTGAGCACCTTCCTCGTCAGTCCTTTTTGTATTTTCAGCTACACAGCAACTCGCATGCTGGAAGATGTTCTTTCATGAGTTGATGCAATTTACTAATGGAGTAGAAAATATTACAGTTTTCTTCGAATTCAATAAATGAACTAAAGGAAATGTCCAGCAAGTACCAGCTTGTATGAGTAGAGTGAGTGTCTTACAGGACCCTGTGGCCAGAAGAAGGGTAGGGGGCAAAGGGAAGCAAGGACCTTTTGTCTTTGATGGTGGTGTGTTATTATATCAGCCCATTGAATCAGACCACTGTGCTTACTGTCAATTCACAACACTTGTTTTGTGGTATATTTCAGTATTCTGGGTGTTACTTGTACTGTTTTCTCCTAAAGATCAGATCTTACCCTTCCTGTGTATTGTGGGCAAGTGGCATAAAACCTATGAATAAGTCTCATGAATAACTATGAAATATATTGCAGTTATTTTGAAGTAATTAATAATCCTAATTTATAGTTAGAAAACTGCTTGAGAGGATTCCAACCACTCCCTTTTATGGAAAAGGATAGGGGAAGTTTTATATTGAGAAAGGTACAATTGTAACAAATTGTATTTAAAAATCTGATTTCGCTTCTTTAAAATATATTACTGTTTATTATTGAAAGTATCCAGAAGAGATGCGAGACAAAGCAAACATTCTTTAACTGTAGGAAGGGTCTATAAAAGTCATACAGCTGTCCTTAGTGTTACGTTGGTAGCAAGTGAAGGACTACGTTTTCAGTTGTACTATATCACATACAATCACAGCAGCCTTTCTCTTGCCTGCATAGAATCAAAATTTCACCCAAAGTGTTGAAGACCATCACGATTAGCTATTCTCACTTGCTTTACACAAGTCAGAGAATGTGACTGAAACCTAGGATAACCCACGATACATCGTCAGAGAAATTTTGCTTTGTCAGAGGCTAAGTTACCGTGACTCAGATGATGACAGGTAACTGGCAGTGATGCAGGAATTTGATTGAGAGTTTGAGCCCTTAATAATATCTTTATTACATAACTTTATTACATAACTTCTTGATGAAATGGCATATGGCTTTTAGAAAGATGCATTATTTTTATTTAAAGACTCAGATGGATAATGAACTTCCTTGTCATACAAATCTTTCAGTTATCTAATTAAAATAAGCATCTTATTTCTAATCTGAAGTTTTCTAGTTCTGCATTTTCCCTTTGGATTTTTTATTACTTTGTTTCTAGTTTCCAGACTGTTTTACCTTTTTGCATTTTTATAGGCCCACTTTAACCATTAATAATTTTATATTTTTATCAAGTATTTAAATAAGAATTAGATGCCATCACGAAGTTTTTCTATCATAGCTGTTTCTGTTTACACTTAGCATTTGAAATGTAGCTTAACATTCCATTATACAATATATATAATTCATATCTTTATTATTATTCATGTAGTTTTAAAGCTGCGATAGGATTTTTACTAACTCTCACATTACTTTGCATTACAATAGTAGAGGTTCCTCTTGTGCCTGAACTTATACTCTCATTAAGAAGAACAAGAAAAATTATGTTCAGGTTGCTTAATAAGTCTTGCTGCTAATTGTTTTAATTTTCCAGAAAGCAAGTTAGCTAACAGTGGTTTTTGTTTGGTTTTGGTTTTTTTTAAACATATGTAAATACAGTATTTGGTTTGCATTTTCCATTTTCTCACTAAGAGAAGTAGGGGATGTGGAAAAGGAAAGAAGAGAGATCCTTACCTCCACCCACTAAACCCCCACTCCCAGAGGAGAAGGCAGAATAATCTCAGAATTTCATCAAAACCTGAAAAATGTACCTTTTTTAACCCTAAATAAATCAGTACAGTCATTTTTTTTTACAAAATACATTAATGGTATTTTTTTTTTCGTGACTGAACAACATCCAAAAGGGCCACAGTGAGTAACACAGTAGATTTGTTTTTTACTGTGTTCTGTTAGGTGAGCTGTTATTAGCAATAAGCACTGATAGTACCTGATAGGAAAATTAATCCCAGACTGTGAAATAAGCCTAGTAGAGGAATTTAGTTTTATTTGTTTATCTTTTGCAATTTTTTTTTGTTAACTTTTAGTCTGAAATTTGTTGACAATGAGATTGTAATACACTTGGAGACCTAGAGTAAGGTAAGAATATGCTGTATGGAGAAAAACACAATGGACACTATGCTTTTAATTATGTAATATTTAGATAGCCTAATATTTAAATGCCTAAGACAAAAATATCTATCATGCTTTGATGATAATTATAACCCTGCTTTGCATGTGGGGTTTTTTGTTGTTTGTTTGGGTTTGGGTTTTTTATGTTATTTTTTTAATTTTCATGGCATTCATAGCAAGACAAATACTGCAGTGAATGAATATTTGGGTTTAACAGCTGTTCCCTGAGCAGAACAACATTTACAGTTTTCATACCAGTTTTAGTAGAAATCAGATTTTACGTAAGTTAATTTCCCTTTACAGATGTCCTTCAGCATACTCTGTACTAAATTTCTTACCCCTAAAAAGTTCTGTGGTTTTTTGGTTGTAAAAGATTTTTAACTAAGAGGGAAAAAATGTGAGTAATGGTGTTTTTAAAGAAAATATCAGACTCTGTGATAACCAAGGATGTGCTCAAGTGGCATGAATACTTCAGTTCCAGATGGGTCAGCTTTAGGGGTCAAGTTGTGAAGAGAAAGCCATCACACACACTTCATCAACACCGTGGAATGAGAGACCAGTGCATTTACTGAGCAATGGATTTCCAGTGAGCGTATAAACTAATTGGTGGATGAACATGCCCCAGGAGCAATGATTTTAAGGTCATAGCAGGCTCAGTGAATTGTGCTGACTTACACTGTGTCTCAGTGATAGCTGATCTTACCAATGAGCAGTTTAGAGGCATTCAAGCCTGAACTCTTTTCCATGTGCCTTGAATGGCATGTCAGCGGTCACTGTTTCTGACATCCTTTATATTTGTCCAGTCAGCTCTAAATCTTTAGGTTGGGCTTCAGCGTACTCAGGAAAGAAAGGAGAGAAGTGATTATTTTCAGTCATTGAGTTCTGAAGATCTTAGTGTTAATTATGCCAAACACGGTTCGTTCATCAACAAACTAGAAATGTTAAAGAGAGAAGAGAGAGGGAACTGATATTTTTGGTGATCAAAAGTATCCTAATTATAACTTTCTATTGCTTAGCTTTTATTTATTTTTTCTCAATAACTCTGTATTCCCTCTTAAAATACTAGTTAATTAGTAAATACTGATTTTTATTTGACATGTAAAAACTCACATGCTGAAAAATTGCTGTAACATTATTTAAGAAATTAAATAGTGGACATGTCAGTCATATATCCCTTCCCTGCTTGTGGTACATTGCTTCTCATGTGCAACATTTTCTTTTGTTTTGGATAAATGTTTATTCATTCTTTGTCTACTATGAGTGCAAAACAGAACCATGCAAGGTCCTTTTAAATTTGCAATCAATTAAGAAATGCTACAGTAGCTCTAATTCCCTTTTTTTGGAGGGGAGAGGAAAAGCTCTTTTGTTTTATGATTGTTAAGGCTTTGCTGGGAGTGTTTTCTTTAATAGTAATTAAGTAGTTTAAAAACAACTCTTGTTAATTTTTAGATAAAATTCAGCAGAGGGTCTATTCAGCTTTGTCTGTGAGCATGGACATGTGTTCAGTGATCCTTATAAAGTAAAAAAAAGCAAGAGTTAACATGCTTTTGGCCTTAGCATTTAAAATCTAATAATGATGATGCTCAAATAAAGTAGTTTTTAATGTCATCTTTTAGGAGAGTTTAAGTACAATCATTTAGTTCAAAGTAATGGTGTATATATTTATACATACATGTGTGTCTGTGAATTAGGTAGTATGTACAAATGTGTGCATTCCTTGAGAATGTGGACTGAAGATAAAAACAGAATGCTATTATTTTTTGAAACAAACAATTTATCTTCTGTAGAGTGTAAATATATGGAAATCTTCTTCATCTAGGAAGCAAGTAACAATTAGGTATTCATCATAATTATTTTTAAGACAGAAAAAAGCTTGATTCTATCATTTGATGTAAATGGTATGATTTAGTATGATTTGAGTAAAGGAAATGGCTTGCTATGACCTTCCTGTACAACCTTTGTTTTCCTCAAAGTCCGCCCTTTAGCCTGAAAGGAAGCTACAGACCACAGACATGCCTACCAGTATGAGTTAGAACAAGCAGTAGGACTGTTTGGTAGTCTGGTACACATGATAAAAGCTTTAGAAAACTGATGTGCTTGGCATTTACTAAAAAATCTGTATGCAAATTTCTTCCCACTTTTATGCAGCTGTACACCTGTGTAGAACTTTATGCTATTGAATGGAACTCCAGATTTACAGGATTCAGGTTTAGTTCAACAAGTCACAGAAACTTTTAAGTAGATTATATCTAGTTAACATAGACCTTGAATATTCTTGACAGTTCTCCTTCTCGGATTAACAGCAAACAATCAGAGTTAGGGTCAAATATGGAATTAGTTTATAACCTTGCTATGTGTATTAAAGGAAGCAATATTGTAATTGAAATGCAGATAAACATTGTGGAAATCTCAAATAACTGTAATAGGATGTCCTCATCATATGATTTTGCTTCATTATACTCTATCACTTTATCCTCTTGCTGTGTCTCTGCAGCTGCTTTGTTGGGGGATATCAATATTCAATTACAAAAATTAAGTAATCAAATCAAATTTCTTTTGTATTTTCTGCAATGACATTTGAAATAAATGCTGTTTCTGAGCAGAAACGGAGCACAACTGCTTCAATAACTCAAAAGACAAATTGCAGATTTTGGCTATTATGATAGTTCTCTGGTGTTTTGAAAACATGTTAAAATATTAATGATTATGCATCAGTCTTAATATATTAAGAACATTTTAATGTAATGTTAGTGGCAAAACAAGAAGAATTAAGGCTAACAGTCTCTTCCTTATTCTTAACTTTTCAACTAAGTAAAATGGGAGTGTTTTTCTGTTTGTTGTTGTATATTATATGCCATTTTAACTTTTGGTTTTGTAGTACTACTGTCTCTTGTTGTGAAACAAAACCAATGTCTATGTGGGTATGACTTTTCTGTGTGGTGTGATGTGATGATGATGAAACTAGACCGGGTTGCTCAAAGCCCCATCCAACCTGGCCTGGAACACTTTCAGGAATAGGGCATCCCCAGCTTCCCGGAAGAACCTGTTCCATTGCCTCACCACCCTCACAGTAAAGAATTTTTTCCCAATATCTAATCTAAACCCGCTCTTCTTCAGTTCTATCCATTCCCCCTTGTCCTGCCACTACGTGCTCTTGTAAATAGACTTGCCCCATCTTTCCTATAAGTTCCTGGAAGGCCACAATTAGGTCACCCCAAAGCCTTCTCTTTCCCAGGCTGCACAATCCTCATAGGTGCTCTATCCCTATAATCATCTTGGTGGCCTCCTCTGGGCTCACTCCAAGAAGTTGATGTCCTTCCTATTCTGGGGACCCCAGAGCTGGATGCATCACTGCAGGAGGGTCTCACCAGAGCAGAGCAGAGAGGCAGAATCACCTTCCTCAGCCTGCTGGCCATGCTGCTTTCAATGGTGAATATTGACAAGAAGAATGTGAAGGATTCTATGGAAATCTCTAAAATAGAACCTGGTAATGTCGTGAGAAATGAGCAGTACTTCACTATGGGGTACAGCATTTTTTAAGGACGCTGTTATGAACTAAGAAGAGAGAAGCATGACGTATGGTACGAAAGTCTATGGAGAGATTGAAGGGTGAAAATAAAGAAAAAACTTCTTTCATTGTAAGCAGATGAAAGGTATTGGCATGTTGGTAAATGCTGTTCCTGTAGTATGGAAAATACTGGAAAGAGGTGATTGATAAAGAAGCAAAGGATTTTTAATAGAATAAACAGAGGGACTTGAGCCAAAAAGGATGGATGGAGTTGTAGCCAGAAATGGGGCAAGTACAGTGGTATTGTAGGACACATAGCACGACTAGTAATTGTGTTTATATTTGCTGTATTTGAGAAACTCAAGTCTTACATTACAAAATGTCACTTACCTTGACCATTCCCTTCTCTTCTCTTTCCATTTATGTATTTTTTCCATTTCTTTGCTCATAGTTGCCAATACTTAGAGCAGTTTCTAACTTCTGTGTGCATTTTAAAGGTAGCTCTTTTTTCTCAGTTATGTTCTTTCCATTCCAAATTTGATGTTTATTTATTTTTGCTGATTGTCATTTGAAATACCTTAATGTCAGTTTCCAAAGGCTTCACTGTTCTTCCACAGAGTGCACTTTTGGAACAGATGTGTTCACAGTGTTTTCAATGGTACACAGAACTCCTCAGTGAACATATGCTGCCATTTTGGAAAGATCTTTATGCAGTCACAGAAAATATTACAGCAAGTAAATGGATAACATCTCAGAGCCTGAGAGGTATCCGTCTCCAGGGTATATTGGAAAATAGGAGGAGGTACTAAAATTTTTGTGTTAATGTAGTGAACTGATAATATTAGAATTTAGATAAATCCTTAATTTTTATTTAAGAACTCTTCTGTGCAAAAATGTTAATATAATTTAAAGACAGCATTTGCTAAAAGACAGAAACCAATTTAAGATAGAATCATAAACAGAGTTCTTTTAAATGCCAAAGGCAGAACTGGAAATAATTGATAAACAATTTTATTCTGTGCTCTAAAAATCTAAGTGCTTTTCTGTGTTACCTTGTTCTTAGTAAATCTTGTCACCCAGTGCTATGTCCCACATTATATAATCTTTCATTTTATCTTTTCATTCTATCAAGGCACAGCATACCTAGCTAATCCATCAGAAATCCCTTTCCTTATCAGTCACTCAAGAATGGTTATACTGTACAGTGTGACAGCATTAGACATCACTTACCTTCCTAAACTACAGATTACTTAGGAGAAAAGTAGTTTTTTTGTGTTTGAGGATGCCTTGACTATATGTCAACTTCACTGTTTGTTTTCCTTGTGTACTGCTTTTTCCAAAATGTATATATCTTTCTTTTTTAATTGCCATACCTTTCTCTACTATTTTCTCAAAAGTTTTGGATATTCATATCTTCCCTTATTGTTTCTTCAGCATGGTGATTTAGCAATGTAGTCTACATTTTCTGTCTTTTAAGATAATTTCCATCTTCATAGATGAGGAGCTTTGATAATACGTTTAGATGTATCAAAGATCAGAGGCCTTGTACACCTTGACAGCCTACTTGAATGAAGTTTTTGACACGGTAGTTCACAGCTGCCTCTTTGGAGGTGTTGTAATATATTGTGTCATGTTTTACTGTGAAGCTGTTAACGCATGTTTGACGCTAGATACTCTAGGATTCTCACAAAATGATATACCACATAATACAGAAATATTTGCTCTCATTCGATCCTTATGTTTAGCCAGACGAGAATTTTAGTATTATACCCTCAATGTCATGGTAGATTCTAGACTGATTATAATGCATATTTAATGGAATTTGCATAATTTTGCCGTAAAAAGACTAGTGCAGTCCACCATGCTTGTTAGTTCTTTTTACCAAGAACACTGCAAGCAGTTGTACAAAAATACAATAAATTTGATGTATATTTTAGCTAGCTCTGTAATCATGTGATAGTTTTCAAGTATAAAAGGGATTAGTAATGATGTCCCCTTCAGTTGTTAGAAATTTGTTTTTGCAGAAGAAGTATTTGACAAACTTTACATAACATTCAGACAGCACATACTTGACTGGTGACAAACTGGTGGCTTCAGTTTTGGGTTTATTTAGAGGCCTGTCACCAAAAAACATGGTCAAAGACAGTGCAGAAGTATATTTAAACCATCTATACAAATAAAATTTATATCTATTATAAATTTATGTTAATTTAATTTAAAGAGAAAAATGATGTGGAAATTCGGAATTACTGCTGTCCAAAAGTCAATTTATCACACAGAGTGTTGCAAAGATTATTTGATGATACTGGCACAGTGGGGAGGATTGTAGATGTACTGATGTTTGTACTTGTGAAACTCACTGCAGCTGAATTCTGTTACTAGTTTTATTCAAAGGGTTATATTGTTTTTGCATATGCTTTTTGTGCTAACACTTATAGTGCACTGCTTTTGCTTGCTGTTGGTTGTCTTAGTGCTCAATATCTCCAAAGTCTTTTATTAGTAGACTATTTATATAGAATCATAGAATAATTTGAGTTAGATGCCATCTAGTCCAACCCCTCTGCAATAAGCATGGACATCTTCAACTAGATCATGTTGGTCAGAACCCCATCCAACTTGCTGTTGAATGTTTCCAAGGACTGGGCATCTACCACCTGTTTGGGCAACCTGTTCCAGTGTTTCACCACCCTCATAATAAAAAAATTCTTCCTTAGATCTAGTCTAAATCTAGCCTCTCTGTTCAAAACCATTACTCCTTGTCCTGTCTCAATATGCCCTGCTTAAAAAGCTTGTCTTCACCTTTAAGTATTGAAAGGCTGCATGAGGTCTTCCCAGAGCCTTCTCATTTCCAGGCTGAACAACCACAGCTCGTGGCCTTTCCTCACAGGAGAGGTGCTCCATCCCTCTGATCATTTTTGTGGTCCTCCTCTGGACTCGCTCCATGTCCTTATTTTGCTGGAGGCTGCAGAGCTGGATGCAGTGTTCCAGGCGGCCTCTCAGCAGAGCAGAGCAGAGGGGCAGAATCCCCTCCCTGGCCCTGGTGCCCACACTGCTTTGGATGCAGCCCAGCACACATTTGGCTTTCTGGGCTGTGAGTGCTCATGGCTGGGTTGTGTCCAACCTCTCACCCACCAGCCTCTCCTCCACCAAGTCCTTCTTGGCAGGGCTGATCGGAATCCTTTCATCCCCCAGCCTGTGTTGATACCAGGGGTTGCCCTGACCCAGGTGCAGCACCTTGCACTTGGTCTCTTGTTAAATCTCACGAGATTCCCACAGGTGAAATCCTTGAGCTTGTCCAGGTCCCTCTGGATGGCATCCTGTTCTTCACCTGTCCCAACTGCACCACTCAGCTTGGTGTTACCTGCAAATTTGATGGGGGTACACTCAAATCCTACCATGTCATAGATGAAGATACTAAATATGATCATAATTAAAATTAATAAATGGTATTTTTTTCTTTGATGCTGAAACCCAGCCTGACAAACTTTTTAACATGGCAAATGTTTTGCAGCTGAACTATAAACTCTGGAAAATATTTTACTGGAAACTGAGGAACCATATAGCCCAATGTTGCTACATAATCACTGAGTTGCATCAGTGGAGTTCTTGTCTTCTGAATCTAGAAAAATAATTTGTTTTCCCATAAAACAAGGAAGGCTTTATACACAGTGTGTGATTTTTTTGTTTGTCTGGTTTTCCTTTATTCTGCTGGGTTTTTTAATGAAAATAAAGAAGTCTATAATCTGGCCCTAGAATTCATTATTTATGTTTGCAAGTCATCAGATCTTGTTTTAGTCTCTCTTTTTTTTTCATAGCTGTGAGCCATTCTGGCATGCCTTTATGTTTATGACATCCTGCTGTGTAAGGATGTTTCAACTGTGCTTTCTAGATACCTTTTTATAGTTTTTTTTTAATGGTATGCTAAATTAGATCATGAGCTATTAAGACAGGTTATGCATTTGTTAGTTTAAAAACATCTCTAATTATTTCACCCTGCTAAAATATTACTGCATATACGCTTTAGGCATGATTTCTTTGCTAACAACCTGTTATGTATTCATAGGAGCAACAATACCAATTCATACCATCGGGAATATTATTTAATTTGGCAAATAGAGTATTTTTATTATTTGTATGTTGTTTAGAGTAAATATATCCTTGAAAGCAAACAAAAGGATGAATATACTGTATGGTCACATTCGGTAAATCTTTTGTTTTATTTTCATTAAGGCCTGATTTAGTCAGGTACAAATGGAAAATCTGTAGTAGCTTTAAAGTAAAATAAAATTGGTTTTGATTCAGTTCAAGTCAACCATCTCATTTAAAATTAGCCCAGAGGTCTTGTAAAAATGCTAGTAATCTAAACATAATAATGCACATTGCCCAATTGCTACTGTATATGATATAGGTTCAGTGCTGTAATGCTTTGACAGCCCATTACTGAATGTAATGAACAGCTATTTTTAAACAGAAGAAATTCAAGTTGACAGCTTGGCAATGAAATTCAGCTAGTGGCGTAATTTTTGTCGTCTTCAGTATAGAGAATGGATTTCAGTTTTGTTTAAAGAAATTTGTGTCATGGACTTTATTGGAGCAAGCATTTTTTTGCTTCAGTTTACTAAATACTTTTTGAAGAGCTTAAACTAAAGCTGCATTTTGTTGAATCCTGAAACCTGCACTCCTGTCAGAGCAGAAGAAGCTCTGTGAAAAGTCAGTGATTAATAAAAATAGGTTGAAGTCTTAAGGAAGAGAATGTACTCGAATTGAATGTATAATCACAAACTCACGTTTTTAGTGGTGAAAACTGTAGCTCTATAAGCCCTTCCAGGGGGATTTAAGTATGAGTCAATAGGAAACTAAGAGAAGGGGCAGAGAAAGTAGCTGTCAAATTGCACGTATTTTGTGGTAGAAATCTATAAATTCAGGCCAGGCTCCCATCTATCATTTTCCTTATCTCTGTTGGCTACTGCATTGGGAAGTGAATAAGATTCTGGTTTCTTTCTGTGTGCATGAAGTGTTGTTTGCTCAGGGCTTTCTTAAACAGCCTGTGTTAACAGCATGTATTGGGGCTTTTTGCCAAGGTTTTAGTAGTGAGGGTGCTACAAGGGCAGCTTCTGTGAGAAGCTGCTGGAAGCTTCCCCCGTGTCCAACAGAGCCGATGCCAGTCGGCTCCAAGATGGACCCACTGTTAGCCAAGGCCGGCCTATCAGCAATGGTGATAGCGCCTCTGTGGTTAGGAGGAGAATACTCCTTTTGCAGGGACTCGCTCTTGTGCTCCTGGTGGTCCTTCCTGCCGGATTGCTGGGATCCAGCAGTGCTGTGCTCTGATTCTCAGCCGCTCTTCCTTTCCTGTCGGGTTTACTCGAGCCCTGATCGACTGAATCCCATGTCACCCTTTTGGTTAGTTTCATGTTGCCATTCACTCTTTTTTTCCAGCTTCTTCCTATACCCATTAACCATCTTTCCAGAGTACCTTTAGAAGCTATATTTCTCTTTCTTGTTCTGTAAGTACACTGAATTAAAGAGCAATTGTCTTCCCTGCAAGATTTTTGGAAAAAAGATATGATCCCAGATTCAGTGTTTTTAATCATAGCTGTGAGGTATATATAACCCTAATTCTAGCCAGTGCTAAAAATCATCCCATATCTTGTTTCCTTTCCTAAATTATTACATTAAACAGATACAAATCTTTCTCTGCTACCTCAAGAGTCTTCTAAATGACTTGTTATTTCTGCTGACTTCATCTCACTTTCAGCTGTTAAATCCACTTCTCTGTTCGCAGTAATCTCTGGTCCCAATTCTTATGCTTTATTAACACCTTCTTTCTGAATTCCACAATACATCCAATCCCTCCAAAATAATCCCTTTCTTATATCTATCTGTCCTTATTCTGAAACAATTTTTACTACATGTTATGACCGTTATTTTCTATCTTCCTACTTTCTATCCAGGGTCTGCCTCTGTATCCCAGAGTACACACAATATATGCATTTTCACCTTATTTGGTTTTAAAAGGCTTGTTTATAGAAGTGATGTAACTGTATCTTGTTAGGATGACATCTGTATCTATCTCTGACATACCTGATTGCTTTATGTAGAGGCAAGTATTCTGGTGGATGTGGATACCTTGTATGAATGCCAAATACTCTTGACCAAGCTAATTGTGTTTTAATGTATGGATTATTATCCTTACTTATTTGTTTTTATGAATTATCAGTCAGAATGTGCTCCTTCCTTTCAGAACAAGTGGGATATATCTGGTATTTTCTTATTTTGAAGAGTTTGGATCAAGGCAACAATATCAAGATACAGAATTCCCGATGATTTTCCAAGGTACCATTGCAAGTCCTTCATTTAAGTTATTTTTGAGAGGAGCTGGTATGGTTTTTTCATTTGTGATTTTGCCTGCTGATCACATTGGGTTTTCACTCTCCTGTGACAACCTGCAGAAGACTGTTCATTTGTCCAACACTACTTTCCAAGAGAAACCCCCACATAGTTTATTGGAAAAGAATGCTGTGGAATCCTTGGTGAGAAGGGCCCTGAGACACAGCCAGAAAGCTCATTTCTGCAGAGCTAGTTTATCAATTCCCACAGGGTTTGGGAAGAAAGGGCAGACTGTTCCAGAGGTATACAATAATTAAGGTGGCATGTGGAGATGATTTAATAGGATTGTCATTAAAATTATCCTTCTGTGAAATGCCCAATAAGCTCCAGCTAGTTTGTATTACTTTTTTTTTTTTTAATAGAAATTTGTTGTGAAATATTTTGAGTCTTCTGAAATTCAAGGAAGGCCAGATTGAATTTCCCATTTATTTGTGCATGCAGGTTATCTGACCCAAGAGAATTATTATGTAATAATGATAACAAAACAAAACAAACTTGATGGTTTTTCGTCCTTGACTCTATTTTAAGCACTAGAGCTCATACTCATTTTTCTTTTAAATGTTTGGAGCTCTCTTTGACTCCATAATATAATGAAATCACCATGTTAGTGGTTGAAAAAGAAGTGAAGGGCTTATTTTGCAGTGCATCTTCATGTGGTTCTCTATGGGTTCGGTTTCCACATCATGCTGAGTACTACAGTGTGCACTAATTGGCACCCTTGTTGATAACCTCAATTGAAAGAGCAAGGATTAAGAATCACGTTGCAACCTACTTGGAAAAAAAAAAAATCTTAGAATAATTAACTGGAAGGCTGTGTTGGCTTCCTGAATTTGTCCTAGGTTCTCAGGATAGTGAAACATATATTCCTCCTTTTTTACGTTGAAAGCTGTGAATATACAGTGGTTAGTCAGAAATATATAGAACAGGCTGCCTGGGAATGAAACTGCTTTGTCTCTGAGAGATTCCTATTTCCGTATGAGAGACATATTTTCAATATATGACTGAGTAGGTGGTTCACTGAAACTAGTTCTTCATTCTTAATTTCATCAGAAATTAAATGACAATGTAGGGGAGATAGTTCTACATACCTGCTGAACCCTTTTCACTTGAGGACTATAGAGGTTTTGGTCTTGAGAGTTATAGCTCGTTTAGGGTTCAGAAGTAATCGTCTAGTAATACCTCACATGCTCTGGCTCCTAGTGTAGAATTTTTATGTCCTGAAATTGGACTACATAAACAATTCCTTGAGGTTTTGTTAGTGTGACATAAACAAGTATGCCTTTCTTTCAAAGCCAAGAAGGATTGACCAAGATTGAGGAATGGATGATGTGGCAAGCCAACAGGGTGTTTTCATGCCCCTGAGCAGCAGTGCCTCATGACCAATGACTGAAAGTATTCTGACCACATTTTAGTTCTGCCTCCTCATGAGAGGCAAAGCATGGTAACTCCATGTGCCTGTTAGAGCCTGTCCTCAGAGGAACTTAGCCAATGAATTCTGTACTTCTTAATAGGTACCACCTTGACTGAGTGGCCTAGCTTTTCCCATCCTGCTTTCCAGGCCAAGCACTAACACGTTCATGGTGTCCATCTCAGGGTGTGAATGGGCTGAGTAGCAATTTACTCTGAAGTGCTGATGTGTGAAGAGAAGAATCTAAAGCAAAGAATAAGTGACTGAAGGATCAGAAATTAGGGCTCCTAAATTAATTACATTAGTGGTATAATACCTTTTAAGCTATTAAGTGTGTAAAAGCCTTCTTGGAACTTACTTCCTTTTTCCTGTGAACTCTGCCTTTCTAAGTAGAGTCTATGCTTTTACTCTTCAAAACCTAGTATTCAGGTTATGTCTGTTCTTGTGCAACAGCTTCTCAATGGTTTTTTCAGCATCCACTGTAATCATAGTGCAAATCCCTATTATGATGGGCACGTAACTCACTCTCTTTCTCTCTCCAGGGCACGTAACTCACTCTCTTTCTCTCTCCAAGGAACAAATACCAACGCTGCTTGATAGCTCTGCAAACAGTTGTGCTGGAGGACTGCCTTATGCTGTACTTCCTCTAATCTATCCCAAAGTAACTTTACTGCTTCATTTGGCTCTTCTATAGACTAAGTGTGGTTGTTAAACAAAAGTAAAATTGTCTGCATTCTGTTAAAAAGATTATAAAAACACCTTTGGCTGATTGTAGTTATTCAGAATAGTGTCAAATTCTGAACCAAACACTGTTATTGCAGGGAGGTCCTTATTCCCACAATATTTTGTATGGGTAGCTATGGTGGAATTTTACTCCAGAGAGCATTTACAAATGTGCATTTGGCCTGGTGTAGTTCAGTTCTTTTCTGCTTTTCATTTTGTTACTTCCCCTTCATTTCTTATCCATGAAACTCTTTTGAAAGCGGTTTCTATGTCTTGAAGGACCATAGACTTCTGAGGAACAGAAGTTATTTTAACTCCCTGGACTGCATTTGCGTATTTTAATTTTACCCAGAGGAGAGGAGTGGAGTAACCCTTATAAAAGCACTGGAAGTAACTAGCAGTTTTGGTTTTCCTCACACTTTAATCTCTTAAACATCCGTAAACCCATAAAGACACTACTGCTCATAGCACATGAGGTTTCATACTCAAAGCACAAAATGTAATTCTCATATTCTTACTCTGACTGCCCAGGAGTACTAGCAATCCTCCTGCTACATTCATGTCTGGGAGGCTCACTGGAGTAAAAAGAGAATTGCCCTATTGGATTATAGACCAGCCAGCTTCAGGGGGTTCCTTGTACTTCAGGAGCACTACAAAAAGGAAGATGATGTCTTCTCCTCAACACACATATCCTCCTAATGTACTTACATTTTTCAAGCTTACTGCTGTTTCCTCACACTAATTTTTTCTTTCTTGATACACACTTAGTTACCAGTGCATCAACTCTATTTCTTTTTATTAAGGAATAGCAACCTATTAACTAGATTTCAGTCAGTCTTTTGGGTAACCATTCTGTCATTCATTAATACTGGATGGGAGGGTAGAAGGGCTGAGGCATTGTTCTGAGGATTGTTCTTTCATAGTTCTTGGTGTCATAGCATATTTATTTTTTTGGCTGATCCTTTCTAAAGCCTGTAGAATTATGTATGTATTTAGGTACATATTACAAGTAGGGATATTAGTGCTTTTTATTGTGGAAGTGAAAATATGTCGGACTCCTTGGGCAGTCTAACCGACTGACCATATGTTAAAAATGGTTGACATTACTGTTGCTTGACCCACATTTTTCTTTTGAATTCCTATGCTTTCCTGTCCATGCAGCAATAGGGGTTGATTAATGCCTGTTTAAACCCAAGCTCAGAAGAGCACTATGTTTATCTTAACATCTGCAATGGATCTTTTTGCTTTGCAATGCTCAACTATAATTTTCTTGGAAAATGCAAAAATGGAGGCAGTTTTTAATCTACATTTTGTGAAATAGTGTGAAGGGAAACTTTAGAATCTATTCTGTAGTTTTCTTTATACTGTTTTGTGACTGTTGAATATTCATGGCTTTCTGTTGCTGTAATTATGTTTTGTGGCCACGTAGTTTGCCATGCCCTGAAGCTTGTGATAGCTTGCTTTGTTTTCGAAGATTTTCTATTAAGATGATTATACAATGTGTGCCTTTAAGTTTCAGTGGGTTTTTTTCTGTTACAATGTGGTGATTTCACAGTATTTTTGATCTTAATGAACAGTGTTCAATTAAAGCCAGATACTCAAAACAGAATGTTTTGAATGTTACGATGCTGAAGTTTCCTGGTTTATGAGCAGAATCAAAACAGCATTTTAAAACATCACACTGAAAAAATAACACCCCAAACAGTCACAGCCTACGCTCCACCACCCCCAGCATTTAATCAGCAGTCCTTTTAGCTGATAGAGTCCTAAGTGATTTTTCTTACCTACTTAAGGCCATTCTAGATATGCTCGCTAAGTGGACCTAACAGTACCAGTGTATTTTATGTTAGCAAGTCATGATAGAAAAGTGCTTGAAGTTCAGGGGGCATTTGTCTCCTTTCTCACAAATTCATTTAAGTACCAGTCTTGCCATAGCTTTAACTGGGGCAGACAACCATACAAATGACTTGAGATAAAATGAAAATAATGGACTGAGCTAGGTGCCGGGGGTGGTAGTTACACTGCATGCACATCAATAAGCATTGAGTGTTATTCTATGCTAATGTAAGCCTGATGGATCAGCTTTCGCTTTTAGCCTAGAGGACCATTAAGCACTAGAAGCTGGGTCAAACTGATATAGTAAGGCAGACGTACCCTAACAGTTGGCAACAGTAGTTAACAAGCAGTAATTTGCTATGTGTGAGACTAATGTTGTTTAAAATCTTCATGATCAGAACAAAGATCAGAGAGAGGATAATGCTTCTTTGTTTAATATTCTTTTGTAAACTCGATTCATTTTGGAAAAAAGCCCCACTAAGATGCAAACATGAATAAAGCATTTAGCAGTTCTGTTGGAAACAGTGAATGTGTTATGTTACAGAACATTAAAGCATTGCATATGATTTTCAAAAAATGTAAGGAAACTCTCATAGGATAATCCTGCATAACTGAAATATATGATATTTTATTTCAAATTAAGTACAATTCATTGCTCTTAGATTGTCTTTATAGCCCTGAAAGTATTAAAATAAAAGCAAAATTACTGAGTTATAGAAATATTCAGAAGGTAAATAAGGAAAATCCCACTAATTATGTAGATCTGAATCTGAAGATAATTTTGTCCTTGACATCACAAGAAGATTATAATAAAGCGTTACCTTTATTCTGTTTTGCTTATACGCTGTTGCCTCAGATACAGATATTGTTTAAGTAGGTGGCCAAATATAGCTGAACATATATCTAAATTTAGAAGTAATTTTCCATCTGTTCTTTAAAATATTTTTATTCACAATTTTAGATTTTATTGCATGTGTAGAACTGCTGTGTATAAAGATTTGATAACCAAAATCACATTGGCAATGCTGACGAATATTAGCAAAAATCAATATAATGTGTTAAATAAGGTATATCACTGTTACATTTCAAAGGCATACTGTGAAACTAGGCTGTAATTGGTTTAGGCTTTGATCTTTTTGCTTCAGCAGTGTGGCCTTATGCACCCTCAAGCTTAGCTTTGTTGAGGAATATTTGCAGTTTATGCTGTCAGGGCCACGGTTTGTGGTGCATATTGCGTTTAGTCCGTCTTCTGTTGGGAAGATTTTTCTTTCCTCCTTGCTGGTACAGCATGGCTTGGTGGGGGAAGATGAAGTGGTCCATTATAGTAACAACCTCTGTAAATTTAGGAGACTCCTTTTCCTTGTCAGGAGCTATGGAGCCCACTTGCATAGCAGATACACTGTAAGATTGCCTAGTCCACTGAATAGCTCAAATGATGTCTGAAGAAGTATGTGGGGATGTAATGTTTCCGAGTAAGAAGACAGGGTTTCAGATTATCTGACCTTCAAATCACCCTCATGTTATTTTTGTAATACAAAAATAATTGCTGTTTCCTATCTCAGATCTAAAAATAAATTTTTTTCTATTTCAGTCATCAATTATTATATTCCCAAAACCTGTTAAAGGTGATTTAAGGTTTAAGGACATAAACAATGTGCAAATAAGGCTAATTTGTTTTCCTTTCCAGTTATGTTAGAACTGCTTGTGTTGGGGTTTTTTGAAGCGTATAAAGGAAAGAAGTTAGTTGTGTGTCTTGTTTAAAATGTCCTTTGGGCTGTTAGCCTTTGCTCTAGCTATTATTTTTTCTAGTTTTTATGTATTATAATTAAGAGCTTTTTTCCTTCATGATGCTCTTGTGTGTGTTAATTATTTTTGGTTGTGTCATAAACTTGTTTGAAATTCAGTACATATTAAAAAGATAAAGCTAAACCAGAAATATTTATTTTACTCCAGGCAAAATTTATGTTTGGAGGTTTTTACTTCAGTGTCTGGCTAGCCTTGATGTTTTATGTGCAGGCATCGTTTGAAGTTGGTTTGCTGTAGCACAACCTTATTGACTGAAATGTGTTTACTTTCCTGACAATGAAAATAGGAATTTATCATTTAGCTTCCACTTAATTAGAAGAATAGTTGTAAAAAATGGGAGTTATAAAACACACCTCAATTCACAGAGAATATTAAAGGATGGTTAGTTTTTTCTGTTTTGGGGAATTTAAGGAAAAAATTGTATACGGAGAGAAATACCTATGAATCCCTGATGTCTTCTTGTTGCAAGGTTAGTCCTCCTGTACTGTCTGAGGTGACAGCAACTCATTACAGAATGGAAGTAAAAGTTCAAAAATGCAATATTTTGGAAAAAAATTAAGGAAAAAACCTCAACAAACAAGCAACCCTCAAAACTCCTATTTTATATTTCCTATTGCTTCTAGGACACTAGGAAAGGACAAATAATTACAGAAGCATTGGGCAGCCTGTCTCTGATATTGCAGCACCTACAGACAGTTTTATTGGAGGATCTAATCTGTTGTCAGTGGAAAAATTTCAGGAAGTTTTAGATAAGGGATGAAATAAAATGGAATTTGCATAACGGATTGGTCTATATCACAACTGCAGGTGTTTTTGCATTTTCTGAAGCATAACAGCAGCAAGCAACAGTTTCAGAAAATGTTTCAGGCCCATTTAACTTAAGACAAGATCAGACCACAGTATTTCCTGTCCAAATTAGCATCAGAAGGGGGCACTGAGCTTGAGTAGATTTCCTTGGGAATATAGTGAAAGGAGAAAATGTAGATTATTGGCTTTGTCCCTTGCTAACTGAAGCAGCTTGGCAAACATTGTGTTAATCTTTGATGAAGCCTATGGCAAAAAGGGCGAAGACCATTTTGGACTGTTTAACATCTCAGGAGAGTTGCTGGCAGAAAGTTCAAATGATCCTTTATCCACTCAGGCTGCGCTTACGCCACTTCACTTGGCCACTGATGGATTGACTTTTTGGCTTGACTTTGCAACTTTCCTCAGCTACCTTGACAGTAGTTGGTGAATCAGCACACTAAGCACAGGACTCAAGACAACACAAATTTACAAGAGCCTGAATTTACTGTCCAGAATGTCAGAACAGTTTGGAGAATTATGGTACATTGTCTGCTGTCTTAAGTAACCACCACAATTGCAGCCACGCTGTAGAACTGACAGACTTCAAGGTTGAGACCTGCCACAAGAAAGAGAGACTGTGTCCTCATTTGCTTAGATCCCAAACATTTACTGGAAAACTAAGAAAGACATTGCTCTGATCAAAGATGCCAAGTAATATTCACATTTTATTCCTGAGTGAGGGATCAACTAAAAGAAGAATTTAAATCAGACCCTTTGTGGAATAGGACTATGAAACATCCACTGTGAAGAGAGAGTCAGTCTTTCCAAGGGGGAGATGGAACCAGGTGAGCTAAACCCACTGATGATTTCAGTTCTTGTAAACTTGACGAGGGACAATCTGCCTAGGAAAAGGGCTGAGAT
Organism: Lycocorax pyrrhopterus obiensis; assembly: GCA_014706295.1. Classification (NCBI taxonomy): domain Eukaryota; kingdom Metazoa; phylum Chordata; class Aves; order Passeriformes; family Paradisaeidae; genus Lycocorax; species Lycocorax pyrrhopterus. The sequence goes on from JACSVZ010000004.1 coordinate 26,345,363, forward strand.
ACTACAGGTGACAAAGCTTATTAAGATTATATGTACTGATGGGGAATTCCAGGCATATACCTAACTTGTCATTCCAATATAAATCGGTGACTGAGTGAATTGACTCTGGGTCAGATCTCTCATTCATTATCATGACCTGTTGTCTTGGTGATTGGCTGGGAACAGACTCGAAGGCGACTAAGGCTCTTAGGAGTGACATAGAACTTTGGAAATTGCATCCTGAATTACCCACAGAAAGGAAAAGAAAGTGAAAATGCTTTGGCTATTACTGTGGAAAAAAAAAGGTTAGAGAATAGGAAGAGCTTTTATGTCGACCTGCAGTATTTACAGATTTTGAAATTGTGCAAGGAAATGCAGAGTAACTCCCACCATTTTACTGTGAGGTCAATGACTTCCTAATAATTTGGTTTCCATAAAAATGAGAATGGTTTTGGAAGGGGCAAAAGTTTTTATCTGGGACATGCATATAGTTGTAGAAAAAACGGGTTAAAACACAGGCTTTTTCCACTTTTAGTTTTAGTTAGTGGAAGAACCACAAGTCATGATGGGGTAGCAAATATTAATTGAAACCTAGGAACTGTTACATGGAAATGGTACGTAATAAATTCAGAACTTTTTTATTTTTATTTAACAAGACTTTGGAATATTGTGTTAAAAGATGTGGAAACTATTCACTCTTTCTCTTTGTGAGAGGGCATTTCTGAAGAGGAGAACATGATATGTTAAAAATGATTGGCGGCATGTAATTGATGTTTAAAATGGGATGTTAAAATAATGCAAATTTACAATTCATTATAAAAACTCTTTTCAGAAGACATTTAAGATATTGTTTCTTTTCAAAATAGTACAGTAGATCTGCAGTGCCTGGCTTGATATTGTCATATAATAGTCTACCTTCAAATAAAATGCAGTTTAAAAACTGTTTATATCAAGTACTTTTAAAATTATGACACGACAAGATTCTAGAATTATGTTGCCATGAAGTGGAAGTACAGGGTTTTAATAATTCTTTGAAGGTCAAGAATGTAAAAAATTGAAATTATATGCATCATGGTCAATGTTGTTCTCATTCAGCTATTCATATTGTGTAGCCAGTTGAAGGGACCTGCATGTGAGTGTAATGTTAACAATGTGCATTTTCAATCCATTTAGTCTTTTAATAATTTTGTGTGGTATGTTAATAGATGTGGTTTACTTTTAATGTGCTTTGTGTAATGTCCTTAAGTAAGTGGAGAGATTACAGGAAATAATTGACTTTGTGTATTGTATTTTTTTTTATTGTTTTGTCCCTTTGAAGATACAGGGCTTCATAATCACATCAAACTATTAGTGATGACCTGTTCTTGTAAAGTAAGTCAAGTAATCATATTCACATTATTTAATTACATTATTTCAATAGGAAAATAAGAGACTATGATGGCTACAGGAGATGTATAACAGGAAGGGAAATGCAATAACTTTTTTTTTTGAAGACTGAATTCATATTATGTTCAATCAGAAAAAAAAAGAAGGCATGTTTTAATATCAAGACGGCAGGATTTTAGGACATATGCAGGACTGTTGCATAATTTTGCAGAATTGTTAAGTTTGCTTTGCAGCAGTGCAGGTTTGGTCTGCCTGGACTATAAAAGTGAGACAGGAAAGATATTGAGAATGAGATAGATTATTCAGACAATGCTGAAGATAATTAACAGTTCATACCTATGAACTATGGTAATTCGCTTAAGGACATAGATATCGTATTATAGGTTACAGTGTTCATGACACGCCGTGTTACTGAATGCTCAAGTGCCAGCTTCCCCATGATTTGGGCTGTGTGTGATTAGTGATATGCAAGCTACATAAAGTACAGAGCATTAGCTGAATAGTCAAACTCTTTTCCTGGTCATGATCAGACTAGAATGGAGCAGAAAGCTGCTGCTTTTGCAGCTTCCCCACCTTTACTGATTTACTAGTGCAAATCAAGTTTAGGATCCTTTGGTTTCAGTAGTAATCTCTTTAGTGTGTGCTTTATCTCTATTTTTCTTGTTTTCTTGCTCCTACAGCAGAGAACAGCCAAGCTGGAGATGATTATATAGTAAACCCACTGATCTCTGTAAGAAACGTCCCATAGGACAGAGCAGGTATGACAAGGATTTAGATGATCAAAACAACTAGAGGACAAAAAATGGCTGAATGCGATTGGGTGACTTAATACGGGGTTATCAGAGATAGGAAGACTTCCTCTATAGTTAAGTATAACCATCTGTTTTTGAAGGGAAAGAAATTTCCTAGTCCGCATATGATTCTAAAAAGGTGTTTCAAATCAGTAGGAATACCTGGTTTTAAGGCTTGTGAGATTGTTCTTACAAAACACTTGGTTTGGATTGAGTAATATCTGGAATGGGTTTTTGGACTCCCACATTAGAGAGACATCAAGATGACAGGTCCAAACCATGAGTTACTACAGTAATGTAATATTTTAAAGCAATCTCTGTTCCTGAAACACAGGTGAATAGGAGCTTCTGTAAAATTATGGGTATTACTCGCAGAATAGCTTTGATTTATTTGCTAGATTTCTCTGCTCTGCCTAAATAGACAGCAGGTTGGGAAAACAGATTTCCTTTGCTTAGAAAATTAAATTTAAAACCAGACTTTTCAGCTTTTTTCTTTTCCAACCTGGAAGGGAATTAATCGAATAATGGTAATTAAAACAAAACAAAATACCTGTGGGAGAGAGAACATCAGGCTGTAGTGTCCCAGCTTTTCTGTTTCGTTTTAAAAATATTGATGTATTTGACCAAGTGGGTTACTTACTTTGTTGTAGTTTGTGTATGTGCGTGTGTTTTAATGCAAGCTGAAGAGGCCAGGCTGTGGTTCCATGATGTTATCTTAGGGGAAGAGAGGAGAGAAGAATCGTGTGCTCTCTTGAAGTGGTATCATGTGTCAGCTTCATGCAGTGCTTGGTCTAGCTGCCTGCTGCTCTCCTGCCCTCTCTGCTGGCCTTGTGCTGCTGTCCTCTGTCTCGTGTTGGGCAAAAGACTTACGTGTCTGTGGAGTTGGTCAGTATATTAATCTAAAGGAAACATAGGGGTGGGGGTTTTTTGGGGGCTAGGAGAGGGGGATGTAGGTTGGGGGGATTTTCTTGGGTTTTTTTGTTTGGTTGGTTTTTTTGTGGATTAGCCTTCCATTGATCTTGATGTACAACCCAGAACCACCAAATCTAGTGCAGGCATAGTAGTTGGAATGTATTGTTTGGACAGGAATGAGGAGGGTAGAAAGAGAAGAGAGACCTCTTCCTTGGGCAGTGAACTACCATTGGATTGAGTTACTCTACATCTTGGAGTAGTTTATGTCCCTGAAAGGAGAAGGCCTACTTAAGTCAGCAGACCCAGGTTCCTTTTTGCTCTGATGCAGGTAGAGGAAAGCCTCAAAGCTGGTGAGATTTGACAGTACAGGTAAGCAGATCTAATGTGCCTAAAGGGAGCTCCTGCACTCATTTTTACAAATGCCCAACTTGACTGCATTTCTACCACTTCTCTTGCCACCAGCAAGAGAAGTCACTGTTCTGACTCCACATCAAGCTATATTGGGGCAGAAGGCACATGGGGACTGTTAATTTTAATTTTTTTCTGTCGGTTTAGTGTTCTAAACTAGTCAGGGGAGAGTCAGTCATGGCATGACTTTGAGTTTTGTTTTCTTACAAAAAGCGGAGGGGGGAAGTGTTAGCATAGAAAATGAATTGATTGTTCTTTGTGGCAATAAAGCAGTTTTCTTACTAATTAAAAAAAAAAACCAAATTGGAAGGTGAGATGGAAGGATAATTTTTTCCCAACACCAAAAGAAAGGCTGAGTATTTCTAGTTCTCAGTGTTGAATGGCCAAGTATATGCTCATGTCTGCCTTTTTACAATATTTCAGTTTCCTTGTAGCTCTATCATCATTAAGCCCTGGAGGGAATATGTAGAGAACAAATTGTGCTATTGTTTGTGCCCAGTCAAAGAGATACTGATGTCTTAAGAATGTCTCTCAGGTATTTTCTCATGTTTCTTTCCTGCTTTTGTAATTTCTTTCGGGTACTGAGTGTTTTGAATAATAATTACTTCTATATCAAATCTCAATAAATACATCTATGCTTTGCAAAACTGACTTTGATAATGTCCCTGTTTTAAGACCTTGGTCTTAAATTATGTTCTTTTTAATTTGCTCTAATCAAACCCATAGCAGGGGGGTATATGCTAATCAATGTCTGCTTAACTTTAATCTCCCCATTAATGCTATTTCTTTTGGAGAGCTGTGCCCAGTATTTTATTTATTTTGGTAATGTGTTCTACTTGACAGAATGAATCTCTGTTGTGAGAGTCTCTTTGCTGTAATGTTACTTCACCTAGGCTTCTAACTATATTAAGTCTTGTTTAAATTTGCCTTTTTGCTCTGCCATAATTTTTTATCCATGCCCATCTCTTGGATTTTGAAGAACAATGCCTTGATGTATTCAAATAGAATTATGATCCCTGAGATTAAATATAGAGTGGGTAGGGGCTGAAGAGAAAAAAGTGACATATTTGTAGAATTAGATATTTCTAGTTATTGTACTTAAAGGGTAGGAAAACTTACTTTTGTCTTCTTGATTAGTAAACAAAACTGCACTGACTTTCTGCACAATTGCTTGCTTTTTAAGTAAGTCAAATATATTGATTTGAAAAGCCTAAACAGCAAACGTTAGTGCTTTTCCAGGGTATGTCCATATGTTTGTGCGTATATTACTGAGTCCGATATCACTTGGGACTTTCAAATTGAATGTATTTTAATGTTTTTCATTCATCACCTTCTTTGTAAGGTTATTCTGATGCAGCATTGGTGTGTTTGATGAAACTATTGCTTAAACAAAGCTGATCTTATCCTACTTAAAAGTTTCTTGGGTTTATTTCAATTTGTGCTTTAGAAGGAAACTTGTTTGGCTCTGGGCCCACAAATACATCACGGCAGATAACATTGTGCTAACAACAAGGGAATTTTTGTTTTTCTGCAAAATTGCATTTATTGAACTGAATTAAGAGTTCAGGGGCTGCAATTTCCTATCTCAAATCACCTTGCTACTACTTAGACTCCAGACAGAAGTTGGAGTTTATTTTAGGAAACACGAAAATGCTTTTAAAGGGATGACTTAGAGGTAAAACATCAGCAAAAGTAGGGACACCTGCTGTTAACAAAAGTGCCTGCACGTTTGTCAGACCTACATCCCCGGTAGAGGGAACCGCCGAGTGAAATCCTGACCGCTCCTGGGGAGATCCCATAGGTGGCAGCAGTCACTGCAGTTTAGGAGGTTAACAATGGAATGATTTATAGGTACGAGAATAAAGATGTCATAGCTCAGCTAATGGGATCTTTCTGCGAAAAGTGCTGCTCTTTGAAATATGATAAGTAAGAAGAATGCCACTTACTTTTTCAGTTGGCTCTTAAGGTTTGACTAGTTCTTTGTCTGTAACTTATATTTTTAATATTGTTCGTAGACAGGGTTTAAGGGAGACAGAATTTTATAGTGCCATGCTATAAAATACAGCTGGACAGCGAGAGGGAAAGAGCTGATGGGAATTAAAAAAAAAAAAAAAAAGAACAGTCTTTTTAATTTCAGTGCTGGAATTGCAAATTCTGTGTTACTGTGTAAGCTTTTGTCTGATAATCAGAAGATTTAATGGTGCAAAGTAAAGAATATTGCTTTGCTTTTGAGAAGCCTGAAACCAGGTTGTTTTTCTAAACTAACTGTATATTTGGTGCAATCGTTATTAACATAATTGCTATACTTCAAATTGTCTGCATGAAGATGCCTCAGAACTGAGGTAGCACATTCATTGAATCGTTTTTGCTCTCTGGAGTGAAGGAGAGAAGCTTGCCATTTGAACTTCATAAACAGAATAGCTTAGTTAAATTACCCCAACTGAATTAATATGTGCTGCTTGTAAATATATTTTCTTTTATATGCCATTGGGCAAGTAGCTATGCTGTTTTCATTTTTAACTTAACCCCCCACCTTTTATAAGTGACAGGTGAATTGAATTTGATCTTTTCTCTCCAGAAGTAGCACAGCACAAGAAATAGCATGCCGTGCTGCTGAAGATCTAGGGGGTTTTTTCATTTATGTTTTCATCATGGTAGGTATTTTATCCAGTAATTTGTTCAAATTGTTTTGAAAAATCCTTGAAACTTATCTCTTACCTAAGAAGAAATGAGTAGAATCACCTCACTCATTGCGTCATTTCAAATAAAGTAGTTAGAAGTGGACTTTCTACTATGACAATGAAACAATAAATAAAAAGTGTTTACTCCTGTATCAGTATGGATCCCTTTTTTTTTCAGGTGAACACATTATTGTACCCTCCTACATATATAAATATATTCTTTATAGATGGAACATTTTTCTAGCTAGTGTTTTGCACTGTTAAAACCTTCACCTGTTCTCTAGAACCTGCTTTCATGTAGGTGCTATATTGTGTTGGAAACTTCTCTGCTTTAGTAGTTTGTACAGTATTACTGGAAGATAAAATTTCATAGACAGATATCAGTATTTAAATCCCTTATATGGGTAAGAAAGTAAAAATAAATGTCTTTTTTTCTATGTTTAGCAGTTTTAGTGTGTTTAAAAAGTAATAAAATTAACAGCTTAAAATGTAACTATAGATTTGGAGGTTTGTTTTGATTTTTGATAGCTCTATGCTATGTCTATGGAAAGGAAATTTTTTTTTTGTCCTTAGAAAAAAGTAGGACTTTAAATAGGGAAGTGCTGCTTATTACCATATGCACTAAGACTTTCAGCTGGTGTATTTCTAAATCACAAGTGAGATAATAAATTATTTCATATGGCCTTTGAAGTTCAACTGTTTTCAGTGAACTGTCTAAATAGAGTCATTCATCAATCGCGGCAGAATTAATATATAGCTTTGAAATAGTCCTAAAACCTCTGAAAAATGTTTCACAGAATGAGACCGCACTGAAGCAATTTATTAGTCAAGTCTTGTTTGACGTATTTGTGGCAGTAGCTTTGTTTGGCAGACTTCGTGGGCCTGCTGCATGAATCAGGTGTGCAGAATCAGGACCTCTCCATGGTTTTTGTCTTCTTACATACTGGAGCTGAGCATACACACCATTCCTCTCTTACTGAGACACGAAGGAAAAGTACAATTTTAAATGTATGAAATGGTGAATAAAACTCTCCGGATACTCAAAACATTAATTAATGCTGCACAGCTTGTCTTCCATATTGACAGTGACTATAACTGGCAATATTTTAGGGATATTTAGTTAAGTTTCATTGATTATTTTCTTCTTTATCTTGTAAATTGTTCTTTGCTAAACATTAACCAATAATTACTCGAATAAGCAATATTATGTTAATAACAAATTGATTCAGAATTTCCCACAAAAAATTGATTTATTTTTCTTTTAATTCTTCAGTGTAAGCAGTGACAGGAAACAAAATAGTTGTTGCTGTGTGCTTTGTTCTTGATGTGAATGTCAATCACTCGCTTCTCTGCACCTAGGAGGGTTTTAGTTTTGAGAACTACAGCACATGACTTGAAATCTGTAGAGCATTTCGGAGTGGTGATGAGCACTCAGCTTATGTCAGTGGAAGCAAGCAGTTTGGCAAGTGGAAGCAGATCATTAGATCAAAGCAGTTGGTGCTGAGGCTTACATGCTTGCACTGTAGCAGTCTAGGTTAGGGGTTCTACCTCAGACTAGTTTTAGTTTGGACTGTTGGTTGAAATGCCCTCACCAGAGGCGTGGTTTGAAGTTGTTCAAGGAACCAGTTACTGGTTTGGAACCCTATGTCCCTATTGCAGTACATTTGATGCACATCTGAAGTGAAGCTTCTCACTGAGTCTTCTCTGGAAAGAATCCAAGTCAACACACCAAACCTCCTTCACAAATGTGATACCAGTGTGCTGAGTGAGGACAGCTGGCAGGTTCAGTTCACTTAAACCAGCGTGTGTATGTATGTAGGTGCAGCCTCAGAATTCCCAATGCCTTCAGAGTGCTCCTCAGGACTCAAAGCTTGGTCCTTTGGAAAGTATTGGAAGGAAAGAAAAGAACTGTTACCTCTGCAAAGTGATCATGAAAATCAAGATACAGTTTGGGGAAGAAGCCCAAGGTGTTAGCACTACTTTTGAATTTAACTGGTAAATTTCTGAAGATTTGTACAGAATGCTATTGCAGAGATGTTACATAATTAGATTCAAGCACTGTGATTGCAGTTGGTGTCCTTTTAATGTATAAATCCAAGGAAGACTTCAAGCACTTTGCAAGAATGCATAAAGTACTATTTGGAATATCACTGTAAGCTAATTTAGCAACTTTTCCCTGCTTTTGTTTTGTTTTCATAATGTCCCTTCCTCCCCTCCCTTCGTTTTCACTGCCAACACTTTTCATGGGTTTCAGGCATCCCTCATTGTTGTCATTGACTCTAACTTCGTGTGCCAAAGGTGTTTTTATTGCAAGAGAACTGATGTGAGTTACTAGTTTGCATAGAACACTGGTGGAAATAGAAAGGTGGTCCAGGTCATCGTCAAAGGGGTGTGAGTACAGTTACTCTGAACTATGCTCCAGTACCTGTATCTTGTTTCCAACAGTAACACAGTTCTTTACTGTTAGTGCTTTCATTGTGAGAAAGTAAATTCTCCTTCCTGTCCTCATACAGCTTCTTCTACGTTGTCACTCAGAGGGAATGTCTCTTTTCTTTCAGTTCATCTTATGAGAAATTAGCTTTAATGAGAGTAAGGAAAAAATTGGGATGTTCCTTTATTTGGAAGAGTATGTGTTCACTATAAAATTTATGGGTTTCTTCCCCTCTTCCTCTGCCTTTATAGTTAATGCTTTATACATGTTACTGGCTGCAATGCAGACCTGTGTCTTCTTGGGGTTTGGATAGTGGCCAGTAGAAGACCAGAAGAACCCCTGGACTGTATCAAATCAAGGGTCTGAAAGGAACTCATTATCTGGAGTGATTATTGATGTTTCTCCAGGAAGCAGAAAAGGTCCAGTGTGCTGTGTCTCTGATTCTCCTGGCTTCTGTAAATCTGTGACCTAGGAACTTCTGTAGTTTAAGATAGCACCTACGTTATGGTTTTAATAGTTTTACTGATGTATCTTTCTCAAATTGTCTAAATAATTGCTGGATTTATTTGCACATCCAATGGCAGGGCATTCCTCATTTAACTCATTTAACCATGGATTATGTTATTGAGTAGTTTTCCATATTTGTTTTACATGGCTTCTATTTAAGGATGTTCCTGAAGTGCAGATTGATCATAAAATAGTGTACAAGTGAAATCCCTACAAAGAAATATCCCACTTGTGTGCACCTTACTCAGATGATAAATTCTTACAATCACTAGTGTTTATTTCTCACAGTGCCGAGCAATGTGTATGACCACAGAAAGAAAGAATAATTTTCCCAAGAGTTTTGCGTTTTTTCAGTCCTTTAAATTGCAATTACTGGGACATGGCAGCAGCACCCCCAGGTGCTGTGTACCACGGACAGATCCTGGGATCTGCCTTGCAGAATTCCAGTCAGTGCTGCTCAGCTGTACTCTTTCCTTCTTTCTCTTGCAACACAGCAGGTTCTGAAAGGAATGTTTTGTAGCATTCATCCCAAACTGACGTTGGTTAAGGTAGTGGCTGATAATTTGGGAATGTCCAAAATTAAATATAAGCATGTTTATGCCATTTTATGTTTTTATTCAGTATGGGATGTATACATATGAAGTAGATATATTTACTATTTTGTGAAAAATATTCTATTTTGCATCCTAATTGTTAACTTATTTAAAAATATTTTCCCCTTTAAGACATTTCTATTGTTTTTAATTTTTCCATTTTTTTTCATATTTTTTCAAATATAAGTTGCCCAAACAAACCTATGTATTACTGTTGCTTTATATAAATCAGTTTTGTGGGTTTTTTCCTTTCCAGACAGAGTGAAAATGCTTTAAACAGCTCTCGTTCAGATCCCACTCCTTTTTCCTTACAATTTGCATTGTCCTTGTGGACTTTTCCTATTAGTAGTGTGAGTCGGGTTCAAGTAGAGAAAATATTTGAAAATCTACTATATCATAGATTGCTGTTAGTAAAAGATACTGTTCCATTTTTTCTTTTGACCTCTGTTTTGTGTTAAATAGGTATTTTTACAAGTTATACGCAAGAATAAGTTTTTTTCTGGAGAATTCCAGTGTTAATATAATGGCTATGTATATCTCAGCACAACTTCTTTTAACAGGGATAATGGTGAATATGTCTAAATTAGTATGTACATACTAACATGAGTTTTTTTTGTTGTTGGATTCTTTTGGGCTTTTTCACATTTTTCCCTAGCTCAGTCTGATCTGAATCAATCTGCTATTTGTAAATATGTGATGTTTCTTCTGTCTTCCATAGAATGAACAAATCTATGACAATAATAATTGGGAAAGTGGCTGTATTTTATCTTACACATTGTAAAACAGATGGTTTATTATAATTCTCTCTCCTATATTGTGTTCCTGGAATTGGCTCTGTATTATCGTAAGTTCTTACATGAATTTTGTCTATTTTACTCTTCCTAGTGATTTTCTTCATTGCTTGCTGTGATTAAATTAATCTTTGAATATATCTTTTTAACTTTATTTATGTGGCATTAAAACCCAAGATAGGTCTATCATTTTTCTTTTATACGTTCTTGCTGAACTACCTGAAGAGTTCTAGTAAATTGAGACGTGCTTTTCCCTTAAAATCTGCCATGATACCACTTTATCATGTTGGTCATGGGTTTTTCTATATGTATATATATTTATGTGGTGATTTTCTTTGCTACTTTCTAATTTTCCTGAACAAAGTTGGGTTTGGCAATGGACACAGTCACCAGGCATGTTCTGTTTAGGAAGATGGCAATGAGAGGGCTGTCACTGTATCACAGGAAGTACAAGCACATGTTACGGTAACTACTATTCAGTGAAATTGCTGTGTTCCCAGGGAAAATGTATTGTATCACCCTTTTTTCATGAGTAAGATTATAATGAGTTACTTTAAAGAGCAGGAGAACACGAATTAATGTAGCACCTGCTCACTGATGCTGACAACAAACATTATTGTCTTAACTTCAGTAAAGCTTTGAGCAGCTAAATACTGCACAGCATATTTGTTTATTAATTTGTTGTATTTTATTGCTGTATCAAGCTTTGTTTTTCATACGCATGTCTTTTCCTTTTTGTGTCCAGACTAGATATTGGAAAATTTCTGACAGATGAAGGGTGTTGTGCAGTAGATTAAGGTCAAATATATCTCCTTTCAGTTGGTGGTTCCTCGATGACTGTACGAATCCACATGCTACGATGAGTCCTCTTATGAATCTGATTTCCACCAAATGTTCCCCCTTTTTTTTTAATTATAGCACAGCAATAATTTTCTTGTTTAGAAACCTGTCTTTTGTAAGTAGAGAACAGCTGATAACAATTGGAAGAGTTGGTAATTCCATTTTGTCATTGAAAGCAGAAGGATCAGTTTTAAACATGCATTAGATATGAACAGTGTTATCTGAGAGTTAGATGTAGCATTATCCATGTTAAAATATTAGAACTATTGATTTGAGCTGACCTTGATGAGTTGTTGCCCTGAAGTAGGTACTATTTTTAAAATTAGTGAAGCCTTTCTAATGAAACATCAGAAATCTGTAAGTAAGTGTCAAACTCTACAATATGGCACGGGAAATCAAGTGACTCCAGGGCTACTAGTTTTATATAAAGTAGACATAAATAAACTTGTGAAAAAAACCTGCTGTGTGACTTGACAGAAGTAAAGCTACTGCTTGCAAAATTAAGAGTATTCACTGCTTTGTCTCACGTAGTTGTCTCCTGAGGAAGGGCTCTAAGACTGAAGTAGCTCCAAGTAATTGATTTGTCCCGTGATACACAAACCTGAAAGGGATGCTTTACCAGTATTTGCTCTCCTTTAAGGCAGTGTCTTTAGATCTGACAGTAACTAATTTCTGTGGATTGCTTTCCCCTGACTCCAGACATTTTCCAGGAGGGAAGTTAACTGGGATAGAGGGTCTTGTAAGTGAAGCATTGATTTGCGACTGACGACTGGGCTATATTTCTTGGCTCTGCTTTTGTAACTTTAAGTCACTTGGAGGCAGATCCGGAGGCCAGTGAGTTTGGCTGTATGACTTCTATTTGTGTTGGACTGGTTTTATATGAGCACTTTCTGCTTTTTGTTGTGCTCCGTTTTCTAAGCTCTTTGACAGTTGTATTCCTTCATCTCTCGCCTCTCATTTTGAATGTTAAACCCTAAACTCTCTTGTAGGGACTGCCCTTTGCTAAATGGTTTTATAATTTAATGTTGATACTGCAATTAAAGATGGTGCTCTAGCTTGAGACATTACATAACATTACCAAAAACTGGGAGATAAGCCCTGTGACATCTTACCTTTTGGTCTGTATTAAATCTCTGAGTGCCGGCAGAACTGTTCTATTGCCCATTTTAGGATATAAATGGGTTTGGAAAAGTGACCGTCTACTTTCCTTTCCTCCATCCTGAGGTGAAGTGGCTTATCCACTCTTATCCCTCAAAAGCCATGTACACAAGAGTGTACTTGTGATGTCTGCCTGAACTGGAATAGTGATCTACATACTGTTAAAGGGTATTTAGAGCAAATTCTCTTTGGGGTTAATAACCCTTCAACTATTCACTCTGTAGTCTAATCTTTTTCAGAATTGCCTTGTAAAAATGCAGAACCAAAATAGCTTGTTAAACTAGTACTCCAAGGAAATTATTGTGTTTTATATTTGAGCATCAAGCATAATATTTGTAGTTTTTTCATCTCTAATTTTCTATTCTCACTACAATTTTAAAAGTACAGTGGTAGCTTACTTTTGCACTTTAAGCAGGAAGGAAATGCTTAGAGTTTTTTGTTTGCTTTGTCTGTACCAAATGGAACACTGTGCTGTGAATATTTTTTTGTGGCTTGGAATGTTGTGATAGCTTGTATTGATTTAGTTTTATGGTATTCACTTTTTAGCTTTTCTTGAATCATGAAGCATTATTGTTGCTTTGTTTTCTTTGTTTTGACATGTTTTGCTTATGAAGCAAAACACTTGATAAAATACTAATTTCTAGAGCACAGACTCATGCTTTGTTTATTGATAGTTATTCAGACTCTCCTCTGTACATAGAATTGTTAATTTCAAATGGGCTTTTTACAGACAATTAGTCTCCTGAGTACTTTCTAAAATTACATTCACTTATTTCACAGTATTTTTGTAGACAAGTTGTTGTTGTTCTTTCTTTTAAAGCTTTGAAACTTAGGCAGAGAGAGATTGAAATTCAAAGTACCTTGTAATACCAGCTGTCCTATTTGTAACACGTTTTCTCTGGTCATCCACCACTCCATGCTCTCTTTAACACCAGTTTATGCTCAGTTGTGTGCCACTGTGTTCACTGTTTCTGCAAATCTAGGAATTAGGGGCTTTCAAGTTGCATACCAAAGAGTCAAGAAACAATCAATAACTATTTTATGTACATGTATTTTATCTTACAGGACCTTAATGGGAGATAAAAGTAGCACAACCACTTTTTCAAAGTAAGGTCTTGTTATGTAGACCAGACCAGGTTGCTCTTGGCTTTATCCTGTCTGGTCTTGAAAACCTTCAATGATAAAGACTACACAGCTTCTCAGGGCAACCTGGTTCATGGTTGACTGTCCTCATGATGAAAAAGCTTTTTCTTCCCTTCCATTTGAAGCAGTTCCAGTTTCAATTTATATCAATTGCTTCTTGTCTTCCTGCTGTGCACTGCTGTAAAGAACCTGGCTCTGACTTCCTTGGAGTATACTTCCTTGGATAATAACCTTGGAGGTACTGGTTGACTTCTTGTCCTTGTCTGCTCCAGTCTGAACAACCCCCCTTCCCTCAGCACCCTCTCCTCACAGGGTTTGTGCCCCAGCTGCCTGACCAACTTTGTGACCTCCCACTGAATTTGCTCCAGTTCCTCGATGTCTTTCTGTCACTGCCCAACGCTGGACAATCACTTCCCTCAATCCACTGTGTGTGTTTGTAGTCATACAGGACAAGATGCAGCTGGCCTCCTTTGCTGCGAGGGCACACTGCTGGCTCCCTATAATCTTCCTAATGTGCTTACCAAAATGTTTGTTTTTATAAGTTAATAAACTTCATTGGACCAAGTGGTGGGTTTGGAAGAAATGAACAAACTTTTAGGAGCACAAGCTGTCTCCTGGAAAAGAAGCAGCAGCAAAATTCAAACAGATACAAATTAGAATAAATGGTTACTCTGAAGTGAATGTAATTCTGTAAATCAGTGAGGTAATCTGAAAGGAAGAAGTAAAAATGAGAGGTGGAACCTAACAAGGTGATCAGGTCATTAGAGCTTTGGGATACAGAGATAGTCTAGTAATTATGCCTCTGACATGCTGAGGGAGTGGAAGGAAGTCAGACATAAGGAAATACTATAAAATCAACATCTTTACGAAATTTATTATTTCTATTATCCAGGAAAGTTACAAATTTTAGATCTTAGTCTCTTCTTCCAAGGTAATGTACATGAATTCCTTAATAATCAAGACTGAGAGGAGAGAGGTGGGGTTTTTTTTTGGTGAAAAGTGTTTTCCTGTTGGTAAATGGGTTTTATCAGTTGTCAGTATGAATTTATTCTGATATGCTGTAATTTCTTTGACATGTTTTACGTGTTTCAATCAGTTATTGAAATTTGGGACATTGCAAGAAGTATGGTGAAGAATCTGTGACTTTTGACAATGCTGTTGTAGGGAAAATTTCTCTTACTGTGTCAAGTTTTGCAGTTTAATACTGGGAAAATTTGGAAGACATCATCTGCCTTCAGTTTTAAGTTTTTATTTTTAAATGATTTTCTGAGTAGTTTTCAACAGGTATCACGCAGGACAAGGCAGAGTGTAACTTCGCTGAGACTTTCTTTTTGTGGTAAGAAAGGAGATGACACTTGATGGCCTGATCAAAGAAGGGATCTGTTCTCAAAGAAGCATCCCCTTTGGGTATAAATTCTCTTTAGCTGGATTCAATCATCTGAGCAAATTTAGTGATGTCTTGTGGCTAGACCTTTTGCTTTATTTTGAATAATTTATTTTGAAGAATGCCAAGTTTTGAAGAGGTACATGTGTACATGTTGCTGATTACAGGCTGATCAAGGAGTCTGTAAAGTTTAAATTGGTGTAGAAATTTTCTGGAAGTTGTGGGTTTGCTTAGGCTGCAGAGAAGTTAATTCCTTTGTTGTTAAATATGCAACAAATCATCCGGCTCTGAAGAAAAGGATGTTTTCTGTCTTCTGTATCTTCTCTTTCATTTCCAGGTTGCAATCTGATCGTCCTTTCTCTGTATTTTACCTTTTTGCTACTGACCAGCTTGTGCATATGCAGTACTATTGTGACAGACCTTCCCATCATCTTTCTGATTAATTTTTCATTCCATTTTGCCTACTGTAGTTCACATGATATGAATTTCCCTAATCCCAAATTATTTTATTTGTAGTTTCACCAATCTGTGCCTACAATAAAGGTCATGTTTACACTTACATTATACGCTGCACATCTTGAGTTCTGCTTAGCAGCTCAAAGGTACAATGCACTGCGGAATTTTCAGCATCTGAGATGTCATTTCTCTAAAGACATTGCAAAACAGTTTGTGGTTCTAGGCTTTCAAATGAGCTGTGTGTAAATGATATGTGGTGCAAATATAGATGGTGGAAACTCATGTACATAAAGTACAGTAGGAGTACTTATGGTGTTTACAATTATCAAGAATCTCTTCCTTAGGATGATGGTCCAGCGAAGTTCCAGTGGATGCAGTTGTTGTACTGATGCCATGATGATTTGTTGCCTTTTCTTTTATATAGCTTTTATGTATCCTTTGTGCTTTTAGCATGCATACTTGTAATTCCTTAAGTCTGATAACTTAGCATAGTCCTAATATTCTGTTAAGCCAGGAGACCAAACATCCTGGAGGCCTTGCAGTTGGAGGCCAGAAAGCCCTACGCTGTCCTGAGAAACCAAAGTCCTCTCTAGAACACATCCTGTAAACTAAGGTAGGCCCATCCAGTGGAAAATTCCTTGGGATGGGGGGATATCACGCTAATCATTCAAGCCTCTCATTGGGGAATCTTTGTTAGATATGCTAGTTTGCAAGGTCTATAAATTGTATTCGCGATCTATCATCGGTGTGCGTTTCGGTGCATTCCACCTTGGCGAAGTGGTGCTCCATAAGGATCCTTATTAAATACCGAGATAAAAACTCTTTTTCCCTTAACCCTGTCTGGCTCTTAAAATTAAGACCAAGGAAAGGCATCAGTACTGCTGGTGATTCAGTAAATAGTCTTTTTGTTTCTGAATGCAGTAACTGTGAATGATTTCATAACTGTAAATGTGTGTTTCTAGAGCCTATATGGCATTTCTTTTCCTGATTGTTGGGCAAATATGAGATGGAAAGCAGTGATGATTGGTTGAAAATTTAGTTACGGCTGAAGATGCCTGCCTGTAAAAGTCCTGTTATTCCACTGATTCACTGAAGTGAATTTCACTGTGACAGAATCCTCTGGGGTTAAATTTGGGAGGGAATTAAATTATGAAAGTGGAGGAGGCAGAAGTTCTATTGACAGGACTGGTCACAAGCCTGGAATCAAATGAAAAACTCACTCCCCTCAGGCAAAAACCATGCGCTCACTGCTGAAAGATCATGTCTCTTGATGCTACTCTTACAAAATAAATGTTATTTACACTGGGTAAACCTCAGCTGCCTCCTGCCTCGTGCTTGGAGTCTTTCCTTTATTTTAGAAGATGGTTTTCTTTCTCTGCCTCTGCTTCTACTTTCTCTGAATCGGTTGCTCCACACAAGTGAGTTGGAAGTGTTTTCAGAAACTCAGAAGGGACTAACAGGAATAAATTGATTTAAACAGACTCAGTGAGCCTCTAATATGAAGTAGCAAGTTCTGTTTGAGAAAGCCCAAGAGAAAGAAGTAACCAGATTTCATGTCTGTGTCATCTTTCATTGATATTCCTGATGATATATATGATTTCCTGTTATATACTTCAAAAACCATTGCTACATTAAAACTTTTTGCCTTGTAGTCATTGGGAGCATTAGTCCTGTTGCCTGCAGATGAGGTATGTTCTTGCCTAGTCTCAGGTAGTTGTGCTGTTTGCAGTCCTGTGTTAGCCATGTGTGCTCTCCCTTCACAGTGCTGTGGTCTGTCTGCTCTCCAGGCATCTGGGTGCTGCCTGTGCTTGGCCAGATAGGGAAAATCAATTTGTATTAACACTGAGGTTGTACTTGATTTTTTTTTAGGGTCAGTATTAGTAATTTTTGTAACACCTCAGAGAAGAAGGGTGCAACTGTAGAAATAAAAGGTGAATCTTGCTAATTTTCCAAAGATCATCCACAACTGATGGCAGGGTTTCCTGGAGATGGACTGCTCTACTCTTCCACCACTCCCCATGCACTGGAGAGCAGAGCTTTTCTGTGCTTTGGAACTATGCAGTGTTTTTACCTTGCAAAGATTGTGTAGCTACTGGTGGAGTCATGTGGTGGATCGGCTCTGGCTCTCGCTCTGTCCGTAGCAGCTGCGTTGTAGAAAATCACGTTCCACATCAAGGATTATGTGGAATAGTCAAATCCCATTGTGACAGCTTTCCAGTGCAATTCTGTGCCAAGAAGACACAAGTCCTAAACAAAGAATTTTAATATATTCATCCACTACTTCAATTAAAAAGCCCAAATTCCTTCGATATTTTTTTACAAGCCAAATGATGTGGTTTAGAACTAGCAGCATTTGGTTAATAAAATCAAGGATTTTAAACTTCTTTATTCATTTCGTTTTTAACACGACTGGTATTTTTTCATACATTTTATGCAAACCTTAAGTATGTTTTAGCTTACTACAAAATGAGAAGAAATGTGTTACATTAAAGTGCATGTCATTTGCTTGTGCATTGGGAGGTACCAGTTATTTTATGGCAATTTTGAGTTATTTTTCTGTCAGTTTGTATTCCTTTTCAATGCGACATACAGAAACCCTCACTTAGAACACCTCCCTTAGGGCTCGCTCCTGGGTGTCGGTGGTGTGAGCAAGAGGTGCTGTGCGCAACAAGAACAGGTCATAAAAATGTAAACGTTCAATCACTTACATGGATTATTCTCTATTTCTTTGAAATCTTGGACATGTAATTAGGTGGGGTTTTTTGATATTAGTATTAGGACACAGGTATGGACGTACTTTTTTCTTCCTGTAGATTTTGGAATTTTTGAGTTTGTTTTGTATTTTTCTTTTACTGTATCCCAGTCTACCAGACACAATGCTACCTGGCTTTGAGCAGAAGTTTATCAGGCAAACAGATATTTATTTGCACTGCTTATTATCGAAATCTAAGGATTGCAGCTAGATATATCTAGCTGAAAATGCAATATAAACATTTTGTTACTGCTGATGTATTACCATAATTGCTTGGGCTAGGAAAGTGCAAATTAATTAGCCAGCAAGTCATTTGTGGGTATCATTTTGATCTTGGCCACACTGCAATGTATAAGCTGTTCAGATATGCAATTTTCCTTTGTTTTATCCTTATTTCTAAGTGTACCACAAATACAGTCCTTGCAGACTATCACTTCCACTGGCATTCCTGCTCTTGGGTCTCTGTTAAAAAAGTTTAGAGGCAGTAGATTAGATAGAATACTATATCCATTAAAAAAGGATGTGACCTGAGACTTCCATATTTTGCCAGTATCCTTCATTCTAGAATATTTTAAATTATCAGTCTGAATTACAGGCTGAGTGACCCAAAGCCAGTTGCTGAGCTTATTTAAAAGGGAATATTTTTGAGGTTTTTTTTTTAAACACAATAAAAAGAAGTTGGATAGACCAAATCTGGTGAATGTATGAAATCTGTAAGCCTTTTTATGCAGAAATAGATGTTCATATTTTATATGAATAGCTTAAAAGTCTGTAATGGGGCTATTGATATAGGTTGGCTCTTTGGGTTTCTTTAATAGCACATTGTGAATTTAGCTCCTTGGGTATCACCTATCTCTTTGTCATGTGTGTGTAAAACACCTGGTGTAAGCACTGGGTCATTTTTGAAATGCCTTGGTGGTATTGCAAGGATAAATTAAAAAATATTTTTGTAACAGTCATATTTTGGTAATTGGTAAGTTATCTATCATCCACATCACAAATATCTCTATTTCCATAAGGAAAAATATTTAAGTACTAGGACCCAGTTAAGATTTTTTATTTATGATATCAAATCATCATATATTTTTCATGAGTTTCTCATTTCTTTCTCATTTCTGTATCTAACAGAGCATGGTATTTTCATACTCTAAACCAATTCTCCTGACCAAACTGTTTGTGACAGTGTAAGATGTTTACAGCAACACACAGTTACATTAGGTTAGCTGTGGCAACACTATTTAATACCCTGGAATATGGCTGTGTGGACTTAATAATAACTGTTGTAGTCTACTTACTTGTTTCTCATATCGAGACCTTCAGTCATTCTTGTTACCCTTGTATGTTTTTCTGGTTCTCCTATATACTTGTTTGAAAGGATAGCTCAGAATTGCATGTAGCTGTCAAGATGTGAGTTCTTTGCAGGTTTATACAGTGACATAAAGATACTCCTCTCCTAATAATGATTTCTTTTCTCTTTGGTAGTCTTTTTTTTGGTTTTTTGCCTGCTATTCAGTGTTCTACCAAGTATTTTACAGAACTCTCTATGTTAACCTCCTGATCTTGCAACGGCCAGCTCTGGGCCAATTGCGTGTTTGTGAATTTAGGATTGTCCTTGCTTTGTGGGTTGCTTTTGTCTGCATTGTGTTTTTTGCTTTCATTTTTGTGTCCCATTAATATTTCAGTGTCATCAGTCCCCTCTAGTTATTCAACTCTTCTTCACTTGGGTGTTGTATTTATTGCCATGTGTTACTTGGTAACACCTGCATTTTCAACAACTTTTCCAGTGCCCTGGGACAGACTCTTGAAGTAATATGTTCACTTCCCATCACTCTGCAAACTTACAATATATTTCATTTTGTATTTTGTATCTTGTATCTTAATAACACTTCTTGTCTTTTAATCTACATGAGAACTACAGTGTTATTTCAGAGGTATCATTTGGAAATGCAGCTGGACTATATAAACTGAAATTCTCCTATTTCTAGGCTTCTTGTCTCTAATAGGGGTTTGTGAGGCAGGACTTCTCTTTGCAGGAGAGTGTTGGTTTTTTCCTGATGTCCTAGTCAGGCACTTGTAAAGACAATATATAAAGACACGTGTAAAGACAATTGAAGTGAAAGGTTGCACACCTCAGTTCCACTGTTTGACTCTTGAATTCCTCTAGCACTCCTGAGTGAATACCATTTGATCCCTGCAACTTGTTACTCTTGGTGTTGCCTTTGTATTCTACATCTGCTTCATATAGCTTTTCCATATATTCTTGTTTCCCTTTACTAGTGGTTTTCTATACTGGTTGTCTGCTGATGTTGCAATCTCTTGGCAAATGCCTGATGAGTTGCTTTCCTTTTACAGTTTGTCCAATTACTTTATTACTTTATTATTCCTGTATAGCTTGTACTCTGGTGTTAGTATGACCAATTGTTTTGTTTCTTTACCATCATATGGTTTCCAATATGCCTTTCATGTCAAACAGTTTTAGAAGCCCTATTTTGCAAGTTTTTTGTAAACCTCTTAGAGCCTCTTTTCTTCTCAAAAAGAGAGTGCAGTTTCTCTTTTGTGGAAGAGTAATTCAGTTGCCTAAATGGACTGATCCTCCCCTGTTCTACAGCAGTGCAGAACATCCCTTCTGCTTGTTTTGTTCAAGGCACCACAGCACAGCTGATTCTCAAACCAAATTTTTCTTGCGTGGATAAACATACACAGCTGCTCAGAAGCAGGTATACCTTTTATTATAAAGTAATCAGTCCTTTGAGAGAGATTCAGTAATGCAAGGAAATATGACTGGTTGTTATCTATTTTATGTACAATGCTACTATCTTACCATGAAAATTTTGGGGGGATCCTGGTATTTTAAGAGTGAGATATTATAGCTGTAGTGCTCTAAACCAGATAGAGCAATAAAGCATTATGGAAATGTTAATCCATTAATTTTCATACATTGTGTGAATTTAAGGAGATCATGCTTTGGAATTTTTGCTTTTGTGGAGATGTAGATAATAGTTACATTCAAATTAGATTCTGCACTTGTATTAGCTACACCTAGAGCTAGGGTTTCACCTATATCTCTGTGTCAATGCATATGTATGTGCAAAAAAGAAAAGATGAATCCTGTGTTGTTTCCAGGTGAGAAGTTTGTGCTTTTCTAGCAAAGTAATTAAAAAAAATCCAATGGAAGAGTCCATTATGAGAAGAATATTATCTTCTTCTTTTCTCTTGATTTCCTGTGTTTTGTAATGGTTTGTCTTCTCTCCTCCCCCCTTACTTATGGCCAATATAAGGGAAAAGCATTTTTCTGTGGTTTTGTGTAGTCACATTGTGATTCTTTGTAATAGATGGAAATGAAAAAGGTATTGAGTGTATTATTACAAAAGAAAGAGTTCCTGTGTAGGCTTTTATGTAATTTATACTATTTTTGTCCCACTAAATTTCCAATGTATTAAATTTTATTTGACTAAGTAGCAAATGTATGAGGTTTGCCTAATTGTAGAAAAGATTCAAAGATCCTGCAATATTGAGGCTTGTTGTAAGGAGGGCATTTATGTTTATATTATGTTCAATGACTATCCACAGCAGTTAAATATGGTCTTTGCATACCTGTGCTAGAGTAGAGAGCCCAGCTCTGGCCTGAATTTACTTAGTCTGTCCTTCAGAATCATGTAAATGAACCCCTGTGAGTTGTCAGATCATCCTGGAAAGTCACTATTGATCCTCAGTTTTGAGAGCTTGAAAGAGAAGTGCACGGGGAAGGGAGGGATTCAGGTGAGCTAACAGTGGGTTAAGCATGTGATGTACAGGTAGGCAAGTACATACAACACATTTTGTTGTTTGTAAAAAACTCTCGTCATGCTTGGCAAAATAAACCCTCAAGAATAGTTATCTGAAATAATTAGTTTTATTACATGTCTGCATGATGACTGTGAGGCATAGCAGCTAAAGGCAAGCCAGGAAACTGACCATCCCAGGAAATAAGTTTAAAATCCTGTGATGGACAATCACAAAGTCCTTGCAGTTGTCAGGAGCTGAATATGCGATTCAGATTGCTAGACAGAATTGGCTTGGCTTAAAAAATAAATAGCAAGGAGAACATTTGAGTTAGGTGGAATGCATTTTTCTGGCTGAGCAGAGACCTTGATTAATACTAGAGAGGTATCTGAGAGCTGTGTGGGATACCTCTGTGGGGATGCAGCATGAAGCCACTTCTGGGAGAGACCCTAAGGTATTTCACAGTATGTGATCCATTGCTATTCTGAAACTTCATGTCATGAGGGTCTTGGACTGCCTAGCCCTAACTCAGATCCTCCCTGGGTGGCAGTACTAACTTTCCATGAAAATTTATAATGAGTTCATAAGCTCTTTTTCTTACTTTCACCAGCTATGATGTATGTGAGGGCATTTCCTCTTTTCTGAAAGTGAGTTAGCTTGTTTGATAAAACCCTGTTGGACTGTGCTCTGTCTCTTAAGAGAAGGGAGCTTCCAAAGAAAATAGGGGATAGAGCATCGTTCGAAGTATAAACAGGCACAACTCACCCCCATCTTAGCTGTGTGAAAAAGGGTGAAATCAGTTTTGAGTTGGCATTTTTGGCTTGTGTCCACAGACAGGTGAAAGCTCACGAGAAAAGTGTGATGGTTACACAGTGTACCATTGGATGATTTCTGGGTAAAGCTTTCTTATCTCTTGTCTGAGGACCAGGATTCTACATCTTGCTGAATCGGTGGGAAAAGCAGAACAGATGTCTTCATTTCAGCACCTTTTCTGAAGAACACTGTTTTGTTAGAATGCCTTAATCAAATAAAAAAGAAAGATGTCTCTTATGGCTTGCCTAGGAGTTAATGGAATTAATGAGATTAATTTGATAATGAAAAGATGATGTTTGTCTTAAAACGTGAACATAAAGTTATGCTAATTTGGTTTTGTCTACATGCTGCCAGTTGATTTTAATTTTTTGTTTCTCTTGTGTGTGTGTGTGTTTTTCTCTCAAACTTGGTCAGGGCATGCATTTATTTGCATTCCTCTTTTAAAATTTGTTGTATATAAGTCTTCCTTGTAGTCATTGTGTGACGTACTTTGACGAAATTACCCTGCTATTTTCAGAAATTCTTGATAAACACATTATAGTTATTAAAGGTTATTTCTTGAAAAACACATTATAGTTATTAAAGGTTATTTCCAGAATGACTATTATGATATCAGGAATCTGGTTCTCCACAAGTGCTTTAATTATAAACATTACTAACATTGATGATCTTGTGTTTGAAACCATCATAAAAAGTACAGTGAGGTCCCTTTTCATAACCTGACAGACTTCAGTAGGATGTGGATTTTTTTGGTTTTTTTTCTTTTAACAATAACGTAATATAATGAAATGTAAGGACATGTATCCTCAGCTGTCCTATTGGGTTGTTTAATTTCTGATATACAACCCTTAGCTACCTCAAATATGCTCAGACAAAATGGACCCAGTTTGTACAGAGACCTTGCAAATGAGAGTGTAGTCTTGGAACACTTGGTAGTTCAGAAAACAAATGGAGAGGTTTTGTTATGTAGGACCCTGAATGGGAATGTAAGGAGTGATGGAGAATACTTGGGGAAATGCACTGTCACTGGCATTTTTGCTTCATTTAAGATGAACATTTTATTATTGGTTTGAAGATTTTTGTATATAGTATTTTTCCTATGTGTTATAATTTTAATGACAGTATAACATGGGGGAGTATGAAAAATGTATAAAGGTATTAAATAGGATAATTAATTCGACTATGGTTTAAACCAACTGGCTGAGAGCTTATAAACATTACTAATCGGAATCAGAGAAGCCAGTGGATATAGTTGTTCGGCAATTAAATATTTATCCTTCTGCAGGTTTAGTGAGCTGAATTGGGTTATTGGCCGATAGCCAATGAGATAAAATGTTTAAATGCAGAAAAAAAACCCAAAAAGCTGACATAGAAAAAATTTTCCCAAAAGGTATCTTTTCCTTTTTTTGTGATCATTTGTATAGTTTCATTAACCATCCTACAGAGTAGATCCGATAATGCTCACTTGCCTTGATGACAGTTGTGCAGTTCTTTGGTAATTTTCTTCCTCAAGAGTAATTAATAAAATTTTTGAATACTTACTAAAGCAACACAAATTCATACGATACAAACAGTTCACTGTATTATTTACATGGTTGTGAAAATATATTCCCATGCTGAAGGTGAACTTTCCTTAGTGAAAATCAGAAATGTGTGTGCCAGTTTTGACTCCTGGCCCTGCACTCTCATGCTGTGCTCTAGTGAAGAAGATCGCAATCTTTTCACCGTTTCCCTACAGCAGCCAGTAGGGACTGTTAGAGTTTACCACAGGTATACGTATTCCTGAAAATTTGGACTGCTGGGATATTCTAGCTTTCCTTTTGGACAGGTTCTCTTTTTCTGCCTAGGAGAGAGATTTCAGTAAAATCTGAGAATATCGAGCTTTTCCAGGACTTGCTAGGCCTGTTCCTTCTGCCCACTCTGACTGGAGTTAGTGTGTAGACATGACAACTCCTAATTTTCTGAGACACACTGCACCTCCTAATGCACCAGAGGCAAGAGGGCAATTTTGCACTAATGGCCGAGGACAAATGCCTTCGAGGGAAGCCAGGTTGGGCCTCCTTTTGCCTGGCCAATAACTTCATATTTTCCAATGATAAAAGCATGTCACGTTTTTTCCAGCCTTGTTTGCAATTCTGTTGAAGAATAAGTGTGGGCTGATTCTCCTTGACTCGATTTAATTGCTTTAGAGCTAAATTCTTCAAGCTTCGTGGAACAAATATGATACAAGAAAATTGGTTACTCTAACATTATTCTAAATATTTGAATATTTAGAGTTTAAATTTTGGGGTTTTTGTGTTTTTGCAAGTGAAGGAGAGAAAAATCTGTTATTAAAAAGTGTGTGTACTTACGTTTAAGTAATTAAAAGGTTGTATGAAATGTGTCATAGAATAGCATTTTGCTTTGGGCTATTTAAAGTTCACTCTGTATAACATAAACATATGAAGCCACTTACACAGGTTATTATCACCAGAAACTGGACTGTCTTTGGACTGTCTTTGACTGACAACCAATTGCAAAGCTGCTGAGGAGGGAGCGAAACATTATTTTATCGCTCACTGCAAACACAGCTATAAATTGCACCAAAGGGAAGCTGTGTTCTTTTTCTCCAAAAACTCTTGGTCTGAAATGGCACTTCAGTTAGTTCAATTGTACTCACTTAACATAAATTTACATTGGTTTACAAATGTCATACCATTTTCATTTGATCTGAGTTAGGAAAGCATTTTCTTCATCTCTGGAGGTATTTATTCCTCTAGATAGAGCACTTGAGAAATAATCCAGAATTTTCTTCAAATCCTGAAGTATTTGATAATATTCCTTGTTGAAGTTTTTATAGTTTCCCTTATAAAAGAAGACAACACTAATGTTCACAACACTAATGTGATGAAAAATTAAGTCTCATATTCTTGTTATACTTTAATATTGTGAGACTACTAGGCTATAGTCTATTAAAACAGACTACTAAAGTAGATTTTTAAATATTGCATGTACTGGACATTATATTGAGAAATTATTCTGTAAAGTTATATTTGTTCTTGCTTATAGGACTTTTATTTCTGATCAATCAAAATACATTTTTTAAATCTATGTATTCTTACCTTCCAATTTATCTTTAGTTGTATGTGTTGTTCCAGGGTTTGGGCTATATCCAACAATTAGTCAGAACTTAGGTGAAATACAGAAATAGGGTGAGATTTTTTTTTAACACAATATATATGGAGTTGTCAATTAAAATCAGGATTACATTAGATTGTTACATCTTAAATTGTGACTAAAATTTAATTAGATTATTAAATTTATGGTTAATGATTGTCAGTCATAAATTCTGTTTGCTGGCTAATATTTTATAATACTATAATATAATATATTTTTCACTTCTATGTGATGGTAATTTGTTGGTCATGGTGATGTATCGATTTTTTGGGGCACTGCTGCTGTTTTATTTGGGACCAGATATGTCCAGATTCAAAACAGACACTGACATATAGGCATACCTGCAAAGATACACAGGTAATGAATTTCCACACTTGGTAAATTTCTTTGTCTGTACTAAGTTAGAATCAAAGTCTGTGTCATTAAAAAAATCCCTGTTTTCTTTAGCTTTAGGAAAAAATCAGTGTCTTGTATTCAGTATTTGTAAATAACAGTATTTTGGCATCTATGGCTTAAAAGAGAGGGGTGGAGATGGGGGATTAGCAATGTTAAGGCTACTGATATGGCTTTAGGAATACTAAATATTCTGTCTTTCATGAGAAAGTGTTCTTGGTCATGAAGGCTTGTAATGGAATTCCCTCTGGTCTCTGATCACATATGCATAAGCAACTTCTTTCTTGTTAATTCATCAGGCAAGGTACAGTACGTATTTCTCTGTGGTATTTCTATCAAACAGATTGTCCTAAATGTAACTGGGTTTTGCAACTGAAAGCCTTTATGGAGCCCTCTGTTGTTGTCTATATATATATGGAGAAAATTACAATATGGAAGTAATTTGTGAAATTTCAACAGTTTTGGCAGTAGTGATCTAGAAATTGAACGGGTTGGAAATACAATATTCCAGTGCACTGCTGCATATATAATGTATGTGCAGCATATGCTGAGGTCTTTTTCAAAACATTTACATTAAACCTGTCAGGTATTTATGAATAGCAAAAATTAATTTCCCCCAGTTCTGTCATCAGTTAGAGCAATGGATTTCAGCACAGAAGACTGTCAGTGTTTCCTGCATACCAGAACAGCTCCCTTCAATGTCATAGAATTACACCAGGTGGCCTGCTAAGAGTCAGCTTAATGTGATTCCAAATGATAGGGTAGAGAATGTGAGGGAAATTAAAATAGTATCATACTTATGATTTAAAAGGAAGTTAATTACAAGGGCTTGTTAATAAACAAAGAAAAATTCAGAATGTATTATCTGTTGCAGAGCATATCAGTGGTGAATGTGATACCATAAAAAATAAAAATTTAACACTGCATAACTTTACATCCGCTATGAAATATTTAATTAATATGTTGACATGTTTTGCTTATTAATGGATTTTTGTGTTTGGAAAGAATTATTAAAATGGTAGGTTTAGACTTTATATTTTTGAATGCTGTCTGACAATGCAAACACAATTTAGCCTCTTTATTTCTTGTTTGCTTCTTTCATGCTAATACAAAACTAACTGAATGTAGCCTGTGTTTTGCAATTAAAATATTTATTCAGTTGGTATAAAGTATTTGAACACCAGTATATAGGACATATTCATTATTGCCTAGTTTTCCATTGTCTGAAAATTGATTATGTAAAATTACCATGTTAAATATAACTTAACAAGTGAAACCTGAATGACTTTTTACTGTCTTACTTGTTATATATTTTCCTAGTGTACTTCCATGTACTGCTCCATGACTGCCAGAGATCAGAATTCAGAGAATATTAGATTTGGTTGGGTTTTTTATTTTCTTTAAAGGTAGTTCTTGTAACTGGGAAGAGAAACGGTGTGCTTTGCCTTTGTAGACTAAAGAGTGAGTGAATATATATGACCTTATTTTTCAGCTTCTAAATAAAAACCAAAAAACCAACAAACCATAACTGTAGGCAAGTTTACTCCTGTTTGCATGTATCCTGTCTAGATACAATGAACAAAAGACACATCTGAATGTATACAGCAGTTAAAGGGCTTTCATTGTATTACAGAATTTCTTACTTATTTTACAAATAGTCAACTGAAAAAAATCCCTTCTTTTGTGAACTTGGGTCGTATTTGGTTCTTAAAAATGTTAATATAGGTGTTTTGTATGAATTAAACTTGGCAGCTATATGTTCATGTTAAAATTGAGCCTGTGTGATTTAAAGGGGTTTTTTGCCACTTAGAGGGAAAAAATGGCTTGGAATTTTTTTTTTTTTTATCTGCAGTACCTCATACAACTTTAAAATGTCCAAGAAACTCAAAAAAAAGCATGAACCAGTGTCAAAGAATATGCCAGAGCAAAATCTATGTCTTCCCTCATATTCACCAAATATAAAAATGAGCCCCCAAAAACTTTATGCAGAAAATAGGAAGTGCAGAATTCTTTTATGGCTATGAGTAATTAAAAAAAATCTACTTATGAAAATTAAAAAATAAAAAGCATTTGTGAATAAATTATTTCATGGGAAACGCACATTAGAATTAATACTGGAAGTATATTAAATAAGTGTAAAGATATGTTTTAGTAGACATCTATTTTTGCAAACCTTTGAAGTTAAATATATGTTACCAGTGACATGTTTTAATAGACATGCCTACTTTATTAAGCCTATTGATTCTTAAGTGGCTGCAATCTATTTACAGTTTTCTGCCTTTCCAATGATAATGTCTTCAAGGTAGTGCTTGCCAAAAGCTTGCTTGCTCAACTGAAAACAAGTGAGGTTTCCTGAATGTTCCTGGAAGTAACTTGGAAATTTACTTTTAGCTAAAACTGCTGAAGAGGGAACGTAGATATTGCAATGGAGTTAAGTGGTTAATGTGCTGAAATACAGACCAGGGACTTTTGCCTCAGCTATATTTATGCTTGGTCTACTTTGGTGCACAGCAGAGGCAGGTTCTTTGCCCCTGAGAGCTATTGCAGAACTGCTCGTGCTTACTTGGTGTCAGTACGGCACTGACTGGCTAACCTGGGAAATGAGAGCTTTACAGCCATATAGAGCTGGTTGCTAAATAATCCCCCAAATATCTCCAGGTCTTCATTAGGTTTTCTGTCCTGTCCTTCATGTCTAATACTGTAACAATCTGAGACTGTGGTTCCTTGAGAACTGATCTGATCACAGGTTTACCACTACCTGGATTTCCATACCGTACCTCTCACCAGTAGTCCATCTCTGTGCCATCTCTGTGCTGGCTGGATCTTACCATGAGCCAAATAATTTAAATGGCAGGGAAATTATTTGCTTTTTTTGTTTGGTTATTTTGTTTTGGTTTTTTGGTATGGATTTGCTCATCGTTAATGAGTTGAGTTGGTTTACAGTGGGATGAACACAATGAGCTTCAGAGTATAAAGTAGTGTCAGCATGGAGCCGGGAAGGAGAAGAGCTGAAGGATGGGTTGGGAGGGGAAAGGACCTCCCTTCATAAGTAGCAGTGATCTACTACTACTGCTCACTCTATCACAGGACTGCACCCAGAGAGAGCTATTTCACACTACAACTAAACTGCTCTGTGAGTTTCTCCTAAAACATTGTTATTCCTGCTCCTTATACTGTCAGCATGTGCCCTCTCTCCCTGCATCCCTACCTGATGTAAACCCAAAGTGAGTAAGTTGAGGGAACTTGATGTACAAAAAAATTAATTGTCAACAACAATCAACAGCAACAGCACCACAAACAGCATTCAGCTTGCTCTACCCTAGCATATATCTGTGTTGGAAAGGAGAGAGAGCCAGCACTGCTGTTTGAGGGGTGATACCGCCTTAGATTAGCTGAAGCCAGTGATGAAATAAAACACTGCATATTTTCCATAATAGTGACAGTCACTAGACCAAGTCACTAAGATGAATTCCCCAAGAGTGTTCTTGATGGGAGTATGTTCTCTTAGGGAAAAGATTTTATTTAGAGTCTTCTGAAAATATTGCAGTGATTTTCCTGTCAGAAATCTATTCTAGGTGTTTCCTATTTTTTTCTTGATACAATAGTCAGAACTGCAGGACTGAGCAAGTAAGAACTTGTCTCTTTTAGCATCAAAATGTCCATATGTATCATAGAAGCTACAGCTGTGTTCAACAGTTTATGATTAACTTACTCAAGATTTGTTTCTGACATTAAATTTTATGTATTTAATGAAGTAATTAATTTTAAAATGGATTTACATTGGCATCCTGTTTAGATTATAAGCAATTCCAAATACAATATATTGTTTGTGTATTTCTGTGCCTTCTTTTGGAATAATTTATCCAGTAATAACTGTATTGTAGGTTCTCAAGCCGTTTCTTTATAATTTTAAATCATCAGTGTTTATCTTTTTTTTTAAATTGTGGTTTGTTGAAACCATTAATTTTCAAGTCTATTATTTGTAATTACCATCTTCTATTGAGTTCTTGTGTCCTATGTAAGCATCAAATGGTATATCTAGATCTGTGATTTGATTTCTGATTTTCTGAAAGAGAACATACAATGCAGGGAATACAGTATACAGGGATATTATCTAGGAACACTTTTCTCTTTACAGACATCCTAATTACCGTTCAGATATCCAAAGTAAAAGTTAAATGGAGGTTTTTCTTTATAGAGATTCTCTTAATAGTGTCCTGGATATTGGAAAATTGCCTATTTTAACTTTACAATAACAACAAAAATTGTAGCATGTTTGAAAAAATCAGGTACAGCTGAGTTGAAGTAGTTTCAAATTATTGAAAATGCATTTGAGTATTTATTCATTATTTTCAAAATACTCCTTTTGGCCAATGTGGTCAAATCAACATTAAGAAAAGATAATATTTGATATCAGTTGATTAGAATTTGGTGTAGTATTTCCTTCATCCAAATAAGTGTTCAATTTTAGAGCAGACTTTACTGCTTTGAATATTATATAGAAACATAGAATGGTTTGGATTAGATTGGAAGGGACCTTAAGGATCATCTGGTTTCAACCCTCCTGCCATGGGCAGGGACACCATTCAGTGTCTGGGATTCCCTGGGTACAGCTGTTTCCTTAGTAAGATTCCTGGCTGCATGGAATATATGCGTGTTAGATTTTCTGTTACAAGTAAGTCTGTCACCTTGTCAAATGATCTAACCATTACTAGAGTTTCACTTAAGTGATACGAAAGGATAAAAAGGGAAGAAATGGCAGTATCCAATTTAAGGAAGAAGCAAGAACTTCCAGGCTTTTCTGTCCTTAACTCACATGTAATATTCCACAATTTCCATGACTTGATGCTAGATTTTGTCCTAGCTGGGGAAAAATTATAAAACGTCGGCCTGTATGAACTCACTGTATGAAGTCCTGAAATGTATTTTCATTAAATAAAATGCTGCTGGTGATAGCAAAGTGTGAAATAATGGAATTTAAATAATTTTGGCATTACTTGGAATTCAGGATGTGTTTCTAACAATCATAGACACAGAATGTTACCTTATCTTATTCAGATCATCTTAATTGTCATAGACCTCTTAGTTTTACCGGGTTTTATGTGTTGATTATAGCATTCATTAGCTTGACCCAAACAGCACCAATATTAATTTGAACAGATGCTTAAGACCAGCAGTATGGTTTCCTGTGTGAGCAAGCTAGAGATATGGCTTTGGTCAAGTGCTTGTTCAAAGTCTGACTTTTAGCCCTAAAAAGGCCTGAATCTTCGGTTGTCCTTGTCATGGTCATCCCAACCTTTAAAATTTATTTAACTTTTTTGTGTGATGCTTCTCTTCTGAGATACACATCGTGCTAGGCTCACCCTCATTCTGCCATGACCGTTTCCATCATCACAAGTACTTGATCTGTTTCGCGTTTTATGGAATCGATAAATCTCATCCCTAAAGAGTCCAGCAGCCCTTTGATTCCTGACCTGACATTTGCTAATGCTATTCCCGATGACCTGCCAGTACGGATCTTCAGAACTGCAGTCTGTGTTTGACAACACTCATAATATGAATCAATATTTAGCATTCAGTAAGTGAGCCGGGGAGTCATTTTATTGCTGCAAAAGGCTACATTGCCCCTGGGCAGCTGTCAGAAATGGGTAGTTATTAATAGCCCTCTCTTTTCACTTAGCATAGTCAGTAGGGGTCAGCCATGAAATGATTTAATCAGTTTATGATATCTGTGACAAAGAGCACTTAAAATGTAATCACAAAATTTAAGTAGAAGTGTCCCTGGGCTGTTGTAATGTTTTCCTTGCTTAATCTTCTCTGAAGTTGATGTAGTACACCAGAAGACTGACCAAGTAAAAAAAGCTGTGTTTAAAGTTCTTTTTGCTCTTCTGTCTTCGTCCCCATGTGTCTGAGTGCAGTGTTTTTGTGGGAGGTGTGTTAATATTAAAGAAGAAAATGGTATTCCAGAAGTTCATTGCCTCAAGACCCTTTACACTAGATGGTAACTGTATTGCTGTGAAAACTTTATGTGGGGATGAGACATTTCCACGTGTCTGAAAAGGAGGAGGAACAGTTCCAGACTTTCTGTTCAGATCTTTTAGAAACATTGAAAATACACATGGGATAAATAGACTGTGTCTTTGAGCAATTTATTTTTCTGTGACTGCATTTGCCACAGGTCTTGCTGAGCATGGCAGCGTTGTAACACTTTTGTTTCCATGTCTGTTGGTCATCTGGTTTGGAAACCTGTTTTCAGTGTGTGAAGTGCAAACAAGCTTGCTTCACTATGGATTCTCCCTTTTCTCTTTCACTTTAATCTGCGAGTGTTGTGAATTGGTAGACAATTTCACTGTGTTTATCTCTGGGTTTCCTCATGTTCATCTTGCAATGTCCTGAGGCAAAGTGTAAGATTTTGCATCACCATTCAGTCCTTTTCTGAAGACTTCTTCTCCAGTGGTACTTCCCAGTCAATCTTTGCAGTGCTTTAAGGAGCAAAGGTGCTATTTTTCTTTCTTCTGTTGTAGCTGTTTCCTTACATGTAACATTGAGGACGAGTCCTTGACTTTCAGAATGGTTGTATAAAGTTTAT
This sequence comes from Lycocorax pyrrhopterus obiensis, assembly GCA_014706295.1. Lineage (NCBI taxonomy): Eukaryota > Metazoa > Chordata > Aves > Passeriformes > Paradisaeidae > Lycocorax > Lycocorax pyrrhopterus. The sequence continues at coordinate 26,378,288 of JACSVZ010000004.1, forward strand.
TTGTAATACAGCTCCAAGATGTGCACTGATTCTGCCAGTAACTTAAGGTGAAGCTGTTTCATGAGCAGCTTTTTCCTGGGACATGTTAAAGCACGCCTACAAGCTTCTCTCGTACGGTCAGATAGATTTTCTGCATTCTCCTAGTTGAGAATATCTGCTTCTCTATGGTAGAATATTGTCTTTACATAGTATGTTTCCAAGTGTTACATTCAGCATTGCATGCAGATTTGCTGCTGGCAGTAATAAGCATCAGCATTAGGGTGCTGGTGGAGGGATAGGAGATTGCACTTTGGTTACAAAAGTTTCAGAATCAATACATTTCAGGAAAATTTGAGTGTCAATGACTCTGACCAGGGCATCTTATGCTGGACAAAAGCCTTTTCAGGCATTTCCAGTTAACTCACTAGTCACTGTGGCATTAATCATAAAAAAGGTTTTTTTTTTTACATGTCCATCAGTGTGAAGTTGCTTCTATTAATATTTTGGAGCCAACAGTAGCAATTTTTTCCTTATATTCTCTAGCTGAGTAAAGTACTCTCTGTGTGTTACCTTTTCAAGAGCTGATCACTGGAAACAACCCTTCTCAGATGACTACACTGCATTTACCAGAGTGTTCTTTACAGGACACTGTAAATTTGCTGAATATTCTTTACAGGGTAATTCTGCTGCCAGTTACTATTACACATCACACTCCCGTCTCATCTTGTAGAGGTGCAAAAGCTGTAGTTGCTGCACAGAGGTATCTCTCCTAAGCTCGAACTGTCGCAGCTCAGGCTTTTGATTCTGGAATTATTTCTTTGAACCCTTAAGCAACAGAAAAGCTAGAAGCAGTCTCCTTATATGAAGTGCTGAGATATTCCCTATTCAGACAACTCTTTAAATTTGATTGATATTTACTCATTCCATAGGAGCAAAAACTGTGTCAATATTCTCTTTTGTAAATTAGAGGCAAACTTCAGCAGATATGGTGCATGTTCATAAACTTTAAGGTACCAACTAAATTTTAGTAGTCATTCTTTGGTAATGTATAAACTGTTCTAATAGGTTTTGAAGTCAGTAGGAGTCTCCATTGCAGTTAACTTTGTGATGCTGTGGATCAAGAGTACTTACGCATCGCAGGTATTTCTAAATACGAATGCTTGATTCAGATGAAGGTTAGTGGTACTTCAAAAATTTTGAGAACTTTACTTTTGCTGCCCTGGGCAAAAAGTCTGATTTTGGAGCATGTAAACTAGTTTGCCTTCTTCAGTTTAGAGTGCCATGCCTTGATTTTTCTTTTGCTCTATTATACTTTTTCCCTTTTAGTTTTGAGTTATTTTGCTTATAGATGGGTTTAAAAAGATGCAATTAAGAAGTGCACTTCTACACGTGCCCTTGTTATGTATGCAGTGTCTATTTGGTTGTATTTTGAATTTTCTTGTTAGTCATGAAAAACACAGATTTACTGCTAATTCTATTTCACAGGAAACATTTTTAATATTATATTAATAATATTAGTATCTGGAGGATGTAATTTATTTTTTGGCTTGTCATAATTTTTTTCATTAAACATTTCCTGCTAAAAGTAGGAGTTCAATTGCCCATAAATTCCGACTGTGGACTTGCTTGTCTCCAGGATAATTCTAGTAGTCACTAGGTGATCAAGCATCTTCAGCAATGTCAAACGTTTTCTTCCCGTGCTGCACCTGTGTGAGTGCAGCATCCCTCACAGGTGTGTTCTAATGTCTTTGCCAGCATTGTGGTGTTATGTACCAGCTGTGCATCTGCTTGCAAGGAGAGGCAGAGGCAGAAATCTTGCACTGTGTTGTCAAAATATCGAAAAAAAAAAGATTGCTTCCTGTTTCCAGTAAGACTTCTTGCTAATGCCACCCAACATTCTTTTTCCTTTTCTCTTTTTCTTTTTCTTTTTCTTTTTCTTTTTCTTTTTCTTTTTCTTTTTCTTTTTCTTTTTCTTTTTCTTTTTCTTTTTCTTTTTCTTTTTCTTTTTCTTTTTCTTTTTCTTTCTCTTTCTCTTTTTCTTTTTCTTTTTCCTTTTCTTTTGTTTCATACCAAAGTAAAATGTTTGTAGTTATAAAATCTGCTCTCAAAGACAAACATCATGGCATGGTTTCATTAGGTATTATAAGTTTAGCATCATACAGACATAGAACTCATTCCGACCAGCAAATATTGCAAGGGTTTCATGGTAAAATAATGAACCCTAAAAATTGCTCTTTGATTTCAAGCCTTTCAATAATTCAATAAAATATTGCATTGTTTTGCAATTATAATATTATTTATTACTCGCCTTTAAAACAAGATAGCATCAATTTCTTAAAAGTATGTTTTTAGTAGTAGGATTTTACTGGTCTAGTTAACAGGAAAAACAGGAAACTTTTCCCTTAGGAGTGTCATTAGTTATTATCACAATGTTGTCATAGATATTTTTTAGTTCCAAGTTTATTTTGAGCAGATGGGAGGAAGATATCATGTCAAACCCCAAATATTTATGTATTTTTTTAAACTAGTTATGCTTGAGAATGAGTTGTACTAGAATGAGGATGAGCAGAATTGCAAGCAAAGTTATTGAGCATGGAAAATTCATCTGGCATTCATGATAATATTTTCCCATTGATTTCAGAGGGTTCTAACTGAGGAAGAGCCAAGTGAAAACAACATAATAAATTCTTAAATTGCATGACAATATCCACTGTTTTTTACTTGGTAGCCATTTAAGGTCTTGCAATTTTTATATTTTCCTTCACTATTTTTGTGAGGTGATGCTTACCTTTTCATAGACCTTACTCTGGCCTTCTGATTGGTTCATTCTTTACAACATATTTTATAGTTACTTTTGACTCTCCTGTAGCTTTATGAGCTTATTCTGTAGTTTCACCTTATTTTTGTATGTATACACAATTTCAGTAAGAATGCAAGTTCTTTAAACATTATAAGAAAGTCAGTCATATGAAATTCATGTGGACGATATATTGAAATTGCAATTGTCTTTGTGAATCTTTCCCACCATTATGAATGTGGACATTGAGGAACATTGTGCACTACGAGTTTCTTGTGTTTTGGCCTAATTATTCATTTGAACTTTTTCACTTGCAAAGTAATGGATATATACTGTGACTCTGTGTTAACTTAGGATAATGCAGCTTTGCTACTTATGCAGCTAAACAAAAAACAAGAAATGTTGGCAGGATGTGGTTTTTTTTGTGGCAGTTTGCATGGAAGGAGACCATTGTCAAACTCTGTTAAAGGAATTCAGAATGTATTAGGTGGAAAAAGCTCACATGTAAAAGAAGTTTTAAAGACTTAATCTGTATGAATAGGTGATGCTTGATCCTGAGAATTCCGGGAAGTTAAAACAGAGATGATATTGTGTTAGTGATAGCAAGAGACCAGGAGAATAGCAGCGTTTTCCATCCTGGCTGGGAAAGGGAGAGTGGTTTGGATTGCAGAGGAAGACCCACGTCTTTGTCTAGGTCATATGGGATTGCAACCATAGCAAGATACTGAAATGTGTGGCAGGAGCTTGTTCTGCCTGTAACCAACAGCTCAAGAAAGACAAAACCAGAAATCTACATGGAAAAAAAGGGAGGCAAGTAGACCAATAACTGTGTGGTATAGCTGCATAAGGATGATTATAATGTTTGTGTCAGTGAATGTTGTTGTCCATGTTCTAAGCATACAGGACTAAAATGAGGGACTGAGATGGACGTCTGTTAAATTCCTCCTAAAGTCAGGAGACACTGAGGAGGACGCTTGTAACAATAAAAGAGTAATGAGCATGGTAAGAAAAGGAGTGATTAGAAAAGCTAACTCACAAACACTGACAGGGAAAAAGATTTTTAGGGAATTGAGATGTTGATTGTGATTGGTAAGTTAAAATGTTTGAGAAGAGAACGTTGGTTCTAAGCTTTGGCAGGAAGTTTGGTGGAAACTAGTGTGAATCACTTCAGTGTGGTCAATATGTAAGACTGTCATTTGGAAAGCTTCAGAGGAAATTCTAGGCAATAATTTTGCCTAAGTTGTTCATTGATCTTAGATATGAAATAGAGAGATGAGATGGAGCAGTTCTGGGAAAGGGAAGTGGGGTCGAGTGTTAAAATCCTCTAACACAAACAAGGAGGTGAAAATTATAAAAACTAAAATTAAACATACATTTTCAACAGTGTACTGCTCCTCCTTCATCCTTACTTCATCTGTAAAGGTTTTACGATTTCATCTCATTCCTATTTGGAGCACCTTCCTTCAAAACATAATCAAAGTATTCTTTTCTTGTTAGTTTAGCTTGGTGCAACATCTATTCCCAGGGCAGCTAAACCCCATGTGCCATTTAAGAAATCATTGTAAAGAAAGGGTGTCTTTGTGTGTGATAATTTTCATGGAAAGAAAACATTAGATATATGCTGAAATTGTGAACTTTGTGACATCCTGAAGTCCCTGAGAATTCTGACATCTTCAGCAAGTGGCAGACACGATATTCAAGTGACTGTAATTGACCAATGCAGCACTTGACACCTGACACGGAGTTGACTGAATGACCTGCAAGGTTAGATGGGTAGGTAGTACATGAAATCTTTATTTAAAGCTTTCTCTAGTAACTGGAATGACTGTGACATGAGGCTAAATCACAGATAACCGACTTCTTTAAAAATACATCCAGAAATCTAACCCTCTAGAAAGGTCTGTATTGTGTACAGTATTACCCATTAACTTCAAGATGTGCCTTGCCTTTGTTCAGAGTATTGTGTGATTGGGTTTTTTTTAAGTTACAAATACATGATTGGAATTGTATTTCACAGCTACATCTTGCTGCATGGATGAATGACAAGATGGGTTGAACCTTAGTCTTGTTTTTTTTTTACCTTCTGGATTGAGATGATGCATTGCTATACAGAATGCCTCCCTGAATGCCACTCCACAGTTACAACATGAAATAGAACTGCTAATTGAAGTATGAGAAATTAGAGGTAGAAAAAATATATTGCTTATTGCTCCATCATCTCCATGCACCTGACAGTACATCAGGGCCCTAAATTGTTCAGGAAGAAAGTTATTCTGAAAGGATTAGATATGATGTAATGAATTATATAAAAATGAGCGAACATTACTTTTATAGCTTAAAATTGTAGGAAGCCTGTATTTAACTTTAATATTGATACAGGAAAAAATAGCTTGGATCAGCTTTATGAATAACCTTAGTATTTCATTAGCAGGTTCACCCATAGTTCTTGCACATGTTATATAGACAATATATTCTGAGAACTCTAACATTTCTAAATGTTACTAATGTCTTCTCTTTTTACCAGGAAATATTTCTAAGCTGGCATTCAGGCCACTGACTGTAAACTTTTAGAATTGCACCATGTCTACCAAAACCTTAAATAACCTCAAATATTTTAATCCTTTGGAAGTTTACAATTCAGCCAATAATTTTGCTTAAGATTTGCTCCTGTGTCTTCTTGCAGTCATTAAAGTATGAATTTTGTGAAGAGTACTTAAAATTCATTTTTTCCCCAGGCCTGTAAATTCTCCATGGTAAAATTGGTATCTCTCTTCATAAACTGTAACTGTTCCCTATATTTTATGCTTCAGATTTTATTCTAGTCCACACAGGTCAACAGCATCTGTATAGGGATCTCTTGAAATATGATGAATTAAAGTTGGTTCATTTCACTTGATTTCCTTAACATGCTGAAATTTCATTATCATTTTGGGAGTCAGTAATAATCTACATTTCTTTTGATCTTGCTTTAATTCACAGTAGAATTGAAATCAGAATAGGACTAATTTTAATACTTACTTTTTAAGAGAAAGAGAGCAAAAAGACTTGTACAGCTCTAGCTACTTTAATCTTCTTTTTGTGATATTTTTCAGTTAGTTAAGTTCAAGCTTCATTTTCATGTAAATCCAAACCTCCAAATTTCATTATCATTATTAAAGGCTGTTTGTTCAGTTTCTGCAAAAAAAAAAAAAGTCTCATTGCTGTCACCATAATATGAATGATCAAAGAAGAGTAATTGTAGCATTTCTTTTAGGAATCCTGCCCTCAGTAAGCCCATAGGATTTGTTTACCCTCTCTTACCAACCAACATTTGTACCCATATGTTGAGATGGCAGCATGCCTCCCTCACGATGCGCTATGCCAGTTTCAATGGGATATAGATGCCAAACAATATTTAAATAAGGAACTAGCATAATGCTGAAAATACCATCTGTTCTGTAAAATTTTTCTTGTTCTGTGACAGGATCGCCGTGCTGAACTTTCATGTGTTAATCACATTTTTGTTACACAATAATGAAATTTGAATACCTGAACAGCTGAAATGTCTGAGCATCCATGATACCTACAGTTTTATCAGGCATTGTGGAAGCTTTACGTTGTATATTTGGAAGCCCTTTTTGAAAACATGGGACATCAAGATGCATTAGTGAATATAGTGCATCCATGAAGAAATTCGTGGATGCTAGTGGCTGTGTCATGCATTAATCAGCCTTCAAAGATAAGTATTTATTACTATTACGCCCCTTCTCACGGGCAGATCTACAGAGACCAGTTTGTGGAAAACTTCACTGATTCTTTCAGTGAGTTCATATGTGTCAGCTCGAGGAGCATGGTTTGTTCTCTCTGGATTCCTTACTTATGGATTGCATTAATCTTAAATTTGTCAGGTGGCTATAGTTCAATTTCAGTGCAACCTACTGATTAGAAATCTCCCTAATGAATCAGCCAATTGATTTGAAGTCTCCATTTCTCACTCTGCTGTTAAAGTATCCAACCATTTCCATTTATTTGGTTATGTTAATAAACAATTCTTTTGTGTGTGTTGCAATTCCATTTGATGATATCCGAAAAATTACAGGTTTCTAACAAACAAGTATTGTTGTGTATGTATGTATGAAGACTAACATGAATATAGCAATATGGCGTTTCCTAGAAAATACTGACTTTTGAGAATGGTGACAGCTGTCTGTATTAAAACAGTTTGTATGTGATTGATCCCAAACTGAAAATAGCTGCTCTGACAAATGCATATTTCTTCTAAAGAGAATTGTGTCAAAGAACATTTCTTTTAACTTTTTTGGGTGTGAGAGACGTAGATCATCTTTGTTTCAGAAAGGGCGGAAAGGTACTTGGTCTAACGTAGTTTTGCATGAAGTTCAGTGAATTTTTTCATAACTATGAATCCCATTTAAAAAGTAGGTTTCCAAGGGACCTATTATATTATTCTTGCTGAGTTTAACCAAAGGTATTATCCAATATACCTTTCTCAGAATTGTTTTTGGAAATATTACAATATTGTGTATAAAATCACTAGAATTAATTAGTTTTAGTAACTATTTTGAATTATGTAAAATGAGCCAAAAAATTATAAAATCAGATTTAATATAAATTGAGCATATTTTAATACCTCTTTTCTGTTCTAGTAAAATGAATTCTATGATCTCTGCTTTCAGTTTGCAAAAGTATATTATTTACATTTGCTTTTTCTTTGCTTCCTTGTTTGCTAAATTCCATTACTAGATCTTCATCCAAGAAAACAGGTTTTCATTTGCATTCATGGAGTTTTCAAGTATCCAGAGTCTGTAATACTTGTTGCTCCACAGAAGTAGATTAGGAAATTATTTTGGTTTTTGTTGCGGGGTTTTGTTTTGTTTGGTTTTCATTGAGGCCTAGGTGGTACAACAAATGAAGGCAAAAGGTCTCTAGAGACCTTATAGATATCACTAAAAACATTTCTGTGTTCCAATGTTCCAGATTTTTGCCTTCTATATTTTCCTGCTTTCTTCATTCTACCATTATAGCCAGCCTTAATTTTGCCTTTTTCTTTGTTCTCTTCCTGGAACTGAGCCTTTTCCAAGGACCAGCACAGATAAAGGAATCTCTTTTCTGCTAAGCTTGATGGAGGAGCTGGTACCTTTACACCATCTCTGTAAATAACATGTGGTGGTTGTAATTAGCTGTTGTTGTCTGCATCCAACAGGAAGGTGGATGAAGGCAGTAATGTTCGACAGGATAAGAGTCTCACTCTGTCATGCTTCTCTGTGTGTCTGAAAAGCACTCAATGAGTTTCTTACGTCATCATTTTCCACGAAACCATGAGGTTTTCTATATTGAAGGCTGTGTATATGTTTTTAATATGAATCTATATGTATATATAAAACATTTAAAAATGAAAGGAAACGTGACTCTTACCTACAAAGCAGGATATCTAAGTGCCACATAATAATTTTAATGAGGGAGAAGATGGGATCCTTCCTGAGTGGAAGTGAATATGTGGAATCAGTTAAAATATTCCCTTTGTTACACAATTGCATACTTAAGTAGCATGGATTAGATTAATTGGGTATTGTGGTAGAATCACAGTCACAGCATGATTGAGGTTGGAAGGGGCCTGTGGATGTCATCCGATCCAACTCCCTGCTCATTACAGAATGGAAGGGACCCATAAGGATGGACTATCAACGCAAACCTCCTCTTTCTGCTGGGGTGCTCTCCAGCCTCCCCCAATCTGTATGTGTAACCAGGATTACCCTGTTCCAGGTGGAGAATCCAGCACTTGCTTTTGTTAAATTTCTTACAGTTGGTGACTTCCCAGCTCTCTAGTCTATCCAGATCTCTCTGTAAGGCTCTCTACCCTCAAAGGAGTCCACAGCCCTTCCTAATTGAGCATTGTTGGCAAACTTAATTAACATTTGATTCCTGTGTCCAGTTCATTTATAAAATCATTAAAGAGCACTGGGCCTAAAATTGGGCCTGGGAATCCCCACTGGTGACTGACCACCAGCCTGGTGTAACCCCATTTATTCTCGCTCTTTGAACCAGACCTCTCAGGCAGTCATTCACCTGTCTGGGTGACCTAGAGCCACTTGCTAAGGGACCATAACCAGATGGCTTTTGAATATGTCCAAGGATAAAGCCTCCACAGCCTCCCTGCAACCTTTTCCATTGCTTGGCCCCTCTCACAGTAAAAAAAGTGTTCCCTGATGTTCAGTTTGCACACACTGCCTCTTGTTCTGTTACTGGGCACCGCTGAAAAGAGCCTAGTTCCATCTGCTTTGCACCCTCCTTTCAGATGTTTGTGAAGATTGATGAGATTCCACCCCTTCAAGCCTTTTCTTCTCCAGGCTAAGCAGTCCCGCCTCTCTTAGCTTTTCCTCATAGGAGAGATGCTCCAGTCCCTTAATGGTCTTAGTGGCTTTTTGCTGGACTTTCTCCAGTATGGCCTTATCTTTCTCATATTGGGGAGTCCAGAAAAGTATTCCAGAACAGCCATAAAAGGTCTTGAGTACCTACCTAGTTGGCTTGAGTGTCTCGTAAGAATAAATCTAAAATTTAGAATTACCACGATTGTTTTTTTTCCATAACTGCTGTTAGAAGTTTGGCTGTTCTGTTTTCAAGTGTCACTATAAAGATAACAGGGATTGTTACACTTTCAGTCATTGTCTATGCAATATGAGAATACCAGTCAGCTTTCATTCTGCAAACTCACATATGTTGCTAGCAGGGAATTACTATTAAAAGAAGCAAAAGAAGTTTAAAACCCAGCTAAATTTAAATAAAAAGATAAATTAAGGAAATATCCTATTTCATAGCTATACCAGGCTACCAAGTAATTGATAATTTTTGTCTTTGCTCATTGAGTTTCCCTGTGTAATGGAAAGTTTTTTTATTATAGGTCACTGTTTATCTGGGGATTTTACTTTGTTCAGAATTAATCCTTTATAAAGTATTAATTCTGATGGATTGTGCTGTAAAATCAAGACCAAGGAGATGCTTCGTGGTTATTTTTTTTAAACTGGATTATGCCCATATCAAGTATTTGGTATTTGTATTTAGAAGCAAGTATCAGCCTTATAAGTAATATTTGCTTCCCCAGCATAATGAAGCCCACTTAAATAAATACCTGATATAAAAATAATCCTGTTAAAACTGAACAAATGAACTCTACACCAGTCTCTCAGAGTTCTAGAAGACCCTGACTCATAAATACTATATTAATGAATAATCCTTTTAAATAAATAAAATTTGTGTGCCAAATAGAGAATTAAATTACAATCATGGTAAGGCTTGTTACAGGAAAGTTACAGATGAATAAATCTGGGCTGATAATTTATGAGAAAGCATGATGACATTCTCTTTTCTTTGATAACAATAAGCCTTTTATAAGTATAGTTTCAATTATTTTTTTTTTCAAAAATGTATTAAAAGGATTTATATCCATGTCATGTAATACTGGAATATTCATGAGAAAAAAGTGGACATAGATGTACAGTAGTAAAGCACTAATATGTTAAAATGGAATGTTTTCTTATTTCCATTTCATTGCATCTGACTTCAAAAAAATTTAATTCCTTTTTCATTTTATATCATCCTAAAAAAATTATCCTAGCAGTTAACCTTTTACCCAATATAGGTCACACAAAGTTAGATCATTTAGATTGAAATTCTTTAAAGAGACATAGGTATTTTAATGAATGTTAAAAATCTCGTTTGCTCATTCAAGGACGTATTACAGTGTTTTCTATCCCTTTGGAATTTAGTCTGGGAGTTTTTCCTATCAAAAGGAAAAGCAGAATATATATTTTTTAAAAAATCTATTTCATATCGATGAATGAGTCCATGAAAAAGCTAATGAATCATTAGTTGTGAAAGCTCATTAAAACAGATCAAATCAAAATAAACTAATAAACAAGGAGCCTGTGCCAGTAAGAACATATGACTGTAAATAGCTTTTGCCTCAATATTCCTACTGGTGTCTGGATGACAACATTCCTCACAGTTGTTCACAAAAAGGAACCAAATGAATTCAGCCAAAATGAATAAAACATAATGCCGTGGTCAGGTTGTGTTTGGTATGGGAAGTGAGAAGGCATGAGAAGGTTTTGCATTCCTTCAGACTATCTGTGAGTTCCTTTATTAGGGAAGCAATTAGACTATCAGCCTCTGGAAATCTAGAGCTAGCAAGGGTCCATGTGACTCCAGATTTAAGAACAGAAAAAAAGGTTAAAGCTTTAGTTGCATCTTCCTTTTGTTACTTGGCTGCATTGGAATGACCATATTGTCCTTTCCTGAAGACCAGTTTTAAGATTTAAAATCATTAGTCTCTTTTACATATGTAAAGGTCTTAAGAGATAATATCTGAATGAGTAGAAAGGTGGATTTGCATAATGATGTAGAACTGCCACTTGATTTACTTTTAAAGGTGTCTTCATTAACAAGGCTTTTGAAAGTAGAAGAAAGTGCAAAGAAAGGTGATTTTATCTGCAAGGAAGTGATCAAAATATGCCCTGTGTTCAGATAGAAATGCTTATAGTTAGGCTTATTAAAATCATAGTTTTAACATGTAGTTAATTTTTTCTTCTCCCATAGAGATTTTCCTTTCTTTTGTTTTTCGAAAGATGTTTCTTCTTTACTCTTTTATTTTTCTTAAACAAACAAAAAAATTCTTGTGGGATATATAGAGCATAATTTCAGCCCTTTCTTCATGCATTTGTTAAAACAAAAAAACTGAGAATAAACTGCCTCCAAGGTAAGTTAGGGTTTAAGAATGATTTGATTTTGTAAACAAAGTAATTTAAATATGAAATCTGAAGGTCATCATAACTAAATGGAAATTATGCAAAAGGCATAATTTCTGCCATCTGTACGTGGGAGTGGAAAAGGATATTTCTACAACTCTGGCTAAAAATGGCTGTCTCATTGGCTGGAGGAAATTCACTACTGGTTGATTTATAGACTTCATGAATTTCCTTTGGTTCTTGTGGTTTTCATCTCAACTGTTCTTCTGTTTGAACTATTTGATGTCATCCAATTCATGCATGACAGTAAACCAGGATGGTTTGGTTTATTATATATATCTTATACTGTTTGTTGTATGGAAGGAGAAAACACAAGCAAGGAAATTAATTCTGATTGTGCCTAGGAATAAAGGAAAAACTATTTTGTTTTTAATTTCCACATCATTTCTGGAATTATTTGGACTAGATTTGTGATTATCACCAATTTTCCACTGTCCATTTTGATACTTGCTGTTTAAACCTGATGCCAGATCAGTATAGTATGCCAGGTATTTGTTCCATTGTTATTATTTACAGGAATGGATGTATTCACAAGACTAGTAACTAGAACTGGAATTTTTTAGAGAGCTTGAAGAAAAAGTGATATTTATAACCTTGAGCTGCTTCCAAAAATCTTGTCATAAGTGATTTAACTTAGTAATCTTCAATAATCTTGTTGAAATCTCTTTTCGTTCACCACTGACAAAGGAAGATTTAGAAGGGAATATTAATTTATCTGGTTAATGGAGGGTGGCATTGTCAAAAGCTTGTCCTGTCAGGTATGAACTGTTACTACAATTAAGAAGTTCATTTGAAAGTGTTCTAGTCGTCAAGAACTAGCAAGATTTCTTTAGCAAGAAATCCAGTGGCTATTAATACATTAACTAGGCCTCCTGAAACTATTTTATTTTGAACTTTACATTCTGAACTGTTTTTGAGTTTGTCTACTCACTCATTTTATACAGTCATCGAGACTATTGCCTTTTGGCTGTCTAAGTTTATTCTGTAGGTCTGTATTGTTTGTTTAGCAATGGAGAATTTTACTGACTTGATTCACGTTGTGAGTGCTGACCAAAAAATCACAGCTCATAGAAAACAGCGCTGAAAGGGATCTGAAGACATCCTGTTAAGATGAACCAAAGGAGATTTAAATCTGTGCAAACTATTCCTGGAAGGTATCTTTCTGGCCTGTTCTGAAAGTTCTGTATTGATGGAAATTCTCCAGCTAACATATTCCATTACTATTCCAGTCCTTTGCAATCTTCATCACTAGAAATGCTTTCCTGTTTTTAGTCTCACTCTCCCTTGCACTGCTTTAAGATCATTTGGTGTCTTATTCCTAGTGAACAAATATGCACAGATCTGCTGGACTTTGCTATGATTTTTAAGTGTATTTTTATATCATAATCTACACCTTGACCTGACTTCTGTGAAAAAGGCATTACCAAATCAGTCAGTCATTCCCCATGGACCATGAGAAAGCCTCAGCCCTTGGAAATCTAGGTCAGCATTTAGGGGGAAACATCCATGGCTGAGAACTCACTTTGGCTGTTTTATAGACTCCTTAGCTGTCTGAAAGAATTCCCTTTGGTTCATTTCTGGTAGCCTAACCAACCAGCTGATGTTTAAACACTCACTTCCTACACAAACAAGACTTCTGACTAGGGATCATCTAGTACAGCTTCAAGCATTTGTGTGCCGTAAGTCAGTGTGACCTCTAAAACTGATTGCTTTGCAGGCCTACAGTTGCAGCCGTATGAACTACGCAGTTGTATTTGCTCCAAGGATTAGGCACTCACTCCTCCCTTGCTGCTTCCACTGTTTTCTACTGCTATATCCTAGGTCACCAATCAGTCCGACTATATAAATTATGGTTTTTTCAATAAAGTTTTTAAAATTAAGGGGTTTTGAAACAGCATGGTTTGAGGGGTTCATGATCCTTCAGAATTGTTGTAATTTTAATTTTCAGAAAGTCTGAATAAAGACATTTCAGCATAAAAATTAAGGCTTAATCTTAAATTTAATATGTCAGTAATGGAAGTTTACAGAATTTGAGCATTTTTAATTATTTCACAAGTAAGCAATGGAAATTCTGGGAAACTGCACCAGAATATTCTGCACATATCATGGAATTTGTTTCAAACACCATGGACTGGTGTTGTAAAGAGAGAAAATGAAACAATCCAATATATCTCTAAAAAAATAGTTTTTGCTTAACTTGGAAGAATAATTATAAAACGGAATATATCATTCATTCCAGAAAATTGTGTTTTTAAAGGGAAAAAATGTAAAAGATCCCTTTCTTGTCAGCTTTCTCCCTTTGCTCCCTTGATGTCTCATCCCTGAATAGATTTATATGGTAGTCCACCCAGTGGTTTTACTGGAGGAATTGTTGTGATGTTAATTGGCATGATTAGAGGCAGACCTTGTATCCCAAACTCAGGAAGAGGGACTGCTGCACATCTCTGTAAACAGCTGAGTTTTCATTTCTGCCATAGTGATGCTGTACAGGCATTGGGTAAAATTACAGTGCTCAGGAAAGACTTTTCTACCTGCGTTTCCAGATGCAAGGAAGGTGCTATGATGGCAAGAGCTACTATAAATGATTAAAAAGCTTCTTGAGAAAGTCAGCTAACTGTGGTGTTTGGAATTCCATTCTATGATGGAAGATCAAAAGATACGGAGAAGTGTACTCGTCCCTGTTTACATGAGTAATAGGCCAAACAAACTTATTTTTTCCTTCTGCAAATCAAATTGAGAGAGTGATAGCTAAAAAGCAGATCTGTGATTGAGGTAGGAACATTAATCAACTAGCAAAAAGAGTCAAGTATGATGACTATTAACTCTTTGGTGCCAGAATTTGACAATACTTGTTTGTCAACAGCTATGTTATATCAGACAGTCTAGAAGTCTTATGTCAATTTTAATGCATTTTTTCCCAACACAAAGAAAATTAAATTTGATATTCTGCCTGAAGTGATTCAGAAATTGAAATGACACTGAAAGCTGTAGTGTTAAAACTAATTCTCATTTCTTCAGTGTGATATTTCTGTGCTGTCACTCCTATCTTTTTTCTTTTTTTTTTTTTTTTAACAATATCAGCTACTATTTATACACTTATAATTTCTGGCCAGATTACCGTGGAAGGTTGTGGTACCCACATGTACAAAATAGTATAATAATGTTCTATTCTTTTTGGAACAAATTTGTTACACAGATTGTCAGATGAGTCATTTTGTTCATGTCAGATATCTGAAAATAATGGAAAGATGCCAAAGTAAAAGCCCAGTAATCCATGCACTGGTGTAATGGAGCAAATGAAATGCAAAGCTCTTGTACAGGTCCAATTTCAGTACCAAATGCTTACCTGTCAGTCAGCAAAATTGTCCCTGAATAAAAATGAGCCCATCTGAGAGGGAAAGGATTTTAATATACATCAAATTCTTTGAATCTCTTGTGAGGTAGAAGTTGTTTTGAGGAAGAAATGCTGAAAGGGAAATCTTAGTTCAAGCTAGTTCAAATCACACATGTATTGCTGACTGTGAGAGGTCTGGATTTATCCTTACTGTTTGGTATCTCTAGCTCCTTGGATAGAGAGGTGATTTCCCTTAGGCCACGGCAAATCTGGCCAATCACTGATTTAAAAGTTTTAGACAGGTAATGTGCAGACTTTTGGAGGCATCTGCGTTTTGTCTGTGACAAACCTGATTAAAACTTTAATTCATGAAACGCCAACATAAGAGATATCTTTGCAGATATCACAGTTATGATTTGCCATGACTGAAATGTTTTTGAAGTGCTATGCAGCCGAGTGTGCTTCTACCTTTAAAGTGACCATTGGGAGAACATGTTTTGCTATGGAGATGTCCTCCTGTGGTCCAAAACATGAAATATTAAACATGGTATTTATCTTATGTAGCTTCAGAGTTGAGGCTGCCACAGCTCTACATGATCTTGCTTTATGAAGTCCCGATTTTCTTCACATTTCAACAGCGTGTCCCAGTAGTGTTTTTCTGTGCCGAGAGTGCGAGAGGCTAACTGGAGTCAGTATAGCCATTGACAGTCAGTCAGGACTACTTCTCTAAAAGTTAATGTATTGAGAATGAGCCAGCACTTCAGGAATGAAAGGAAAATGAAATGTGCAGTATGAAAAGTGATAATAAATAAATTGAACAAAGCTGTGTATACTTTTGGGTTATGACTAGTTGAAGTGCAGATTAAAAGCTCTGAACTGATGCATGTGAAACAAAGAGCACAATACTGAATTCATTTTAGTCCTCTGGTTAAATGGGTGTGCCTTCACTTCTGGGTCTAGAAATAATCATACTTGTATCAATCTATATTGTGTGACTTTTGTAAGCTGTGAAAATAGTATTTTTCACTGAATTGTCACTTATTATTGTTCATTTGTGGCCACTAACATAGAAAAATGTTGCAGCTACAATGTCAGAAGAATAGGGACAATTTGATGTTTTCTTTTGATGCTGTTTGTTGATACCTAGACCACTGCAGCTTGATTGCCTAACATTAAACCTATAATAACAGTGCAATCATAGCAGTATCATCATGAATGTCGTTACAATAGAAACAACATTTACACGGCTTCAGAATGGTAATTATCAAACTTTTTGTCATGAAGCGCTTATTTGCTAGCATTGATCTGCCCCGGTCAGTTGTTAGCTCTTCTCATCTGAGGTGTATTGATTGTATAATCAGTAGATAGAGGCTGCGGGCAGATGAAATTCAGTGTTGTTGGGCAAATTATTGTCTGCTTGCCTGTTGACCTGGACCCTGCTGGTTGTACCTTAGACAGTGGTGGGATTATTACTCATTTCAGTGACCCTACTCTGACAGAGAACTCCATATTATTATAAAAGATAAATGGCATCCTTCTTTACTGTGGATATGGTTGAATGCAGGTGTCAGTGTGTAGTGAGACCGAAAATGTTGTGCGGCAGTGTTCCCTGACTTTCCTTCAGGTTATTTTCCTTTTTAAATATAAGTAAAGATGTTGTGGAGTTGCCACACATTTCATGTCATATATGACATCCATTTATAGATGTGTAAGTGTTTTGCATTGGTCATTCATTGGTCTACTTGCCAGGCTAGGAGATATTGATGATTCAAACACAACTTTTGCCATCTGGTTACAAGGAGGACCAAACTAATCACTACATCTAAATATATACTTTTAAAACTCAAGCCATTTGACCACTCCTGTCACTTCTGTGTTGAGTAATTTTGCAAACTCCTCTCGTTTGTTTTCTTTATCTCTAGCATCACTATGAAGAAACTAAGTAATAATACAAGTAAATGTGTGTGAGAGATACTAGTCAGTAAAATGTGTATCAGTTCAGTAAAAGTAAATCTCCCATATGGGAACTTTTATAGCAGTAAAGGTTATTGGTGTACAGGGCAATTAGGAAGGAGATTTGCAGTATGGTTATTAGCAGAGGGAAAGCCCTCCTGACTCAAATGACAAGAGGTGATGTAGAAACCATGAATGCTTTTACATACCTCAGTAAAGCTACCTGTGTTTGGCTAATGTACTGTGCTCTCTGGTGGTGACTGTGCCATTGTATTGTAAAGGTCAGTCATTACCTGTGCATTGTATTTAAACCACCTGCTCACAGCAAGTAATTGTATTTGGATGACCAGCAGTTTTGTATTAATTGCCCCGAGTCCTGCTGAAGCCATGATAAGAATACTGAGCACTTACACAGCAATTTGCAACTTCAAAGTGCTGTAAAAACACGAGCTAATTATTGTTATGCTGAAAAATCTGTAGATGGTTCTATATAGCTTTGAATATACATTTTATGACCTTACTTTAATTGCCAGAAGCATTGGATCTACCTTTAAAAAAAAAGGAAAGAATGCAAATGGCTTGGTGGAAGTGCACAATGATGGTATTACTGAAACCTCTAGAATAATTGCCCAAGAAAGGGAGCCTTTGCAAAGCACCATTGTATTTAAACCAGATGAAATAACAATTTTGAAATGAAAATATAAGGAAAAAACCTCAATGCGAAACTGACATTTCTTGTTCTGTAGATGTGTATAAGTACAAGTATATCATGAACAGGGAAGGTAAATCCTGTGCCAGATGAGAAATAAGGCAAGGTGTAGAAGGAGGGACAGTAAGCACCTCTGTGGAAGGATGGCTTGTCTACTAAAGAGAAAATACGTATTTCAAAAACCATGTTAAAATAGATATAAACTATAGTATGAAGTGAAGAAAGTAAATATGGTTGTCATCCACACATAGAGGCTTATATTTTGGGTGGCATTTTCAATAAACATGTAGGTCTTTCAAGAAATAAAAACATACATCATTTGCAAGAGCAATAATCATAGTCGCTGGCTTATTAGGGAAAACGAAGTTTACTTTTTCATGATCCAGCTATTATAAACCATTATACAAGAGAAAGCCAATTCTGAGCTGCTAACTTAGTGGACTAACTAGAGGGGAGGATAGCAGTTTAATGAATCCTCTTGGAATGTTGTTGACTTCTGCAGCATATTCCTGTAACTCTTCTGCTAGAGGTTCATCTTTCTGTGATTGAAAGCATGTTTTAATACAGTAGAGCTCTGTTATATTGGCTCAGACTTTCGTGAAAACCAGGTTGTGAGATAGAGCATTGAGATCCTGTAAAATCATGAGATACTAGAGGTAAAATGTGAGATGGATAAATGACTGAAACAGTTGAAGGATTCAAGAGGAAGAGATGATGACTGAGGAGCATCAAGTATTCCGGAAGTACTTAAAGTTTCCTGCCAGACTTGGTGTTTGCATGGCTAGTGAAGTTTCAACAGGTGTCTGAGAAAGGGTGGTGACAAATTAATTAATATAATGGTAGCTTGTAACACCTGATTACCTGTTATACATATTAGCCAGTAAATAATTGATTTGTGCTTTTAGTTGTTTATATACTGCTTGCAGTTCTTTTATAGACAGTAAAATTCGCCTGAACAAAATGTTCCAGAAAGGGAGATTTCCAGGCATTCCATGGGTAAAGTCAGTGGTGGTGGCACCATGTGTTCAGTGGTGTCCAGTCCTTTCCAAGACTGTCTGCTGGACTTAACTACCAATCGCTACCCTGACAGGCAGGTAGCCAAACCCCTGATGTTTTGATTCTTACTTATTCGGTCTTCAAATTGACATCTGCTCTGTTTGGTTTTGTGAAGACAGCTTTGGAACATGGCAAAGCATTTTTATTTTTCACAGGAATCATCAGAGTCCAAAGTAACATGAGTTAGCTGTGTTCAGTTCAAAAACGTAACAGTTTTTGTCTCACTTTTGTCAGGAGGTGGAAATCCTCTCACAAGATATTTTCCAAGAATTTGGGACATGGAAAAATTATAGTATTTTTATGAAATATTTTAGGGTCCTCTATAATCTCATACAGATTAACTCATCTAAATTACATTGGTTTTGATATGTTGATATCTCAGCTATTTCGAGATTTAAAGATTCAAATCTGTGTGGAGAGGTCTTATTTGCAAACCTGGCAGTAAAACTGTATTAAGACTCTGACTGAGGCTCTTCAGATACAATTCCATATGGGAAAAAAAAATATCTTAGCATGGTGATTCTTATTGCAAAGGAATTTTTCATCTCTTGCATTTTGGAAAGGCTGATTAGATATTTCCACTCTGAAAAAAAAATTAAGGATATAGTATCAAAAGATATAACTAAAATGTTTGCTTGAGGCAGACCATAAAAATGTGAAAAAGCTGCTCTTTCACTGTCACAAGAGTGACATCAAGCAAGTCAGAACATCAGCCTGCTTTACTGTATTATTTTTCTTCTCTGTGTGGGAATAAATGTCAAATTTCTTAAGCAACTGCAACAAAATATTTTCACAGGTTGGTTGTTATACTGGATGATCTCATAGGAAAATTCTCTTAGCAAAGAGAATAAGAGCAAAGATGACCACCTCTTCATTACTAGGAAAGTATTAGGAAACTCAATATTCTCTAAAGCTGTATGCTGGAATGAAATCAGTTCTAGAGTTCAGGTATCTCCTTTTGAGTATTAAAAGTTGCAGCTCTAACCTCCTTTTCTCGATTTTATTGTCTCATTTCTGTAACATCAATGTATTTAACAAAAAAAATCAATGGTGTTATATAAGTCCTCTTTAGTTCTGAATTTCATCATTTGACTTTTGCAGATTCTCCCTCAAAGCAACAGTTTTTGCCATTTCTGGCCTTGGTGAAAAAGTACTGTAACTGTTGAATGAATCAGTTCATCTCACTTTTTTTTCCTCCACCTTTGAAATTTAATTTTATATTACATTAACAGGCTCAATGGTTTCATCCTGTGGCTGCCTGGTTGTTTCACTTAATGCAAGGGCGGGGCTGAACTTTCGCAGTAGCTCACATTTGCTCTGGATAAGGTTTAGAATGAAGCTCATAGTTCTTTATGTAAATCCAGTATATCTGGGATAAAAATAATAAAAAATAATCCATGAGTTCACATGCTGATTTATATTGTTCAAAGTTTTCTTGCCTTTCTTATATTGTAAACATTTCATCTAGACTAATTATAATAGAGTTCAGAATTTCTTTTACTAGCTCTTTTTCTTCTAATTTCTACTAGTTCTTACTGGATAATTTATCCAAAATAATTTTATTTATAATGTCACTTTTACATTATCAAGAGAATTGAAAAGGAAAAAAAAAAGGTGGTGGTGAAAGTAGAATCAAAAAAGTCTTCAGTTTCAGTTTTGCGTTTTATTGGCAACAGAGAGATGTATCAATTAAAAAATTACTGAAGTGAGTTGTTCGTATTGGTCTATTACATTACTTTTTAAGGGATGTAAAGTAAGTAGAATGTTCTCTCATATTTTGATGGAGTACATAGTCAAATATTTTGATTTCAGAAGTCTATTTAAAGGTTTTAGGTTTGACAAGATGTAAGTCACATAACTAATCTCTTGATAGTACTGAAACAGGGAAAAAAGCCCTCAAATCCTCTCAGAGTACTTGTGGAATTTTTGTAACCATTAATTGTATGCCTTTTGACATATTCCCAAGTTCTGCTGTATTTTTAACTCAGACATATTGTCTTACAAAGATATCTTTAGCTGTGGCTATTGCAGCTCATTGCATTACTAAATCAAGAGTTTTGTAGCCATGTGATGTGGCAGAAAGTTAAATCTGCTTTGGATAGTCAGTTGAACAGATTGAATTAGACAACCATTATTTGATTAACTATTAAAATAATACAAAATGGAGTGGGGGGAGGCGATTGGTGGGGTTTTGTTGGTGGCTTTTGTGGGTCTTTTGTTGGTATGGGATTTTTTTTCCCTACTTAGTTATTATTCCACCTGTATTGCATTCTAATCACCTTATCCCAAGAAAGGGCATTTCATATATAAAAAGAATCTTTAAAAGGCATCATGATAAGACAACGCAGCTGTCTCAGGAGCTTGCTGAGCTGCAGTTTTTGGAGGTCGGGAAGGTGCTTTAGGAAATGCCTGGTTTTGTCTTATAGTCTTGTCTTGTGATTTATTTTCTTTTGCCACTACTGAAAAGAAGGTGCTGGTCTGCATGGACCTTTGGTCTGACCCAGAGTGACCACTAGGTCAGGGAGAACTGGAAGTTGATATAATGAAAGTTTGCAAAATAATTAATCACTAGGTATATCGTGGTAGCTACTTTGCTATTTCTCCCCCCAGTGTTTTCTTTCAAACCAATTTCATTTCTCCTGGTAAAATGTAAAGGTGAAACACAAACCGTGTGCATCTCTAGAGTTTCCTTTTGTTTCAATCTATTAATGCTGTAAGAATGTCGTATATAAGAGCTCTGTAGTTACAAGAAGACCCAAACAAATGCTTGTTACACGTGTGTAAAAAGCATTGTTATTTATACATAGGCTTGGTTTAGGAGCATAAGCATTCAAAGAGAGAAGAATAAGCAGGAGGGCAATAATAAGCTGGGATATAAATCATGTACTTAGATATCTGACTGTATTGAGGTGATATACTCTTCTTGTTCATGCGGGTTTTTTTGGTTTGGGTGTGGGGTTTTTGTTGGTTGGTTGGTTGGAGGGTTTTTTGTTTGCTTTTGTTTTTGCTTTTGCTTTTTTTGTTTTATTTGGGGAGCTTTGGGGGTTTTTGTGTGGTGTTTTTGTTTTGGTTTGGTTTTTTCTGTGAACATTCATTCTTCACTTTCCCTGGGATCCTTTGGATGCTTTTGCTAGGTGGACCATGGTTGGTTTTGATGCACTTTAACAGTCCCATATTAGTCGCTGCATTTGTTTCTACTGTGAGACAGATTACAGTTTTATCTGATTTTGAGAAAATGCTGTATTATTTAGGAAGGTAATTGGCATTTATGAGATAAAAAAGCTTCATAAAGCATTTCAAAATTATAGCTGAAATGTAAGTTGCAAAGCCTTGAGTATTTCTTGCTCTCTTTCATTTCCTTACATAAGCAGGACCCATAATCTTGTGTAACAGAAGTAGTTTTGTAACTGTTTTTCCTGCTTTGCACCAGGAGACCTGTTTTACTGAGGTTTTTATTGGCATGGCAGCAAAAAATTGACGATGGCAGCAGTCCATCTGACCTGTAAATATAGTTTCACCAGTGGCACTATTCTAACACCTTTTAAATGTAGCTGATGCATTTCTTTATGATACCCTATAACCAAGACTTTTACTATTATTATGAGTTTATTATTTTTATGAGTTCCAACTTAAAGGTTTTCTAAGAGTGTCACTGTCAAGTTGAAACATTTCAGCTTTACTCACCTTTTCACCTATTAGTACATCACACTGACTGAAAGCTGAAGGATCATTTTCCCTATTGCCCATAACTGCTTTAATCCTTCCTATAATTCCAGAGAGCACCACTGTGAAAGCTCTTTATTGTATACTGTGGCAATAACCTGCACACCAGAAAGGGTCAGGGCTCTGGCAGTGGCTGACAGGACCTGGTCAAGACTCCAAGACTCCATGTTAGGCTAAACTGATAGACTTGTTTGGTTCTACAGACTGTTTTACATAAGGCTGTTGTAGGAAAGGAGAGAATCCTATATAACGCATCTATTGATAGAATAGATAAAAGATGCTCAAATGAAGCTGGGAGAACAAGGTGCTGGGCTTGTTTGATTTTCAGTGAATTTATTTCAGTGCACAGAGAAGTAAGGAGAGGTCAGTGGCATGAGAAGAACTTGCAATATTCTGTGAGTCTGTAAAATTCAATTTTTGGCAAAATGACGATATCTTTTTTCGATGTACAGAACTTAGTTGTCTGGAATAATCTCCTTTAAGAGCTGAGGTTACAAATATGGAAGAGCTTCAGAGAGTGAAATGTGGGAAGTGAGTGGTGGAGGGTTGTACAGTTCCTATGTCTGATTTTAAACTGAAAAAGCACACAAGTTCTAAATGGTGTTCAGCAATGCATATATTACCTTAGAAAAATAGACAGGAGAATGTTATAGCAGTAATAAGATGGACAATTTAGTCAAAGGACTAATCTACAAGGTGAATTGCGGTGATGAAAATGAACTAATGTAGAATAACGTTTTAGAAGAGCCTTTCATAAATATTCTTGCTTTTTTTCATGTGTGATCATGCAAATCCTCCTCCTGAAAATTCTACATTTTACAGAAATAGAACGAGAGTGTATACTTGCAAAAATCTGATATAGCCAAATAAATTTTGGGAAAAATGATGAAAGAAGTTCCATTCATGTGGCACTGTAAATCTGCCATGTAATGACTTCCCATGCCATTTGTGAGTCTGGATATGATTGGAGAGCTCCGTGCTGCTGGGAGTTTTGTTGTTATTGTAGATCTTGCCTTCCCTTTTGTCAGAATCCCTATCATTTTTTCTCTCTGTGTCTGAATGTGATAGCTAACAGACTTCATCACTCTGTCACTGGGTCAGCAAGATCTGATGCCGTTTGAGACTTATTTACTGTAAGTCTATCATAGAAGAGCTGATTATAGCAAATAATCTCATTCATTCCATTCAGATTAAATGGGGAGATAAAACCTTTTTGGTTCCTAAGTAATTGATTTAAAAATGCAAACTTGGGTGAACAGAGCTATTTAATGAAGTCAGTTGTGACTGGAGACTAAGGGAGAGAGTTGTGGAATTTTTCTAGGATGAAATTGCAAAACCAATTTGTAGCACACATCAAGAGAAAAGAGGAAGAGTTTTATGCATTTTTCGGCAGTAGAATGGTACCGAATATGAGGACAAAAACCCCAATGGAATAAACGATGTAATGATAAATTTCAGGTCCAAATCTTCACCAAAGTGAAATTCAAAGACCTTCCTTATTCAAGACCAGATGTGCTCCATCACTGAACTCTTAAAAGAAGTGACTCGTGGAGTTGGAGGCTGATCAGTATTTTAAACTTAAGAATTACAGGCCCATTAGCCAGTTTGTCATGATGTTAAAAGGAGGTGTTTTGATTTAGTACCTGATGGTAGGAAGCAAAGGATTAGAATAAAGTGATTTGTTTTCGTAGTGAGGGGAATTGGTATCAGAATCTGCCAGAGATGAGTACTTTCAGCTACACGGTCATGAGTGGGAACTCAGGGTGCTAAATGACTAGTTGATAAAATGATGGATTACATTAAATATCCATAAATACAAAGGAACATTCATGGAAAGTACAGCCCAGAGTGTGTATATGTATTGTTGGGCTCTGGAATAGGTGAAACTAATATGAAGAAAACATCGGCAGATGCTTGGTGATTTTGGAAAGAGCAAGCAATGCTAGAAATCAGATTACTGTTCTGCATGATAAACCTGTCTCTTAAGTACTTCAGTACTACAGTCTCTGTCTCATTCTCTTACCTCAAAAGGGACATGAAAAAATGAAGAAAGGCACAGAGAAGAAAAATCTGGATGACTGGGATAACAGAAGACTTTCCACATGTCCTGGAGCAGTTAGAGTAAGGACTTCAAAAATAACTGAATGGTAGGGTGTAGTGTAGGAATGTAAATCATGAATGAGAAGACAAAGCATATTTGGTTTTTGTAAATCAAGAATAAGGGGATATCCCTAATAAAGACAGCAGGCAACACAGAATTTATTGACGTAAGATATTTTTTAAGCCTGAAATTGTGTATTGATTCAAAATGTAATGGGCAATTCCATAGAAGAAAAGTCCATCAGGAATGACCATTTACAGATGTGAATACAAGCTGTGGATCAGGAAGACCCAGTTTATTGCAATTTTGACCTGATACCTGAGTGGTATCAGTGTGTACTTGTTGCTATCACAGACTAGATAGTCTAGATGAGTCTCTGGTCTGAGTCCAGGTGTTCTTTTGTATATTTTATACATTATATATTGTTTAAGCAGGGGTCTGGAACAACTTGGAAGACTTCATGCTGTCTATAAAACCTGTATTTCATACAACAATTTCATGGTTTGTTTGGTGTAGGGGTTTTTTCTTCCTAGAAACATGTTCCTTTGATATCAGATTTAAAATTCATTATCTCTCAATTTCATTGCATATCCTTTTGTTCTTATATTATTAGAAATGATGAATAGAAACTTATGATGAACGTTATCTATGTAATTCATTGTTCCTCTCATCTCTCAAATACACACTGAGTCTTTTTGCTCTCTCTTCATGAGAGATTTTTGTGATTTTGATATTTCTTATTGCAATATCTTAACCTCTTCTAATTATTTTAATTAAATGTTTACAAATACAAATGTCAGAAAAGGAAACCTTGAAAGTATGACTAGGATAGTTAACCTTGATCAAAGACAAAAGAAGCTAGAAGAAAAAATACGCAATATTAAAATCCAAATGAGAAGAACCTTTGAAATTATACTGCATTAAGAACACATGGCTCAGAGGAAGTTATTTATGCTACTGAAATCAAAGTAGATCATGAAGATCGCAGCCGGAGCACCGTGTGAATTTTATTGTGTCCATATTATGTACAAGAAAATGAAGACTCATTTCTAGACTGAAGTCTTCTCAATAGGGAGGTATCTGTAGAGGGGGAATAGGGGAGCTTGTGCAAATAAGAATCCTGCCCTGCGCATACCAAACTGGGCATACGAAGAGTGTTAAAAAATTAGAACAGTTTTTTGACTGGGCATCTTCTTAGAACAGAACATGAGGAATCACTTGGTTTGTTTTTTATAATTTTGCTGCCACCATAACAGAGGTAACAACAGGACAATGACCATATTAAGTCGTGTCAAAAGAGCCCAGACCCTGAAGTGTTTGCTTCAGCCTGTGTCTCAAATGCAACCGAACGTATCCATTTTGAAAATACGGTGTTAGTTTTTAATTATGTTTCTCAGTGAATCAAATAAGGCCGAGTTCTGCTTCTGATTGCTGCTAAGAAGGTGTAAAGAATTACCTGCCAAGCAGATACTCCACCTGTACGTTGACATAACAGATTGCACGAGTTGGCCTTATAGACTATAGCTTGTTTGGCATACCAAGCGTCTAGTAATCCACAAAATAATTTCTAATATTTGCTCATGTAAGCTACATTGAAGCTTTATTTAAATGGAGCTAAATGTGCTGCTCCGTAGAACCATCTTCCCAGTGAGGTGGGAGAGCTCTGTGTCTGTCTTTGATTGTGACCTACGCTGAGATAGTGTCAGACAGCTGTGGACACCTGATCGGGCTTTGCATGATGAAGTTTAGGGCCTTGTTCCTCAGTTTGTCACCTGCACATGGCATTCCTCTGCTCTCAGCAAATGTCTGAATTCCACTGACTAGCCCAGCACTTATTACAGGTATGAGTTTTGATGTTGCAGAGACAGTTGTCTGGTAGTGAAACAAAAAAAATTGGTTTAGGTTTTTTTTCTTCTTTTAAAATCTGCTCTTTTATTGAGAATTTAAGCACTTACAAAATTTAATGTTTAAAAGCTGAGAAATTAGGCAATTCTGTTTGTTTGTTACCTATCATCTCAGCATTTCAGGTTTATGTACTGAAGTACTATTTTTATTTATCTACATATATATTATGTTTTTTACCACAGGACTCCTTTCTCATTCAGTGTACATAGTAACAGAGATCAGTGAATGAGCAGCTATTCATGTTTCCTGTTATTCTTTTTGGCCAATATGTGACCCACATGTGGTGTTCACATTCAATCATTACATTGAATTCAAAACTATTAATTTCTCCATAGGCTTGCTTTCCACTGTAGCTATCATTAGCATCTGAATGCCTCACAAACCGTAATTAATTAATTTTCACAAAGCCCCTGTGAGGTGAGATGACATTATTAAAAGAGGAATGAGCCACAGAGAAAAGTGCCAGCCTATATTTTGAATGCCCAAGTTGACATGTGTAAGGTGTGGTTTTTTAAGCTACTTAGCATTCCACAACACTTTATTTAGTCTTTGTCTAGCTTCCTCTTACTTAACTACAAGTGCCACACAACTTTGCAAATCAGGCCACAAATAGGTATTTATGAACAGCAGTTATTTATTATGAAGGAGGAAATGAAGTAATGTAATCTAGCAACTATCAAATCATGCAGACATTGATACCATCCAGTTTTCAAAAAAGACATCTAGCTACCTTAAGCTTCCACTTTCACGTTATAGTTTTCTTCATCAATAACTACACAGCACTGAATTACTTCAGAAAGAGATCCTGTGGGCACAGGCCCTTGGTGAGTCCCCGGGGCATAAATAAGTTCCACAGTGTTGTGATATGTTCGAAGTCTAACACAATTCTGGCTTTCCAACATGGAAAAGAAAACACTGATTAATTAACAGCATGAAAGTGGTATATGTTTACCTGATAAATACCAACAGCTCCTCAAAGGCGGAAGCCAAGCTGGCCACTTCTGGCTGCTAGAAATGTGTGAAATGGAAAGGTTCAGTGCAACAGGAACAGCTACACAGATCTTTTGTTTCTTTCCTATATCAGTCTTCTGATGTCTCTTACTCCTTTCCTCACAGATACTTAGAGGGTCATGCAGAAGAAGAATGATTTTGGTGTAGGCTCCTGGCAGTTTTGGATAGTGGGAAAAGGTGAAGATATTCTCTGATGTCTCCTACTGAAAGCCTAGCAGAACAAGTGCAGTTGACTGCACCCACTGAATTGATGAGTAACTGGCAGGGTTTATTGAGCTGAACTCTCTGTGCAGTTCTTGTTAGGGTCTAATATATGTATTTTTTAGGATATTCTGTAGGGAATGCATATGTTGTATAATAAAAACATTTGTCTTCTGTAAAACGTGTAACACCAAGATGTGACTCTCTAACAGATTCATTTTCTACAAGAGACTTCATGACTGTAATGATCAAGACATTTTTTGATTGTCACTTGCCTTTATCTATGCCTTAGGTTTTGGGGTTTTGGTGTTTTAGGTTGGATTTGCTGGAAATCTACTACTCAAAGTTTAGTCTTGTCTAGTTGATGTGTTTTGGAGGCACCGTTAGATGGTGCTTCTACCCACACCCCAGGCTTTGTCCTTATTAGAGTGCATTTGATGTTTCTGGACAGGCAAATGTTTCTGACAGCTCAGAGCCTGTAGCTTTATTGTTGCTGAAAGGAGTCTTGAGTGACAACAAAGCAGTGTACAGCATGATACCAACCTGTTGGGCCCCTTCTGGAGCAGCAAGGAGAGAAGTCTTGCAAAGCTGCAGAAGCGCTTTGCACAGGTAGTCCTTACTGAGTGTCTCTGATGTTCACAGTAGGTGACTTATTTATGGCAATTGTTTGGTGTCTGATTGTCTCAGTTTGTCATTTCAGACCGCTTTGCAGATGCCGAAGTTGGTTTGCCTAACGTGTAATTCTTGTTTCATGTTCATCTAGCCTCAGCATCCATAGACTAGTATTTTACTTTATTGGGAAGTAGTAACTAATGACGGCGTAAATTCTAACAAATATTTTTATTTTCCAGAACTGTTGTCTTGATTTGCTTTTTTTTTTTTTTTTTTTTAACAATTCAGAGAATTTAGGGACATATATTTATTTAATTTTGATTGTAGATACAGATCTGTATCTCCTAGCTGCTTCGAAATGTCATGTCACTCTCTAGCTGCTATTT
Organism: Lycocorax pyrrhopterus obiensis; assembly: GCA_014706295.1. NCBI lineage: Eukaryota > Metazoa > Chordata > Aves > Passeriformes > Paradisaeidae > Lycocorax > Lycocorax pyrrhopterus. The sequence continues at coordinate 26,406,853 of JACSVZ010000004.1, forward strand.
ACTTCTTTAAATGGATGCCTGAAGGACACCAGGTTAAACATAGCATGACAATCAACAGATACACTGCTTACCTCCTGTATCTTGAATTTACTGCTCTGAGGGTCTCTGTGATTTTCTGGGAGATTGATAACCCATTCCAAACAAGCACTGATGGTTCAGTCAGTTGAATTTTACTTCTATGCAATTTGCTCCTTCAGGAATTTATTAATGAGTACTACACCTGTAATTACATGCTTTGTTTACCTATAGCCTTCTCCTGTTTTCTGTAAAATATCAGGTAAGGTAGCTCAACTAATACTTGATCATTTAGAAGAAATTTAACAACAACAACAACAACAAAAACCAGCCTAGTTTTTCTTTCTCGGGGCTTTGTAAAGCACTTGTTGATCTTAGCCTCTGATAAAGTGTATCTACAGTTCAAGAAAATTTCTCAAACAGAGGGGAAAATGTCTATAATTAAAATTCACAATTGCATTTCCTGGCAACATGAATATTTGTGTTCTGGCATAAGCAAATGGGCAGAAACAAATTAGATTACTGGACTTGTCACTAAAACAGAACTGTTTGCTATTAGCAGGCAGAAATTTAAAACAAAGTAGAATGTACAGAGGCGTCTAAAGTAAAAGTTACAAGTGGGTGGTGAAAGGCCTTTTGGATGAGGTCTTTCTGATTCTAAGAAAAGCAGTGACTCAAATTTAATAAAAGCACTGTACTATAGCTAAAATATTTTTTTAATCTTATTTTAGCTTTCTGGCATGTAATATTTATATATAGTTGTAGCAGTTAAACTCATTTTAATGGATGAATTTTTATGTAAAAGTAAAAAAAGATGTTCTGTGCTGCAAGCAGCAGGTGTGTTTTTAATCTTTAATAGGTCACCTTCCTCAGTGCAAGCAGGCAAGCTGTTATTGATCAAAGAGGTTTTGTTGGGTAGCTCTCAGATTATTGAGTGACAAACTTTATTGGATTTGACTTAACGGAAGTCAGAAGACAGCTGAAGCATAAGAGCTTGCACTACCATCAGAGTCATTTTACGACAGCCAGGGAGCAAAGCTCAGAGATGGATACTGAGCTCTTTGCTGGCCCTTGGAGATTAACTGAACAGCCTTCCTACCAATTCCCAAGCCTGTCAGCAGAACCAATTAGATTTTCAACCAGTAGACAAGAAGGGTGGCACTTGGGGACCTTTTTGCTTTAGGTCAAAGGCTTTTCAGACTGCGATGAGATGACATTGATGATGACACGTTGAGCATTGGTTGGTTTTAAGACAAGTTAAATTAGCAGTCTTGAAATGATTCCAACTGTCTCCTGACTTCTCACTGTTGCCATATTCAGTGGATCCTGTCAGGAGCAGGTTGATGACTTAATAGTCTTTCTTGAGTGGATTTGAGCACTTTGGCTGTGTGTTTATGTGTAGTTGTCATGCTTAAATATTCATATAAAGGTTTGAAATATTTATTTGAAGGAGCCTTCTGCAGAGTTCAGCAATACAGCTCTCAGTGATTCTGCCTACCTTTCCTCTCTCTCTCTTTTTGCTGCTCTAAGCAGTTGTTGCTAAAAAATGCCTTTAACTATGTTTGATCTGTATGAAGTGACATTGTTTCTTGTGGCTATTGATAACATAAAGCACTTAGGAAGTTGAAGAATTTATTCAGTGTTTGATTTCCAAAGCCCTGGATGGCAAGTTCCAATCCCACCTGTACAAACATTACAATGGTTTTGAGACCATTTCAGATTAGGAAAGGTGTATTCAGCTTGTACAGTCTTGTAAACATTTTGTAATCTTTGATTCTAATTCAAATGGGTTGTGATAAATGTGGAAAAGGGGGAAGAAGAGAAAGGGATAGGAATTAAGATGAAGTCTGTCATAATGAAACTGCCTTAGGCTATTGAAATAAGAGAGCAGGATATCATGATGCGGCTGTTCTTTTAAAACTATGTGATACTTTAAAGACATTTCCCTTTAGTGGATTGACTGCTGTAAAAGGAGCTAAATAAATAAAAGTGAAATAAGCTAGTTGACTTCCAATTTTGTACCTTAACGTAAACAAAATCCCTACTGTTACTAGAAAAAAATTGAAGCTGTCAACATGTAGGTGTTAAAATTAGCATGTCTGTAAGTTTTAATATGTGCTAATATTAAATACTCAGCATTTAAAGGGAATGGCTAGAATATTTCCTTCTGAATGCCTAAGGTTAAACTCCTACATCTAAACCCATGTTTATTCACCAGATTAGGTACTTACCCTGTATTTAGATCTTGATGTCAAGCGTTCAATTGAAAATGTTGGTGCTATTTATTTGAATTTTATATTCTCAACTACTATTTTCTCTCAGTAAGAATTCTTCATCTTTTTTAAGGATGGTGATTAAAAAAAAAAAGAAATGAGCAATCACCTGGAGCTTTTAGCCATTATTCTAAGAACCACAAGCAGTATAACACAGAGGAGATTGACTGCCATTTAAAGTATATCAACTAATATTCCAGGCAACAATATTATTTTTCTGTAGGAAATATTTCTTTTTGTGATAGCAGCAAAAAGTGATCATATCCAAATCAGGAAAAAAGCAAACAGAGGATTTGGGACATTTATCTACCATGATAAAATTAGGTTTTAGGTGTTGCATGTTTCTGAGTGATAACTTTTACAATAGAATCATCCTAATTTTTCCTAATCTGATATTTGTAATGTTTTATGCCATGCTCTTAAAGACTTCATTACAAATTTGATGTGACCATAGTCAGAGGCAGCCAGCCTGTGATGAGTACAGTTTTGAAGATCAGTGTCTTGCACAATTATCATGGCATTTGCCTTAGTTCTCCTGTTTTATAGGTGTAAATAAGTTGTAAATCTCTAAAATAAAAGGTGATATGAAGATTGTCTAATAAGCAGTAAGACTTCTATTTGTGCAAGGTACTTTCCAGTTTAGTGGATAAGTAATGAATATTACTGAGAAAAATACAATTATTTAGGGGAGATTTTGGCCACTAGAGAAAGACCAAGGAATAATTTTCTGAATTGCTTTGGTGTTTTATGTTTATGGTGCTTCCATAAAATACTTTAAAGAGTTATTTCTGGAGGCTGGGTATAACATGCATTCCCTCCTGGGCCATTTTAATAGAAGCCTGTTATTTTTAATAGAAATATTGATTTTGAGGGAAGGAGATGCTGCATTTTGGATCAATTCAAGTATTTATATGAGGCCAGAATATTAAGCATAAGTAAGAAAATTGTACATGTGTGATATTTTACAAGCACTGTTGTCCCCAAATGATGAAGGGAAATGTGGGACCAGAACACTGAATTGACTGAGTCACCACCACCTATCACGGACAATGCTAAGAGCAGTGGGTTATTCTTTCTATTAATCTGGAGTTCTGCTTTCTGGACCGTGCTGCTTTCCAATGTGTTAATGTTTTCATGGAACTTTTGTAGCCAGTCAGTTCAGCTCCCTGTTTAAACCTTTAAGACTGAGAATGTCCTGAATTTAGTTTGAAGAAAGTCAAAGCATCTCCAAAAAAGGTAATGAAATTTTCAGTGAAATACAAGCAGCCAAAATAATTGGCAGTTAATGTCTCATTACTGACAAATTCATATTTGATTTTTTTGTTGTTGCTTTTTTGTTAGTTTTAGCTGTCAACCAATGAATCTTTTTAAAACTTTGCTTTTTCAATTAGGGACCTCTGTTACCAGGGCTTTTTCCCCATGTAGGTTCTTGCACATTCTCAGTGGGCTTCATTTTCACCTTCTGTTTCATATGCAAAATTATTGGGTCTCCTTTTTGTTCGTCTTTAAACAGGCCTTTATTGACTTTCATAATTGTTCTTTGAAACCTCTTGAAGTGCAGACCTCAGTGATGACACCAATATTTATTAGCAGCCATATTAGCCAGGAAGGAAGTGTAATGCCTTTTTGCAGACAATATTCTCTGCCCACAGATAGGAATACATTAACCCTTTGAAGAGCTGAGTTTCCCACCACAGAAGTGTTCCCAGAGTTCTTTTTGTCTTAGGGGTGTGAAATTACATTTACATTTGGTGGTATGAACCAGAAATTGCTTTCATGAATCCAGATTATCAAGAAATCCAGGCCACACTGTACCACTGAGCTGTCTTCTTCATGATTATCTCCTACATCAGCTTTTATGTTATCTGCAAATTATATCTGTAAGGATTTTATGTTTCCAGATGAAGATGTTAAATGACATGAGGTCAAAAATATACCACCCTGAGATGTCTGGAAAAATACATGTTCTTAATAGTAACTTCAATTTTGAGACCTTCTTTGTTTGGGCCATGCTGAATTTCTGTCAATATTATTTTAGAATCCAAATATTTGTTGCTTTACAAAAGCTTCATCAGCACACCGTTTTTCAGATATTAAGTTATATTGGCTAGCATTAATTATATTGTCTTCCTTTAATTCCTCATTAATAAAAATCCTGTAATGACATCCCATTACTGTATCTAGGGCCAATGTCATGTTGTCGGAGCTACCTGGGTTATTTCGTTTGCCATTCGTTGAATACTGATACGGTACTGGTTTCCATCCAGTCTTCTGGAACTTCTGCAGTTCTGAGCTATGTTAAAAATCAGCATTAATTGCGCAAGGAACCTCTGGGCTATCATAAAACTCTCAGCTACGAGTTAGCTGTGTATATTCTGATTGAAAAATACCTGACTGTTGTAGCTGTCATTGAATATCGTCCTGAGATACCATTGAAAAGGCACTATATCCTCATCACTCGATCAGAGCAGGTTATCCTGTTTTATTTCTTAAATGCAGAAAATAATTATTTATTGAACTTTTCAACCTCTTCTGCATGATTTGTGATGGATATGGTTTATAGATCCTCTGTTGTTCCTGGTATGTCCTGAAACTCATTTAAATTATCCTTAAATCTTCCAACAATTGATTTCTTTTTTCATCTGTTTGCTCTTCACATAAACTTGATACATTTCTTAGCATCAGTATCTTCTTTAAATATTAGAATTTTAAAGTATTTTTAAAATTAGTGTAGAATTTTTCTTAGATTTGAAAAAAGTGGTTTTATGGGCATTAGAAATAAGAATTCTAAACAGCTATCATTTCATTTGAGCATTTCTGTGTTCAAATTCTTTTCTCAGTCTGATTTAGCTTAGAATTATTTTCACGTTCTGAAATTGGCCTTCTAAAAATATCAGATCTGATTTTGCATTTGAGTTGTATGCCATCATTTTTGTAGCGAATGTGTAGACCCACCATAGCTTGACTCTTAAATTCCTTGGCTTTAGTTCCACAATCAGTCTCTCTCTATCTTCAGGATGAGGTTTAATGTGTCACTCCCAATGTTGACTCTCTTAATGATTTTTCAATTAAGAGATTTTAATATAGTTTTAGAAATTTCATGAATTTTTAGAACTAGCAGCTGCATGGTTTTGGCATAAGTCACGTGATATCAATCCCTGCTGAGAAATTGGAATTTTTTTCTCCCCTTTGCCTTAGAGACAGGAGGTTATGTGGGTTAGTCATCCTTTCTGCAGCATGGATTGTCTGTTGCATCCACCAGTGAGGAACCCACTTTGATCCATACTACCTACTATCCATGACTGCTTAGTCAGGATCATTTGCTTCCAACTTGGCAGTGCTGTAGATAATGCTGAGGTTTATTTCCAAGAAAAGCCTATACATCTTATTCATGGAATGTCACTAGTCTGAAAAGATGGAGCATAACACATAGAACAGCAGTGCAGTAGTATACTGGAAATCACAGTTTTATCACTGTAGATTTATTTGTAAGCAGGTAACAGGAGTGGGTACACACTTAAGCACCGTGAAGATACTGGGCAAGCACTATCAGACTGAAACACTGGTAACAATGGACCCAGATTTTGCTTCAAGACTATAAACCCTCTGTTCCACCACACAGGTTTGGTTAGGTCTGGGAGGCTATCATTAAAAAGAGACCTCCAAGAAAAAGAAATAATCAGGAAAACATTACAATATGGAGATCGTAGTTCTCATCAGCTATAATTCTTCCATTTGTGATGAACCTTGAGGATGTGTACCCTGTGCCCAGACATTTTTTTCTATTTTAAGTTTTCTTTAATTGTATCAGTTTATGTTATTGGAGGGAAGAGGTCAGGATTAGGAAAATGATTCTTCCTCTGTACTCGACGCTGGTGAGGCCACACATCAAGTGCTGTGTTCAGTTCTGGGCCCTTCACTACAGGAAAGACATTGAGGAGCTGGGGTGTGTCCAGAGAACACAGCGGAGCTGAGGAAAGTTGTAGAGAGTAAGCCCTATGAGCAGCTGAAGGAGCTGGAATTTTTTAGCCTGGAGAAGAGGAGGCTCAGGGGTGACCTTATCACCCTCTACAACTCCGTGAAACGAGGTTGTAGCCAGGTAGGGGTCGGCCTCCTCTCCCAGATAACAGGTGACAGGATGAGAGGAAATTACCTCAAGCTGCACCAAGGGAGGTTTAGGCTGGACATCAGGAAGAATTTCTTCATTGAAAGGGTTGTCAAGTAAAGACCAGCATCGTCCTTCTTTCTTTCACTTCAATTGCAAATGTGACCTTTCAACAACTTTTAATCTGCTTTAATGCATGGGACCAGTAACCAAAGCGTTAGACAGCCACTGTGTTCTACTGGTTGTATCACTGTACTACAGTAGCAATCAAGAAGAGAAAACTGACACATTTATGGCCTGTGGCTAAGCAATTAGGAGAATCAGTACTGGATTACATCATCTTAAAGCAGATTTGTTGTGAGTGAACTAAGTTAGCTTTCACACCCTGAGTATAACAACAGTTTTAATCTTTCAGCAACATCTTGTGTAAAAATTAATCATAAGCTTGGTTGGATTAGTTTTGACACCCAGGAAAACATTGTGAAAGGCCATTCTTGTGCAGTTTTTTGATACATGAAAGATACATCATAAATCTTCCCATTTTGCTTCACTGTTTGCACAGTTTAATCACGATGGCCCCAGTGAATGACACGTGAGTAAAATTCTCTGCAAATTATTAAAGTATCTGTTACTTAAAAACAGATAATGAACACAACAATGATTTTGGCATCACTTTTCCAATAGAAAAAAATCCTTCATTCCTTAGTTCCAGGAAAATTCAGCTTAAAGAGACAGAGGAAGGAGTTACGTAAAGTTATATCCCTCATTACGTCGAAATTCTGGTTTATTTTGAAAGTTAAAAGCACTGGCTTGTGTTTTTTCTTCTCTACTTTTTTGGTTTTTTTAATTGTGCCGCATAGCTGTATAAAATGCAGCATAAGTAATTGGCAGAGAAAATTTTGTTGACAGGGAGGTTTTTACCGCAGTAAAGGTGATGCATGTCATCGGAGTGTCCTTTCTGTCACCTCATGTGCTTGTATCAGAGACATTACTAATTTGGCAGGCAAAACTCTTCCACATCTATCCTCCTTTGGGGCTGGATGATTGCCCTGAATTCCTGTCTGTGTGAGTTGGCATTAGCACGTACTAACTATTGAGCTTACGTCAGTGTTATCTAAGCCTGGCAATGCACTGTTAAATCTGTGAGCGTAGAGAAATCACTTTTAAAGTGCTATTTCATATGCACTTTTAATATGCATTTTAGAAGATCTCCTGGTTTCGGTCATGTTTATATAGCATTTCTGAAAAATTGCTAGGGTAAATGGAAAGGTTTGTGTGTACGTTTTTAGTGTATGTAAGCAAAATAACATATATATGTATATATACATATATATATATATAACATGCATGTGTTTTATCTTATTACATGCAGTATGATATGCATGTAACTCTGATTAAGATGCTATTTTCTGTTCACTGATAAGATATGGGCTATATGCCAGAACAAGGTAAGGTAAAAACCAGTGGGAGATGATTAAGACTAGGAGCTCATAGTGGTGTGGCTTTCCATTTGGTGTATTGAAAAGTTCTTCACCCAAACAGATTTTTTTTTTTATTGGCAACTAGCTTTCTCTGAAGTGTTCAATTAATATCGGAAAACCATCTACAAATAGATAAATCTAAGAAATTATCTAGAAACACTTCATTCTGTTTTCACATTAAGCATAATGTAAAGCAGTTGTCAATACTTGTCACAAATACTGAAAATACCACTGGAATTGCCAAGCAGGACAGATCTTTCACACAAGAAATTGCTGTTGTCCCCATTTTCCCCCAAAAAAGAGGTATGCACACTCTTGCACTTGTTTGCTAGAAGAAAGGTAGACTGTTGGACTTATGACAGGACTCCCTGAAACTTTTTACCAGAAGATAATTGCAATCTGTTGACATTGTTTAAAAGAAGATTAAAAATGATATAAAATGGTGTTAGAGAGCTAGATAGTTCCATATTTGCAGGGAAGCAAGTATGGCAATGCATGGCTTGAAACTGAGAGAGAGCAGGTTTAGATTAGATATTAGGAAGAAATTATTTACTGTGAGGGTGGTGAGGCACTTGAACAGGTTGCCCGGAGAAGCTGTGAATTCCAGCCCCATTCCTAGAAGTGTTCAATGCCAGGTTGGATGGAGCTCTGGGCAACCTGGTCTAGTGGAAGGTGTCCCTGCACATGGCAGGGGGGTTGGAACAAAATGACTTTTTAAGGTTCCTTCCAACCCAAACCATTTTATGTTTCTATGATAGTTATCATCAGGATATAGAGTCATGGGAACTGCCATTTCTTCTCTAGATGGCTTCAAATAAGTGGTCGAAAATAGCTGTGGAGTGATGTAGGATGTGCTTTGTTTACGTGAAGTTGTCAAATGTGTGGGAAGAGTTTTTCTCTTGAATGCTTGGCATGAACTTGGAAGAGTTACAACAGAGGAAAGTGGGCGAGTGTTGTTTTCCCTGAAAGCAATAGTGAAAGAATAAGTACTAGAAGGTTATTTGTCTGGATAAGATAACAAGGCAGTTTCAGGGTTTAAAGATCATAACTTAAATACATCGGCGTGTGGTGATACTTGAAATGAATAGAGTCCTGCCTCCTGTGGGTAAGGAATATGAGTGCACATCCAAGGTCTGTAGTAGGAGAGGCAAAACACAAAAGAAAATCAGGGAAACAGACTGCACAACAGGCGGCAGCAGGAAGACCTGACAACTAGGAATCGATCTAGTTCTGAGGAGTCAGGTTCAAACACATGGAGCCTACATTACTTTGTAAAGGGAGGGTTGTGCACTGCAAGGTAAAACCATTGCACAGCAGCTCCTCACTTCAATTCATAACGTTCCTCCTCATCTGTCTGCCTTTGCATAAGGCTGGCCATGTATTTGTTCTAAACCAGGGTGTTTTGTGAGATTTCTGCCCTGAGTAATTTTTTTCCTATCCCCTTATTTTTATACCAAGGTGGCTTCAACAAAAGCTGGCTTCAACAAAAGCTGTCTCCTTCAGTGTTGCTGGAGAAGGTCCTACTTAAAGTGCAGCAGTTCACAGTTAATGTGTAGACAAGCATATCCTGTAAGTGCTGCACAGAGAACAGAACACTGGCCTTTATTTCATGTCTTTGTTTTGCCCTTTTTAATGTCTTAAGTGAAGGTATCATTAGGTCATGATTCACTGAAATGGAGTGATAAATTCCTGAACAGGGCTTATTTAAGTTTTATTTGTCATGCAGGGGTAATAGTTGATCTTTTTAAGCAATTGAGTCACCTTTTAGAAAGCTTGATGTACTAACAAAACATCTGTGTAGTAGTGAAATATGTCGTATGGTCACTGATGGCCTAAGCAGCATGCAAAGTATTAGCCACAAAAGCAAGCAAGCTGGCAATTTCTGGCAACATCTGGTGGAGCTGTGCTGGAATGGGCAGAAAGGGCATTTCTCCTTACTGCCATGGCTTTATCACTGTTTGCAGGTTTTTTATTTTACCATATTGTATGAATATCAATTGCATCAGTACAATACAGATGTATTAGCTTATCTACTCATATTTTCTAAAAAGGTGTTACCATTAAAGTGTCATAAAGCTGTTCAAAATGACAAATATTTCTGAACCATATCAATCTTACAAATGGGTAATGCAAAATTGCTAAACAGAAAATATAATACGTTTTGCAGTGAACAAGCTGCAGCAAAACCAACTTAAATCTTTTGGGGCCATATAACTTTTCTGTATTCAATTGTAGTTTAAATAAGGAACAATTAAATTGCCAAAAGGCTTTCCACTCTAAGAACAATTTCAGAGGTATATAAATTCAATAGCATTGCCTCTTTCTAAAAGTGACAGCCTCTGGAGCTATTTCCCATGCTTGGCCATACCTTCACAAGGACTCTCTGATATCAGGAGGAGAAAGTCATTCCAATTTGGGTAAGACTGATGTATCAGCCCGGAGAGAGAAAATATGTCTTCACAGAGAATTACTTTCAAGTAAGTTTCTGGGAGCAGGGGTTTTGAAGACAAGGGTTGTACAAGGAATGTCCGGAGGATGGCTAGCCAAAGTCAGATCACTAAACTCTGTTAAACTTGTAAAGACAGAAGTAATACTTCTTTTACTCAATACACAAAATCCTTCCACAGCAAACATGGGAGGGAGCTTGCACGGAGTCCACATCAGCAGTAGGGATATATTGATTACATACCTCATGTCTGCTGTACTGGATTGAGTAATTATTCTGTTAGGTAAAATGTGTACTTTTCCAAAGCTTTTCAGTAGTTTTGCTGTGTCTGAAAACTAAGCTGCTGAAAAGTTACAAATCCCCAAACCTCATCTTTATCTCAGCCAAAAATTAATAACCAACAACATTAAGCAACTTGAATACAAGACAAAATTTCAGGTATTCCTAACTCACATCACCTGATACTTTCTATTATTCCCTGAAATGCCTTTCTTAGACTCCGTGTGTCTCCCTGGAAATGTCAGTACTTTTGTTATGTGGAATGATACATCCACTTACTCTTGCAGCGATTCTGTTGTGGTTGTAGTCTAACTAATACCTCCCCAAAGAAATCAGCCCTTATCTGCCTTCTCTCTGGAACTTGGTGAAGATATCATAGTCTGTAGGAAATAAGGTTAGAAGTGAGCTCCAAAGGTCATCTAATCTATCCCCATTACCTCAATATCACCTTCAGGGAATATGGCAATGGCATCTACTCCTCTTTTGTATTGTAATTCTTCTCTGCTTCATGACTCACTGGTGACAGAAACAGCATTTTTTCAAAAATGCAGGTGTTACTATTCCTGGAACAACTTCCCTCTTTTATTGGAGGAAAAAATCAAAACTGTTTCTTGTTATCTGTCTATGGCACAAAGGATTTCTGGATCATGTACTAACATGACCAATCTAGTCTATTCTCAGTATTTCTGAAGAAGAGCAAACTTAACAGGGGGGAAGCCCCAAATGTAGAACTCGGGCTTTTTTCATCAAAGTGTTCTGCGTTGGAAAGTGCAAGAATGACCCAGATGGATTTCTCTATGAAAAAAATTATAGTTATGGTGCATTTTCTGGTTTGGAAGACAGACAAAGATTTCTGTTTGATTTTATGTCAAAAAGTCTCCTTTGAAAACTTTTGAAATTTCAAAATTTGGTCTTCAAAACCCACCTTTACTCAGAAATTTAATTTTATAAACAAAAATAAAGACTAGAATCATTCCCTCTTTTAGAATATTTAAATAAAATATTTTCTTTGGTTGAATTCCTTTCATTTTAGTTGGTTTTCCTTCTTTAGATTGTCAAGATGTGATACTTTTAGACCAGGATCTAGACTAGAATGTTCCATCATGCCATAATTTGAAAAATATCCAAGATTGACAGAGACTTCAAAGTATGAAGATCATTGGTATGCTATAGAACTTGAAGAAAATGTTGTTTCCTCATGGTTCTGTCCAGATAATAATCTGTCAAAATCACTTCTCATGTCTGCTATAATGTAGGCCTTGATTTCTATAGGCTTTGATTGAGATGTCTTACACCAGATGAGTGTAACTAGATATAACTTACTTTTGATTTTTAATTTTATTGGGTAGCCATTCATAAAGAAATACCTACATTTATGTGTATCAAGATGTAGGCAGCTAAGAATTGATACTTCTGAAAATTTAGATCTTAAACAGAAGATGCAAAGCTGTTTTGGTATGCAGAAGCAAATTTTTCATTCTCAAATGGTTTTGAGTATAATGTATTGCACATTCTCAATATAATTTTGAATGTACTTTTCTTCTGTCTTTACCTTCATAGTTGCAGACTTGAAAAGATTGTTAAGATCATTGACAGTGTATATCAGGAAGAGATAAACATCCACAAGCTTTGAAAATCTGATCCTATAGAGCCACGGTCTATCAACTCTCTCATCTTCCTCTCTGATCTATTGAAATACCACACTTCAGTGAGTCTGAAGTAAGGATATTGTAATTCTTCAGACATTCCTGAAAAATTAATTTGATCCACAATCCATAATGTGCTTTTGTTTGAAAATCGGCAAAAGAAATTAATTTAAGTAATTGTATCAAGAAGGTGTCATTGACCTCTCTTTCTAGATCCATCTGAAACCCGTATATCACAACTCAAAAGACTTCTTATAATAGCTAAATGTTTTTGTTGCACACTGAGAATCACAGAGTATGAAAATTGCATGTTTTATTTTGCTGGTGTTTTGAATTTGAAGTTGATGGCCTTTCTTTTGAAGTATTTAAAATATTATCTTGCTATAATTCTGTATTCAGTAAGATTGAATGAGAAGGTTGTGTGGTGTCACTTTATACAATTGCCTTTTAATTTCTTATTTCTTTCTTGGTGAGTAAATACAATTTCTAAATGTAATTGGTGTAATTATATGCACTGAACAACTTTATGTTGAGCTTCATGTTATATCACATTTTCCATTTTTGTAGTTGATTTTAATTGTATATTACAGTCTTTAAAAGTCACTGCTTGTTTCCTTCTCTCGTAGAAGAGGTTGACTGTTGTTGAACTCAGCTATATCTCCTAATTTAGTCAAAAACATTCTTTTCTACACTGGCTTTCTTTTATCTACTTTGTATTAAAAGGAATTAGTTTATTTAGCATTCACACATCTGAAAAGGTAACTTAATCAAAATTTTGCACATATTTCCGATAAATGCACATAATTATTGTAAGCACGAAATTGCTTAACTTTTAAAAATAGCCTATCCTGAAGTTAGGGAAAAGACCCCCAAACATTGATGCTTCGGATGTTTCTCTAATAATTGAGGTACAGGGCTTGTAAACAGTACCTAGGTCCTGAGTAGGGGAGAGAGATGTGTGATCCTACTAGATCCTAGGCAGATGGAGAGAAGTCAGCCTTCATCAGCTTCTGTCACAGGTGTGCAGTAGGGTTGTCTTCCTTCCTTTTTCTTTTGGTGATTTTATAGCAAATTTTAAGGTAAAACATTATAGTGGAGAGTGTCCATTTGGGATTGTATTTTTTCCCAAATAAATGTGGGGTTTTTTTTTCATTCTGATCTCTCCCAGATTTTTTCTATTTTTTTGGTTTTGTGGTTTTGTTTTGTTGTTGTTGTTTGTTTGGGGTTTTTGTGGTGGTGGTGCTGGGGTTTTTTGCTTGTTTTTATGCTATAATCTCCTTTCATACCCCTGTTACGGAAATTTTGGCATTTAATGTAAGCTGTTCATTAGCATGTTCCTCACAGGTTTCTCCTTTATTTGACATGATGTATAGTTAAATTTTGTTGAAAAATTTAAAAATTATGTGAACCATTTGTATTCCATTGATTATGACTTTTTTATTCCTTTGTAAAATATTTGATAAAACAGAAAATTGGTAGGGAAAAAAACTTTTCTAACAGTACTTGCTGAGGTCTGTAATTGGTCATATTATCTCCAGCTTCAGGTTTACAGTTCCTGTTCAAATTGTTTCATATGACCTCTTCATGTCTTTCCTAAACACACCCTGTGTTCTGGAGTGAGGGTGCATTTTTACATCATTAAGATGATATGTGGTTGAAATTTTGCATCACTGTTGCTTTTGTAAAATCTTTGCACGGAGCACAGATACTATTGTCCTCCAGGATCTGTGCATCCACTGTGCCAATTCAGAGAAAGGCAAAAAACCCACAAAACCCCATTGCCTAGTGTGGAAAACAGAGGAGTAAAAAACTTCTGCAGTTAGTGGTGGGTTTGATTTACAACCCTGGAAGAAACTTGGGCTGGTGTAATGACAGAGATTTACAGATCTTAAGCAAGAGAATTACAAACCTGTGTTTCTATAGTTGTAAGTAGGAATATGTTTTGGGTGTTATCGTGGAGGGCTTTAAGTATAATAATGTGATTTTATAGTTTAAGTTAAGAATTTAGATGTTATAATAGAAGTATATGTGTGTACGTGACCTGACAAATTATTGGTTAAAACACAGCTGCATTGCAGTAAAAAGTATTACAGGTGATAGGTCGTAAAGACAAAACAAAGTTTCATTTTAAGTGCCTATTGGATTAGAAAGTTATAAATTGCCATGTAACCTTGAAACTTGTGACTATTCTTCATTATGGCGACTTACTGCTAAATATCATGCCTCTGAGGCTGATGCCTAGTTTGTTATTTTAAGCAATAAATCATGTATAATTGCGATAGTCCCATCTCTTTAATAATAAATCCGATGGAGGTGGGAGGGGTGCTGGAGAAAAGGTGCCCAATAGCCTAGAGTTAGTAAGACCATTTTCTTGCACAAAGAGCAAGGGAGATAATCAAACATATAGTCAATATCTCATATTAATAGAGAAGCTTCTGTAGGTAATTCTTTGTAAGTGTAAAATGGGTATGCAGTGACATAACAGTTGCCGTATGAACTACTGGAAATAAAACCTACAGTGTGTAATACAGAAAAATGACAACACTGTAGGTGCTCTCGTGCTGTAGCCTAGTGACAATTTTGATCAGAGTTAAATGGATTCATTAGGTTCCATTACAACAACTGTAAATCTGAAATTTCAGCCATTTTAATGTACATCTCTTTTCACGAACTCTGAATTTACATACTCTGAATCAGGACTCTTTAAAAAAACATCTTAGCAAAATTGTTGAGAAATTATGTACATAAGCGTTTTTAAAATAATAAAGGCAGTGCCTCTATTTTAGGCCAGTCAAATCAATATGAATGTCTTCAGATTCTTCAACAACTAGCAGCAGGTGAAGGTTTTCTCTGCCTTCTCTCCTCATTGTTTGTCTACAGCAACAGGAATGAGAGGCGTTAAAAGAGTGGCGTGAGGAGGTGGAAATACCAGTGATAATTCAATCTAATATAATTTATTTAAGACATTTTATATTGACCTCACCTAGGATGTCAAATGCAGATATATTAAGTATATTTTAATTCAAATGATAGCTCTATTTTAAGAAGATCACTTTCACCTGTAGTTCTGCAGGATTCTTCAGTCACTGTTTGCTTTAGTAAGTGCTACTAGAGAAAAAATGAAGCAAACCACCCTAAAATTTCCACATATAGCTTGGGGCACAAAAACGGTAGTTCCAATTTTCCAGTGCATAAATGTTGAGCAGTTTGACTTAAACTAAGTGTAAAGATTTGTATGTTAGGAATTACAATGTGTTGTGAAAATATATTATTTCTTTAGTTGAGTGTTGGCTGAAGATCTTATTAACAGAATACCTATTCCCTACACTCCCTATACTAAAATCCTGTGTTGAAAAGATTTTTAAAGGCTTGAAGATTTTCTTTTTCTGTTGTTCTCCAGAACTGAAATTTTCTCATTCAGCAAGAGCTGATGAATAACGTTCTCCTATGGCGTATTCCATAGACAATGTCCTTTTTCCAAAATTGCTGCTGCCTCCTGTTGCTCTCAATGGGATTGAAGCCACAGTTGCCCTCAGCAAAGATAGACTTCTGCAAAATGACTAATGCTTCCCATTGTTTCCAATATGAGTGGAACTGCTCTGGGATAGGGTAATTGTTCCTGAAGCACAGGAAATAACAGAAAACTTTAGCCAGCAATGGTCACTATATCAGAAATGAAGGATGAAGATGTTAATTTGTCTTTCTACATTAGTCTTATTTAAACGAAAATTGCAAATACTGTTAAATGAGAATTGTATGAAGTTGCAAGATTGGTAAAACTAAAATGTTGTGGGAGATGTAGCTGAGTCCAGTGATACATTTTTTTCTGACAGTTTCTTGGGTTTATAATTCTTATTTTTTTGTTTTCGGTACACAGGCATGTACTGTTTCTACCTTTCATCATTATTTTACCTTACCTTTTCCACTATCTTTCATTTAATATAATACTTTTTGAGGGAGTTGTTGCCAAAAGATTAGTAAGGAGAGCAAATGTTCAGGACAGCAAATTAGATGCCAATCTTAATTATTCAGAAATATAAGAAACAAATTATTATATTCTGCTAATATATGTTATACTTATTAAAATTATCATCAAATAAACCCAAATCTAGCTTCACTGGCATCATTTAGATATTATAATTAAAACAAAGTATTATAAAAATTTTATTATAAATAAAATGAACATAACCCACATTTTGTTTATTCGTAGATATTTAGTATATTAGATTGTGTTTTGATTCAATAATATCTGTAGTTCAGGGATGTTTCTGTTACTGCTATAAGCCTTAGGAGTGTCATAGGGACTTGAAGTGGTTTTCCCTATTTTAGTAGCTTTTTCTTTTTCAACTTGTTTCAAGATTTACTTTGTACCTGACAAACTTTAAGAGCAAAAAGCAGAGTAATCATTCTTTAAACTCATTAAGGATTACTTAATATCCATGCTTTTAAAGGGAGAAAGTGGAATACACTTCTTTGTATGTTATTTATTACTGCTTTCAGATATCTGAAAATAGAGTGTTTGCTGCTGTTTGATCTCTTGACGTCAAACTGGTTCTTGCTGGAGGCAACAGTGCCACTAGAGCGTTTCGACCTTGTTTTCTTCTATTTTGTCCTTTTTCATGCCATTTGGTAATGTAAACAGGGAATACACATATTTTTAAATGACAATTGCAAAACTAAGGCCATATGTTATTTCTGAAGTGAAAAACTGAAGAAATTTTTTTGTTTTACTAGGGTATTTTACTAGTTAAACTTGTATTGATAGCTTCAAAGTGTATATAGTAATTTCAAAGGACTATGACATACGATCACAAGGGAAGAAATGTAAGAGTTGTAAAAACAAGTAATAAATGTGGAATGCTTCTATTCCCTGTCATTTTCATGAGTGCAACTTAATGGACTAGTGAACTCTTACCTGATTTTTAGTGCTGAAAGATCAGAATTATCTCCTGTCTGTTTATTTTCTTTGTTCACATTGGTGGTTTTTGGTATTCTAATTACATAGAAGCATTAAGATCTCATACCCATAATAATATAGCTCACTATTTCTAATTTGTGATCTCTTCTTGTATAATTGTAAAACACTATCCATAAAATTTAAAAATTAATTCATCAAGAATATTTAAATATTTAAATCCTTGGCTTTATAGATGGGAAGGGAAACAGGTGTCCCAGGCCAAGAAGTGTGCCGTCTTCCCTGTGCTGGGGTAATCTAACAATCAGCCCAAAGAAAGAATGAGGGGCCAAAGGGCAGAACACTGGTTTGTTCTATGATACAGGCTCTTTTAAAAAAAGAAATTTTAATATTTACTAACCATAGCATAAATAAATTTAGCATTTGTTCATGCAAAAAAAAAAAAAAAGGAAAAATTCATTGTATACTAAATTTCAATGATTAATTCATGCACACCTAAAAAAAAGGATAGCATATTGGGAGAATCATGCCCCAAAATAGCATTGTGTTCACAGGATCCAAATTCTAAGTAGTTAAAAGGATATGCTGGAGCGGAACAGTTTGTGATTATTTGTTTGAATTGTAATAGTTTGCAGACTGTTAAAACTTAGGTGATGAAGTTAGAGATCTAAAACCTTTGGGTTTCCATTAGAGTCAGTGGGAAAGGTGTCCATTTCCAGAGTAGTTCAGAAAACCTGACTTAGATTTTTGCTCTGATTTCTTCTTTCTACATGGATTATTTAGGAAGCCAATGTTGAAACCATTTCCTAATATTGCTACTTAAGTAATGTGGCTAAGCATAGGATTCAAAACCACTCTCTAGTACCTGAGCATATAGTAAGAGATATTACCATGAAGAGCAGTAAGTGAAAAAGATATAGAGATGATGAGGCAGAGTCTGTCACAAAGCAATGAAATGACTGTCTAAAGACAGTGTGGAAAGTCCCATATTTATTCTGAAATAGAATATGGATTCACACCTTGAATTGTGTGAAAACAATGGAATGTGACTATATCACCCCTCAGTTCAGGAAGGACGTTGAGACGCTTGAATGTGTCCAGAGGAGGGCAACAAGGCTGGTGAAGGGCTTGGAACACAAGCCCTACGAGGAATGACTGAGGGAGCTGGGGTTGTTTAGCCTGGAGAAAAGAAGACTCAGAGGTGACTTTATCACTCTCTACAACTGTGTGAAAGGTGGTTGTAGTCAGGTGGGGGTTGGTCTCTTTTTCCAGGCAACAACTGACAGAACAAGAGGACACAGTCTCAAGCTGTGCCAAGGGAAATTTAGGTTGGATGTTAGGAAAAAGTTTTTAACGGAAAGAGTGATTATTGGGCACTGGAATCGTCTGCCCGTGGAGGTGGTGGAGTCACCATCCCTGGATGTGTTTAAAAAAAGATTGGATGTGGCACTTAGTGCCATGGTTTAGTCGAGGTGGTGTTAGGGCATGGGTTGGACTCGGTGATCTTGGAGGTCTCTTCCAACCTGGTGATTCTGTGATTCTGTGATCTGCCTTACACAGAGAGGAAAATAAGGACGGTATAAGGTGCAAGTGACTTGCTTATGGTCTCATGACCAGTATGTAGCAGCTTCAAGAATAGGTTTTCTTCCATTCACAGGTTATATTTGCTGTCCTACATTGATTTCAGTGCAAATTTCTCTAAGACTTAGGATTTACTCTTGCTCTGTTAAACTGACAGTTTTCTGATGGATCTAGAGTTATTGTGAACTGCTAAATAGGAGTCATGGAATATGGCTGTATGCTTTTTTGTAAAACAACAGGATTTGTCATACTCTATCAGAAAGAACATGTCAAATTCAGAAGTGACCATTCCTTATGTTGCAGAAAAGTAGAAATCTCTTCCATATCCTGTCCATTCATGCAGTACGTAATGTGAAGACATTCTTTTTCAGAACCTGCAGAAGTCAGTGCGTTGTCTGATGCATGATACACAATGATGTTATTTAACGTGCATAATTATGATCTGTGGATGAGCAAATCTCTTTGTCTTAACTGCTTTAGATTTTTAATGTAATTTATATCAGCATTTTCTGGTGTATACAATTTCAAAACTGAGCTGCAGCGTTGGATATAATGCAGTAAATTCACATGTTGTTTCACTTGAAACAGTGCTCTCATGTGGAGAGGTGAGGTCTTTTTACTATTTAATGACACTATATCTTGCTGCATTTTTATTTTTCCATGTCTTTTCAGATAATTCTATGTAGTACTTAATTTCTTCTTCAGTTGCATTCCTTTCTAAAATTACCAATTGTTATTTCAGTTTGAGGTTTTTTAGGCAACTCGTAGTATTGGAATAACATGTACCATACTTTGGGATGTTGAATACCAAAAATAAGGGAGGGAGGGAGGAAGGAAGGAAAGGGAGGAAAAGGAAAGGGAGGGGAGAGGAAGGAAGGAAGGAAGGATGAAAGGAAGTGTTTTTCTGTTACCTGCTAAAAACGTTTCTGAGAATTTTAGCCATTATTTTTATTTGTATTTTGCTTGTATCATTTTCATTGCATTCAGTTTAGATGAGTGGAGTAAAGCAAAATGATTTTTCTAGTCCTTGCCATGATGTAGATCAGAATGAAAGGTGGGTGACTCATCTAATTTGCACAGTCACACAAGATTAAGAACAGGTTGCTTTAGTATAACAACACTTCTTTATTTTTAACTTTGCGTTAGCATAAGGAGCTCTTACATGTGCCATAGTAAAGTACTGCCTTTCCTTTCATATATGGGTTTGTGTGTGTGCACGTAGTATGAAACCCTGACTCATACTGATTTCAATTTCCGTATGAGTAATACTAATGATTCTTCCTTCCTTTCTATTTAGGAAATACACAGCTGAGCAACAGAATGAATTTAAGCCAACTAAAATACTTTAGACTATATTGTATTGTCATAATGTGTCCCTAAATTTAATATTGTCTTCATTATTTTTACTTTTTTTTAAAACGTTTTTGCAGTACTAATTTAACCAAAGATACATGTAATAAGAAAAAATTAAACTGTGTAGTCAAGGTGCATGGCCAGATCAATAACAATTTGTTGGAATATTAGGGAAACCTAATGTAATGGTGTACATTCCATTAGTGCTTAATGCAATCACATGTCAATGCATGTACAGTTTCCTGGATGTTGTATTAGAATTATTACATAAATGTAGAAAAAGTTATGTATCTCAATAATGCATTTTTCTGTCACTAATTGTTTTTTTTGTCCTTAATAGTATGATAGTACATCATTGATATTTAGGATTACATAGTATTATGATTTTTTTTTTTTTACTGTATTTTTTCCTTGAGGACTTTGGAAAGAACTGCTCGTTTTTATGTCTTCTAGAAACCAACCCATTTTGTTGAGTCAAGACATTGTTTATGTGACTGGCAGTCTATTGCAGTAACTCTATGTTCCAACAAGTGATAGTAAGACCTCTGAAAGTATTTTTGGATTATATGAGTTACCCAGAATTTGTAGTTTGAAAATATTCTCCTCAAGAGGGGACTGTTCTGCAAAAAATCACACTCAAGACACTGTGTTTTGAGAATGCCACTACATTAATTATATTTTTAAACTGCTGCTAATACAAAGTGCAGAAATCCATAATCCTGTATTAATGTACCTTGTCAAGAGCACCTCTTGATGCCAGAAGCTCTCAGGTTTGTTTTACACTTCTTCTCCCATACTACATATAAATAGATACTTTTACACCGTAAGAATTTTCCCAGTGATGTGATAAATTGTATAGGTTTTGCATAGTTAGAGCTGTCCACACTATTTTTACTGTATCAGTTTGTTGAATTTCTGTTTTGCGAAGTCCACGCTGATTAGTAAGTCTGGGAAAATATGAAGAAAACATACTAAGAAAATTCCTGGGAATTTGCTCTTTTTCCTGATTGCAACGAACTGAGTCGCGTCTGTGATTATATCAGGTAACTCAGTTTCATGTGCATTTTTCAAAAGTACAGTGTAATCTGTTACTACTGTCATTCTTATCTTTACAAATAGTGTCAGTAAAAGGGAGGCGAAAGTGGTATTTTTGGTGGTTAAGATTTTTGATGATTAAGATAAATGATTAAGAAGTTAAAAGTCTGCTTAACGTTGTGTACTACCTGTATGAAGGATAGAACACAACATCGTTATAACAAATTGTGTTCAGGTTGAGTAATGATACTTCATGATTTTAGTGTGAGGAAATAAATATTCTGGGTCTAGCTTATTCGAACTTGGGGAAAATTCAAATTTGTATATAGATTTACAGCCAGGCTTTCCTCATTAAGGCAATCATTAATTTGATCATCAAACTAGAATAGAAGCAGCTGCTTTTCTATTGTTACTCGCACTGAGATTTTTCTTTCATGATACCAATGACAAATGTAAAGTGAAGCCTAAGGAACTTACATGCACAATCACTTACTAAAATTCAGTTTTGCTCGTGCATATTTTAGAAGCTATTTCATATCTTAGAATCTAATTAACTGCACACTGAAGTTCTTTGAAGAAATATAATTTGAGTATCAGTGAAATCATTCACTTTGCAATGGAGAGGACCAAAAGGGATCCCAAGAATGCTTATGCTTCACAAATCATCTTTAATTTGATGTGAACTGTGAGGTTCTGTTTTAATAAAAGAAGTATTCTTGTCACTTAAAAATAAGACTTACAGTTTCTACTTTAAAAGTCAGTACATAGGTGAGGAGATTAGTAAAACACGATTTGCAAGCAATGCAACAGTGTTGTCTAAATTACAGTCCAATCTTCATAAATTCTTAGGCAAATCTATATAAAGTCAATAGCGAATGCTTCCTGTAATCTTTGAAATTGTTCTTCTGCTGTCACTGAGTGACTGTTGAAATGGTACTGGCCTTTGAGAAGATCTTAGCAAAATGTGTTCTCTTAATGACTATATTCATACACTGTTAGCTGGTCAGATGTTCTATGGCAGCCATGCAGTTTAGTCGATTATGCTTCCATGTTAATACTTTTGTGTAAGAATCCAAATTATGTTTCACACTTGGAAACATTTTGTTTGTAATTTTAAAAATATTTGCAGAACTCTTAATTTTACATTTGTACGGGATAACTCTTGAGAACTGGATATTCAAATCCAACTTTTATTTAGTTCCTCTTGAGTTTTCTGGTAGTGATGATTGAAAATTGAGCTTAGAGAAGTCGTTAGATATTCAAGGCATCAGCTCATAGCAAAGCTGGCCTTCTCTGCACAGCAGATACAACTTTCCAATCCACAGATGTGCCAAAAATACAAGAATTGTATGTTATTTAGAGTGCTAAAGGAAGGGGCCATGCTAGATTTTCCAAGAGGAACGAGGAAGTCTTTCAAACCCAGCTATCTGAAAGACTCAAACTGTGCAATACACAGAGGGAGTTTTCTCCTAGGCTCTAGTACTAGCCATGTGCTCTGACATACACATTGCCAGGACTTAAGAAACAAGCTGTTGTCAGGTATCCAGAGAGCAACACTAGTATTTCCATGGGTTTCAACTCTCTCACTATCCTAATCCATCAGGTTTGAAGATATAATCAGGAATTGCAATCTAACCTCCTTCTTATGTCATTGTATTCTTCTTTTCTCTTCTTTTCTGCATTTTAAGCCAGCCAGGACCAGCTTTGTGAGTGATCAGTTGATATTGAAGGCATGACCCATAAGTACCCATATCTATTCCATTTCCTTTCTCGTCTAAAACCATCCCCTTTGCCCTGCCTTTCCTTTTCTCTCTCCCACTTTAGCTCAAGGGTATTGTTGGCCAGAATGACACTGAACCATTGAGATGCACAATGGGGCTTTGCTGGGCTGTGCTCCTCATTACCCGCACAGGGGCCAGTGCTCTGTGAGGAGGCGAGGGATCAGGAGCCAAAGCAGATCTCTGCTAGTCAGCTTGTGCAGCAGCAGAGTGGATGCTGTAGCTCTGACTTCACTTACGGATGTCTGCACCCTGGACACGTGCACTTTCCCATCCGTAATTTTTCCAAATGTTAAACCATCCAGGAAGGTATCCGGAAACTCTGCTGCATTTAGTGCAGCAGACCTAGAATTGTTCATTTGGAAGGTTTTCAGACCTGTCTGCTGGCATCTGTCACCATGTGTACAGTACTGCCTGGGGTCAGCTTGACAGGGAATGTGCACCTCTGCACTGCCATGCGGGGACGAGGCACTGGTTGCTTACCGGCAATTCTCCAGGTACAATTTGAAATCGTTCCTGGTCTGCCGGGTTTGGTTGCAGTTCTGAGGCTGAGAGCAGCCTAGCAGATAGGAAATGTGCTATCTTACATATCCTTCAACTGAGCAGTTAGGTGGGGCTTGGATATGCTGTCTGTAGATGTCGGAGGGGGAAACTGCCTCTAGCCTGGAGCGGCTCTCCATGCGAATATATGTAGAGACAACTCATTTTGAAAAGGCCTGGTTGCTGGAAACATTATTTTTTTTTTCTATGTTAAAGATTAAATAAGTTTTAATTGCCTAAAAAAATCTAGAGTTAATTACTAAGTAATTATAATTTTTTACCAAATAGTCTCTCTGGTGTGTAGCAGAAATAAGCAAGATACAGAAGTTCACTTCTTTTAATATTTCTTCCAAGTCCATGGGAGCCCTGCTGGGGGGAATATTTACCATACAGATCTTTTGATACACAATTTTGTGGTGTGATTGGTACATTTTTATTGAGGACAGTCAAGGAGAGTAGCTACATCTCCCCTTGTTTCATAAGCATGAATGGGAGATGCAAGCATACTACTGCAAAGGCAGTCACCACATTCTGCAATTATAATGCTAGCTGTACTGAAGCAAGGACAGAGGAAAACCCAGGTGTTTTGGAAATTGTACAGTAAAACCTGGCCTTGGTAGAGTGCTACTCTGCTCTCTCTTGTATTTAGTTTATTTATGGCTAGAGAAGATACATACTATTCTCGAATCTAAATTGTCTGTTCTCTATTTTGTCACTGAATCCCTGGAAGTCAGTAAAGTTATGCAAAGGTTAAATCAAAGTGTGATTACAATTGGAATTTTCACACTGCCAAATTATATATACAAAATTAATACTAGGTTATGAAAAAAAAAACATGTCAAAAACAACACTGAACCTTATTGCTTGTTTCACTTGTAAGTGGTTATTATATGCACGTGCATATATATGAACTGTTAGGTACCAGGAAAGCACTCAGCATCGGTTTACTTTGTTTTGCAGTTTACGCAGATTAACAAGATAGCAAATGTCAATTTTAGTCATGGTGACTTGTATATGGCTTCATGATATGACCATCTGTCTAATGCAGCAGACATTACCTGCAATTCTCTTAAAATGATGCAGTACCTATCATAAAAACAGAGGTTGTTTGCTTTTTAAAGGAACAGCATGATAGCACTTGGCAGTACGCTCCAGTTTACCAGCTAATAGGTCAGACAGGCTAAGATGGCTCTTCTGTCCAAACAGAAGGGTTGAATGTGTTGCTTCTGTCTTATTTCTGAAGTGTGTAATCTAGTTCCACAGACCATCTGCTTGGTTGCTGTAATATTTCTGCTCTTTATCCTGCCTAACAAAACTAAGGTGTACAACAATACCCAGGGGATAATTGGAATGACGCCTTTAAGCCACATTTGTGTATTTTTCCTATTTTCCTGTTCAGTCATTTTGGCAATAGATACATAGATAAGTTTGTTTCATGTTTAATCTTTCTTTTCTAAAGAAAGAAAAGTTTTGTTGCCCTAAGAAGCAGTATTGCAGCAATGTTAATGTGTTCTCTCACACATATGTTCCCAAAATTTGTGGCCAATAATAGCATTTTATTGGACTGGTTTGTTTCAACAGTGACAGCTGAATTTTTTAAAAAAATCTAATATTGCAATGTGATATTGCTGCTTTGCTGTGACTAAATACGTGCTTTAGTCTTTTGTTTTGAATGAAAGTATCACAGCATTATGTAGAGGCGCTATCATAATGCGTTGCCCCTCTACTGGATAGGATAGAGTTCAATTCACTGGAAAGGATAGTTTATTCTACAGTATTTATTTAATAAAGAAGAAAAAAAGAGAAAACCCAAGCTGAACCTTTGGAATTGTTATTAAATAAGAAGAACGCGTTTATACAGACAAATTGGCGTGGGTTCCCAGAATGCAAGTCTCAGAACATTGTTAGGAAAAGAACGGTGTAAAAACATTCTGTCATTGGTTGAAACTTAAGTCAGATGGCAAATCTGTAAATAGACATGCAATGTTCATTCAAGTGCTGTGACTCTGAGGTGAAGTGAACGGACCCGGCACTGCCGCGGTCAGGGCTGTAACACTTTGGAGCCACTCTTGTGGAAAGAGAAGCCGAAGAGGACAGGAGGTGAGCAGTGATTGCATTGGTCATGTCAGGCTGGTCCTGGGCATTTTGGTACTGGCAGGCCTGTCAGAGCAATGACTGCCCCCGAGGAGGTTTCAATTCCGCTGGATGCTTTGGAAGTTACTTTGGAGGTAGAGTTGTTGAAAGAGAAGCTAGTAGTAATAATTCCGCAAACCATTCCTTCCTGTAAGGACTCTGGGATGGAAGAAAAATACATGCGTACATGGTGGTTTTTAATATTTGTATATATATATTTTTTTTTTTCCACTCAAAATCCCAGCTTCCCAGATGTGCTTCTAGGTCATAAGTAGAAAGCATTTGAAAAACCGTTATCTCTGTGCCACATTTTCATTGCAAACCATTTTACTCAAGTCAGCGCAGCCTTGACTCTGTCAAAGCTGCCACCTTTGTTTTGTTTACTGTGTTATTCTTGGTTGGAAAGCAGGGAAGTAGCGTGCAATTAGGTACAGAGTTTCTGGTGGAGGATATCAGAAGTCACTGGAAGTATCCATGTCTCAAACAGTTATCAGCTTTCTCATCTTACTAAAGGCTGCCATACTCTCTTCAAAATTTTCTTAGTTTCTTTGTATCACAAAAGCAATAAACCAAAAGAGGAATACTGGTGGGTTTTAAAATTCTGGACATAATTTCTGAGAAGCTGAAATGGGCACAGCTCAATGGGAAATTACAAGACCCTCTAGACAATGGAAAATATTTTGCTTGCGTCTTGTCACTCTCATGTTTCTTGTCAAACTCTAGAATAATAATTCTTGTTGTTTAGGGTACAAAACATGGCAATCTAATTGAATATTTACAAATATCCATTTGGTCCAGATGTTTTCACAGTGACATTAATGTATAATGTCATTGAAAACGGGATACCTTCTGCTTTTCTGTGAGTCTTTAGACTTCATTGTCCAATTAAGTCTGAAACTGAAGGGAAAAAAGAAAAAGTAAGACATATGTCATACGTCTTGCAATCATTTTTGCTGTGCAAATCATCATTTTCTTTTTAGGAAAAATAATAAAGAAGGATGATTCTATTCAAATTTTTTTTGTGACTCTTTTGGGTGGAATCTGCTGGCCTGCGCACTTCAGGTTTAACTTTACTGTGGATCTGTCTTCCTTACCAAATGGATTGTAATTTTCTGAACCAACCTTTCCACTTGAGGCTAATCCTTTTAGGAAGAGGTAATTTTCCTGTTTATCTTAATTGACATGTTCCCTAAATTTCAATCTCTGCATTAACTTGACCTTAATTATGTGGCCTCATTGATAAAATGAAGGTTACCCAGGCAAGCTCCATGCATGATTAATATTTTTTCTTGTGTTTGTAACAATTAAAAATCTGAACCCTCTTCCTAATCTTTACCTTCAATCATTTCTAAAAATGAGTGTAAAGAATATTTATGGTGGTTTTTGGTCTTGTTTACGTTCTTAAAAAATAAATATTACATCTGAAATAAATACTTCGATGTAAATCTGTGTATTTCCATGTCTCTCTTTTCATAAGAAAAGTATGCTTTCATTTTGTAAATGCCATCATTTAGTCTTGACAGGTTTCTACTGCTTAATTTTTCATTTTTTAAAATTATTTTTTCTCCATCAAACATGCATTATGTACGGTAGTAGATTATTACAAGTTGAAAGTCTCCTAGTACTGTCAGATAGACTGAGTTAATCTTAAAATGTGAACCATTGAGTCATAGCTTTTAATCACTATTTATCTGAATATAATTTGATTAAATACTTATAGTTTGAGCTATAGTTACTACTGACTTTAACTTAGATCAAGCAGTAAATGCCTGAAATTCAGGCATTAGAAATTCATTCTCACAGTCACAGAAGGCTGAGCAGTCTTGCAAGTAGGGGAGGACTTCATGCTCCAGGTATTTTTGTCCTGTACAATTGAGTTGTTAGAAAGAGACTACAGTACTTTGGGAAAATCTAGCACTGCTGTTATTATCAGTAACATTCCCAGCTGGTTTGTAGTAAAATGCAAGGCGCTCTAGTCTGTGAATAAATATCTTTCTGACTGCACAGGATGATAATTGCTCTGCTGCACTTTCTTTGGCACCTACTTAGCTGAAATGATTGATAAAAATATTTTTGTACTGACGTTGAACACTTCTAAATTATATAATGATTTTTGTATTATTTCACATTTACTCCAAAGAAAGTTCATGCTAAATTGAGTTTCACTGCTGTCAGTATCTTTATTAATCAGAATAGGAAAAGTATGATGTGTTTCCCACCTTTTTGCACAAGATCGATTTTTACAGCAAGACTTCCTCTTTCTTTTCTTGGAGCGACATGGAGAGTTATGTACGAGGATATCAAGTCACTGACTTCAAACAGAAGACAAATTCACTAAAGTGAAAATGATTGTGATAGTTCTCTAATTTCCCCCACAGTGTATGTAAAACTGACTTTTAAAGTGTTTAGTGGATCATGGATCATGTAAGGTCAGTACTAGCCATAGCTGTTATGGCTATTATTTTCTCCTTTCATGGGAGGGTGCTCAGCAAAATGAGATTGTCACGCTCTTTTTTTTTTGAGAGGACAGCGACAGACAGTTAAAAGCCTCTTCATGTAAGGATGTTATTTCATAAAGACACCAGCACTGGATTATCCCCTTCACTTTAAACTTCAGCCAGCTTGTACAAAGAGATAAAACAAAATAGCCCCAATCCCAGGGGTGGAGAAGTGCTGGCCAGATCTGCCCATGTCCACAGCTTTCATTTTGATTAGTCACATGTGAGGAAAATTCACTTAGGCTGAGAGGTAAATTTAATACCAGTTATGCCCATGCTGTTCATATCACAACCATTTTCACATGATGCCACTTAATTCCCTAAGAAGCAGAAAGGTAAATCGGTGGCTGGCCAGCTAAGGTGTCATAATGCATTAGGACCAGGGCTCGCTGCAGGGGATAATGGTTCTGATTGCTGTTGACTCATGTCTCCACCAACTGCCTCATGTAAAATAAGTGACATTTAAAAGGCATCAAGATGTGAGAAGAGGTGAAAAAAAAAAAAAAAAGGAAGAAGGAAAAGCAGAGTACTAAACTTGCCACTTGAACATAAAGTCCCTTTTTCACCCTAAGTGGTATAAAAATGATAACTCAACATGCCATAGGTGACCTGTGCTGTGCTTTGAACTTCCCATCTTGTGTTTTTAGAGGAAATCTGTAAAATTGCTTCTGGGAACTGCTCCAACATGTTATCATTTATTTCCCATTTAATTTTTTTTTTACTTTTTTTTTTTTTGCCCTTGGATATCAGTCTATTCATCTTTTAAAAAGCTTAAGGCTGAATCAAGTTAGGCAATGGTATACAACAAGAGGCAGCCTAGTCTCTGAAGGCCCATTTAAGTCTATTTTTATAAAAAGAATCAAATTCCAGTTTACAGTAAGCATATGCTTCAGTTGACATCTGTTTCTAAGACTTGGATGCTTTGTTTGCATAACAGGCACCAATAAATGGCCTTGTTTTAAGTCTGCTCACTCAGTTGTATTTGGGTTGTTCAGCTGGGGATTTGAGTTGCAGCTGATCCCCTACCGCTCATAGCAGATACTAAAGGGAAGAAAAAAAACCTGAGAAACACAGTCTTATTCATTAATGCAGATTTCAGCATTCCCAATAAACCGCTTTCTTTTTGTTAGGTGACTACTAAATACTTGTTTGCCCAGGTAGAGAAGCATTTGAAAGTATCAAGTATTAAAGATAATAAAAAGTTGGTTTGGTTTTTTAATGTTGTATTTAATGCCATTTGTGTCATTCTCAACTGACATAGCCTGGTGCATGTAATGCTGGGAATTAAATGGATGATATGTGTAAGAAATGCATTTGTTATGGCAACATATATTACAGTGATTTTTAAAAATTACTTTTGTTTTCTTTAAGTGTCCATGCCCTACTGATGACACAGTTTAAAATATTTTATAAGCAAAATTTAATTATATCGCTTTCTTGGGAAAGCCAATTCTGGACTTCTCAAGGGAAAATTCAGAAGTGTATGTGTTGGTTCTTTAGCAGAATATAAGCCTTTTTCTGTGAAGTGATGCATTCTGTTGCAATTACATGGTATTTCTCTCATATGTATAACATAATTTAAATACATTTCTATGAAACCTAGGAAATGCCTGTAAAGAGTACAAAAATGTATCAGTAGTATCACAACTCTATAATTACCTTGCTTAATAACTACTGTAGTTTTTTAAAAGCAGTAATATCAGCACTGCTTCCTTGTTAATATTTTGAACTTCCCCCCCCAAATTATTGTAAAGTGCTCTCTAGTAGTGCACAGAATATGTAACGTATTTCAAGTGGATTTACTTATCAACTTTTTCTAGTGGTACCAACAGCAGTAGTGTGAAATATATCTACTCCATTTACTCTTATCCATTGCACCTACTTTCTTTTTCCCTTTAATTTTTATATATGGTAAAAATTTCATTGAAGAGAGATTTTAGATGACAGGACTGTAATTTTAAAACCAATAGAAGAGGTGTAAGCAATTTGAGCTTAGCTGAAGCATAATCTTGGGTTGTCAAGAAGAAACCCATTCTCCCTATGCTAATCAATCAGTATATCAACCAACCAATCATCTCCTCAGCTTAGCATATATCCTAACGTTTGATATATCTATTAACTGCCCATCATGCAGCTGGTCTCCGGTTGATGAGATTCCCCCTATCTTGGCATTTGGAGGCAGACAACTGAGCTATCACAGCCTCAGATAAATACTAAAGTGGAGATTTCAATCCTGCTCCTGATAGCAAAGACAATCCAGGAATATAGAACATATTTTTAGAAAAGAACACATAGAGAATTACATTTTCAACAGTGTGTTATATGTGAAAATTGCATATATTTCATGATCTCTTCTTCTTCCACCCCCTCCCTTCCCAGAAGTAGCAGGAAATTACTCTTATATTGTAACTCAAACTCTCAACAGAAAAAGAGAACAACAAGAAAGTGCTAAAATTAGTTATTAACTGCTAATTACTATAATGGTGTTATACAACTCCTTTAAAAAAAAAAGTGGCTTTCCTCATTATTGCAGCATTATTACTCTATTGATGAAGAGCTGTATGAAAATAGTGTGTCACAACATACTTAAATCTTAGGGGAAAAGTTTGAATTTCAGAAGATTATACACCTGCCTCTCCATTTGTGAAGTCTGAGCTCAAAACTCATTAAATAAAAACATAAACTAGGTATTGAAGAGTCTACCTGCGAATATGGAAGTTTGGCATGAGATTTAACATAGTGTTTCAAGGTGCAAGAAATGCTGTAGAAATTGATGACTTACTGTGTTGGCTTTGCCATTAGTAAAAAACTGCCTCAAAGAATAAAATGGCCTAGATTGCATTTTGTAAAATCTTGCTACTCCCTAGGGAGAACTCTAGGGCTGCCCAAGGGTCTGTGGTCACCATGGAATGTAACGTAGGACACAAGGGACAGGTTTCCCACTCAAATTGCAGTATCAAAAGACGGGGCCCAATTTCTGTGCTGGCATATGACTGAGCAGTTCCTGAAGTCAGAGGATGTGTGCTCACTTACTTAAAAATTTGATCAATTCTCTTTCCTGACATACTAACAATAAACATAAGCATATTGTTACGAGGTTAGCTTATAGGCTTTTTCATGCTTTCATTTAATTAAATTGAGTGTAATGATTTGCTTTGCTTTTGTTCCTTTGTTTCTGAGACTCAGACCACTGGATGTTCTGAAATACATTCTCTCAACGCTGAAAAACAGCGTTAAGTCCCTAAGCTATATATCTTAGTCAAAGCACATTGTTCTTGACACAAGAGCACTTCTGTGTCAGAGTGTAGAAATGTAAGTTTTTATACATCTCTACAATGTTTTTCAGCAGAATTCTTGTAGCACCTGTCTGCATTTCTATGCCTTGTAAAATAAAAATGTGGTCAGTTAGGTCATGGTTTATTACAGTAACATGGAAATGTGAAAGTAATCAGGGAAAATATGTCAGGCTACTTTGAAGACTAAATTCTACTCTTATCACTTTTGTATCCTCCGTTACCATAACCCACTGAAACACTGATTTCCTGATAAGGTTACCCTTGGATTTGACTCCACAAAATGATCCAAAGCACTAACATATAATATACTAGCTAATATTATAAAGGCTACTTTGTTTCTCGGAAAGACCATGCATATTTTAAATTTAAGGCTGGTTCGTTAGCTGGGATACACAGGCATAATACCAGCTGAAGTTCTGGCCCATGGTATTTAATGGTCATGAAAAGTGCCAGACCAACAGCTGTGGTTCTTGCAACCTGTTCAGGCAAAACCAGCTATGAACAATGGTAGTGTAAGTTCTCTTTTGTTGCCCTGTGAATGTATGTCAAACCTCACCTGGAAGGACCTGGACGATCCTGAAATCCTTGGCCTTTCAGAAAAAAAGGGTAAATATTTTCCTTTGATGTAGATTTGCCTTAACTCTTACAGTCTAAATTCATATGGAATATGAATTCCATAAATAGATGAGAAGTCTGGTTCATCTTTGTGCAGCATTCTCACTTATAGAACTCGTTACAAATCTTATTCCATGTGAAAGATGAAAACAAGGTTTAGTGATGTAGGGACATTTTGGGTACCTGCTGCGAGATGGTTGTCAGTAGTGTAGACTTTTGACAATTGCACACTTAGCACCAGTTGAAATTTCCCCAGGAGAAAGAATCAAGGCCTCTTCAACACAGGGACCTAACAAATTCATCTAAGAATGTGAAGGATGCATGGTCACAATTTGCCAGTATGTGAAATTCAGAGTACTAAGATACACTGTTTTGTTAGACAAATATTGTCCAAAGCCTTCAAACTGAACTGTGCATGCAATTATTATTTCCACTTTTACCCAATTTATATCTCCTGGCTGTACAGAACAGACACTTTTCTAATAGTTAACTGTGTAGAATGGTGGAGTTTGATAAAGGAGAAAAATATGAGTCAGAAGCTGTTGGGACCAAAAAGGTTTTTTTTTGTTTAGTTAATTTGATGGGAAAGAATCAAACAACAAATCCCAAACCAAATAGAAGAAATCCAAGCTCTCTTACTACTTCTGAACACAACCAAAGTTACCCAAATAAATTCCACTTTATTTATCTTGAGCATTACATAAGGGTGCATAGGGCAGTTACACGAACTTCCATGTTCTGTATCAGATACCTGAGGAAGATAAGCAATATTAGTAATCATCGTCAATCTACAGGTTTTTGCCTTCTCTCTATCTCTGATATATCTCTAAACCCCAAAACAACCACAAACCCCCACGGAAAAAAAACCCCGAAACAACACAAAAAACCCCCAACTAGTTTCCTTGTTCCATCTGTAGACAAAGTGAAACTAGGATATTGGAATTGACAAAATAGAGATACAAGGCTACAGCTGAGATATGGTTGATTGTATCTCTAAGCTTTTGTGAATACTGGAAAAAGGCAGTTGTTTAATTGAGCTATCCAACTATTTTTGCCTGGACATGGTTCTTTAAAATCTTCCTTTTTCTATTTAGTTTCTTGTTTGTGAAGCAAATAAATATGTATGCACTCCAGGTTTATTGTTATGTGTTTAAATAGTACAGTTCAAATATCGTTTGAATATTCTTTTTCTACGCTTCTCAGAATGAGTGCTCATTTAAATCAGATATTATGAAAACCGGAGGACTAATCCTAAATTCAGGTGTACTACCACTCAGGCTAGGCAGATTGCTAGTTGATCATGCTAAGATGCTCCCTTATCCATTATTGGATCTGAAAAAGAGGAGGATTAAGAATTATCTGACTTCTCAGTTAATGTGCAAATCATCTAAAAGCTCAGCTTAGATAGGTCTTAGAAAGCCGAGCAGCACTAAAATAATAATAATGTCTTAAGATTTTTTTAATAATATAAATGTGCCATATCACATTTTTAGAGTGAAAATAGAGTTTTGTGGTTTCTATCTCAGATAGTCTTTTATCTCTCTCTTCCTGTTTTTGTCATTATGTATGAATGTCCTAGAACTCTACTTCTAATTAAAATTTTTTTATTGCAATTAGAAGTTGTCACTTGGGACAAACTCACACTGTTGGAATTTAATAACAATTATATTACTTTCTGGCAATAGTAGAAAATAATTTGATAAATATCTTTGGAAAGGAGCATTAATCTATTTACTTTTAACAAAGCATAAGGCAGGGAAGGAAAAGTATATCTTGGGAAATATATTTGTATAATGTATCTATGATCTTTGCAGGGGTTTAGTCTGTAATACGTATTTCTCGTATCTTTCTCTGCTCTAGGTTGTGGTGAAAAAAAACCTTCATTGAAAAGATTGAAACACTATTTTTCTGTATTTTCAAGGGACAGGAGAGTCTGTGAACCAGAAGGCATCTCCTAATGTTCCATCTTTGCATTTTTAGGCTAGTTCTGCTGTTTGCTATAGTAATATTTGTTTTATCTTTTCTATCACTCCAGTATGTATACTTGCCTTTCAAAATCTGTGAAAAGTATTTAAAAAGAAAAGAGAAAATGCTAGTATTTCAAAACCCTATTATAATGCATTTTCAAATATGTCAGACACATCTTTGTTAAAATTAAACCAAGGATTGGTTTTGAGCGAATAGCCCTATATCCTTACAGATGCTGTGGATGGATGCATCTAAGCTGCTTATTATATTGATGGGTTTTGCTGCTCTGCAGCAAATGAAAACAGGCAGCTGCTTCCTCCATCAAAGCAAAAAGCAGCCTGAGTTTTTATTAAACGAGTGTTCATTTCTTCTATTGCCAAAATTCTTACACAAAACAAAAGAGCAGTTTTAGCACATTATTGCTTAACTAGACATGAACAACTGACAGCAAGTGATAAGCCTGTCTGCTTTTCACAACTGGTAATCATTTTTGGAATAGATGTTTTAATATAGTTGAATATAAAATTTTGTAATTTACATCTACAATGGTACATAAATTTATAGATCCAGTTTTTTGCAGGAGAATGAAGGCTATAATCACAAAAGGTTTGTTCCAGTGTTGTTTAATTTTTAATAACTATTTGAAAACTAGGTAAAAACACACACACGCCACAAATTCATTCATTTGAAAAAGATGTTAAAGACAATCATACCAGTAGATTTGTACAGTTGGCCAATTTTTCTTATGGAAGGGAGATGCATACATTTACAGCTTTGACTTGTTACTGTATTTCCACATCAGTTCCACCGAGCTTCTTAAGTTTGTGCTCTAAAAGAAATTTGCAGATTGCAGACCATCATGTTTCCCTCCTAGTCATGAATAATAATGAGAATGAAAGTGAGAGATACAGTGCTGAGGCCATTTTGCCTAGGCTGAAGATCTCAGCCGGTGCTTATACATATTTTTCAATGATCTGAATATCATGAATTCTGCTTTAGATTGGAAGAGAGACAAGAGGTTCTACAAAATGTATGTGCATAGGGAAAAAATGTTTCTCTTTATATTCTCTTCTATTTTTTTCTGGCGTTCTTGTACCTTTTCAAACTCACTTACAGCATTCCTGCTGTGGAAAAGTAAGCTAGCCATTCTCCCTGCCTCAAATTACTCCTCTTCACTGGACTTAAAAGGTGGTTTGCCATCTGCAAAAGCCAGGTGCAGTAAGGCACAGATATAAGGTGCTACTGTAAAGGCTATTAAATAATTTTCCTTTTTCGTACTGTGTGCATTTGTTGCTGAAGTTACTCACTTGTAAATACTCTTGGGGTAAATTTCAGAATGGAAAGCCTCAGATTAGACAACTGGACTTTCAAAATATGTTAGCTCTTAAAGATGCTGGCATTTGAGGTGGTCAAATGTCCAGAGAGGCACAGTACTTGGTAGCTGTTCTCCTTTTGAAAATCTGCTCTCAAATTCAGTTTTGTAGTAAATAATTTTACAGTTCCAGGCACAACATCTGCAACTAACTTGGCAATGATGACCCTTCTTTTATCTGCTGCTGTAAATGGGTGTAAACTTAACGTTTTGTGTACTGAAAACAGAGTGAAATAACATGGGTCTTTGTCAGTGGGTTTTTTCCTTGCTTACCAATTTCCCCCATTTCTTCATTTTACTGAAGTGACCAGGTTTGTCTCTGGATTATTATGGAAGTTATTTTCTATTAAATTTTTCTACTTCTTTATACATGCATTTTATGGTACCTAAAAAATTAGTATTTGTAGTATTAGTGCCTTATTATGTGTGTTTATGTTTTTTGATTCAATACACTTCAGGTAGGATTTAGGTAGCAGGGATGACTGATTGTCCTTTCATCTGTGTCACATTTTGCAAGCTGTGTGAACAAGTGAATGAAAATAAAATCTTCCTGACTAAACTGAACAACATTTTTTATGGTAAAATTATGTTGAAAAGGGGGTTGAGGTATGGAGTTTGAAGAAAGTTTAGAGCTGGAAATGTTTTTGAGAGCTATGCCAACTAACTACAGCAGTGAAATTATTTGCAGGTAGTCTTTACTCAAGCAATTACTCAAATTAGAACACCCATGTTATATGTTACTACCAAGATGTATTTGGCAGACATACACTGTGCATACACTTGGTATCTAGTCTTAGTTGTGCTGTTCATAATTTCATGTTTTAACTTTGACTTGGATATGAAGTTTAGTGCTCCACTGACAGCAAGGCTCATAATATTGGTTAGAGCTTACTTTTGTAATTTGGTCCGAAGTGCTGTGCTTGATTTTGATCTGTTCTCTTACTTCTCCAGGACCCTCAGCAGATGTACCATGCTTCTTGCTGTGCAAGGTGATGGTGATCCATGGAAAAACTAACCAGGATAAAATGATCAAACTTACCTTCCATTGTGACTTGAATATAGTCACATAGTCAGTAGAAAATAAGGTTTGATACTGTAAAATTAGGGTTGTGACAATGCTACAATGCTCTAAGAATGGAAGAACCTTGTTTTAAATTCCTAGAATTACTTATGTTATATTCCTAGAATAGCCTTTTCCAGTAAATACCTTAGTTTTGGGGATTTTCCATCTACTCTACAGTCTTTTAGCAGAGGTGATGGGGAATAGTTGCCTGTCCGGACAGGCCATTAATTTAACACCTCTGCACAGTCTATTGTAGTGCTAAAGATTTTTCTGCTCTGCACTAACCATATGTCTCAGTGTGGAGGGATAAAAAGTGCCTTACTTAAGGTCAAAAAACAGTTCATCCTTGCTCAGTGCAGTTGTTGGTACGACCTTTGAGACATTATTCATCACTTTGCCCAAAAATGCTTTTTTTCCCTCTCACTTTGATGACTATTAAAGCAAATAAGGTGATTTCATGTAGTCAAGAATCAGGACATACTAGAAAAAAGATCTCTTTGAGTATATTCATATGGGGAAAATGACTGACTTTTCAAATTTAAATTGTCTTTGCTTTTGAGGGTTAAGATAGGATTTGTACAAAATTTACTTGAGACTTCAAATGAATAGGGAGATATCTCATAGTTTAATAGTGCAAATAAAAGACAAAATTTGAATGTTGAGATCAGACGTCTGTACATGTGGCTGTGTGAAGTACTAGGGAAATGTGAAAATACTTTCAATTTGGTTTAGCTTTGAAAGTAACTTCTTAATCTCCTAGCATGAGTTAAGCAGTTGTAGGACAGCTTTATACCTCCTACTCAGAGCTTCCAGGGACAGCTCACCTGTCACCTCCAGTTGCCCCTATTTTTCATGTGTGCAATGCTGGCAGACAGTAGAGCAGAGTTCCACTAATCTTGCACTATCCCAGCTAAAGTAATCAGTAGCTACTGTGAGTTCTTTGTACCTGTGGAGCACTGCTGAGACATAATAGCTCCAATAGTCAGGTGTCTTTCTTAAAATGCACGTCTCAAAATTCTTTTTGTTCTTTGAGAACTTCACATCAGATCTCAATATTTGTTACCCAGGGGTTGACAGCATTCTTTAAAATATGTGGGAAAAAGCAACAGGAGGAGAAACTTTTTTTTTTAAAATACTGGATAATTTATTTCTGGTAGGCAATTTTCTGTACCATCATAGAGTACTCAGCATTTTTAGATTTGCTGCAGAAGAAGCACAGGCTTTGTGTAGCTTTGGACTAGTGTTGCTCCAGCTGATGATTAAAACACAACATCCTCCTAAGTCTGTCTACACGTGGCTTAGTCCACGTGGCTTGAAGTTTGCTTTAAGAAACTGTTGTGCCATGACTAGTGCAGAGAGACCTGGCACTTTCCAATAGCAAGCACTATGAAAGTGATAAAACCAACTTAAGTTATGTTTCTTTCCATTATTATGATTTTTTTAGTGTTGTTCCTGTGTAGGAAGAGTTTGGGTGCCTTTTTTTGGTTACGTCATACCCTCATGGTGTAAGGATGACTTGTGTTATTTTCTTGGCCTTCCTATAATTTCATTCTGTGTGTCTAAGTAACTTAATCTGTCTCTGTCTCTTACTTTGGTTCCCAATGTGCAAACTTGGGACAGTAGAAGTTCATGATACCATCAAGTTCTTGTGAGGTAGACTCCATTACTGTGGTGACATTTTATGATGTGGTGGTAAGTGCTGTAGAAATGCCTGCATTTTGTATGGCTCTGATGCATTTGTAGCATTTCTCTATCCTCTGTCATACAGTTTAGTGATAATGTTTTTCTACTCCTTCTACTGTAATAAGTATCATGAATCTGTCTGGAAGTAGATATCATCTTTCTTATGGCATTTGTAGTGAAAATCCTGCTCCATCCTAGTGGTGAAAGGATATTTGTCAAGAGTTGGAATGTGAGCAGACATGAGGTCTGTCTCTGTCCTGTGTCTTCAGACATGCCCATTCTTGAGGGTCTCCTATGAACACCAACGCAACTTAATTTTTTCTTATGTTTCAATAGAGATTCCAGTGCTTTCTGGCAATTATTCTCTGTTTTCACGTTGTACTTATCAAGGTGATAAAGAGTTTTAAAACCTTCAGTAAATGTCACAAAATATTTATTTTGGCAAAAAGAAATTCTTGTTTCCTCTCTGAGATTTTTTAGCCCCTCTGTCTAGGACTTGTAGGATATTTCTAGCCTTGAAAATACAAGCACCATTTGGGGGTCTTTTGATATTCTTTTGCCTATCCATCTGTAAATAGTTTACTAACGTGTAAGTAATTGTACATGCAAATGGTACAATATTGTGTATTTATAATCAAATTCAGAAATCGAAATGAGAATAATTTTATTTTAAATATGAAAGAATTTGTTAAAGTGTGTTCATAGGAAACTTAATCCATATCCATATGTATGTGTTTGCAGGAAATAAATTATGCTTTTCACAGCATAGTGGTAGTTGTTAATTCACAGGAATTCTGCATTTCTGCATTACAGCTGTATGTTTTCTAACAGAAGCAGAACTATCTTTCTTATACTTGCAACTTCAAAATGTAGGTCATTGTGTTGGAGAATGTAGGTCAGAGTGAGGAGGAAGAAGACAGAATGCAAACTCCTCCACATGGATCTTTAAGCTTATCCCTGTTTTGAAGGTAAAGAGGCTTACCTACCTGTTCAAGCACGAGAAGCTTTTCCTTTTACTAAAATTAACGCAGGTATTCTGGC
This sequence comes from Lycocorax pyrrhopterus obiensis, assembly GCA_014706295.1. Lineage (NCBI taxonomy): Eukaryota > Metazoa > Chordata > Aves > Passeriformes > Paradisaeidae > Lycocorax > Lycocorax pyrrhopterus. The sequence continues at coordinate 26,445,969 of JACSVZ010000004.1, forward strand.
TTCTGGCTGCTTGGCTTAGCTGGGAGCACTTCCACACTTGAGACTTGTTTATGAAAGACCTCCTGACTCCTGCTTCTTTAGCTTCCAGATGCTTGTACCATTGCTGAGGTGATCCTTCCTTCCCTGTGGGGGAAGGCAGCGGGAAGGAGAGCTGTGTGTGTTGCTGGCGTCTGCCTAAAGAAGAGCATTGTCTTTGCAAAGGTGCTTTACCCTTCTCTCAGCACAGAGCTATCTGATACACTGCAGTTCCAGCCGGTATCAACATTGTAATGGTAGCAGGGGAAGGAATGGTGACCCCTCAGAAAAGATGCAGTGACACCATTCAAAGTGCTCTCTCAATAATAACTGCAGAAAAGCGAGAGACATCTGACTGAGAGTACTGAAAAGTCAGATGTTGAAGGATGTTTGCTACAATTGACAAGTATTTTTAAAATTCACTCAGGCTAGAAGTTTGCTGTAAAAGGGTTTCAGTTTTTTATGTTTGTGGGTGTGAGGGTTTTTGTAATGTGAGATGTAAGTATTATAAATGGTATTAAATTAGCCGTGTCTTCACTAAATATTAAAAAAACACTTTTATTGCTTGAGTATACACCAGTCACTGCAAACTGAAACATTCTTTATGTTGTACACTAAAATATTTAAACAGTTACTATATTTATTGCAAAATCTGTCATTTTAACGTATTTCAATGCTCAAAAGCATTGTAATGCTCAAAGGGAGATGAAGAACCCTGTACAATTCTTAGTGTATGTTTCACTAAAGAATGGGTAGTCTTGTGTGAATATTTTATTTTAACCCTTAGCAAGTCTAAGCAAAATAGCACATTCAAAAACACCTGATCAGACTGAGCTGTTATAAACAGGACAAATACAAGTATTGCATTAGTGGTTTTGTCATACATGTGTATCATCACTCTATTTTTTTTTCCCTTAAATATCTTTGTAATACAGAAGTTATATGCAGAGTTTTGGACAAATCCTGTCTTAGCTTTTGCTTGATCTGCATGCAGTCAAGACATCTTTAAATTTTCGTTATTTCTCACTATGAGTAAGGGTAGTTCAGAATACTTACTGGATGGAAAGGAAGAATTATATTGATGATGGTTTTAATTAGGCTTTAAGTGATTTAAAGGATGACAGTTTTTCTCCCAAACTTCTGGTTCTGTTAAAAATGTACTGATGTTTTTAGCCTTGAGAACAAAAAATTGGTAGAAATGGTCTAAGGGATACATATACATAGTAAACTGCATGGAATTCAAGTTACTTGTCTGGAAATATCTAAAAGATGCTCTACATGCCAAATAAGTTTGCTGGAACTGTTGAAATGTCTGTAGTTCATAATATGAAGTTTGTGTCTCAGTTCTTAATGTCGTGTGTTGGTGGAGGGGAGAAGCTGACTCTGGATTTTACCTGTGGACAGACATGTAAACACGGTTTTTCATTGCTAAGCAACCACAGATGAGAAACACATGCAACCATAATTCGGCTGCATATGCCTTTGATACTTCCTCCTTTAACTTTGGGAACCTTTGCAGACATAACTGAAGTTCCTGAGTATGAGTCTGTTTTCCTCAGGCTCCCTCCAGCAATGAAGTCTGGTGCCTGCAGGAGAGCCTGCAAGGCACACAGGATCTGTGCTGCCCTCTCTGTGGGCCACAACACTTCATCTGGACATTCCAGTCAGGTGGGAAACTGGTCTGGCAAAACAGCCAGTTTCATGAGGGACTGGTTTTGAAGGAATAAATTTACGTGGAAGCCTCCAAGTAGTTGTCAATGTTGATGATGACCAGTGTAAGTTTTATGATAGAAGCTAATAAATTCATGAATAATGCAGATTAGGTGAAGAAAGTGTGATTGCTCCTGGCTATTTCTGTAGGAGAACTAGGGGAATGCAAATGAAAATGGCAGGGAGGCAAGTATAAAATGAGGGAAGAGGGGTTTCTTTATACAGCAGGGTGAAACTGTGGCGCTTCCTGGTGCAGCTCTGGAAAGTTTAGCACAGAACTGTTACTAGCAGAACAACCAGAAAAATCCTTCAGTGCCTGTTAAGCAGAACTTAGCACTTGTATTTCCTCTTCTCCTTTTTCTGAACTTCTTGAGCCACGACTAGAAATCACACTTTTACTGCCCTAGTCCTGGATTTGACCTTAGCATGTGCTGCTGGTCAGTCTCCCTTACAGTCAGACTGTTGCCTGACCAAAGAAAAAGTAAGAGAAAAGGAGCTAAATAAAAAGAAACTGGAAAGAAATAGAGTGACTGTAGTATGATGATGATGTAGCTAATGAAAAATGAGAGGGCTCCTGTCCCCTGTTAGAAACAGGCTACAAGGCGAATTTGGCCTTGCATCTAGCCTGGTACAAACAGGTTAATGTTCATGTGAATGCCCAAGTGAATTAAATTTTATATGACTTTTAAAGTCTTGATTATTGCATGTATATGTGTAGATATATGTGTATGTTGATGTGTGTGTGCATGTATCTATAAATTTCTGATCATTAGTTTTGCTGAAATCTACGACATATTCAATTCCAATGCTTAAATCATGAGTCTTCTTTTTATTTTTATTTATTCCGTGGTATTATGGCAAATACAGAAAATAAAACAGTGGGTAGACGTCTGTAAATGGTAATATACATTCAAATATTATTTTAGACCAGAAAAAAAAATGTTCTAAGAAGGCAAATATCTTTGTTTTATAGGTCTCTGGCCCTCTGAAGAAGTGCTGGCTTACTACTGCCTAAAGCATAAAGAAATATTCAGGTACAGAGTTAAACATAAAAAGATATTTTCCAATCTCTTAGTTTTATTGTATCTGCATGGTAAAGATTGCTATGATTTAAGTCTTCAGATTAAATTTAAAATGTTCAAGGTGAAAGCATGTTGCTCTTAACAAAGAATTCTGAGCTGCCTTTGGGTACTAATATTGCACAGCAAGCTTTCTGCTATATGTCAAAGACTTTTGATTTCCACTCAAGGCGTTTTATTTCACTTTGATTTTTGGGAAACAAAAGTGAAGCTCCAATCGATCAATGCTGATTGTGAAGGTCAGGAAAAATAAGATATTCTTTAAACTGATGTCTGTTGCAAAAGCAAGCAAAATATTATCTGATAAAATACATAAAAATCACTGTATGTAGTAAGGGGAATTTGCACCTGTATTTAAGTGTTGTGAAACAGTTTTGAAACATCCTTCACTTTTATTCAGTTTTGGGTTTTTTTCACATTTTCTAAACTTACAGAAGACAGTTATCAAGGCTCCAGTAGGAACATCTAAATATAAAATCCATCCTGCATCCACTTTCCTTCCCCTTGAGTACACTGAGATTTGCACTTGGAAACCCTTGAAGTTTCATTGTCTAGAGGATGAATAGGGTGCAAGAAAAGCCATTATAACAATGCATTTGGAGGCACAAATTGTGTTCTGCGCAAGGGTGTAAGGCTAATACCAAGTAAACCAGCTTGGAGTATACAAAATCCCAGTTTGTGTAAATATGGTGTTGGTAAAATCAGAAAGACCAAACTGTAAGTCCCTGCCCCTTGTACAAAATGAGCAACTTGCTCAGACTCCTGTCTGTAATCAAAGACCTGGCACCAAAGTGTGCCCTGGTCCATAAAGCCTCATTCCTACTCCATCCACCACCTGAACACAGCCTGGCCCATTAGAAGAGGCAGCTCATACACCTGATCTGGCTGCTCCTTCCTCCCAGGTTGGTTGTGTGACTTCTGCCGCTGTAGTGATGTCCCTGTAGCACTTTGCTGTCCGGCCCCAGGCTCATATGCTCTGCTTGTTCTCCAGGGCTCCTCACAGCGAACCTCCCAGTGCTGCTCACTCAGAGGGTATTTTCCTGGTTTGGGTATGCAAGCCGTGATACTCAGAGACAACGATCAGTCAAACTTCCATGGAGTAAATGGGCGGTTTCACATCCCGATTTCTCAGGATTATGCCCTTCTGCCAGTACTCTCAGAGTAGAGTTTCTTATTTTATTCTTATTTATAAATGCCACTAAAGATTGCCTGAGAGACAGATACAACTTTTAAAATTTGCTAGTAAGGGAACTTCACACTGAAATAAATTTAGTATGCATAAATATTTTTGTTTATGTGTGTGTGTGTGTGTATGTGTATGCTCATATGCTATGTACATAGAAATTCGGTTCAAAATGCACTAGAAGCCTCACACTGGATACTTTCTGTGTTTATTTCAGTAAGTATGATTCTTATAAAGGAGTAAGTGCCTTGTAAGTCTTATATATAACCATATGTGTATACTTTTAATATATATAATACACTTGGTTTAGAAAAACTAAAACTTATTTGAGGAAAAACCAATAATCATTCTGTTTAAAAATCCAAATTGCAAATTTCCCGTATTTGTTTTATATTCTTATTGGGTTTACATACAGCTTGTTCCTCCAAACTATGTCTGTCTTTTGTCTCATTTTGATTAAATAGGACAGCTAGACTTTTTTCAAATAAAATTTGTGGTGTCGAAGAAAAATAAATCTAACCTGTCCAGACAGCGAGCTTTATTATACAGTTATACAGCCTAGTCTGCTCGCCTCAGTGAACGAAATATCAGCATCTGTATACTGATACTGATATGGCATCCTAGATGCTCTTCCTAAATATCAATGTTGAGTGAGTAGGGACGTGACCCTTTCAGATAAAAATAGACTTTCAGATGTTGATGTTTTAGGGGAGAAGAAAGGGTGCACCAAAACAAAAGCAACCAAAAAAAAAAAAAAAAAAAAACAAAAACACCAAAACCAAACCCAACCAAACAGTTTAGCTAAAATTCCCTTTTCTGCCTGTCAGAAGTGTCTCAATGGGAATGCTCCTGCCAGCTGTAACAGTTGCCACAGATTTTGCTATAAAGCAGCGTGTTCCTAAACTGAGGCTCTGCCTTGCCCCAGACACTGCTTCACACAGTTTCGGTGCGGGGTCAGCATCCCTCCCTCCTCCCCTCCTGAGGCAGGCCATGGCTCTGGAGGACATTCTTTATGGCTCCCCCTGCAAGCTCCCATCCGGCACACTCTCTGCGCCAAATTATATTTCACATGCACGTCTTAATAACAGCACAGTATGGTCTAAGTTAAAAGCAGCCTTTTAGACCATGTATTCAGCCCTTTGATCGGGCTCAGTTTAGGCTCTTGACACTAACTTCGTTTAGTTTTCTGAGGCTTAACCGTTTGCTGTTCCCATCGTTGTTCATAACAGCATTGTTTGTAGGTCACTTGCAGTTTTAAGTGCTAATTGAAGGATCGGATTTCTTCGTGTGTAATTATTTTGTGGTATACGGCTTGCTTTAAAACGTCTCTCTTTTTAATATAAAAAGGCTTTTAGGCATAACTATATGGAGAGATATATAAATAATATTAATTTCCCCATTTACTTCTCTAGCTGTTTTTGCAAGAATGAATGTGGATTAACATTGTTATCCTTTCCTAACAATTATCTTTCGCTACTCTAGCTAGTTTAGTTCTAAAAGACAGAGCCATTGACAAGGGAAAAAAGGGAACCTTCTCAGATTTTTCAGCTCAGCGGTGGTAATGTTGCTCTGAACACTAATGAGGGAACCCCCACTGATTTGCCTGCTTTGTGACTTTTCTATTTCATAATTATTTTTAAAACGCAAAACGACATGAGGTAGCCTAGTCATGTCTCTACAACTTCCTGGTAGCTCAGTTCTTACTGCAGATGGCAATTTGTTCTTGTAACATATATGTCTCTCTGACCATTTTCATCTAATTTGTATGGGTTCTACCATTTCCTTTCTCTCTTTCAGGGACCTTGCTGTGTGTGAGCTAGGGGGTGGCATGACATGCTTGGCTGGGCTCATGGTAGGTCTTTTCTCAATTCCAATCCCATTCAGAGGAAGAAACAAAAGGAAAAATGTTCCAGTGCCTCCAACTGCTGGGTCAGAGAACTGTCAACAGCCTCAGCTGCGGTCAAGCTGCAGAGTCTTGAGAGACCTTCTAGATTGACTTGCTTTCGTATCATATTGATTTTATGGTTGCCTCGATGAGCAGAAACATTTTACCTCGGTGTAGTCAATATCTTTTGTTGTGACATTCCAGGCCACGTACGGTCTGTCTTTCATTGCCATAGCCGAAGCTTTTTTTTTTTCAGATTATAGTCCCATTTGCTAAGATACAGGAATAGCCTGGCGAATCACAGTTGGAGCACCATGATATAGCTGCTAATGTTTTGCCTGCATTATTACACCAACAAACATGATCCAGAGCTCTCGGTAATTAGATTCTTTTGAATTAGATTGGCCATTCAGGAGAGTCGTTCACCATTCTCTGGGTTCTGAGTCATGTATTCAGGAGATATTATGTAGCAGTGCAGTGCATTAGACAAGTTTTTATGTCTCTACAAATAAAAGCATATTGTTACACTGATTGGCATTTGACAAACCTGTCGCTCTTATACAATGTGTCGAGGTTACAGCCCAATGTGCGAGCATGTCAAAGCTCACAAAAAAATTACCCTTACAAAGCCATCTGCCTGCAATGCAAAGTTATATGAAGGGCATCAGGCAGTCAGACAGAAGCAAGCTGAAAGGCAGAGTGACAGCCTTGTATGATGGCTCTACTAGATAAACAGAAGCCCGCAAATGAAAGCCTCTCAGAATACCATCATCGGCTGTCACAATGCAATTACGGAACAGAATGATAGCAAGATAGAGGCTCCCGCAAATGGAATGATAAAAGTATTGACTGATTTGATTGAATGATTAAAATAATGCAGACATAAAATGAAAAAAGATTGAAGATTGTTACAGAGAAATAGGTGAGGAAGCATGATACTGAAGGCTTGTCACTCCTGTCTTCACTTCCACACAGACAAGCATATTTGCTCATTGTTTGCTGTGCTCTTTTTTTCAGGTTGCTATTTCTGCAGATGTCAAAGAAGTTCTGTTAACTGATGGAAATGAAAAGGCCATCAAAAGTATCCTTATTCAGATAGAAAACTGGTTTGTTGTGCTCGTTCCTTTTTACTGGCTGGGTAACAATCGATATAAAGACAGACAGCATGGGGCATATTAAGAAAAAGTCCCCACACAAGTAATTAAAAAACAGATGTGGAATATCTTGAACAGACCAGCAGCTTCACCCATAATAAATGCCACATATTCTCCATTAATTAAAAATGCACGTGTTGATATAGAGCATGTACAGTAGTAAATATTTGTCTTGTGGTTGAGTGCTGGAAGATTCATGTGTGCATGCTGCACGTTACAGGAGGTGTAGCAGGGAATCAAATTATTAACTCCCCTTCATGTATGTGTTTTGCCTAAGAGCTAGGGGGTTTTTTTCCTACTTTCAGATACTAGCCCCTTAAAACACACCCAGCATTCGTATATTGTCAGAGTTTTTCCAGTGTATGTCGAAATGTTTCATTGTTGCTGCTAAGTTATAACTGCCTACAAATTACCCATTTAGTCTGCTTAATCAATTACCAATTTATCGTTATTTCTCTTGATGTAATATTGCAAAACTCCTCTGTCCCTTGTAGAAAGTATTTCATTGTATTTCTTATATTAGAATAAATTGCTATTATGCCCTTCTAATAGGAACATATAGTTCAGAAAATTGAACTGGACTTGGGCTAAGCAAGAGAATGAGTGAGCATAATTTGTGGCCACATTAAATATCAGCACAGAACAAGAACAGATATATACAGTGAATACTAATAGCCCTTAGAAATTGAGAGGAAAAAAGGAAGATATCTATTTGCTTTTGTTCCTTGATAATCTTTCCATTTACATTTTAAGGCAGGCTAATTTTTCAGGTTTTGCCCACTGCAGCATCAGAATTATTTCTGTTTGAGTTTTGTGTGTATTTGAGAGCTAACATAGTGAATGCTTGGTAAAAAAAAAGAGCTAAACTAATCTGTGGCTTAAATAAATTGCCGTTGCTGATGCCTGTTAAAACAGGAGACATTTCAGTGCAATAATTTTAGCTACTACCTTTAAAAAAGACTTTCTCTGAGGTAACTGAGGTAAGTATAACTGCTGACAACACTTGAACAATTTCATGTTGAAAACAGTCAATCCTAGATCATATCTGTTAAAACTTGAAGTAAGCCTGCTAAAAGTCTCTTTTTTCTTGAAAAGGCAGGTTCTCACCTGTGTTCCAGGGATTCTCATTTTCTTAAATTCTAGCATGTTAGACTTGTGTCTTGAGGAGGAAGTATTCATTATTCTGTGTACTTTAATCAGCACCACCCCTTCCAATCTTTCTTCCACATAATTACAAAGATAAAAAATGTGGGAAAAAAAGAAATGTTTCAAAACTAGCCTAACAAAACAAACTCATGTTGTATAGAAACATAGCTATTTAACAAAAGGTCATTTTACCCATAAAAAAGCTTCAGGTGGGCTCAGTAATCATCAAGTCAGCAAATGTCTTGTGTAGCAGATTCCATAAACATACCTGAACTTTTTTGGAAATGTAGAAGACTTTTATAACAAGGGAAATTGGTGAGTGCTAAAATATTCACTCAGTCTTTGGAATTAAACAAATGAAAGTGCTTTTACTCCTGAAAAAGATACTGTTAATGTTATCTAATTATCACACCTTAGTTTTTCACAATATGTTTTAGAAATGTCTTCTGTTCCGAGAAGTCTTACAAGAGGTCTTCATCTGTATTCACTCAGTGAATCCTTTTCAGGGAAGCGATTGGTGGACGGCTCTAACAGGAATTTATTTTTCTTTTTTAACATTTGGTGCTCAGAAGGCTCAGCATTCAAAGTGCTTTTATTGTGTTGGATTTTACAATGGGCTTAATATTAGCAGGGTGCCAAAGTGCAGCAGGCTAAGAACTTTACCATGTAGGTGAAATGTATTCTTGAAAGTGCACATAATAAAATTTATGTTACATTTTATATGGTTTATGGACTTCAGTAGTAATTTTATGATCTATCTTATGGTAATTTTCTTTTGCACTCTTTTCTATAGTGACTGGCTATAATAGAAGTTTAGGCTAAATTTAGATCTGTTTCAGCCACAGCAGACTCACTGAAATCAGTGTAGAATTGTAGGTGTAACTGGAAATAGCATTCGCCCCAAGTGCCACTGATGACAAATGATGTATTTTTGCTAGTTCTTATTATTGCAGATGGTATTTTTTAATTGTTTAGCATAGCAAATTAAGGTAATGTGGGACAAAATACTGTTTTCTTTTCTAGATTCTGCTTTTCAGGAATAGTTAATGCCTAGTATTATGTTTTTTATGTAGGTATTACAGATTAAAATAATCTTGTTTTAAAATTACTGTTTACATCTTCCCTTTAAATTTCTTAGGAAGCTTAAATTACATGCCAGTCATACTATAATATCCAAAAATTACTTCCAAAAAGTAAAAGTGGTTGTCAACAAAAAAGAAAAAAATCCCTGTCAGAAGCCAGGAAATCACCAAGCAAGCCTGCTAATTATTCTTAATGGGCAAGATGAGCACATTAAGAAACAAATGAATACATCAGTGAAATGTAATTGAAAATCGACCTGGCAATAGTGCATTGCATCTGAGAATCTGCCTTTGTATTATCAACATCATCATAATTATTGTTGTTTTTGTTGTTGCTATCACTATTCAGTGAGCATAACTAACAGCCTTGCTTTGTGAAATCTCACGCTTTTGAGGATTTGTTTTTTCTTTTAATTTTTGACATGCTTCCTATTAGTCTCCATTTCATACTGCCACGTGAAGTATTCACTCTGTATGTTTTCAGTATCTATAATAGGATTTGTTATTGAAATGTTGGAAGTTAAAAAAATTGTATGAATTAGTCAATTTCAAATAATTGTTGTCATTCTAACCCTCTCACTGTGAAATATATTGCTATATTTTATATTAATCAATGATCTTATGTATGATGTTTATGGAGGTTTTTAAAAGGACATTATGTTTTGAGTTGCTAGACCATTTAAAAGACTTCACTCTAACTCCTTTTGCTTATCATGAGCAGGTTTTAGCTGATTAAATAGATAATTTATATTGCAAAATCAATAAAATAAAGACAGATGTTACTCCTTTTGTTACCTTGTTCAGAACTTTTTTGTTGATTTAGTGTGTTTTATCTAAGTTCTTTCAGTATCATTACGATAAGGAAAGTATTAGGATTAAAAATATAGACATTTCAAGTGAATAATAAAGATACACATGGGCAAAGTTATCAGATTCATCCTTCATTGTAATTTTGGGTGATATGCATTCAGATACAAGTTTTCCAACTTAGCTAATATCTGTAACGTAAGTCAGTCATGAGCATAAAATTTTATTTCCTCAAAACACTGGAAGTATCTTTACTCACTTTGACATGTCCAAATCCAAGGATGAGGTTCATTTTAGTAAAAATTGTCTCCTGTTTCAGAGAGGCTGTGTACTTTCTACCTTAGCTCTGTTTCACACCATGCACTGGTGACTTGAACTGTCTGAAAGCATCAATAATACAAAACATTGTTGCAGTGCACTGTAATGGCCATTAAAATACAGTGTATGGATCTTTCAACAGTCCTGGGAAATTTAGGTTAGAAGGGTCATGTTTAGCCTGAATGCCCGAAGACATGGGCTCATAAATTATTTAAAAATCTAGTGTTAACATGTTTATAACCATTATTAATAGTTTTGCTCAGTTATATAATTTAAGTGCAGTGTAGCTAATTTATCAACAATGTTATTTCTGCCCCTACTTAAAAGCAGCATGCTTTGCTCATGGAGTTATTTATGCCTTCCTTTTGCTGCACAGGTATAGACCATTCATTTGCTACTCCTTATATTGTGAAAAAGATTTAAAAGGCACATCCAAACTACAGAGATTTGTTTAAACCAATTTTCTGTCATGCCATTTCTAGTTTTTGACTTCACAAAATACCAGTTGTCTTTTCCCATGTTTGGATAGAGGCTTTCCTGAAATAACTTTTCTTAAATAACCAACTCTGTTAGGAAGGCCAATTATGTGATTTCAGCAAAGCAAAGAAAAAGATAAATCAAAGCAAAGAAAAAGATATATCAGTGATATTTCAAATTAGCCTAGTTCTCATATTCCATTTTCTTGTAAGAGCACTTTTGAAAGCTCTGACGTATTTTGTGGACCTAGAAACATCCTCCTAATTAGCATCAGATTTCCCATACCTTAAATAAAAAAGAGGGCTCTTCTACATCTTTACCAAAAATGTCTGTTTAAGATAATTATTTACGTTTGAAAGTGAACCATTCAGATATGTATGGATTCACACTGAGTAACAATTAATATTCTCATAGTTTTCACTTACTTGCTACACCTTTTCCTTCCAGTGGCTTCTCACTAACCACAAATGATTGATTATGAAGGTTATCTTTCTAGCCATAGATGACTGGGCTCAGCTCCCCCAGAAACATTTCCTTGATAGGCCTTGCTTTAACCTGCCTGAATGGCAACCCAGGTTTGTGACATGAACTTCCAAACTACAAGAAGCTGAGACACAAGGCTGAGGTACTGTTGTGGTATCTGAGGGGAAGAAAAGGCATTTATTGATTTGCACTCTTTTTAGATGGTTCCAAACCATTCTCAAGAAAGCAAACGGAAAGTCCTTTGCCTATAGGTTAAGGTTCTCCTGTTGTGTGTTGGATTCACCCAGACAGAGCCAGGAACATAGGTGTGTGTCTTGTGGGTAGGTTCTCAAAATACATAAGCCTTCAGCTTATCTCAGCATTGGGTGTAGTGATTCAGTGAAAAGTGAAAAGCAGCACAAACTAAACTGGACATTTAGTAGTTGTGTGAAAAAATTTCAGTTCTCCATGGCTGTAATTCTTATATTTGTAAATAGGTGCCTTTAAATATATCTGAGGTATGGGACATCTTTTTTCACTTCCCTCTATAGCTACAGGGCTAGAAATTCCTTAAATGAAAAAGTAAATAGTGGTAGGAAACTCGAGCAAATTGCTGCATAGATATATGGCTGATGTGCTGGAGTAGCAATATAAAATGTATGTTTCTGAAAAAAGATTGACTCTTAGCACAGATTAAAGAAGAACAAACAAATAAGAACATTATGAAGACATTAGAAATGGAGAAGAGTTGGGTTTATTATTTTTGTTGTTGCTCTCGTTTTGTAGATAATTCTTAACAATTATACTACAGATGTAAATGACATCATCACAAGAAACCAAAATGCTGGAGTATTTAAGGCTCAGAAAGTGTCAAGCTGGTAAGATTCTACTAAACTTTTTTACTGATTCTTGCATGTACTTCTGTATTAATGTAGATGTGAAATGTATGCAAAAGTGTGACCTGTGTTACTGATGCTGACACAGGTGTATATATAATATAAGAAGGTAAGTGATACAAGACAGAAATTTAGAAGTATTAAAAAAAATTAGCAAGTACAGTATGGTTAACCTTGGTGACATAACCTCTCTTCCCTTTTTATCTTTTTTTAAATATGTCTCTTCAACCTATGATTTAGTGCATGGTTGAAATTTGGCTGCTTCAGAGTCAACACTACCCATTGTAGTGAAAATGAGATTTGGAATGAATGTATCTAAATCTGTAGCAGGTTTCATTTAAAATAGCTCTGAGAATTCAGGGCGGCAACAAATCCCATTTGCCCCTGAGGTAGATGCTGTTGGAGCATCCGTGGGAGATTTTTTGGTCATCCTGTCTGTGTGATCATTATTGTGTTGCCACTGTGAGGACAGACAGGGAGCACGGGAACCAAGCACAGTGTATTCATCTCTTCTAGTACTTTAAAAGTAGATTATAAAGCACTTCATATTCGTGGTATAAGGTTAGAATTAGAAATTGGTTACCCAAGAGCAAATAGTACACTGTTATTTGTGTGTCTAAAATTTTTTTTTTGATGACTCACAGTGCAGAAGAGCACTCAGTCTTTCTAAAACTGACAAAAGTAAAGCTGAAAAAGGGCTGAGAAAGGCAAAGTGTTAATGCAGAATAAGCTTACTCACACAGAGGGTTAAACCCATACAATTTTAATGGCTATCATTCACGTCATTTAACCCTATGCCTATGTAGCCATTCTGTGTAGAGAAGTTCGTTTAAGTGAGCACTTAGGGCTAGAAAAATTCTGCCTTCATTAGGGTATGTGTGCATGTAACTTAGAGATACATCTCTGCATCCTAATAGGAGCCTGCCAAGTAGACAAAGGCCGTGTGGATCCCAGGAATGGTCTTTCAGGTTCCATATTCTGAACACCTCTTGTGAGCAGCCTCAGACACTGCAGAGGAGAGGCTGTGTGCTACGTCCATCCAGAAGCTTAGATTTGTTTTAGATTTCCAATTGCTCTATACTTTGTGTGAGATTTCGGATTTCATCCCTTGTCAAGACTTCAAACCTGGTCTTTTAGATATCAATCAAAAGCACATTTTCTACCCTGTCCTCATTTACATTTATCTAATGCTTAAGGTCATTTGTGATCATTTGAGTGTATTTCAGCATATGGAATCAGTGAATAATAGATTTCAGCCTCACGCTGTGAAGAAAGATTGTGTTTTTACAAGACATGATGTTGTTTACTGGGTGTTAATAATCACTAATTAATAAACATATCTAGACGTCATAAAATGTTGCATTTTAAGGAGTAAAAATGTCAAGTGTTTAACTTCTTGAGTGCAACAGCATTTGAGGCCTTATTTGCATAAATAAAATAATTAAATTACAGAATTATGTTAAGTACTATATGAAAACATAAGACTCTTTATAATAAACACTTTCTTTTTAATTCTACATTCTTAAGGCTTTTGCAGATTTGTTGTAATAGTATAAAGTTTTATAAAGTAAGTATTCAAATGACTCTGTAATGGATTGATCAGTCCTTCAGATTCAGTAATGACTTGTGACACAGTAACAAAATTATATGATCCCTTCTTAATGCCTTGAAGGAACTAAAAGGCTGATGTAAAGTCTGAAATATTACTGTAACCTTGATTCACTTTTCCTGATGATGAAAACCTTAGTTACATAATGGTTATGGGGAGAAAAAAAAAAGGGGGGAAAAAAACCCCACAAGCAAATGAAGAAAATTTAGTGTTTTGGAGGGAAGAATGCAACACCGGCATGCAAAGTGGCATTCAGTGACTTCTTTTATATTGATCAGATCTTGCAGGCAAATGAATATAGTGATGTATGTAAGTGACTTTCTGAGCATCAATTTAATCTGGAGAAGGCGTGGTTTTTGCTATAAAGTCTCCTTTAGACAGTGTCCAGTATTGCAACTTCACAGTGGCCAGTGCAGAGTTAAAAGATCCTTTCCATATAAAAGATAATTCAGAATAGACCCTTCTCACAGCACCTTCATCTTATGTCAGGATCTCTCACTCTTTTCCTTGCACAGGAGCAGAAATTATCAGTATGAGAGTCAGTTTGGGACTGTTCTGGATATTTAAGTCTACGCTTGGAAAATATGCAAAAACCTGTATGGAACAAAAAGGAACAATCTGGTATCAGCCAAGAGAAGTTAGATTAGGACAACCTGCCATACATTTATTTATTTAGATTTATACAAAATGCAGTAAATGAGCACTTATCTAGCCCTCTGCCAACTCTTAATTATTGTTTAAAAATATGGTAATGTAAGCCAAACTGGCAGTTTGTTGTATTATGTGTTATAATGTAATAATAGATATTTAGTAAACAGTTTACTTTGCAGTGGATACACAATTCTATTTTATTTTTATTTTTCATGAATATGCCCAGGATTTCTCACTTATGTTTACTAGAAATAGATACAGTAATACCATCAAGTTACTAGTAATGTCTTGCCATAGCGAAGGACATTAATACCATGTATGGGTTTAACAATTTTTTTTTTCACAGTTCAAAAATTATCCATGAATTGTATTGTTTACCCTCTAACTTAGCATATGATCTATCCTGATACCATTCTTTGTACTATCAGCTGTTATTGGCTTGACATGCATTATATCATTGTTTTAACATGTCCACCAATCATTAAATTTGCAATAACAAAGTCAAGGAATCCTTGCTCTTTGTCTTCTATTTGTTTTAATGGGTAAATCTTCCTGAAACAGCTGTTTGGGTAGCAGAAGTTTGAAAAATCGGTGTTATTACAAATGTCATAATGGAAAAACTTTACTGAAGAGGAAGGCCTGCAATATATCCTGCAGGTTAACAGACTCAGTCTGTCCTACCGACTAGGGAATTTGTTCTTCCTTCAGATTCCCTTGTCTGAGAACATGGAAATCTGTTAAGAACAAAAGTTGTGTTCTAATTGCTGATATGGGACCTGTGGAGTTTTAGCTGTGGACAAGTCTATTGTTTTGCTAAGAGTTGCCTCAGAGAGATTACTTTTCACATGAGGATGTAAACAAGGACATGTAATACCAAGCCAGTAAGAGAAATGCTTGTGGCAGTGCACCCTTTGGTTTGATTAGTAATAGCGTATCATATACTCTTTATTCATTCCACATTCATGTTGACAGCCCACATCAAGAATGAATGACCATGCAACCAAAAGGGAAAATTCCTTCTGCTTAAAGATTAACAAGTTATAGTTTTATCCAAAATTTTAGTGTTCCTTACCAATGTAATTCAATTACAAGCATCCAGAACTAAATCCATAATGAAAAAAAGTCTTTCAAAATACTAAATGACATCAAGCATAACAGTAGATGAGGTCTCAATGATAGAGCACTGAAATATATTGTTCTGATTCTGTTCTTGTATTAGTTGCCTCTTCATAATGGCAAAGGTGAATATTTTATCTTACTGCGATGTTCTTCAAATACGTCAACTTCATAACCTTCCTGATTTCAACTGGTCATGTAGCAGGTTCCATCAACGTGGAACAGACTCAATAAAGACTCTCTCTCTGTTTTCGTTCGTCAAAATGACCTGAGTGTTGGTAAATTCAGACTTTCTGATAACATTTTATTGAATTCACTGTGTTTGTCACCTTAGCAACCCTAAAGGAATCCCTTTCTTCCAGCTACTTTTCCAGTCTCCTCAAGTAACACTCTTGCATGACAGCATCTGTTGGTAAGGAGGAAGCTGCCAAAAGGAACACTTCCTGCTCTTTGGTTGGGAAGAAAAGGCTGCTGCTTCCTGCTCACTTAATTTGATCACTTCATGTGTATGTGGGAAGAATGGTTTGTGTGCTCATGTCCATGCTGAAGTTGTAGATCTTTATCACAGAAAACTCAACTCAGGTGCAAAGCATTCCACACCTCTGATCATACTTGCCCTGCTCTGTATCTTTTCCGGTTTCAATCTACTTATTTTTAGATGACTGTGATCAGTACTGCATTCAAAGTGTGCGTAAATAGGTATAATTACGCTTTTTGTTCCCTTTCTAAAAATGCCTAACAGTGATTTGCTTTTTTCACTGCAGTTGAGCACAGAGCTAATAGTTTCATGACACTGTCTGTCACAACATCAGGAGCTTTCCAGTGATGGTCAGTTTGGAGACCTTCATTTTCTATATCAAGTTAGAATTATTTTTTCCATTGTGCAGTTTGCATTTATCCACACTGAATTTCATCTGTCATTTTATTGTCCAATTACTCAGTTTCATCCTTCTGCAATCCTTCGCAGTCTGCTCTTTTCCTTACTATCTTGAACGACTTCTTACCATCAGCAAACTTTGCCACCTCGGTGCTCATCTCTTGTAAACATTTTGAATAGAACATGTCCCAGGGGAACTCTGCTGATTATGTCCCTCCACTGTGAGAATTGACCATTTGCTACTACCCTGTTCCCTGTCTTTTGTTCTGTTATTTAGCCATGTCAGGACTCTTCTTCAGTGACAGTCTATTTTCCTAGAATGTTGATAGTGAAAGTCTTTGCCAATAGCTTTTTGGAATCAGAGGCAGGCTGTGTTACCCAGATGGCCCTTATCTGCATACTTGTTAACACCTTTGAAGGGCTCAAGGTTTATAAAACAGGACTTCCTTTTACAGAAGACATATCAATAAAGGCTTCTGTGGTGAAATGTCTTCAGTTTCTTCTACAGTGAAGTGAATATTTTGCACTGATGCAAAGAATTAATTTCACCTCTCTGAAATGTTCTTATCCTCTGTGAGTGCCGATTCTGTATCCCGGTTATCAGCTGGCAGGAAGATTTAGCACAAAAGGAAGAGTTCCCTTATTTTTGCCCTGCCTGATTTTATTATTATATTTAATTTTGCAAGTTTGTTATTCTTTCTTCAGTTGGGTGCAACTTCAGCTTTTGGAGGAACAACCGAATAATCTTTTATACCACATAGCCATACCAGCTGACTTTCACAAACTTCCAAGCCTCTCCTATTTGTGTATTTCACACAGTTGTGTTGACTTAATTAAGTATATTTTAAATTGCATTGCAGCTTCGTCTGTCTTCTTTATGAGGCCAGATAAGAATACATAAGGAGGAAAATTTTAAAGTTATCAAGCTTTGTAAAAAAATTTCTATGAGTTTGGAATAACCGGGAAAAAAGTAAGGTGTAAAAGTATCACATTGCATAATTTTAAATCATTCTTCCTCAGATCTTTGACTATTTCATGATGGTCTCTTCTTAGCTTAAAAAACTTGCTCTTGGTAAAACTATTCCTCTTGTACTCTCTTGGGCTGCACAAAAAGATTAGAGGGAAAACACTGATATGAGCAGGTTTAGATCTTTCTTCCGAGGGCTTTAAAGGAAAATTTGCTTGAGATGTTAGAGTCAAAGATTATTTCTTTATTCAATTCCTTTTTTGTATCCATTGTTTCAGCCACCTTCTATGTTATTTCCTGGTTTATGTTGTTACCATTGTACCTTTGTCTACCCTTCCATGTCTACCTTGGCTCTACCTTGGCAGTCATCAAGTACATCTTACACACTTTCAGTAGGTTCTCTGTTTCACAGGCACTCTGGACTAATCTTTGCCATGACAAAATTTAAATTTTGTAAACAAAATTATGTTTACAGTGTTGTCTTTGTTTATTTTATTAATACTCAGTCAATAGTTATTCAAACGTTAACCAAGGGTACTGAAAATGGATGAGGTTCAGGAAAGGGGCAGAAGACTGAATGAGGGTTTGGAAATGAGAGAGTTAAAGAGCTCCATTTACTTGTCAGAGAAATTACTTGATTGTTAAGAAATGAATTGATTTTGATCTGAAAGTCTCATGTGAAGAAAAAAAAATCTTTAATAGAAGATCAGTCTTTAATCTAGTTTACAAGTACCTAATGAGATATAGAAATTGAAGCTAGGCAAATTCAGTCTAGAAAAAAATGAGATTTGACAGAATGATAGTACATTAGAACATCTTTCCATGGGGAGTGATAGTTTCTTAAGCAGTGAATGTGTTTGAATCTTTCTGAAACACATGTATTAATTTCCTGAGATATATGGGCTTGATACAGAAGTTTGAAATCTTGAATGTGTATTGCGGTCCCTTCTGCCCTGAGAATTTAAACACCTGTGAACTACATCGTCTCTACTGTTTTTAATTCTTCCTCCATTCAGTCCTTCTGGACCTGCCTTGTTCACTTCACATTCTTGGGTTTTTTTCTTCTGATTCCCTTGATTATACTCCCCATGGGTAGATTATTTTCCATAGAGCAAGAGACTTCTTTTCCTTCATATTTTTGCACAAGTCTGATCCTATCAGTACAGTGGTGTCCTATGTGCTTATTCTGTCTTGCACTTTGAAATTGTGTGGTTTTTTATACGGTATCATTTTGAATTAGAATTTGAGAACCATCCATTTTTTTTTCCGAATGTACTGCATGGCCCTGGCTAAAAACAGTAGTCAGTTTCCAAATAAAGGCTGATTTAGATTGTATGCATATAGAGGAGGGATGTGAAAAGGCAAATTCACAAACAGAACTGGTGATTTTTTATTAATGTCTTTTTCATACAAGATATTCTCACTTCTTTTAAATAAATAGCCACACTTGTGCTGAATGCTGGCTTGTGATGTGTCTACAAAATGAAAAAAATTATGCTACAACAGTTGTATTTACATGCAGTGCATTAATTATATCCCAAAAACTTAGTAGCTTTTGATGCACAGCAAATGTGTAAGTGTTAGGACTGTTAGTTTTGAAGACAAAGCTGTAATGTTCCCATCTAAATTTTAGCAAAATATGTTGTACAAAATAAGAAAGAGAAAATATGTTCTTACAATAAGGAATAAGGCATGTGTGTAACTTAATAATACACTTTTTAAAAGGAACTTTTTAGGCAGGAAAACCTAGATAGGATCATGAAATCATAGAATATCTAAGTTTGAAGAGGCCCATAGTTGGGTGTGGTGGTTTTTTTCTTCTTTCATATTACCATGTTAATGTGATGAGATTTCATCATGAATTGTTGTACCAGATGTTGTATAAACACAGAGCAAAAAGGCAGCTTGTGTTAGAGAGTCTATGATCTAAGACCAGAGATAGATATGGTGAGGAAGGATAATAAGGATAACTGAAGTCAGCATGAGAGGCAGAGTTGGAGGCACAAGAGCCTCTTCTCAGTTTTTGTAGGTGCTATTTTAAAGGACAGTTTCAAGGACAATGGAGTGAGTTTGTGAATGTTGTGGATAATGTAGCAGAAGAAAATTGTACAGGTGCTTGCTTGAAAAGTTAAGTGGAAGATGTAGACTGACATTGGGGCTGATTAAAGAAGGGACTTGTCCTTTCAATATTGAATGAGAGATAAAAAATAGGGAAGTGAACTGTTGTGAAGCATTTGGAAACGACAACTTGCAACTTACCTGGAGGAGTACAGAGAAAGATGACAAGATCAGGGTTGTAGGCAAGAAAAACAACCTTTGCAGCAGCCTGCTGAATAAATACTAATACGGCAAGCTGTCCCAGATTGAGACAAATTTGGAGGAACGTCTGAATTTGAACATCCTCTGATGGAAGGCAGGTTACAGCCACCCCTCCCCCACCAGGTTTGGGAAGAAAAAAATTTCCTTGGAGGAAAGGGACAGGGAAAAAACTATTTATTTAACAGACACAATGCACAATGGGAAAAGAGTAATGCTAAATAATAAAACCTCTCGCTGTGGAGAGAAACCTGGGAAGATTTCAGTCCTTTCTGTCGGTGTGGTCTCTCTCTTTTCTCTGGAGTTGGGTCCAACGTAGGCCCCTCTGGGCCTCAGTGGAAAGCTCTCCCAGTGAGTTCTGGTGTTCTCAAAAGTTCCAGAAGAGAAGAAGAAGCTGAAGTCACAGGGAAAGAAAGGAGTTTAACTCTCCAACTCTCTCTTCTGAGGAAAGGAGCCAAGAGCTGGGAAAAGCCAGAAGGTGCTTTTCTCCACTCTTCAGCAGCAGCAGCTGCTACCTCTGTGTCCTTGGAGCACAAACTGCTTTGAAAAGTTTGTCTGGCTTTTTTTTTTTTCCTTCTCTCACACCCAGTTTTAAAGGCACAGAAAGGCACAGGATTCATGTCTGGGCATAGAGCAGCGATAGGGGATACACATCATAAAGTCACCCCAAGACAGAAGCCTGCATTTTCCAAGAGCAGAGAGAAGAGTATTGTGATGTTTAGATGTAAATGATGATGACATGGTCAAGAGGTTGAGTGGATTGGGTAAGAAACTTCTTAGAGAGCCTATGAAGAGAGAATAAGTGGCAGAGCTGAGTTAGGCAGATACAGAGAAAGGTCTAAGATAAGCCTAGATTACAGACTGGAATTAATGGTTATATCCAAAGGGATCCATAAAATGTAGTTACAATGCTTTCTGGTACTTTAGATGCAGTGAGCTTCTCACTCACTGAGGCTCTGAAAAATACTGAATTAAGGGTTTGTATGCACAGTATGAAGTAGAGGAATGAGTAGGTTTTTAGCTTTTGTGGATGAGATAGCCCAGAAACAAAATTCAGAGGAAGAAAAGGTTGAGGTAGAACATTGTGAAATTATGACAAATGTGGGAAATGTTTGAAGATAATCTTGAGAAAAGAACATTTAAAAAATTGTAAGACAATTAAAAGAACCCAAGCAGAAAACAGTGGAACTAAGAAAAGAGCAAGATTTTATTTGGTTTAAGAGAGAAGAAATGTCCAGGAGGATAAAGTGAAGATATTAAGCCTAGCTGAGAAAAATCATTAGTATACCTTGACAAGAGCAGGTAAGTGACCTGGAAGTTGCCGAAACCTGCAAGGACATTGTTAGAAGAATGTGTCCATTGGCAATTGTAAATATCACATTAGAGATGCTTAGAAATCTAAGAGGAAAGGGAAAATGGTTGTACCTGTGGTTGAAAGTTTAACTTTGGTCCCTTCAAACCAGATATGCACTGTAGGGAATGAGATAATGGATAAGAATACAAAGCAAAGTGAAGCAGTGAAAGTAAGAAAGGCAGGAGGTGAAGGAAGGCAGAGAAATAAGAGCAGCCTTGTGAGAATATAATAAGAAGGATGGGGAAATTATAGTAGGCAAATTTGCAAGGTTCCTCAGAGGAGCTGTAATGATAGGTGTACACATTGCCACTATCACTAGATTAAAATCCATCTTTTTTATCTTTATACAAAACTAAGGAATCTCAAACTGAGATCAAGGTGCGGAGAAACATCCTGATGATGCCTTTTGTTAATGTGTTAATGAACTTGGTTTCTTAATGTCACAGAAAAAGTCATATAAGCCTCCAGACAAAATCTTTTACCTGAACCTGTATACTTTCCAATGATAATGCTTTTCAAAGATTGAAACTTAAATTAAAATATGAAAAGAAGAGGTGGGTAGATAGGGATTCTTGGTAGCTGTTCATCTGCTAATTGGGACTATTTTTTTAATCCTTATTAAAACTACTAATACATTTTGAAGCAAGTAAGGCTTTTGTGTCTTTTGTCCTTTTTTCTAATTTTGAATTTTTGTCGTTATCTGCATAACTACTTATCTGCTAATTTGAGAGCTACTCTAGCTTGTGCCATTCATCACAAGAACATCTTAGAGGGTCTTGGAAATGTTTCAAGTTTTAACAATCAGAGACTTAACCTGTTTTTTCTCATATAAGTTACCTGCCTAGACACACTAGGAAGACAAACACTGAATAACAGAAGTTGAATAATAATAGTAATGAAGAATTTTGCATGAGAAATAAAACCTGGTAAAATCAGGTCTTTTGTTGTAGATTGCTGAGATACTTTACTCGTGTAAGGAAAAGAGTGTCGACATTTGTCAGGCTATCCTCCATAAATTAGAGTAACCGTACAGGGGAAGCCTTGGCTGCTGTAACTATCCCTGCAACATTAGCTATTTTATGATGGTTTTGGTTTTTTTCTCTGTAATACATGGGGCTATTTGGGGGTACATTTTTTTATTTTAAGTCTCTTATTTTCTTACTTGAGCTTTATGTTCTGTTATCATAATTCTTATGTCGTAACCTAATCACATTTTCTGGCTTACTTGTCAATTGAAAAGAAAAACCAGGGGGGAATAGGAAGAATTTCTTTGATTGTTTGTGTGGTGTGTTGTTTGGGGTTTTTTTTTTACTGAATTTGTTTCAGAATTCTTCAGAATGGTAGAAGGTTGACAGCCTAAGAAACTAAAGCATCAGTACATCTTTTCTCAGACTACTTTAACAGTATGCTTTATCCCTGGCCTGGAGAAGCCACCTCTGCATGTGAGAGAATGGTTCATTTTCCACAGCTCGTTCAGTCCTTGTCCTTTTTGCTAGAACTACCATCAAGATTGCTAATTATAGTAATAGGTTTGTGACATGGGTACTTTTCCTCTGAAAACTGGTCAAATTCATTTGATACAGGCCATAAGTTGGCCATTAGTGGGTACCAGGTTTCAGCCACCATCACTTTAACCTAAGTAGTAGCTGAACAGTGCACGAGTGTTTTTCTCTTGCATCCCGTTTCATTTTTAATGTTCTTCTTGTAGCCAAAAAGAGCTCCCAACTGTTTTATATTTCCATTGCCTCTCAGACCCTTTTCTGCTGAAATTCAGTTGCCTATTTTCAGTTGTAAGAAAGAAACTAAACCTGCATGAGTTAAATAAGCCAGTACAAAATAATGTCGAGTGGGCTTTACACAGCCTTAAACATGTTGGTTTGTTGGTTTGTTTGGGTTTTTTAATAAAAAAAAGTGCTGAAGGTGCGGCTTGGACAGAAACATAGAGTAAAGCTCATTTCTTACATTTACAATATAATTTCAGTTCTTAGTACTGTAGCACCTTCCCTCAAAAGAAAGGCATACAAATATTATTGCTTCAAAACTTACTTTGCTGGAAGAAAAGTGATGTTAGAAAAAATGTGGCTTATGTAAACTAATTTAGTATCACTGGAAAGGAACAAGAGGAAAATACTAACTAGGCTTGCATTTTCTTCATGTTGGCACTTAACATGATAGTGGCGATTTAAGAGACTTTTTGTGGTGTGGTATTTTTACACTTATTCCTACTTTTTTAAAGGAAATTTCATAAAAACTGAGATTTTCAAATTTCCTTTGCTACCACTTTTCTGGATTTCCTAACAGTGATTTTTTTTTTTTTGAATGGAAATGCAATCAGCCCTTACTTCATGGTGCCTTCAGTATTTCTTTCAGGTCTGGCTACTAAGTCCGAAAGTCACATCCTCAGTAATCCGTGAAAAAATTGTTTTTCCTCACCCCCTTACTACATATAGATACATGCATTTAGCTACGTCTTTACCTTTTTCAGGAATGTTTTGCAATATCAGTGGATTTTTCTGTACTTTACAGTCAGGAATTGCATTTGGATTACAAAATTTTTTTTTGGCTAGTTGGTAGTATTTATATAAGTCTGATTCACTGCTTTCATTAGCACTAGAACTCAGAACAGCTGATTCCGAACCCGGCTGATTCTGACATCAGTGTTAATGGCAGAATAGTGCCGACTCTGAACAGAATTGATTCTGGTTCCCAGACATGCAGGGACATGTCTGCTTTACAGGTGCAGGTGCAGATGTTTGACTGCAGCTCCTGCAAATCTGTGGAAGCAGGTAACAGTGTAGATAGGGTAGCCCTGAGTCAGCTACTGAAACTGTTTTGGAGGCTGCAGCCAGGACTGCATTTGACATCCCTGGCTGTGCCTCCCTTACTAGTCATGCTTGCATTTAGCTAAAGATAGCATGGATAAATACATCCAGCCTGTAGTTCCATCTCTCCCACCAGCGTGCATACATCCTGAGTCAGACCAGGATGAGTCCCACTAGTGTTTATTTTTTTTACAAATTATATGTAGTTTACATGGTGATTTCCCTGCAGGAATAAACATTGTCCTGTACTTTTGGAAAATTTATGACAAAGTTGATTTTAAATTTGTAAATTTGTCATTGGCCTTTGCATAATTATGACATCTTCATGAATGCAGCTGTACTGAAGCTAGAGACCAAAAGCAGTCCTTGTAGAAGATCAGAAAAAGGGAGAAAGATTGGCTTATGGCTGGATGTGAGGCCCTTTGCTCACGCCTTCTAACAATACAGATGCCAGTCATGTTGCACCACTGCTCATGCTCCGGGAAACTCATCAATTCCATATTTTGCTCAGCACTTTGGTTTATGAGCTTTTACCTCCCCACACAAACTCCTCTGTGCCTACAGTAGGTGTGTACAGAAAATGCTGTGTTTTGAGTGCCCAGCAGAAACCTGACAGTAACATGAGGGAGGGTGGTTGGGTTTTGGTTTTGGTTTTTTTGCAGGAGGAGGCACCTGTGCTTCCTTCCCAACTGCATGTGTGAAGTACAGTAAATATATGGGTTAAAAAAATCATAATTTAAATCTCTATAGTGGTACTGATCAGATCTCTGTTTCTGTAGCAATGAGAACCAAAGGTGGCCTTTTAAGGCTCACAGTTCTTCTACCAATTTCCAGTTCTGCTTCAGGATTCTTAAAGTATTAGAGTGCGTGCTTTAAACCCACAAAACTTACCTTTACCTAATTTTCACCATTCTAACCTAAGTTTCCACGGAAACAGGGTTGAAAAAGCCGCTGGTAGCCAGCAGGCAGCCAGCAGCTGAGAGTGAGAACTCTCCTTTGTCACTTTCCACTACTGGATGCCTGCTGCGTGCCAGTGTGCAAAGCTACCTAGGCTTCTAAAATCTGGATTACTTTCAATTTGAGGGGGAAAAATTAAATTAATCTACTCTTTTCTGTCTTTGGATTGTCACAGTAAATTCCAGGAGGGCAAATGGGCTAATGAGTCCTGTTCTGTTCAGTTACATTGAGCCCCACACAATCAAAGCTTTCCCAACCAACTTGGCCTTGCCTTTCATAATTTCCGTATTTTAAAAGCATTCTGTCTCAAATTTTGTGTCTGTGCATACGTACATGCATATTGTGGTACCTTAATTCTTTATGGCCTTGTACCTATTTATCTACATGTTTACGAGCCTTTTTTGCATACAGCATAGTCAATGTGCAAAATTCCCTTTTTTCTTGTATACTTAAGGAACATTTCTGAATGAACACATTATAAACTGATCCTCGGTTAAATATTAGGAGTAGGATGTGAATGGAGATGGCTTTTAACCAGAAGTAGATTATAGCTGCGGGAAGACTAAAGGGTCTATTTGGTCAAGACTCATACAAAACTGAGATAAGCATGCACAACCTGACAAGATCAGATTAGACCCTTCCCCCACAAGTGCTTTTGCCATAAATATTTATCTACTTTCTATTATAAATAACCAGGAAATGAAAAAGGATAGATTCCTTTTTTTAAAATAGCTTAGAAATAGAAATGCAGCTTCAAAGGTTCAGGGTAATGATATTTAAAGTATGCAGTAAATTCCAATACTAGTTGCTATTTTTTAGATGGGAGTAAAGTTCTGAAATTCCTTGTGGCAGCTACATAAATCGGCAGCATTTATAAACAAACAAGAACTTTGTACATATGTGAATTTTTGCCTACTACTGGGTATCTTAGAATTAAATAGCTTATCACCTATGAGAGAATAGGTGTTGACAGAGTCAGCACTGCTGTATTTTTTAGCTTGCCGGAGGCAACATAGCTGGCATCGAAGTTAAGCTTGGCATTTTTTCACCCTGTCTCGCCTCCCTCCAGCCCAAGTGAATGCTCACTTCATCAATGAGAAACACAACTGAATTGCCTGCCAGATGTAACAGAGATCTATGAATTCACATCTATTCTGCAGATTTGTGCTTCATTCAGATTGTCGATACTTTGACTTCACTTCCTCATGCAGTAATGTTAAGAGGTAAAAATCTGAAGCTGTGCGTGTGCCACTAATTCAGAAAGGCATATTTGTTGGTGATCCACTCATCAGAACCTGAGTGGATTGCCTTTCTGTTGTGATGAAAAACAGCTCTTTAGCTTTGAGATTTAAAACCTTGAAAATGTACAGAATAAGATTTTTACATTCATCTTTGAAAGTAACGAGTTTGCACTTTTTAAAACACTTCTGTGTCACCTAAGAATAATATTAATACTTTAAAAATCTCAAGATGAAAAATGTAAGTCCTTTTTTCTTTTCTTTTTTTTTTTAAATCTTTTTTTCCTCTAGCATTTTACAATGGGATAATGAGACAGATGTCTCTCAACTGGAAGGACATTTTGACATTGTTATGTGTGCTGACTGGTAAGTACATAAAAATCATAAAACTCACGTTAGAAAAATAGCTTTGCTGGAGTAATTGTACTGTGCTGCTTGCTGATGGCTAAGCAAAGTCAACAAATGAAGCACAAAGCCACCTTAACCTCAACAAATTAATATTCATCTCCATGTGACAGTTATAAGGTAGTCTTCTATCACACAGTAACTTCTACCACATTATTTCCCAAAGATTGATTTTGAGAAGCATTTCCATTTTCTGGAATTGCCTCTGTTTCATGCTTGACGTATCAGTAAATGGACGACTTAGGCAAATTGCAAATAATTATGGCTCAGTGAGGAACAGTCTGGAGAAAAGGGAGTTTATCAACACAAACAGCTCAATTAGCTTACTTCTTAGGAAAGATCTGACTATTGATATAAGGAGATATATTCTGTGCTCCCTGGAAAATCTTTCCAAGGAAAAAGAGATTTTCAAACCCTTTTTTCCACCCCCACAACATTCTGTTCCTTAAATGTATTTGACATCAATATTTGGAAGTATAGGCTTTATATTATTTACACAGGCACA
This sequence comes from Lycocorax pyrrhopterus obiensis, assembly GCA_014706295.1. NCBI lineage: Eukaryota > Metazoa > Chordata > Aves > Passeriformes > Paradisaeidae > Lycocorax > Lycocorax pyrrhopterus. Next base: position 26,473,000 of record JACSVZ010000004.1, read on the forward strand.
TGTTAATTATAAGGTAATTCATTGTAAGAAAAATAAGAGTACAGCACTTAATTTATGGAAAGGTAGATACATGTAGCAATATGGTGTCTTGTTTAATAATTTATGCAAATAGATTTGATTATTGACACAACCCTTTTCTGATACTGCATTTGTGGGATTGTGTTGTGCTGTATTTGCTGCATGCTAGCTTTAAAAAGGGTGCATTATTAATTATTTGTGTTATATAAATGTAGACAGTGTAAAAAGAGCTGTACAAATTTTATTTAGGAGAGTAGATATTTTTAAACCAATCTGTCTTTCCTTCATGGATATTTGCTCTTGACCCATTAAATGTCCAAAACAACAAAAAAAAGCTGTTTGTGTTTTGTGGCACGTAAGTGTTGTGAGAGACCAAATTGTGAAAGCAGAGACTTCCTAGGACTGCTCAGTTCAGCAAATGTATGTACCTTACCTAGAAATAGTTAAAGGAAAAGGCAAAGGGAAGTACGAAGCTGTCTATTGTCTTTTTAAACAATGTTCTTTTTAAATGTCTTCTTATATTCCTCTAAAGCTTTTGTTTCTCTTTCATGTTTTGCTATTTAAGCAAACTCTTCTTATTTCACAAAGTTATTGGTTTTGTACAGCTCTGGAGAAAATGTGTTTAGTGATCTTTTTTGCCTTTTTCTGACGCCTATTTGTTGTCAGAATGCAACAGTGCTTTGTTTATCTTAGCATTTAATTTCAGAAAAGTTCTTTGTTCCCAAAAAGGACAGAGAAGGGTTTCTAACTAATCGCTGATAATGTGCCTCAGAGATGCATCATCTGATTAAAATAAGGAGCTAAACAACACCATATGATTTCAGCAGGTAATTTAGTAAATGCCTTCCTCACCAAATATTAGAATGGATACTCCAGGTTTCATTGCACAGATGAAGTTAATGCTGGACAGGATTAGATCAGATTAAGTATGAAAGTCAGATCAGAGTGCTGGCGGACATGAGCAGGAGGGCAGCAGTCTTCTCGGAGGCTTAGACAAGGCTCACATATGGATGTTCTCCAGATTATGTGGGTGAAGCAAGGTCTTGCCAAGAGATTTAGAGTTAAATTTGTTCTTCACACAAATATCAAAACAACCCGGCTGTGCTGTCTCTTGTATTCTTGATACTCACACCATGTCATCCTATTTGTGCTGGGAGTACAGCAGAGTGGAGCAAGACTTAAGTTGTTTTTTTCAGTAATATTCTGGCCTAATACCCCTCCCAGTCTGTTTGGAAATAGTGTGGTTTCTTTAGGAAACAAAGAATCAGACATGACAGGTAAAATACATAATGCATTTGCAATCCCTGCATTTTGTACATTTATTTTGAAGCACTTAAGATGCAGGTAAGTGTATAAATATTTATGGATTTCTAAAAAATAAATAGAAATGTGCAGGTTCGTTTAAAGAATGTAGGTTTATTCACAAATTACTTCTATTTTCTTATTGCAAGTGCCCACAGATATATGTATAGTTTAATAAACATGAAAATCCCTTTATTGTTTGTTTCTTTTAGAAATAATTCTTTTAGTTATGGACACTAGGTTTTCTGGTACATGAAAAGGCTGAGGAAAGAAATGTTCCATGCTTTATCAAACTCAAATCTTCTTTTCATTTTCATGTATTTCTCTTCAATGATACAGAATTGGTTTGAGAACTGTTGGCAGGATTTTTGCTCTCTGAATTTTTTGGGCTGCCACTGAAGAGGAAAAAAAAAAATCTCTTTTCTTCTAGCTTCTCAGCTGAAACCTGAAGTATGCAGTGATAAAAACAGATAGAATAGATTGCATTTAGTTTAACACCATCATATAGCTCATTGTCAGTCAATAAAATCTGAGATTAGAACAGAGAACTAGAAAGCAAAAAATCTGAGTTCAAATATTAGGTACATGGATAAATTTTTATTGAAGTATTTCCAGCAAGGGTGATATTGTCTGATTCTCTGAATAGCTAACCAGTGGTACTGCTTGATCCCATTTACATGAAAACAAGCTCTATTCATAAACATATTCCAAATCCACATGGAGATTCAAGTAAAAATGTACATGATTACAGCAAGCAGTGATATGTTTATATTCATGTATTTACAGTCAGACTTTCATAAACCTTGTGTGCAGGAGTGGAAAATAAGTTATTTCCCAGAACAAACAGTCTATTAGTTAACAGCTAAATTTAGTAGCTCAACTAGATTATAAAAAAAATAAGAGGCAAACTGTGAAAGCTAGTCATTATTTAACCGTTCTGGATGTTGATAATAAAAATAGTTTCATGGTTCAGCAGTTCCAAAATAATTTTTAAAATGTCAACTCTTAGATAAAAATAAGGAAAAAAATCATGATGAGGCTACACCTGGAAGAAGGATACAGTGAAAAAATACAGAAATAATGGAATCTTTAAAAACATATTCGTACATCTCATGTTTTTCAGGGGGAATTTTAAGGCCAAATGAGGGCTGTCAGAATTTTTGACTTTCATTTGACCTTCACCTGTGGATATAAAGTCATACAGGTGCTGGAATTGTGAGTTTGAATAGAGGAGGAGAAGTCACAGGTGCCTGTATGGACAGGCCAAACCCAAGACGCTTCCAAAGCTCTTGAGAGCCTCAGATTTCTGGTTATTTAAATATTGTACATGCTCTTCTTTACTGAGGAAAAAAATTCTGAGATTTTTAATCCAAAGAGAGAGTAAAGGCCAGTAGGACGGAGACAATAAAAATACTTCATCTTTCACATTATTGTGAACAAGTTTTCACAAATAATTTGATGTAGAGTCATTACAAGGTTTAGAACCCCGTATTGTTTTGGAAATGCGTAATATCCCACTTTATTTACTTAGAATGATTCTATTCTTAAAGTTTGGCACATGCATAAGTATTCACATAACAGAGGCCAGGGGGAGCTATCCCACATTACTTTCACTGCTGAGATTTTTGCTGAAGTCACGGGGAGTTGTGGCTTTGCCAGGAATGTAGAACTGAAAGTATTCTTTAAATACCTTAAAATATGTCAATTTTTTCTCCGTTAGTTTATTTAACTTATTATAAGGAGATCTTTTTGCAGGAATGCAGTAAGACCTCTGTCCTTCCATTTAAACTTATTATTCATTTTAGGCCTGATTTCTGGCACACACTTTCAAGTGCATTGGAGCCCAATGACATGGAAGTAAGAGATTTTTTAGTTTATGTCCCCCATGTAGTTGAAAGTGAACAAAAAAATAAATGACTCTATACATTAGACGCTACATATGAATGTAATAATATCTGAAGTACACCTGTAAACTCAACTCTTTTACCAATGGCAGAGCATGCAAAAAAAAAAAAGTTTACCTCATAGCCTATAAAATACATGTCCCTTGTTGCGAGGCAGAAGATGAAAGGATATTAGCATGAAGCAAAATAAGAATCTACTTGGGTTTTTTAGTTTGTTTCCTTGTGGCTTACTGTTACCTCTCTGCAGTTTTGGTATAAACTTTCATTTTGGCTTTAATGGTGATTTAAAATTTTAATAAAAGAGTAAGAGAGTAGAGAGGTGACAATGTTGCCTTCCTGTTCATCCACATTTCACGGGTTTAGAGCATTGCCTAAACAAAGACCAAATCATCAACCACGTTCTCACCTTTCTACTGCTGTGATTTGAAACTTCCTTGCTGACCCAAGAAAACCTTGCTATTCCTGTCCTGAGCTACACAAACATGAGATATTACCACTAAAGGAATGGCAAGCTTAAGCCAAATTTGAATAGAGGTGTGAGAACTGAGTGTGAATGGTTTAGAACAATGCATTATTTAATTTTACTGAGCTGTTCACAGAATCACAGAATTGTTAAGTTTGGAAGGGACCTCTGGAGATCATCCAGTCCAACCTGCCTGCCAAGGCAGGGTCACCTAGAGCAGGTGACACAGGAACTCACATGTTGTGAGCTTTGAAGGATGCTCTCAGGGACGTTTTCAGTATGCTCTGGTAATATTTAGTCATACAATTCTACCGGTAAGAAAAACTGCATGACTAAATCCCCTTGCGTGGGCCAAATCCTATGCTGTTCCTGTCTGCAGCACAGATTATCTAATGACTTCTTCAGGATTTTCCTCATTTAAGGTGTCCCCCGACTCAGAGGGAGGATAGAGATGTTCCCAGGAGTCATTGCATTCCATTAGCTTGCTTCCAGTCTTCTCTGCTTCTTCTGGTCAGAGGACGTGGCTCACAGAGCAACAGTTTGGAAATCACAGTATCAGAAACTATTTTCAGTCTGAGTAGGTCATGTTCCCAGGGACAGGCCTCTTGGAGGGCAGGACAACTTGGGGCAACTGTCTCAGGTTATCTGGGTTTCCTAAGCTGAGAGGGCTAAGAGTCTACCTCTCATGCCACCAAAATATCAGTTGGGGTTGGACAGAAAAGGTATTATTGAAATTGTCTAATCTAGCAGGTCATGTAGCCATTTTAAGTTCTCAGACACTCCGTTTTTGGTAAACAAAGGCTTGTAGTTCTCATTGTAAAGGAAAAAGATCGGTAGCAGCAGTTGTGCCCCTATCTCATTGAAAAGAAAAAGGAGAATGGTATTCAGGTCCATGAAAAGGGGATTTTAATGCTGGTAAGCTGCCCCAAGATTGTGTTTCCACTACACTGCTTTCAATAATAAAAATATTATAAATGCACTTTTCATTCAGAATGTACTTGTGTTTACACAGGATCCCAGGAAGTCTTAAATGTGTGCATGCTTGAGATGTTTCATGTTGAAGAAAATTAATTACTTTTTGCTATTCTTTTGGGAGAGGAATCATGTATTCCACTTCTTCGGCAGGTGGTTAAGTTCCCAGTGAAGTAGTGTCTTATGACACCTATCTGTATAGGGATCAGCATGAGGTGAATGTCATTAAAACACCCAAGAGACATCAGAGATAAGAGCTGCTTTTTCAACTAATTGAATTTAAGCACCCATCTTTTCAGTAAAGTTCTTCCAGTAAGATAAATCAAGGCTGAGGGGGAGTCATCATGTCAATTGCTCAAGTTTAAATTTTCTTGTAAGCCAGGCTATCAGGGAAGTTGTTAGCTAGTACTTCATATTCTTGAGGAGAAATTCAGAAGGTCATACTTCTGTATTAAATGTTCTTCAACACATATATAGATACCCATTCTACCATATTTTCTCAACAGTGTGAGGGTTCTGCAAGTTTTTACTGATGAAATGTGGTCACTTGCAAGTTTTGTTTTGTTTTGTTTTGTTTTGTTTTGTTTTGTTTGTTTGTTCCAGAATAGCAAAAATTCACAGCTCTTGCATGGCTGCTTGATTCTATGACATATAATATAGAATTCTGCTTGGTAGCTGTGGAGTGTCCTTACTAAATATCCACACATCTTCGGTTCTTGATGAAAGGCCTGTGGCTGGCAGTCTACTTTTTTCTCTTCAGTGTTTCCATATATTCTTTATGTTCTTGCAGAATTTCAAACCTGGAAAAAAAATTTACCCACATCTCTTAAGAAAAGAAGTTTGAGAATAAAAGGAAGAGGAGCTCATAAAAAACCCATAGAGAATGGACAAAATGCCATGTGGTGTGAAACTTGAACTTGGCACAAGCCGGAAAGCAGCTTTATTACAGAGAAAATGTGGGGGGAAGAAAAAAAAAAAGAAGAAAAAAAATCACATTATCTGTGGCCTGCTTGATAGAGTTTCTTATCTGAATCGCCAATATAAATGCAGCCCACGGCAGTAAGGACTGAAAGGCATCAGTTGCTATCAGATGGTTGTTCACTAACCATTGTAAATGCACTCATCCACAGTAACTACATGTCCACAAATATCTAGTCAAGAGTGATTGGCACCCTGGTTGCCACTATTAGTATATACATTAAGGTACTGAGGGGCATGAAGAATGAATTATCCCCTCAAATCATGAGGTAATCACACCAAAATAGGGCTGAGCGTGTTGGCAACATTGCATGGGAAAATTGACTCTGCTGCTATCCTTGCGGGACCCATGCTGGAGATGAAGGATTGCACTCTTGAGAGATGACAACTCTGTACAATCTGGGCCATTGTATTTGAACAGCACTGGAGAGAGGGAGGAGGTAGGGTCTTGTAAATCTTTATGGGGATAGATAGAGATAGATATAGAAATATAACAAGTATGTATAATAGGTAAGAATTAATGCCAAAACTGTGAAGGTAGAAGGAAAAAAATACCCTTAATAATAACACCTGAAATACAATAGAAAACATTTTTAAAAACTCCATCCCCCTTGTATATAAAAACATGTAAAATGCTAACTTTTAATGTTGATTCTCATTTCTGATACAGTATTATTTTAACAGCCAGCATGTATGACTGGTAAATTTCAGCTATATAAAAAGCTGCTTCGTGCTGATAATTTAGTTTTGGTTTAAATTGTATTTGGTTTTATGTATTTTTTAATGTTAAAAGTACCTGAACTGCATAGAAATGTAGACCACAGTTTCTCTTTTACAGCATTGTGTAAACATATGTAATTAGCCTTGTACTTATCTGCATTAGTATCATTAGAATTGAAAACCCATTTTAATCTGGATTCTGTTCTCTTCTCAATGTCAGCCTGTTTCTGGACCGGTACAGAGCTAGCCTTGTTGATGCAATAAAGAGATTACTCCAACCCAGTGTAAGTATGTTTCTATTTTCTCCTGAACACTGGCTTCAGAATAATTAGTCTGTGCACAATGATTGAGAGAGTAATGGAATGGCAGGATTAATGTCATGTAATACTTTAATACTTATTATGTCCAACTTCAATTGAGTCTTCTAATCTATCAGATTCTTTCCTAATCATAAACTAGGAAACTTCTTATACTTGGCCTTCTGATAAGGAACACAGTGGGTAGTAAAATAAATGAAACCGCTTCAAAGATAGCGTCAGATTATTTTTATCAAAGTGTTTCTCAAGTATTTTCCTTTGATAATAATGTCTTCATATTAAAGTAAAATACGATATTGAAAGTTTTTATGTTGGCTTCTGTCATTTTTAATCCCTTCAATTGTAACCTTTGTCATTGTGTACTTATTTATTATGAAAGATTATATTTTCCTTTTCATTTATGTTTATATCAAATGAACAAATCCCTTATATGTATACTGTGGCTTAAAACATTTTTCCATTAAGTAAGCCCTGTGTCTATATATTTTATACCTTAGAAAATAATGAAATTATGCTCTTCATAAAATGATTACTGAGTGTCACTCCGGAGATATTTTATCAATCTAAATCTATTAGGACGTTTAAATCAGAGAGACCTGAAAAAAGTCTGTTATATGCATATTTAAAAAATATATATCTATATATTCTTAAATATTAAAAAAAGGGAAGATATCAAAATAAGAAAAGGAGAAAACATTAAGTAATTGCTCTAAGTAGGATTTTGAAACAGGAATTTTATCTTTCATGCTTAACATCCAGAACTTTCAATAAGGTATACTTTCCATTTCAAAACAAAAGTATTTCATGCTAGCAGTGCACTTCCAAACTTTATTTTAAATTTGTAGTGTACTTTTTGTACAAGAGATTTTCTCTGTGAAAGGAATAGAAGACCCAAACGTGCAAAGGCTTAAGAACCCGAGTCATTTTAGTTGTGTAAGTAATCCCATTCTTTGCTTAGAGTGATCAGGTTTCTATTCTTGGTTCTATCATAGACTTTCCTGAGTAACCTAAGGCAAGTTACTTAAGACTGAATTATTTTAATGAGCTGTGAGGCAAGGCTGCCAGGAAGACAGGAGAAATGTAGCCACCCCGAGGAAAGGTTACCCAGATATTTCTGTCAGTGGCAGTAAGGAGAGGTTAAGTAGCTCTGGCTCAGAGTGATGCATTCTGACTTTCACAATGTACCAACAGTTGTCAAAGTGCAATAATTTTTGGGACCACACGTGAACTGGAGCACAAAGCAGATCCCAGTTAAGAAAACTACAAAAAGAAATTTTTTTCAGCCCAGATCAATGTCAGCAACTGGTTCTTCAGGTATTCCCATGGGCCACTCTACTGGCTCCATGAAAGGCCACTGGGGAAGAAGAGCATGAATGGGAGGAAGAGAGTGTATAAGAGGTGGCCTGGTAACTGTGGAATTGTTAGGCTGACTTTAAGCCAAAACTGCCCTGACTTTGTTTCTCTTTAACTTCTGTCAGCTAATTGAAATTCAGAACATGCCTTTGTATTTCAGCGCATATGAGCTACACTCCTTTGTGAATGTAGATGGGGTAAAGGGAGATGGCTTTTTGTTGCCTGTCTTCCTAGTCGTGTTTGCCTCTGCACAGTGTGGTTAATAGCATCATCTGTGTTAATAGCCATGGTTCCTACTTCTTATCAGCAAAGCTAGCTTAAGAAATTCATGCTCCATGCAGGAATTTCTGTTGCAGAGTTTTGGACCCCTATCCAAACTGTATTTTTTAACTAAATTCAGTTTCCTAATCCACTTTATGATTGCCTATGTGGATGGATATCCAGTTATGGCATGGCCTTGCAAATTATTGTAATTCGTAACTAAGAGGACAATGAAGTATTGTATAGGATGGGAGCTGGGAGTACAGACACCTTAAATGATCTCTCTTGTCCAAAAATGACATGTTCAGCAGAGATGCCTTCAAACCTATGCCTTCATGGTTTGAAAGACCCAAATAAAAATGTATGCTCATTTCAGATCCCAAAAGATGCAGTCACAAGTATGAAATAGTTATTCTTGTTAACCTGTATAGATCTAAGGATACCATCAGAGGACACTTTAGTAAAGGGCACTATACTTTGGCTTTTAAAGGACAAATAAATCAATAGTGAACTTATTTTCCAGTTGCAATAATTAAGAATAATTTATGGGCATTAGTTTATGCCCAAGCTAAGGCATAAACTTTTTTTATTAAGTTCAGTCTCCTACATTAATTATTTTGTCTCAAATTTAGAACTTACATTTCCTTTTGGGCAATACTGTTGACAAATTGATAAAATTGACACATCTAAATGTAAATCATCTTTCAACTATAACTAGGATACAACTAGTTTAAAAGAGTCTGGGGAAAATAGCAACCAACAATACCAGAAGAAAAAGTGGAGTAAACAGAAAACAACAGGTATCCTTGCAGAGCTGTCTTGAAGGAGAGATTCAGAACACATTATCTATTCCTACTGTTAATTTAAAATTTATCTGTGGTATTTCCTTTTTCAGTAAGGATGTTATTTCTGGCTATTAGAATCTTTATGGCACAGAATTATGTGTTTTGGGTAACATTTTGGTTACCTTGAAACAGGACTCTGGTCATTTCAGTCAGCTGATTCCTCGTATTGACCCCATGGACAGTTGTACTGGCACAGGAGGAAATTCACAGAGACAGAAATGAGCAGCTCACAGAGTTACTGAGGGCTGAAATTTCTATCTGAATTTGTTACAGAGGCAAATGTCACCTGTAAAACTATTCAAAGAATTAGGCATAGAAATATTGCGTCAAACAAATTTATCTTAAATGGCTATATTTTATTACTCTCAATCTACTTGACTTGATTTGCCAACATTTAGTTTTATTTTTTTATATCATTAAAATGTGTTTTTAATTTCAATCTCAGAATAAGCATTTGTTTGTTTGCATATTCCCTAATTAAGAACAATTTTCTATCAAGGCTTTGATTCTTCTGTGGCCTATCCATTCAAAATCCCAGTGAAGTCAATGGGATGCTATTGACCTGTGATTAGTACCGGCAAGTAAGACCACATTTAGTAATAACTGATGAGTAGTTAGTCACAGTCACATCCAAAATATGAATGACTGTCCCATTGTCTTACTGTAGCATTTTAGTGACACTTCAAACTATTATAACTGGCATTTTCCTCTGTGGTTTGTTCACAAGTTTACTGGAAGTATTTTTCCATCTGAGGAAAGACCATTTTGAATTTTAAACATAATCCTTTAAACATCATCCTAGGAGACACTTTTGAATTAGAATTAAACTTGGAATAGTCCATCAAGAGTAGAATCAGGCCACTGGTCTAATTTTTTTATTGTACGGCAACCAAGGAATGAAAAACATTTTATAATTAGAAACGTGAATGCAGCCCCACAACTGGTAGCAGAATCACAGAGACTGGGCAGATGGCAAAAAAGTGCTTTAAACCCAGATTGCGATAGACCAGAACTGACCACAGTACCTGCCCAGTTTTCAGGAGATTGTTGTGGTATTAAACTTTAATCATGATTTCTTGGTTTTTATCAGTGAGTGCAAGATCCACAGGTGTTTTAGATGCACAGTGATGTCAACAGATGAACAGGTTTTTACACCAGCTAAGGAGCTGGCCAAAAATAACTGTGTAGTGATTTCCATAAAAGCCATTCTCCTTTCTCAAAGTTATTTCAAGATTTTCTCTCTGGGTTTAAGACATATATCATACTGTTTAAGACATATTTTATATTATTTTATTGTATTTCCCTTTCAAATTTAATTGAAAGTAGTCTTCAGAGAATATGAGAAGGAATGACCACATGGACTGCTGACTCCAGATGGAGTGAAGAGGTGCTGTTGTTTGAGCACCGTTCCTCACCAGAGCTGCTGGATCAGTGGCCAGTGTAGGGCGTGTGGCCTCCAGCAGTCTCTGTTCATGAGGTTTAATCACACCTGAAGTCCTCGTGTGAACCATGGTCAGTAAGCCCTGGGTAAGGGACATTTTTCCCATTACAGTGATCATGAAAATGAGGGTCTCCAGAGGAGTCTCATGCTTATGCCAGGAAGGGTTTGTGCAGAACAACATTCTGGGGAGCGTGAGATGGCAGCAAGAGGAGCAGGATCCTCAGCTGAAGGCTCCCTTTGCTGCCCACTTCTGTCTGATGACATTAAAGCATGCCAAGGATGTGAGGGAACCCATTGTGAATTTCCTGTGTTTAATGTTTTTCATCCTGAGCTGAGCCTATATTCAGACCTAGCATTTACATAAGCAATTCCAGCGCCTTTGGTGGGAGTTACACCCCTTTGCACCTCTTATTTTGCCACAAAATTAAAACTACAGCTACACAAATGAACAGAAGTTGAGTTGCTTTGGATATTGCCCTAAGACTCCTTTGTGCTTAAATTTCCCATGAGAAAGATGAGGGTAACAGTATTTCCCTATCTCACGGAGCTGTTGTGAGACTGAATATAGTGTTGTGGTGTTAATGGCTGGAATGTTTTAAGTACACATTAGCACCATAGGTACTGACAGAGCATTTTTATTGCTGCCTCACTGTGCATTGTCTCGGTGTACGTGTGCATGTGTGAGACAGATTTGTTCCCTATTCTCCTCACTAAGTGTCTGTGTCAGCACTGTAACTTTCCAGCATTCCTATTGAAATTCTCTGGACTGATCACTCCTTTCCTGTGACTTACAGATTGCATTTTCTCAAGCTAAATGTACTTCCACAGCGTCTAATCCATTTACAACTTTTTCAGATCCCTAGAAATATTTTTTGTCTCTTTGCTTGATTACATCACCTCACAAATTAATCTTAGCTCTCATTAACATAGAAGTTAAATACAGGAACTTACAGTAAACTTTGTGGCTCCCCCCAGTGTGATATGCTGTTGGCTGATATTAACCTTTGCTTACAGCTCTTCAACCACTTTTCATTCCATGTGACAGAACACAGTATTCAGCCAATTAGAATTAATTCTGCAAATAAGACTTCAAGAGATGCTCTATCAAGTAGGTTAGGTTTTGGGCAAGCACTTTGCACAGAGTGTCTAAAATCTATCCGTTCAAGGTACAGTCATTTTTGTTTTCTTAAATACAGAAGGATGAACAAAAAATTAGGTAATGGACCATAATGTATTGCCTGGGCATTATAAATGGCCTGGTCATCTTGCAAGAACCAGAATTAGTATTCAGGAACATTAATTCTCGATTTAAATGCAATTTACCAATTTAAGGTCAAATTTAGTTGCACTGCTCAGGTAGTTTAAAATATCTTTGAAAAATTAACGATTGGGTCTGATTTGCCTCCTATTTTGCCTTGTTTTATACTGTTGTAATTCCGCTGACAGCGAATGGGAGGTACTCTTCTATGTGTGAGAGAGAAAAAAGATAATCATTATTTACAGTCTTTGCATGGTCATGAGCTAACAAATGGATTTTTCATTGAGTGTATGTTTTGTATGCTTTTTCTGTGTTTCATTTTGGTAATCCACAGACACCATTATTATATGAAAAAAGCAGATGTATTGCAGTTGGCAGTTTTCTAAAGAAAATATTTATTTGTTACTTTCTAGATTGCATTTGTTTAATCAC